>OY728127.1:419619334-420869334 GCA_963277665.1 Viscum album | reverse complement strand
ATCAAAAAGTGAATCGTGTTAATATATAGAAAATGTATCCATTACCACATATTGTTGAATTTTCTGATCAGTTAAAAGGGGAGAAATGGTTTTGAAATATTGAAAATCATTATAGTCAACATCAATTTAGAATAAAATAATATGACATTCAAAATACATAGTTTCGAAGAAGGTGAAACCATTATGAGTACTTTTTCATGACATTTGTTCTAACTAATTCTCCTATATTCCATAAAATACTTTATATTTCATATAAAATAAAATATTTTTATAATATTTATGAGCGATCAACCATTTTATATAAAATAATAATAATATTTTTTGTTAAAATATACAAAAGTTTATAATAAATATTTTTGTTTTTCGTCTGTGAGTTATAGAACATAAAATTAATTCACTGAGTTAGTTTGTATTTATTCATTTTAGGATGACTAAATAATTTAAGTGTACTTATTTTGAGATTATATTATTCTATTAGTTAGAAAATTATAAACATGGAAAATTTTATTCAATCATATTGTCTCAAATGAGTTTGATATACATCAAATCAACTTTTTCATGGAAATCCTTCGACAATATAGTATTTCTAATAGACTCATATTTATTTATATTTTAGTTATGATGAGAATCAGGATATCTGTTATAGTCAACAAATCAATGATGGGGTAATTTTAACTCTCAATATTGATTAAAAAAGTTGATTTCATCTATGAACACATTTTTGAAATAATGTATGACTACATGATAAAATGTATTCTAAAAGAAAAGTTATTTGGTTCTCTCTACCCAATTATGGCTATAATGAATATGATGGAACACACATAAACAAATATATATATATATATATATATCATTCTTGTGGATAATATAGGTTGAAACCCAAATTTTTTATAAAGATATAGTGTTCACTATGTTATATTAGAACAAGACACGTGGGATCTCTGAATACAAGATATATATTTTTAGTTTTAAAGATATATATTCTTCTATCCTTTACATTATTCATAATATCGTTTATCATAAAACAATTAATGTTAAAAATATATATGGTGAAATTTTGTACTCAGTGATAGCTATGTACAACAAAATCTATCATGGTAAAATAAGACATAATCATTATTTAAAGGTAAATAATTGAAAATACATTATATTTAATCAATAACATTATCAATAAATGAATACATGGATCTTATTAATAAAGTGATGTAAATGATAATAATATATGATTTATCAATTAATTAAATGATTAATATTTTATATCATTTTCTCATACATCATGATATCCTTACTATTAAATCCTTGTGTTATGGTAGTATAATTGATGGGTAGGTATAAATTAAAAACCCATTAAATTTGGAAACCTGATTTTCCTCCTGAAGCATGTAAATGAATTGAGGGGATATATATTATAAGGAACCACCATTATATTCATATCTAATTAATTCATAATTTATTGAATGATAACATTAATTAATAACAAAAATATCTATACATAGTAAAGAATACAGAGTATCGTGATTTACACTTTCAATCAAGTAATAATCATATTAATACCCTATATGCTGAAATGGTTTATAGTTTAGTCAATAATAGTATCCATCATAAAAATAATATAAATATTTAATAGCAATGTAACCTCTGATGAAAAATTATGAAAAGAATGTTAATGTTTCAATAGAAAGATAACAACCAAAAATTAATAAGATATATAAGATGTTAATAAATTCATCCAAAATATAGGTTTTAAAAAAATGCCACATTGATAAACAATTACAATTGACTAAAGTCATTTATAATTATTTAATTAATGGTTTTTATTTTTAAAACCATTCAAATTTTATAAAAGATTTTAAATATCACTAAACAATTATGGAAGTGGTAAAATTAGTTAAATCTAAATCTGTCAAAAAGAAACATTCATTTTTTTAAAGAATATTACAAATGATTTTTTTTGAATTTTTATTGAATAATTCCTTTCTGACCCTATAAAAAGAAAATTATATAAAGATATTTCTTTAATAAATATTTTTTCTTAGTTAATAAGTCTTCTGTAAAATATATTTTTAAAATATAGTCATGGAAGTAAAATATGCCTGATCATAAGAAAAATATTATGTAGTTTAATTTTAAACATTTCATGGAATGATTAAAGTTAATTATAGTTGAAATAAATGAAGAGAATATGGAACTAATTGTATATCTAAAGTATTTGAAAATAGTTGGATTTTTTGAAAAATTTTAATTTTCGTTAATGGAAATTAGAGCGAACCCAAAATAAAAATAAATTTTAATATTTTTACCACATTGGTATATTTAAAAATGTAATCAATTGAAATTATATAAATGAATTGATATGTAAATAATCATAAATAAATATATATTAACGTAAAATACCTCATAACATCATTATATATATATCACATAATAAAAAAAACATGTATTATAAAAAATATGTCTCGATGGTGGAGAAATATAGATGAAATCCCTTACATCATGTTTGAATTTCCACAATGGTTCTATAACCTCAAAAATAATAAATTTTAATTTATTATAATTATATAATAGAACCATATTCAAATCTATAATAAAAAAATTACCATTTTATAACATTTTATCACCCATTCGTTAAAAATCATTGATTGTTATAAATTTTTTTGTATTTACTAATTTCTTTTTTCATGTATATTTTGATCAGGTAGTATCAATCCTTGCATATTTATCAAGGTTACATCATATATACAATTTTAATCAAGACATAAATATCATAAAAATTTAGTAAATTGATATTTAGAGTCCTCTATAAAATATTGACATATAAAAATGAATTACACTATTCATGGAGACGGAAGGTCGTATGTACGCAAGAACACTGTTCTAACTTCTCAATGGATGGAAAAAAAGAAAGCTGAATAAAAATTCACATTTATTTGATAATTATTACATAATTTATATATTATATATTCATCATATAAATCATTATTACCATCCATGTATAGTGTAAGTAATAAAGGATAACAACACTTTGTGGAGGTGGTAGGCACACATACACATGAGTGACATGATCATTTTACAAAAGATTGGAATATAAGATGATATATATGATATTTTAATTCACGAAGCATAATTATGTCATAATTAATATATATATATATATATATTACATATATATAATCATCCAAATAAATAAGTGACAAAAAAAATTATAGCGTTATGTGGAGATGGAATGTTGTACATGCACTTAGAATGTTTTTTTAATTTTTTTTATAATGGAAAAGGGAAGTAAAATGGTTATAAAATAATTATATATACATATAATTATATTTTTTTACATAATTTATTATTTTATTAAGGGTGTAAGAAATTTATAAAAATTATAATAATAAATAAACATGACATATTTGGTAAAGGCGGTTCCCTCTAGTTTGGTAGACATCCATTAAATTCATTCTTATGGAACCTTGGAATATCTTTTTAAGATAACTATAAAATATAAATTTAGGACATTGATGTTGAGATATTAATTTTCCAATCATTGGTCAAGATACAAGGATAAATTTTTTATATAGAAAATAGATAAGGGGTGTCCTTTAAAAAGTAATTAGTGGGGTAATTTAAGAAATTCATGAAATATTATACTATAATATGTGTATAACTCATTTAAAATTTTTAAAAATATCATGGAATCAAATTAAATATGTTAACTCTTCTAATATAAAAACACAATAATATTTATATCGGGTTAGACATCATTTTGAACCTTATATTTTTTATTAACTCTTTCATTAATGAACTTTATACATAAATGTGATAATGAATGTTTAGATATTCAAGGGATATAATTTTAATTATATGTGAAATTTGGATAAAAAACCAATTTATGAAATTATAGAACATATAATATCCACCATGTCTTAATACAAATTTGTGATATTTTTTGAGTAATTTAATAAAATATTATTTTCATATAATGTTATTATATCATTTTTTACACTATTAAATTACATTGAAATTAATGTAAATAGGAAAAACATATAATTAAAATATAATCCTTTCAAATATACATTTTAAGAAATATTAATCTGTAAAATTCATGGAAATCAATATTTCATCCAAATTATATTTCTTATAATTTTTTAAATATAATTGATATTATTTTTCTATTAATTGTTTAAATATTATGTTACCATTGAGTAAGCTTTTAATGTTATTATTAAATTATTAAAAAAATAAAATTAATTTATTTATTAAGAATAAATAATTCATATTTCAAAATAATAACTCAAAACCAAACATAACCTCTTTATTATCATTATGGAAAAACATTATATATAATAATGTATTTTGTGTGACATTTTGTTTTTATTCGTTTCATAAAGTAATATTAAGGGAAATATCAAATAATAATGTCACTAGGTGACCATATTTTCTATACATAATTAGATATGGCCAAAATACATTCTTAAAATAGGAAAAGTATTTAATGAAGAAAATTTTTAGAGCTTTATCCAAAAAATTTAACCATACCTTACCTATTTACCTTTACTAAGTTGAAAAATATGAACCAAGCATATTATTTATAATTAAAAAGGGTCTTATTTACCAAATTTGAAAATCTTGATTCAATGTATAAAGAAAATTTTAACCAAATAAGTTAAATATTGTGGTATAATTTAAAATAATATAAATGAATGTAACACACTGAAAAACTATTATTTATATTAATGTGTTTTCAAGTCCAAAATAAAGATTTTACCAAAATTTGATATAATGATGATCCAAATGTAATTAATTTTCTTTTTTATTAATAATATATTCTTGTAAAATGTAGTATTAAATTGAAATAATTATGGTCATTTTTAATTAATATAATTAAAAGTTTGACAAAAAATCAGTACTTTTCAACATTCACTGAAAAAATAATCTGTTCTGAAAGACTGTAATTTTGAAACCAAAGAAAATAATAAAATTTGGAGTTAAAATGATAAAATCTTGACATAATAGTATTTTATTGTGTTTTTATGGTTATTTAAAACTCTATATTGTGTCTAAATAATGATACAAAAGAAATTTATTTAAAGAGTGATATTTCATAAAATCTGGTTCTATTGCATTATACCTCTTTATAATAACTTCTCTATATATGTTAGATCACTTTCATATAAAAAATTTTGTATAATATTTTTTAATTAAATCATATGGTTCCCATTCAACATCCAAAAGTTTATGATTTCCCCCATCAATTTTTTACCAGGTAGGTGGTCTGGTTTCATACCAATTTCTCTATAAGATATAAAATTTCCATAGGCTTTTTATTATAAGATAAATCGTGCTTTAGAGTTATAAAATATGAGTTTTTTACATGTGATATATTAGGTGCTTAAATAATAAGGGGAGATTTAAGAAACACATCATGAGCATGAAGGAGATTAAATACAAGAGGTAAGAGAAAAACTATCTCATGATATGGTCAATATTTTAAAAGGACTAATATATATGGACCAAAATTCCATTATTGAAAAAATTAATATCACTCTTCTATGGAGATATTATTATTAATACATTATATACAAAATCAAAATCATGTTCTCTTGGATTATTTTTAGCATAAATATTTTATCTTCTCTAATCATCCCATATGTTTTGTTGATTGCATATAACAGTATCTAATGTTTCCTCTGGTAGATCATGCCTTAATATATTATTTCCCAAACTTCATCCCATATTGTTGGAGTTTTCTACTTCTTTAGAGGGGATTCATTAGGAGTAATGTTAATTTCCAATGGAAATCTATTGTTATATAAAAATTCATCTAAAGGATATTTTTGATCCCAAAAACCATTGATATCCATAGAGAATTATATAAAGATATATTCACTAGTTTTAATGGTCCACCATGACTTACCATCTACATGAAGATGATATGTAGTATTGAAATGCAACTCTATATATAGTTCATACTAAACGATTATGAAGAACTTAAAGGTAATCCTTATATCCTGAAAATATATAATTTTATGTGGTACTCCCTGAAATATGAAAACATGGATAATGTATGATTATGGAAGATGATAAGGAAAAATGTCATCTATAATAATACTAACATTTTATGATTCCTTAATGCGACTGACTATAAAATAAGTAATATTGTTCTCTTTATAGGTTTTAATAAGTATAATGATGAAATAAATGGTAATTGTTTTCTATTTCCATTTTGGTACGTGTAATGTTTGTAACATCCCCTTATAGTTTTGTAACATCTCATGATTTAAAATAAAAAAACTATGTTCAATATCGTATACAACACGTAACAAGAAGCCTAGAATGAACAATGAAATATTTATATTTGAATAATATCATTACCTTTAAATTGGATAATGTGAATATTACATTCAAAATTATCATATATATAAGGTTTTAATATGTATAACAAAATTAATTGTTTATCAATTGATTGGAAATTAAATATATCATTTGAATGTAATATGAATGTTGTTATGAAAATGGGTTTATAAGTGCAATGTTTATTTTTCTAATAAAATAAATTTATCAGTATTGTTAATTCATTATAATAAAATTTATATAATATATATCCAATATTATTTTATATCATTTATGTAATATTTTTTTTAGGAATGGTATTTGAATAAATCATGTTTTTTGTTTAAAAATGTATTTTTCTAAAAAGTTGTTTCATCACATTTTACCCATTTTTTAGAAAATCAACATTACTTAATAGTCAAAAAATTAATGTAAAAAACTAAAAATAATATTGAAAATATATATTTATAATTTATCTTAAAGTGAATTTTTTAAAAATTCAGGATAATATTGATTTATTGACAAATAGTGAAACATATTGTTTTTTCTTTGAATTTATATTTTCATTTAAAAAATTCCAAATTTTCCATATTGTAAAAGTTTTAGAAAGAATATTTATTTAAATTATATTTTTATTAATACAACATTGAACATTATAATCTTTTTTATGGTTAATTTTGTTATAAAATCATTTTTGATCTTAAAGAAAAATTTTATTTGGAAAACAACATTTCAGTTCATTTGTAGGTTTATGTTCAAACCAATGTCTAAATATTATGTTATTTGAATTTTATGAAATTTATTCCAAATTTTCACTAATAATAATTTATATTATATAAAAGGATTGACATAATTTATAGTCTATATGAATTGTATGTCTGGTGATTTTTTATTATCACGGAACGGGTTAATCGGGTAACTATAATAAAAGATAATATTATAAGAGATATATTTTTTACATAGAACCTAGTTATCTCCTATTATATGATTCTAGTTAATAAATATCCTTATATTTCTAAATTTCCTGAAAAAATGTATCATATTTCTTTAATTTAGACCATTATAATGAGTGAGTAAAATTTTGTACAAAATTTTCAATTTTCATCTTTTGATATCTATAATATTAATTATAGGGAAAAAAATAAAATATGTTCATTTATATATAATCATTTGAAATATTAAATTTTTATCATGTTAGTTTATTTCTATTTTATTGTAATGGAATGATTTCTGTTAATGAATATGCAACACGAAAAAATTATTAATTCAATTTATAAAAAATTAAATTATTTTTAAAATTTAAAATGTAATATAATTTTAAGAATTATTATAATGATCGATGAATTTTCATTACAAATTTAACATTTCATAGAGGTTTTAATTTATTTCATTTTAATTTCTCTATATCATATTGTTTTCAACATCAAATTCAATGAATAGTTAAAAATGACATTAATGTTATCTCATAATAAGTTTTTTAATTAAATGTTTTACAACTTTGAAACATATCTTCATCATCCACATAAATGGGTTATGGTTTATAATATCATCCATGGATCATTTATTTACCATTTTATATTTTATATAATAAATTTAATCCCATAATGAGTAAAAACATTAATAATATAGTAATTGTAAAAAATGTATAACATTAGCTATAACAAAAATATAAGGCTACAGAAATTGTTTAAAATTTAATTATTTTTATTGTATTAGTGGATATCGATTCATTTTTGTCTTCTATTAAGATAATATCAATTTTTACCCATAGTATTATGAAAATTATTTATATTAATTTAATACTTTTTAAAAATCTATGATGGTGATCATACGATCTCTTATAAAAGGAAATCTTTCCTCCTATTTTATTCAGACATAAAAAATAATTTTTTTCAAATACGTACCCAATAACCATATGTAATTTAATTTCCAATTCCTAAAGAAATTTTTTTTATTACAAAAACATCGTAGGAACGAATTTTTTTCCAATATAATTAGGTTGTTTGAAGAAGATGCAACATTCTTAACCAAGAATTTTAAATTTACTTCTTATGATACTTCATCATAATCCATTTCAACTATTCCATATTAGTAAAAAAAATAACGTCTATACAATGGAATTTTTTTATGATAATTTTATATCATATATCCATATCGTATTACATAAAATTGGAAAAATTGTTGGTTGTGTGTACGGAAGCCTACTGCCTCTAAAATCGATGTTATCTATTTTCCCTCACCTCCAATAATTTCTAGTGATAATTATGGATTTAATGTATAAATATTATATTTATTAAAATAATATAATTATATATTTAAAATATCAAATCACCCTTCTTACTTTCTAAAATTTTGGAAAATGATAACATCCTTCGAGCATACTTGTGGACAACAACTAAAACAATGATAAAAAATTTGTTTTTTGTTTCTTCTTTACATTGATAGTAATAGGGATATATTTAATGAATATATATTATATATATTATATTATAATAATGATATTATTTTTAAATAATATTTTTAATTATTTAATTTTTATCAGTCAAAAAATGAAAAAAGTGTTCATGCGTACATACGACCTACCATCACCTCATATACTTCAACTCATTTTTCTAGTAACTTTTTTATATAGATATATATTTATATATAATAAATCTATATTAAACATATATAATTATTAATATAATTTAGTTTATGATACCATTATCAATATACTTGTACTGAAAGTATTTATCCAAAAAATACATGACAAACGAAGCATTTATCACCTTAAACAATGACAATAATAAAGAATTAATAATAAACGTGTGATTAAAGATTACTCAAAAAATAATTGTATGGTATATAGGATTATAGTCATTTAATACTTGTATAATAATTATATATATAATATACTAGTGGTTTTAACATATTTGAAGGATGTCAGACATATGGTAAGGTATTTTCATCTAACGCTTATTTTTATGGGGTACATGCTATTTTCCCCACTTTTGAATTTTATATTTTTTATTTATTTCACATAATTGTATTTTATGATGCTTAATATATAAATTATATGTATTTATAAATCCATATATTGTTTTTCTTTTAATGGGGATTATGATTCCAATGTTACCGATATGGTGAGGGTGTTTTGTCACAATCTCATTATTTATCAAGACTATTTTTAAGTAACATTCCAATGATAAAATGTGATGATATATATATAAATAAACTAATAAATTTTATTTCCATATGTTTATTTTTAGATATGATGTTTTTTTAATTTTATTTTCCTCTCTTTAAACCCATAATATAACAATATATCTTTTTATCAAAGAAAACTAAATTTATTTCTCTTTTCAATTGAAAATAATTTTTCTTATATAGCCATGTTTTCTAAAAAAATAACTATTTATGAATATTTTAATACTC
Organism: Viscum album; assembly: GCA_963277665.1. NCBI lineage: Eukaryota > Viridiplantae > Streptophyta > Magnoliopsida > Santalales > Viscaceae > Viscum > Viscum album. Next base: position 420,859,602 of record OY728127.1, on the reverse strand, counting down.
ATATCTGATAATATTTATTCATATTTATTCTTGTTTAATGTTTTCAATTTGTTTATAGTAATATTATTTTTTCTTTTTAACGATTTACCTTTGATTTTTTTCCAAAACGTGACATTAATCGCTGAATTAATATAAATGAAATCAAACTAATTTTAAATAATCATGAAAACATATTTATTTAAATAATTATTTAAATTTAAGAAATATTCATTTTAATGAAAATTTTCCCTCGATATTTGGTACATTTTTAGAATTTAAGTTTGTATTTAGAAGAGGAGAGGTTATCTTCCTTAGGAAATGTTCCAAGAATTCTTTTAAAGGAATTTATCATCAATAATGACATACATTGATGTGAATTATTTTTTCATGTGGATATGATACAATTATAACATATATTTGTTTTTCTATATTTTTATGAGTATGAAGAGAAGATGTTTATGAAACCCATTCCTTTTCCACTAGTTATTATATAATGAATTGATGAAGTGTTTATGAGACTTGTTTTTTTCTAGGTTATGTCCTAATGAAATGATTATGAAAAAAAAGTCATTCCTCATGGGTTATGACATGATAATTTTTTTAATCTGTATAATAAATCGATTTAATTTTTTTAATTTGAGAAGAGGGACCCAACTTATATTTTAGTCTAATTTATTTGGTAAATATGTGTATCCTTGAAGATAAATAGGACTTGAATGAGGAGTGAACATCATTCCATCAGGAACTCTATCCACCATAAAAATATTGGGAGTGAACCTTGGATATTATGATGGTCTGTTGAGTGAAGGAAACCCACTGTGATAGCCTTTATAGAGATACATGACTTCTAAGGTAATTAGTTATTATGATTATATTTATGAAAATAACCTATTTAAAATGACTATGTTTTGATCTCATGGATCATATTATTTTATTAAATTCTGAATATTTTATTATGAATTATGATTATTTATGTAATTATTCATAATTAATATCTCCGATATATTGAGTATGGTTTTTAAATGTTTTTCTCATATTATCATATACTTATTATCATGTTAGGTTTAAGAGATCATTGATATCTACCTTTTTTTAACCTTACTAAGTATATAATCTCACTCTTACTAATGATTCATTTCCCAAGGTTATGATGAAATAAAATAAGAATAACATGTATAAAAGGGCGTTAGTTATGAATATCATTCTTGGCGATGATATATTTCACTTATGAACCATATATTTTTGTATCCATATTTATAAAGATAATATGCTCGTATGATTCTATGTTGGATCAATATTTTATGTGTTGAATTTTTATCTTATATGTTTTAATATATATGTATGAAAAGTAAGTGTCTCTATATTGAGAATCAGAGAATGGTTTTTCAGAAATTTGGAAACAAGGATGAGAAACGTTTAGTTAGAACAGTTAGGATAAGTACATGTATAGGAGAACATACTATGTTGTGGTAACGAAATAAGTTTGGTTATCCTACAAAATCATCCGTGTATATATTTTAAAAGTTGACATGCATTTCGAACAGATACATGTAGGGGTAATAACATGAAAAATATTTGGTTTGGTATATCTCATCCATAATTCTTATGCATTGTGAGTGCGAACTTACTATACACATGGTTTAACACTCCAATAGGTTATTTTTGGAAAATAGAAATTTTAATATTTACTATTATGAAGTATTTGAAGAGATGACGACCATTAAATACCTAGGTAAATTATATGGTGAAAAATATTGAAAATAATATATCCATATTTAAACATAATATAAACGATAATGTGGTTTCCTAGTATTTTTGTTTTTTGTAATAATATTTTTTTTATTTTAATTAATGGTTTCACCCATGATGAGTCATTTTAACATTGAATGTGGTGGATAATGTAGTGATTATGGGAAACATAATTATATAATCATAGAAGAGAAATATATTTTTATTATTTATAATTATTTATCAAGATATATGATTAATTATTTACACCTTACCTGACTCTCAGATTCACCAAAGAAAAGAAATATAGAGTTTACAGAAATATCATATATTGGAAACCATGATTCAATTATGAACCAATTTGCATCCAGTTAGAAATGTATAAATATGCAATCCAAGTAATAACTCAAATGAAGGGATATATTTTCTATGTGCATAAAAAATGACATACATAATTGAATTTATAAGGAGTTAAATGTCTTTTTGCTTGGGAAAATTGTAATTATTAGAAGAAATTCTCTAATACAAGGATTATATCCAACAAAAAGGAAGCACTTATTCCATTAGAATCATTTAAGTGGAAGTATTGAAGTGTTATGTATTAAGATTGGGTAATTATATTTTATTGACATCAATGATTTTTTTCATAAGAATCATTAAACATCTAAGGATTATTTTCATATAGTTTTGCTTAAGTATTTGAAAGAAAAGATTGAATAGTACAAATGAACTATAAAGGTTTTTTAAATTTAAGGTGATATTTTATTGAAAACACGTGACTGGGGGAACGGTAACCCTTAATAATTGCAAGATGTTGAATTAATAATGTTTTTTTTGGATAAATAGAAGATTTAAATTGATTATGTAAATTAAAGAGTATTAGTGACCATGAAAATGATGAGTGATTTAGTGAAAAAATAATTTATGATGGAATTTACAAAATATAAGATTTTGTAGAATATATTTGATAATCTATTATTTTATCTAATCAATATAGAAATAGTAAATTTTTAAAAAAATTATCTCATCATTGATGGTTTATGGTGATCAAGGTATTCAAATATTTAGTATGTAACATTAAAAGTTTTTAATGATTATAGGATTAATGATAAGTTAATTTTTGAAATTTAGTGGCATACTTAATAAATGACATAATTTTTTATTTTTTGATACATATATTGGTCCGAATCTAAAGATAAATATTAATGCAATAGATTAAGTTAATATTTGTGTTTTAGTATTGAGGTTTGGAGATTAATATATTATTTTAGATAATGTGTGAGAACAATTTTAATTATGGTTAATATTTTGAGTTTGAAAAAAGATGTGTGACTCTTTTATAGATCATATGAAATCTAAAAGATTAATTATAGTGATTAAACCTTTAAAATTTAATCTTAGACCTTTATTTTATACAATATAGATGAAGTAGAAATTGGTCTAATCACAACCAAAGGATGAAATACTTATTATGAAATAATAATATTTCAAGTAATTATGCATTCTTGGTGTCATCGATCTTGATTTTTAAATAATAGTTCACCTTTTAGAAAAGTGTCTCCAAATAGAAATATTATTTATTTACCTTCATTTTAGACTAATTAGTGGCCTTTTCACTAATAATAGATTAATGGATTTGTGGTAGTTAACATTTTTCCAAACATGTTCTATGTCACTATCTATTAGTCCATGAGTTTTAGTTTTATCAAACATATCTATATTTTCACTTATCTATAATGTCTTACAAATATTAAAAATAGTATTGTGTTATTCTACATGGCCTTTTTATTTCCCTTTCCCTCTTTCTAAAATGATTTTTTATTAACCCTTACTATGATGTTTTTTTAAAATGATTCTTTAAAATATCAAAAACTTGATTATTGGAATCAATTTTCAATTGCTAACCAGAAATTTAAAAACGTAGGGATAATGTAACCCCCTGATATTAAAATAATAATAATAATAATAAAACTATTATCGATAACCTATATGACATACAACACTAAGACTAAATAAACCATGAAATATTAGTATTCAAATAATAATCTAGATATCAAATTTATGGATATGAATAATATTAACTAAATTATGAAAATTATATGTTTTACACACGTTCAAAATAAATTGATTTATTATAATTTTTTTGGAAATGAGAGTACAAGTCATTTGAATATAATATAATTGTTTCTCATAAAAATCAATTTTATGCACATAAGGATCATTGATCTAATAAACTAAATTCATCACTATTGGTGAATTATTTCAATAAAATTTATATATTACATATTCTATAAATTTTTCTTGTAAAACACATATTTTTTCTTTATATGGTATAAGAATAAGTAATGGTTTGGGATTTAAATTGAATTTTTCTAAAAAATAGCATCCTCCCTTAATTTGGGTTTACATTAAAATTAATTCAAACAACTTTTAGAAAATTTATTTCAAAAAAATACATCATATTTGAAATAAAAATGTCAAAATTTCATTATTTTTATTTTTAAAATTATCTAAAAAGATTATTTTTTCAATAAATAGTGAATAATATACATTTTTATTATTCAGTTTTTATTCATTTATAGCATTTATGAAGTTTAAATTTGATTTTAATCTATTTTAAACGTAATAATATATCTATAATATTATTATTAGTCCAATTTAGTTCATTTCATTCAATTTTATGGTGAATATTTACATAAAAATTCTTTTTATATGAGGAAGTGTATTCTTTGGAAAATCGCTTCTTATCACATTTGTGGTTCTAGTTTTAAATTAAATTATTCTAATTTAGTGAATTTAATTTCATAAAATGGATTGAATATTTATAATAATAATAATTTATATTATTTAATTTGGAAAAATTTGATTTTATTTATTATGATTAGAAAATATTGTAGGTATTTATTTCCCCAGTATGGGTATGTATTGTAAAAAATGATAAAATTAATATGATAAATACTATAATTTTCCCTAAAACATTCCTTTATCCAACATTAGGATTTTAGTTTTCCCATTTACATCTAAATAATGAATATATGAATGATTAATGTGAAATTTAATTTAATTATTCATTTATAATAATTGAGTAAATGATAATGAAAAAATTTCACTTTTTGCTTTTAATGTATTTAACATTTTTGTGATAGTGATGGAATTAATTTCTATTTTGTTATAAATATTTATTTGAAAGAATTTTTATATTTTTAATTTCTTTATTTAATGAAAAATTACTATAAATTCTTACAAAAAGTGTGCATAATATTTATTAAATAAATAGAAAATTAAAATAAATGAATTTAAAAAATATTAAATTCAATATAATTGGAATGAAGTAATATGTTACATAAAATAATTTTTAAAAAACATTAAAAGTTATGGTGGTTTGAATTTAATATATTATAATACCATTAATCCTATGATTTATTCAAATTCAAGTTAAATAAAAATGTTCCAAAAGATGAAATTAATGTTATTTTATAATAAATAAATTTTTATTAATGATTTAAAATTACTAAAAATATTTTCATTAAAAAATTATAGTCTATTTTGTTAATATACCTACCAAGGTAAATTTATGTTATTGTTCCTTTTATATAGAAATTTTAATTCCCATAGAGAAAAAAATTAATATCGCTGTTATTAAATAAAAGGTTAACAAATGTGAAAACAAAAAGATATGGGTCAAAAATCCCCAAATCCTATATAATTTTAATTTAATTAGGGTATTTAAATAAAATATACAATTCTCTTATAATGTTATCAATTTTTATTCATTTTATGATGAAAATTAATTTATATTGATTTAATTCATTATAGAATTCCAAAAGTGATCCACACATCAATTATAAAATGGAACAACATCTCCTCTATTTTTAACACTTGAAAAACATTTTTATTCATTTAATACCATTAAAATCACTTAGTTACATACATTATGGTTTCTAATATGAATTTTTATAATTTAAAACCCACTTTGGAATTATTTTGGTGAAGACCTATAGAGGGTGTCCAAATAAGAGGTGTTGTACATAGCCATAAATTTTTGTTTTATTTGTTATTCTCCCTAATAATTTTTTTTAACTATAGTGATACAGTAACATAATTATTTTCCATATAATTAGATGTTATTATGTTAATTTCGTATACATTATCCACCTCTTCTTCTATCAAATTGGAAATAAAGCTTTCGTTATGTGTAGGGCAAATTGTTTCCTCATGAAGTAATGCAATGTTTATCCATAACCACCCTCCAAGGATGGATATAATGTTAGATTCATTATGTATATATATTTATATTATTTATGAATTAATTATACTTATGTAATTATAATATCACATAGTACAACTTACCGTCAAATCTGTTGGAAAAAGATAATGTTTCTAATTCATATGTGTGGACTATTGTATCCACAAAGAAATATGATTTGTTTTTTATTTCCCCCAAACATATATGATAATATGTATAACATTAATGAATATTTTTTTATTTATATTACATTATAATTAATTTTAAAAGTTCAATGAATATTTATATTTATTTTATTTCAATTTCCAAAAAATTAAAACAACGTTCATGCATACTTACAGCATAATGTCTCAAAGAATAGTGTAATACATTTGTCTATATATAAAATTTAAGGATGTCTATAAATTTATGTATTTTTATTTTCTATTAAATTAGTATCATGATAAATATTTTGAAGATGATGGATCCATGATCAATGTTCAGTGACCAAAACTATTGAACCAAAACATACATAAGAAAAAAGGGAGTTATCACTCAGAATAGTGATTTAAATAATCAATTTTGGTGATAAATGCTTATAATTAAATCATATATGGAATGATACTTGAGATTATGGTTCTGGAGTATTTGTAAAATAAATCTACAATTATTATACAATGGGATCAGGAAGGTATGGAATATGTCAGTCTGGAGGTAAGGGATTATCTTCCCACATTTTTTAGGACTCAAGATATATTCACCATTTGTTTCTTTTATGTTGTTTAGATAATGTAAATGAATATATTTTATTATTATTTTTTTAAAATTATATTTATTTGAATATACATATATTATTTTTTCCGGCATCGGTTTTATGAATTGAAATTTATCAATTTGCTAAGGATTTTATGTTATAATCTCATTCTTTATTTGGGTTATTTACAATTAAGTTGCCAATGATGATATATTATTATCTATCTCTCTTTAAGATCATTAATTTTCATATTCTCAATTATTATTTGTATATTACATGTTTTCATTTAATTTTCCTCCATTTAATTACACTATAGGGTTAATTAAGATTATACTAATGAAACTAATATTATTTCTTCTTCGATTGAAAATTATTTTCTTCCATATACAAGTTTTCTAAAAAATGTTTCCACAAATATTATATTACTCTTCTATGATTTTAACATCAATTTTACCATTTTATATTTTTTTAAAAAAAATTACAAGGAAACATTTTATCATTTTATAATTGTAGTAATTTTTAACTTTTTATCAAAAACGTAAAAGAAATCATTATTTTAATATACATGACATGAAAATAAAATTATACTATCAAGAAAAAAATTTAATGGTTCATATAAATTTTTTAATCGTTCAATTGAATGAAAATTTTATTTATTCTTTTGACATATTTATATATTATGTATGTTAATTCGAAGAAGAATATATATTTTCCTCAAGAAATGTTCCAAGTAATCATTCAAATGCATTTTTTCCAAATGATGATATCCATTTCTGTTAATTTTGATTTACTAGGGATATGATCCATATTATCAATCCTTATTCTTTGTCTTTATGATCTAGTATTATGAAGAATTGCTGTTTATGAGTCCCAATTAATTTATAAAGGTCATTGAAGATGAAATAAAGAAATGAATATGAAAAATATTTATATTTCCAAAGCTAATGTCCTGATAAAATGATTATAAAACAAATTTATATTTCATGGGTTATATAATGAATAATGTATTATGATTTTTTAGGAAGAAATATGTATGATATTTATTATTTCATGGGTTGGATTGGAATTATATAATCATCCAATGCATTTGGTAAAGATTGATATATCATGAGATAAAAATTATTGGAATGGGGAGTGAACTGAGTTTAGTAAGGGAATATGTCCACTAATATTGTCATGGGAGTGATGATTGGAAACTATGATGGCTTAGGGAGTGAAACTAATCCAATATTGTATTCTTTAGAATAATCCTTTAATACTAAGTAACTGATCTTGTATTCTCATGTGAATGAAACAAAGATAGATATTGTGACTATGTTATTCTATTGTGTTACATAGTATTTGATTACATTAACTTTAATTTATTCTAGTCTTTCATACATTATGATATGATTTAGAACTATATTTTATGATATGGATGTTCAACTGTTCGAATTTTATAGTCATGTTATCATTCCCTAATGCTCATTTAATGTTTAAGTGATCATTGATTTCCCTTTTTTTAATTACTGTGCATCCAATCTCACCCATTCTTATATTCCCTTTAAAAAGGATTTAAATAAATATATAAACTATTAAATGTATAATAAGGGTTCCATTTATGATGAACATAGTGGGAGATGATGCATTTCACTCATGAGTATTCTTTTATGTATTAATGTTTTCAATAAAGCTAGATTGATACTATTATTTAATGGGCCATTATTATATTTATGAATATTAAAATAATAAAAAATTATATTTATCTATAAAATATATGGGTCTCTATAAAATTTTATATAAATTTAAATTTCTGAAAAAAAAGGAATTAGGATATATACTTGATAATATCCCATTTTCATGTTATCCCAATAGAAATATCCGTTTTCATATCTCAATTCATCATTGTACATCTAGAATAAATAGAGAAAGAAGAAATATGAGCTTCATAAAACATCAAATAACTAAAATTTATTATTGAAAAGATAGATAATTAGTTCCCAAAACTTATCATTTCATCATGATGATGGATGAACAAAGTATCATTCCCCACATTCTTCTGTAATTCCACATCTTATATATTCTTTGTTATCCTATCATGAATGAATGGTTCGAAATTAATCTATTATAGAAAATATATATCCCCATTCCCTGATATTTATAAATCGAAATTCTATAAATCCATAAATATTTGATATCAATAATTCATCATCATGAAAAAACTGGCATGATCATTCTGACTCAGAGCAACAACTACCTCGTTCACCTTCCAATTTTGGTAATGTATTGAGAATTTATAATATTTGATCAACTCTGTATACCATCTCTAGAGTCCATTAAATTATTCTATTTTAAATATATAATTCATGTTTTATAACCACAATATAAATTAAATATTTTATTATATATATAATTCCACAATATATTCATTGAAATTTTTACAGCAACCCACTCAAAATCATGAGATGGGTAATTATTCTTAGAAATTATCTATTTTTGGGAGGAATATTAAATTTTAATACCATTAAACCTATAGATAAATATTATTCCCTTATTTAATGAATCATTATATATCAAAAACCATTTTCTACTACACTTTAGTGGAAGCATATGTTGACTGACTAATCTTATATTTTGATATTTTAAATTCATTTTACATTCAAATATCTAGAATATGTAAAACAATTATGAGTAAATGTGGTGATTGGATTAGATATTCATTATAAATCAGTCATAAAAAAATGAGTAGTATCAAACCAACCCAAGAAAACAACGAATCATTGTTAATTTTTTTTAGTCTAATCCATTTCCCAATAACATTTTTCTTTCAATGATCCACCAATATACCTTCACATGAAATTATATAAACTAATAATTAGAAATTTTGTATCCAAAATTCTTATGTGGTATACTTTTAATATATATTTTCCTTCCTCATAGTATTTATAATAATCATGTAATTTTATTTATGATATTCCCTTCCAATTAAATATATAACAATATATTTGAAAAAGACCCCCCCAAATTGATCATGGTAAAATATAATGTATCTTTTCATTAAATCTATTGAGATAGTGAGATCATTGGTACGTAAAAATAGCATTGATAAGAATTCATAATGACCTGAACCCATAAAGAATGTTTCATTGGGTATAACCTCATTCATTAACCATAAATGATAATACACAGATCAAAGATTAATCTTGGAAAAATACTATCTTCCCAACAAATTACTCAAATATATCATCGTTATAGGGTATAAGAAATTTATTCTTCATAGTGATTTGTTTATGTTTTGGACTATTTATTTAAAGATGATTTGAACCATATTCCATCTTCATAAATAGAATAATAGTACCCCATAGTGAAGAAATAGGATAAATAAGTCCATTTTATATATTCTCATAATGTTTCTTCTTAAATTATAATAACTCAATCAGGAAAACTCTATATGGAATCTTTGATATATTTTTCATTCTAGGTATGAGTTGTATTGTAAACTGAACATCATGATTTAGCTAAATAATATAAATCACATCGATAAATACATCAATAAAATCTAATAAAATGGGAACGTCCCCAATGTTTAATTTAACCCCCATCTATGTCATATTAAAATCCATCATGAATCTTTTGTAAATACTATAAAATGTATGGAGTTTCCATTAAGAGATTCGGTTCTTCCTTACATTAAAAGACTTGCGTTATTTTATTAATAATATGAATTATAACAACCATTCCTTGACAATTTATATGTTCACTATAATGATAATTCCAATTCATTCTAAAAATAATATCAAAATAATTTTTAGAAAGTAAAAATATTTGCAGGAATCATATTACCATAAAAAATATATCATATTGAATCTATAGACATGTTATATTATTATACTATAATTTAGTGTTTTCACTACCAACTCAATAGCTATTTTCTGAGGTAATATGATACCCATAAGAATTAAATTAGGTATAAAATAGATGTTAGAAACGTAATAAAAAATCTAACTTCTAGAGTGGATGATATTTTTACCTTATAAAAAATATCACCAAAAAACCACTTCAACTATAGTAATTTCATATTTTTGGACCTCTGACATTGCAAAATTGTGTTGTTTCCTCCATTTATTCTTTTGGAACATGTTTGAATAATTTTCCAACTTTTTATAATTGATGCATAACATAATAGTGGTTTCATTCCATTCTATAAAATCATTATTCAAATGGACCTTATCTCAAAAATATTAATAAACTCCCATGTCCTTCAAGAATTTTTTTGAATGTTTCGTTACATCAATTTTCCATGATGAATATTTATTTTTTATATTATTATTATTTTATTTTTTTCTATTCCATATAACCCAGTATACTCCATCCTCTCTTATTTTCCCTTGAAAACAAAATATATATAAAAATCCTTGTTCATGTTAATAGAACATGACAGTATATAACCATATGATTAAAACAACGTAGAAATTGTTTACCTTGGGTGACTCTGCATTATACCCTCAATGAACTAGTCAATCATACATTTTAGATCATGTATGTAGTGTTATTCATGTCTGGATAATCATGTGAAGTTCACATCATAATGTAACACATATTATTCTTTAGGGTTTTTAATGAGTGGAACATCTTCTCTATTTCACCTATATATTTTCAAGGTAATTTTAATAACCCAGAAATTCTGTGGAATATTTTTTTAAATGTATGGGAATTTTACGAGTCCATGAAAATTGACGGCGCATGATTCTGAGGCCCGTTGTTCCCGGAATAAATTTCTGATGTTTTGTTCAGATACATTCAGTAAACGTACAAGCAGGTTTTAATAACATTTGAACTGGTGCTCGGAATTGAAATCCAAGGTCACTGTTGAACTCGCAGCACCGATATTCTCTTAATGAGACTTTCACACCGACGACAGTGGGTCGAGAATAAAATTTAGTATTTAGGTTTTCATTGAAAATAATAAAATAAAATGATCTTCACTTTATTTTTATTTGAGCCGCCATGTGGGTGTTTGGAGTTGGGTCCCACTAGATCTATAACCTACTTGTGGATGTTGGAAGTGGGGACCACCAGTCCATAACCTCCAATGAGAGGTTATGGTGGTGGGGACCAACACTCCTCAACCTCCCTTGTGGGGTTAATGTGGTGGGGACCACCCAAGACTACATAACCTTCCAATTTGAATAATAGAGGTGGGGACCACCCGACCCCTATTAATTGGAGGAGAGTAAAATATCTCGACTCCCCAAATTAATGAGGGGGAGCCCCTTGACCTCCTCTATAATTTATGGTTCCACCACCTCCCCATTAATTTTCTTTTGATCCAACACATAATTTTTTATACCAAATCCTACCCATTAATTAATTGAGCCATCTATTTTAATTAAAAGCTACAATTTGAATTTTAGACCCAAAAATATAAAATAATAGACAATATATTATTTGTAGGGGAAATCTTTTCACTTTTTTCATTTCGGTGGAAAATTGGGGAGAGGAGAGAATGGGAGTATTAGAATTCTCTAATGAAGAACGCCATCTTCCAATGCAGAACACCATCTTCCGACGAAGAACCCCATCTTCCAACGAAGAACGAAGAATGAAGAACGAGGGTGAGGAGAAACTTCAACTGCCTTCCCCAGATCCTACCGACGTGGACCGTCTTCCACAACCATCATGCGATCTCAGAATTGGTATTGTTTGGCAGATGCGACGAACGGTGACAACACCATCTTCTTCCCCGTGACTCCGTCGATGAATGATGAACAAAGGTAGGGGTTGTTTTCTTTTATGTGTCATTATCTTGTTTTCATTCAAAACAAATAATGAGGATATGTTTCCTTTGATGGGTGATTTGTTGTTCATCGTTCTCCTACCTTGATGAATAGATTGTTATCATCCTAACCGCGAAGGGTGCGGGCCAAACTAACATGGCCCGACTCCCTCCATCGATCTATTTTGTGATATTATTCATCGTGGTGACGAAGCAACAAGGTGACCATGGCGGTGAAAACAAAGGCTATGCTACCCATGGCCTCTATGATCCGCACATACCTCGTGCCTTCTCGCCCCGCCACTGGGCCGAACTGCCACCCTTCAGCCGAGCTTTTGCCTTAAGCCGGCCCGTGGCCCGCCAGCCTGTGGCCCGCCGGCCTGGCTGCGCCCTGCCCGGCCTCCACGGCCGCCTCCCGGCCTTCCAGTCCACCACCCGACCACCCAGCCTACTGATCCCACCACCACCCCACCTCGTGGTGCCCTGGATGAACCAGCCCAACCACACCATCTGGGCCGAGCCGCTTTGGGTTGCACCCTCGTGACGCTCTAGGCCGCACCGCCCACACGGCTGGCTGGACTGAGCCCTGCGGGCCGGGCCGAACCTAACAGGCTGGCCCGCCCAATGGGTCGGGCCAGACACAACAGGTCTGACCTGGTCGGCCCAGACTGGGTCGGACCGGGTCAGACTGGACCTGGGTCCACTACCGACCCTTTACTTTCTTTGTCCATATCCTTGGTACCGAACGCCCATTTGACGAACCATCAGTGGCGCTAGAAGTCTTGGGGAATGATGTTCCCTTTTAGTATTCCCCACTGGAGTTCTAGGTAAAGTTGAGATATGATCAGGTTGGATCGTGCAAGAATCAAACTGGGGCCACGAGACCAAAAGGCTAATAACTCATAGACCGGGCATCCGATTGACGTGTCGTATATTGTGTTGAGATACCTATGACGTGTCAAAACATTGAGATAATTCTTCATGGGACTTTATGACAGTTGGAGTATCAACCAGTAGGTCATGGAGTGGATCCTTTTGGTGATAGGAAATCAGAGTGCAGAGACCTAGTAGCAGGCTAAGAACTGAAGACTGCTGACTGTTTCGACTCGGAGTGACTCGACTAGCCCAGTGGGAAGCGCCTTGGTGTCGCGGTAGTCCCATAGTCTGGAGAGCCTTGGTGTTGTTGCATACCCAGGGTACTTTACAGGAGGAGTACCTCAATAGGCTAAAAGGGGGAGCACCATGGTGACGCGGCAGACCAACAGTGGGGAGCGCCTTGGTGATGCAGTAGACCCACAGTACTCGACAGGAGGATTACCTCAGCTATCCAAGGTTAGTGGGAAGCACCTTAGTGTCGTGGTAGGCCCACTATACACGATTGAGTAGGAGTTATCTAGCATATGAGGTTTCGATAATGTGAATAAAATCCTGGTTGAGCTGAACCAGTAACTTTTTTTGTTTACCTCATGATTGAGATGAATTACTTGATAATTTAGGTATATGTATTGGCATATACCTAAGTGGGGTTATCTGTTGATTTCATACATTTATGTTTATACATGTTGGATTTTGTGAGACCTTGAGGGTCTCGGGGTCCCTACTGAGTATCGTTATAGTCACCCCTGCACGGGCTATGCCCGCACCTCGTTGTGTTGGTTGCAGACAACATACAGCATTGACAGAGGCTGAGAGTACCAGGACTAGATGGTACCCGGAAGTGGATCATATGACGTGGAGATATATGGAGGAGACCAAAAGATGTGGAGTGATGAGGAGGCTATCTGTAAATACAATTTAGGTAATGTCCATGGTGGATAATTCAGGAGTTTCTTTTCAACTTTCAGCTATTTTGTCGTTTTTAGTTGTACTTGTACTTTATAGTTAGGCTTATATTTCCGTCCCCCTTTACTTTTCATCATTCTCTTGTTGTCCAGTTTTACTTAGTGTTTTTATTCAGATGGGTGCTCTGTTGTGCGTGTTTATAGTTATAAAGGAAATGTCATACCAGTTTATGGAATTATGCTTTTGGTGCTAGTCTCTAGCCCCTGGCCTATGGAAGGCAGGTTTTGGGTAGTCACAGCACGGGCCCCAGGGGATAGTTCATGACAAATTTCTATCTGAGGAGTCGGTTATACCGCAAAACATAGGACTATGGTATTTCTTTTCTTTGAAGAAACAATGTTAAGTGTAGTTAGTGTGGGTTTCAGTTTAGGGAGTCTAGTGTTGGGGCGGTGGACAACATATCCATACACCAGGACCCTAACTTCTGACTTATCCTGTAGTGGTGGTCGAGTACGCAAATGTTTTCCTTGATGATGTTCTAGGTCTACAAACTCATAGAGAGGTGGACTTCTACATTGACATGTACCCCAGGATGACACCTATATCTACACCAACTTATTGGATGGCTCCCACGAAGCTTCGTGAGCTGCGGGTATAGCTAGAGGAATTATAGGAGAAGGGATTCATCCGGCCCTTCGTTTCTCCCTAGGCAGCCCCGATTCTGTTATCCAAGAAGGTGGATGGGAGCTTGAGGATTTGTGTCGACTACCGTTGCCAGAGCCAAGTGACCGTTGTTAGAACCCAGACCATCTTTTCAGGTATGTTTTCCTTTTCTGGCTGTTTTTGATAAAAAGAGGAGAATCTGGAAAAATTTTAAGTACACGTCGTGTACATTACTTCTAGTCTAGGCCGTGTGCTACCCGTGTTCGGGCCAGTCACACGGGGTGTAGCGATGAGGTGGATCCCAAATAATATGGCGTACTGAAAAGGATACTACACGCCGTGTACTCAAGAAGTACACACTGTGTAATTTTCTTTTTATTTCATTAATCGGACCGTGGTCATGCCTAATCCACGTTTTTTTCTTCATCTCTTCCTAATTATGTCCAGAGCGACCTAGGGAGACGATTCTTCTCCGAGCCACCAAATTCTTCACCGGTTGACCTAATCAAACGTCGTCAGGTGCAATAGAATCGCAGTGGTGAGTTCTCGGTTCTTCATTGGCCCTGTTTCCTAATTCCTCCCCTTGTGGGAGTTATCTGAGGTTGAACGGCTTAGACTTTTTTGTAGATTTACTCCATTCTTGGCCGATTAATAGCCCGAGTTTCAAGAATATCAATCACCTATGATTGAGGTAGGTGGTTTGTTTCCCTACGTTGATTGTCTTTGTGTTTCTAGTGCAAAAGTGGCGGATACCCATGTATCGAGTATCTCGGGTTAGGGGTTTTGATCCTGTTTTGTTATCTTACTTTGATTTCATGTATGCTTGAGGTTATTAAATGATTAATAATTTCTTGTTAGCATGATTGGGGATCACCCCATGGGTGTTTCCCTTGTTTTTTCTTTTGAGTTCCATTTGTCATGGTTTGCCTACGAGGCAACCCTTTTGCACATTGTTAGTATGCCTGTTAACTTGATTGCATGTATTTCCTCCTATTTATATGCATGTGGATGCATTTGTAGCTATTAGTTAGGTTGTTTCTGAACTTACTTAGGTTTCTAACAGTCGATTACGCATGACTAAACTACTCAGGGCTGATTGAACCTGGTGTGGTAGACTAAATGGGGAATTAATGATTAGGGCTTCCCTAGAGAGTCTGTTATAGTTAGTATTGATCACAGGACCTATGGGAATGAGACTTTTTGCTTCCTCAGAGTGTCCTTAGTTATGTAGTAAGACTATATGGGGAATTAGATGAAAGTGATTCCATAGAGAGTCTATATCATTCATTGCAAGACCACATGGGAATTGACGGTGAGAGCTTCCCAGAGTGTTTGTGCCTTGAACGTTTACTTGACTAGAGGGGTTTGCTAGTAGGAGCCACCCAGAGAGTCAGTGTTTTATTTGTTGGTTGGTTGGATGTGACGAGTCCACCAAGCCAAAGAACAATCTTGGTTTTATACTGTTTGTAGTTCAGGTAGACTGCTGAGTTACCAGTTGTGATTACTTACTTACCCTGGGAGTATAGAGCTGTTTCTAGGTTCTTTGGTCGATAGATAAGTGACTATACCAAAATGCTAAAAAAATTGAATGGATATTAGTAGGATTGTTTTCTTTAGTGTACTTCTTCTTCTCTGCTGCATTTATTTCCTTTACTTTGCTATATTACTCACTGACAGTAGGGCATGGATCTCGTGTTGATTGCCTTCTGGGATTAGTCTGAAACCCTCTTTGGGTCTTGGTTTTCATCCCAAATAGGATATATGGTTTCAGGTGTGGACAAGGATTGTGGCCCTTCTACTTCGGGTACGTGATTTCTGGTTGGAGCTGGAGAGCATAGGACCGGGCGTAGGCTTGCGATGCAGCTAGAGTTGCTGTTTTCTTTTGTACCTTGTTTTCAGTTGTATTTCAGCATGTTGTTTTGTTTTCTACTTTCCCTTAGATACTTGTACCTGCTAGATCATTATGATTATCAATATGATTATATGTTCATTGCATCCACTTTTTAGTTTCAGTGTTTGTATGATGTTTACTGCTTCCTCTGTTGACTATTTTTTTCTTGCCTTTTATACCTTACTAAATGAGGGCATAATTTCCCCAATAACTTACCAAGGCCCTCACTGCTAGTCGGCAGCCTCTGGCATTTGGGGAAATGTGCTTCAGGTCATGTGGTGAACCGGGTATGGGGAACCAGTGGAAGCGCTCCAGATTTCGGTCGTTACAAAGTGGTATCAAAGGGGTTCTTTCCTTTTCTACTGACTTACTATTTAGTGACATTAGATAGGGAATGGATGGAATAGGTTAATGGTAAATAGCTGTGTCGGGCATTCTAGAAGTTGTGTATAGGGAAAAATCCATATTTCCTCGAATGTTACAAATTTTGAGTTTTGCGAATGTTTCAATTTAATTGATTTCACCGTTGGGTGGTGCACTTGTTTTGTGATGTTACTGTTTTTATGATTGCGAATTTATTTTGTTGCAACCCAATGAGATGAGGGTATGTCATCTAATGAATCATATATGCACATGTTAGAAGATCACATGCCATTCATCTGGCAATGCCATCTAGGTTTCATTAGAGATTTCATGCTATTGTGTTAGGATTTGTGATAGATAATGAATGATTTTGTGATAGATGCATTGATAGAATACCTGCTATGTTGATATGGTATCGTTGTTTGGATCTCCCTTAACAAGGACGCCAAACATTAATGTTAGAGGTTTTATGGGCCCTCGAGGATCATAATTTGGTGGTTCATGAGTTCTTGTACTGTTTTCTTGTTATATGCATTGTTAGGATGCCAAGCTTTGATTCGCGGGGAGTATGGGCCCCCACGGATTGGAATTTGGCACCTTAACCCTTGTTTTTTTGTGTTTTCTGGGATCCGGTGCAGTTCTGAGGCTACTGTCCGGAAAAACCCAGAATACACGGCCCGTAATTTATATATACACACAATGTAGTTTTTGGCCATTTCACTGACCGTGTGGACAGGGAAAAGGAGCTGTAAATGGTTTTCGGGAACACGCCGTGTACGGTAGGTACACGCTGTGTAGAGGTTAACTGGGATCCTGGTCGTGTAACTAACAACACAGGCTAGATAATTCATATTTAGTACATGCCATGTTTGGTGTTCACACGACATGTATCTTTTCCTAGGTACTTGACCATGTCTTGAAAAACATGAGTCAGTGTTATCTTCTCCTATACACGCCGTTTTTGTTCGGAACACGCCGTGTAAGGATCAGCCGAGTACCCGACCGTGTCACGAACAACACGGGCGGAGGTTTCCCTTAAAGTGCATGATGTTTCTCTTAGGAACACGCCATGTAGTGTCAACCGTGTGTCATGCTGTATCCCTAACAACACGGGCCAGGTAATGCAAGTCTAGTACACATCGTGTCTTCCCTAAACACGACGTGTAGTCTTCATCTGGGACAGTATGTGTCAGTTAGTCATGTAGGAGTAACCGGGCAGGGAAAAAAAGGGTCAGTACACGCTATGTATTTTGAGAACACGCCGTGTAGCCGAGTAGTTTACAAAGCCATGTATTTCCAAGGTACACGCCCAGTATAGGATTTCTGGAAACACGCCGTGTATCAGTATTACACGCTGTGTAGTCATGTTTTTCCTAGATTTAAATATTTTTCCCTCCTATTCTATTTTACTCTCCCATGTTTCAATTGTGTTCATCTTTAATGAAGCTGTGTTTTGGTATTTCAGAGCTATGGCACCGAGACATCCTCATGTTGCACGCCAGGAACTAGGCAGCGATCGTATGCCTGATACGACCGATCAGGGACTGCTAGTAGTTTCACCCGTCATTCCGGACATGGCACCTGTAGTGATTCCAGACACTGGTGCTGATGCTCAGTTCAGAGAGGGTTTCATGATATTCATTTAGACCTTCCAGGGAGTTCAACATCCTGCCCCGACTATGGTAGAGCTGACGCGAGTCATCCAGCAGCATCATCCTCCCACTTTCACAGGGGATGGAGGACCTAAGGCTGCAGAGTCATGGATGGAAGCCATGTTGTCCATCTTCGATCATCTGGAGACACATCCAGAGAGGAGTCTGAAGCTCGTGACATATATGCGGCGTGATTCCTCTAAGAGATAGTGGTATATAGTCTCTCAGAAGGGGAGCCAACAGGTTATGGATTGGGATGAGTGTCAGTGTACGTTTTACTACTACATCTACCCAGTGACGCTGAGAGCTGACAGAGCCATGGAGTTCATGAGCCTACGACAGGGTACTCTCTCAATTATGGATTATTCCTTCTGTTTCACTGAGTTACAACGATTCACTCCCATCCTGGGGAATAATGAGCTTTTTCTAGAGAGGAAGTTTGAGGAAGGCCTCAGACCGGAGATCAGATCTCAGGTGAATGTCTTTCAGTTGACTTCTATTACTCTGATAGTCAACCAAGCACTCATCACATAGAGGAACCTGAGGGAGACTGGAGCTGTGGACTAGGGCGGTTCATCATCCAAGGTTGATTCCCTCCTAACAGACAGTAGGAAGCGCCAACGAGAGTCTACCTGAGGAGACCTGAGAAAGCGAGGTATTCCTTTTGGTAGACAATATATCTCTTTTGGAACCCAAGTGTTGTGTTATTAGTGTGGGAGGAACGGGCATAAGAAGCCCTTGTGCCCGAGGGACCCAGTGAAGTGCCGATCCTACAGCAAGATGGGTGATTTGTAGGGATTCTACAAGGTTCCCCTTCCAGCGACTAGTGAAGGAGGATCAGTTTCGACCCCACGTACAGGAGCAGGATTACCCACTCCGCAGCAAACTGGGGGCTAGAGTTCTACAGAATGTTCAAGTTAGGGTAGAGGCCATGGACGTAGTGGTCTGGCTTAGGGAGGAGTATCTCAGGGTTTTCAGGCTACTAAATAGGTCCACAGTACTGGCCAAACATTTGCTGTAGAGAAGATTCATCAGGAGAAGGATCTCGTCCCTCTATAGTTCAAGGTACGATCTTAGTAGACTCAGTTTTATTTTCATCCCATTTTGATACTGGTGCTTCACATAGCATTATTTCTATTTTTTTCATGGAAAGTCTTGATCTCTGTGTCATTTCGTCTGCTGACATGTTGAATCTCGACAAGCCCTTGGGAACAAGGACATATATCATACGTCAGTGCAAGGGGTGACCTCTCGAGGATGCAGGGTATCGTTTCTTATGGAACCTCTATTTCCTGTAGATGATGGGTTATGACGTCATTCTCAGTATGGAATGGTGGGTTCCCCTCTAGGCAGTCATCGATTGCTATCGCTGCAGGGTGAGTTTTGAATCACCAGAGGGTGAATCTTTCCTTCATAAAGGTGAGTGGGATGTTCAGGCGAGTAGAGCCAGACCCGAACATCATGGACTAGGAAGAGTTATGGAGCAGATTTCTAGTATTTATTTGGATGACCAGGGTACTTCTTAGTTATATTTTCCTCCAGTGGTTGACTGCTTTCCATATGTCTTTACAGAATACTTTTCAGGGTTTCCTCCGGAGCGTGAGGTAGACTTCTCGATTGAGCTCGTGTCAGGAGAGGCACCTGTGTCCATTCCTCCTTATTAGATGGCTACACCTGAGTTGCAGGAGCTCAAAAAGCAGTTGGTGGAGTTACATGCAAAGGGTTTCATCCAACCCAGTACATATCCTTGGGGTTCTCATGTCCTTTTCATGAAAAAGGCATATTGTACCCTTAGGCTTTGCGTGGATTATCGGAAGTTGAACCAGTTGACGGTCAAGAACCGATATCCCTTGCTGAGGTTTGATGATATCTTCGATTAGATTTGAGGAGCTCAGGTGTTCTCAAAGATCGATTTCAGGTCCGGTTATTATCAGTTGCGCGCTAGACCTTCAGGTATACCTCTGACAACCTTCAGGAGCAGGTATGGCCTCTACGAGTATACAGTTATCCGGTTCGGTCTTACGAACATGCTAGATGTTTTCACGGAACTGATGAAACGAGTGTTCCATTCTTACATGGATTCCTTTTTCGCGGTCTTCATGGAAGATATCTTGGTGTACTCGCACACTCGACACGACCATGCAACCCATCTTGAGATCGTTTTGAGTACACTGAGGGAGCATAGGCTTTATGATAAACTCTCGAAGTGCCACTTTTGGATAGACGAGATTCACTTCCTGGGTCATGTCATCTCTGAGACATGAGTATCAGTAGACCCAAAGAAGGTGAGGGCAGTAGTTACCTGGGAGCATCTAAAGAATGTATTCGAGTTATGGAGATTCTTGGGGCTGGATGGTTACTAAAAGCAGTTTATACAAGACTTCTCATTCCTAGGAGCACCGTTGATGAGCTTGACTAAGAAGGGGTGAAGTTTGTTTGGTCAGAAGCCTGTGACATAGCCTTCCGGGATCTGAAGTGGAGACTGACTTTAGCACCGATCCTAGTTTTTCCTGAGCCGGGATAGAGCTATATAGTTTTCTGTGATGCGTCAAGCATCAGACTTGGAGAAGTGCTTATGCAGGAGGATCGAGTGGTTGCATATGGATCTCGGTAGTTGAGGCCACGTGAGAGGAATTATCCTATGCACGACCTGGAGTTGGCTGCGGTTGTTCATGCTTTACATTTTTAGAGAAATTATCTTCTGGGAGAGCATTTTGTGGTATAAACTGACCACAGATGTCTCAAGTACATCTTCACGCAGCGTGACCTGAATCTGAGACAGCGGAGGTGGGTTGAGTATCTCCAGTCCTTCGATTTCGAGATTTCCTATATGCCTGGAAAGGAAACACAGTGGCTGATGCACTAAGCAGAAGAACTCAGATACAGGTAGTTCAGGAGGCCAGCAGTGAGTGGCAACCAATGGAACCTTTCTCGGAGATGCATTTGGAGGTGCACGACAGGCAGGGGAAGACTTTCCTATATTCTATGGTTGTTACCTCTGTACTTCTGGACCGAGTTCGAATGAGTCAGCTGGTAGATTCAGAAGGGCTAGTCCTACGGGAAAGCATGTCAGCAGAGGACCCCCTTCTTGGGTGGACCGTTGGAAAGGATTAGATCTTCTGTTTCCAGGGACGCGTATGGGTGCCAGCAGATATACGCGAGGAGCTGATGCGAGACTTCCATTCCTCAGTTTGGGCAGTTCATCCTGGCTTCAGCAAGATGTATCAGGATCTTTGTCTCCAGTATTCATGGCCAGGTATGAAGAAGGATGTTTCTGGTTTCGTCATGAGATGTTCTACTTGTCAGTAGGTGATAGCAGAGCATCATCGACCAGCGGGGCTTTTGCCGTAGTTACCCATTCCAGAGTGGAAGTGGAACGACGTCGCGATGGACATCGTGACTGTTTTTCCGAGATCGTCGAGAGGAAACGATGCGGTGTTGGTCTTCATCGACAGGCTTACAATGGTTTCTCACATCTTTCCAATCAAGGAGACCTTCAGTGTCGATGATCTGGGTTGAATTTACATCTGGGAGATCGTTCATCTGTATGGAGTTCCACACTCCATTGTTTCAGACAGGGATGCGTGCTTTACCTCTCGGTTCTGGCAGGGACTCTAGAAGGCCTTGGGTACACAGGTACTTTTGAGTACAACATACCATCCCCAGACTAATGGCCAGTCTGAGCGCACGATACAGGTGCTTGAGGATATGCTCCGAGCTTGCATCCTAGACTTTGACGGTTCTTGGGAGAAGCATATTCCTCTGGTGGAGTTCGCATACAACAACAGTTTGCAAGCGAATATTCAAATGGAGCCATTCAAGGATTTGTACGGTAGGCCATGTCGATCACCTTTATGAAGGCTAGAGGTAGGAGAGGAAGCTTTTCTGGGACCTCATCTTGTTCAGGAGGCTTCAGAGTAGATAGAGCTGATTTGGAAGAGGATGTATACTGTACAGTCTAATCAGATATCTTATGCTGATCTGCGGAAGTGACCTCTACAGTTCGGGGTCAGAGACCAGGTTTTCCTATGTGTTACCACCTTGCTAAGAAAATTCGGGGATGAATTTATTTAAGTAGGGAAGTTTGTAAGAACCCAGACCTTCTTTTTAGGTATGTTTTCATTTTCTAGCTGTTTTTGAGAAAGAGATGAGAATCTGTAAATTTTTTAAGTACATGTCGTGTACTTTACAAGTACATGCCGTGTACTTTTCTTCCGCTTGAGGTCGTGTGCTGGCCGTGTCCAGGCTAGTCGCACGGGGTGTAGCGATGAGGTGCAGCCTGATTAATACAACGTACAGAAAAGGTTACTAAATGTCATGTACTCAAGAAGTACACGCCGTGTACTATTATTTTTATTTCATTAATGGGACCAGGGTCGTGCCTAATCCCCGTTTTACCTTCTTCTCTGCCTAATTACGTCTAGAGTCACCTAGAGAGCTGATTCATCTTTGATCGTCCGATTCTTCACTGGTTTTCCGAATCGAATGTCGTTGGGTGTAATAGAATCGCATAGATGTGCTCTCGGTTTTTATTTGGCCATGTTTCCTGATTCCTCCTCTTGTGAGAGTTATCTGAGGTTGAAAATTTTAGATGTTTTTGGATATTTACTCCATTCTAGGCCGATTAACAGGGCAAGGTTCAAGAATATCAATCTCTTAGGATTGAGGTAGGTTGAATGTTTCCCTACGTTGATTGTCTTTGAGTTTTTGGTGCAAAAGTGTCGGATACCCATGTATCGAGTATCTCGGGTTAGGGTTTTGATCATGTTTTGTTATCTGCCTTAGATTTCATATATTATTGAGGTTATTAGATGATTAATAATGGATTGTTAGCATGTTTGATGATCACCCCATGGGTGTTTCCCTTGTTTTGGCTGTTGAGTGCCATTTGGCACGGTTTGCCTACGAGGCAACCCTTTTTGCACATTGCTAGTATGCCTATTAACTTGATTGCATGTATTTCCTGCTGTTTATATGCTTGTGGATGAATTTGTAGCTATTAGAAAATTAGATTCTGAACTTACTTAGGCTGCTAATAGTCGATTACGCACGAATAAACTGCTCAAGGCTGAATGAACCTGGTGTGGTAGACTAAAGGGGGAATTGACGATTTGGGCTTCCCTAGAGAGTCTTTTATAATTAGTATCAATCGCAGGACCTATGGGAATGAGACTTTGTGCATCGTCAAAGTGTCCTTAGTTACGTAGAGAGATTATAGGGGGAATTAGATGTAAGTACTTCCACAGAGTGTCTATATCTTTCGTTGCAAGACCACAAGGGAATTGTCGGTGAGAGATTCCTAGAGTGTCTGTGCCTTGTACGTTTACTTGACTAGAGGGGTTTGATAGTAAGAGCCACCCAAAGAGTCAGTGTTTTATTTGTTGGTTGGTTGGTTGTGATGAGTCCACCAATCCAAAGAACAAACATGGGTTTGTACTGTTTTTTGTTTAGGTAGACTGCTGAGTTACCAGTTGTGATTACTTACTTGCCCTGGGAGTATAGAGCTGTTGCTAGGTTCCTTGGTTGATAGCTATGTGACTGTACCGAACTGCTAAATAAATTTGAATGTTGATTTGTATGATTGTTTTCGTTAGTGTACTAATTCTTCTCTGCTGCATTTATTTCCTTTACTTTGCTATATTACTCACTAACAGTAGGGCATGAATCACGTGGTGATTGCCTTCTGGGATTAGTCTCACATCCTGTTTGGGTCCTGCTTTTCTGCCCAAACATGTTTTATGGTTGCAGGTGTGGATAGGGATTGTGGCCCTTCTACTTCGGGTACGTGATTGCTGGTTGGAGCTGGAGAGCATAGGACCGAGCTTAGGCTTGCAATGCTGCTGGAGTTACTGTTTACTTTCGTACCTTGTTTTCAGTTGTATTTCAGCACATTTTTGTGTTTGCTTCTTTCCCTTAGATACTTGTACCTACTGCATCATTATCATTATCATTATCATTATATGTTATTTGTTTCCACTCATTAGTTTTAGTGTTTTTATGCGGTTTACTACTTCCGCTATTGACTATTGTTTTTTTCTCTTGTATACCTTACCAATGAGGGCATTGTTTTCCCAATAACTTACCAAGGCCCTCGCTTCTAGTCAGAAGCCTCTAGAGTTTGGGGAAATGGGCCTGAGGTCATGTGGCGAACTGGGTACGGGGCACCAATGGAAGGGATCCATATTTAGGTCATTACAAGCGTGAAGAAATAGTACCCACTCCCATGGATTGACGACCTCTTCGATCAGTTGAAGCAAGCACAGTGGTTCTCGAAGATAATCCTCAAATTAGGCTACCACTAGCTCACAGATCGAGAGGAGGATGTGATAAAGATGGATTTCAGATGTTGGTACAACCACTATGAGTTCTTGGTTATGCCTTTCAGTGTAACCAATGCTCCAGATGTGTTCATGGGATACATAAACAAGATTTTACATTCATACCTCGATCTCTTTTTCGTAGTCTTCATCGACGACATACTGATCTACTCAACTACTGAAGACGAGGTTGCCTATCATATATATATATTACTGGACACACTCCGAGAGCACCAGCTTTATGTTAATCTCTCAATGTTATATTATTGGATCTGAGAGGTTCACTTCTTGGGACACGTCATCTCAGAGGCTAGAGTTGTAGTGGATCCAGTGAATATTGAGGCTGTACTTTCTTGGGAGCCCCCCAGGAGTGTGACGGGGGTATGTTGTTTCTTGGGTTTGGCTGTTTACTACCAGAGGTTCATTCCAAACTTTTCCATAGTTGCAGCACCACTATCAGCTTTCACAAAGAAGGGTCATCCCTTTGTGTGGTCGGAGAGATGCTAGTAGAGATTTCAGGAGCTGAGGAAGATGCTTACTAGTTCCCCCTTCTTGAGGCTTCTAGAGGAGGGAAAAGGGTATGTAGTCTACTATGACAAATCAGGGACCAGTATCGGGTGTGTCCTGATACTGGAGTGACCAGTGATCACGCATGGTTCTCGGTAGCTGAGACAACACAAGAAGAACTATGCTACCCATGACCTAGAGTTAGAAATAGTGGTCTTTGCCTTGAAGATGTGGTGACACTATCTTATGGTTGAAAATTTTACCGTGTACACTAATAACAAGAGTCTCAGGTATATCTTCTCTCAGAAGGACCTGGACCTGAGACAACGACGATGACTTGAGTTCCTCTCAGACTATGACGTCAAGATAGTCTATACTCCTGGAATGGGGAATGTTGTAGCATAAGCACTCAGTAAGAGATCTGGTATACAGCTGGTAGGTGAGGCGACAGAGCAGCTGGCCTCTTTGAGGATATCATTTGTGGGTAGAGATGGAGATGCATTCTTTCAGTCCCTTACAGTCACTCCCCCACTTCTTCAGCGATTCAGGGAGGCACAGCCTGGGGACGCTGACTGTGAGACACGATGTTCGCAGATATCCGTAGGGAAGACACCAGATGGATTTTTAGAAGTTTGGTAGCACGTCATCTTCTTCAGAGGACGTACAATGATACGAGTTTCACTTCAGGAGGAAGGGTTGAGGGAGTTCCACACATCCCCTTTAGAAGTACATCCAGGAGTGGAAAAGATGTACCAGGACCTTCGACAACATCATTGGTGGCTAGGTTTGAAGAAGGCAGTAGCCAATTTTGTCTCATGATGACTCACTTGTCAGCAAGTGAATGCAGAGCACCGGGTACAAGAATACTTGGTTCCGCCTTTATAGGCCCCAGTGTGAAAGTGGGATGGGATATTTGTGGACTTTGTGATAGGAATTCCACATACATCCTAGGTTCACGACTCTATTTGAGTGACCATTGACCGACTCACCAAGTCGGCCCACTTACTACCGATCAGATAGCAGGGTTCAGTAGAGAGATTGGGACGCCTCTATGTGCCGAAGATTGTGAGGATACATGGAGTACCTTCTTCTATTGTCTCTGATCGTGACTCATAGTTTACATCCTGGCTATGGAAAGGGTTGAAGGAGGCTTTTGGGATGTAGATTCATCTACGCACCGCCTTCCATCCTCATACGGATGGAATGAATGAGCAGACCATTTAGACCCTCGATGACATGATAAATGCTTGTGTTTTCGAATTCGGTTGCAGTTGGGAGGATCAATAACCTTTAGTGGAGATTCCATACAACAACAACTATCACTCCACCATAGGGACGACACCTTTTGAGGTGTTATACGAATGACATTGCAGATCAAATTTGTGCTGGACTGACCATGGGGAGTCATCACTAGTGGGACCAGGGATGGTATGGGCTACCACAGAGAAGGTGAAGATCAACCAGGAGTGGATGAAGACTGCACAAAGGAGACATAAGTCATATCCTGACAGGTGATGGAGACCTATGGAATTCTAGGATGGTGACCACGTCTTTCTACGGGTCTCACCTCAATGAGGACTACAGAGATTTGGATGAGGTGGAAGGTAATCTCTGGGATTCATTGGACCTTTTCAGGTCCTCAGTAGAGTTGGTGAGGTGGCTTAGCGCTTAGCTCTTCCACCTCAGTTGCACCGGGTGCACGACTTCTTCCATGTATCTCAGTTGATGAGATATGTGCACGACCCTTCTCCAATTATCCTACATGTAGAGATGGACGTTGACTATGGGGCGACATTCATGGAGGATCCAGTGGAGATTTAGGATCGATAGAAGTGGGTCCTACGTGGACGGTTGATACCTCTGGTTCGCATTCACTGGCAGCACAAGAACCACCAGGAGAGCACATGGGATTAGGAGGCTCAGATGTGTACTCAGTACCCCCACTTGTTCCCTTATTTTGAGTTATAGCTTACGGGGACAAAAATCCCTGAGGTGGGGATAATGTAAAGGCCTGGAAATTCTTTGGATTTTTTTAAATACATAGAAATTATATGAGTCCATGAAAATTGGAGGTTCATGATTCTATGTCCCGGTGTGCCCGAAATCAATTTATGAAGTTTTGTTCGGGTACGTTTAGTAAATGTACGAGCATGTTTTTATAACTTTTGAAGCAGTGCTCGAAATTGAAATCAAAAGACACGGCTGAACTCGTAGCACCAATATTCGCTTAAAGAGACTTTCACTTCGACAATAGTGGGTTGAGAATAAAAGTTAATTTTTGGGTTTTTGTGGAAAATAATAAAATAAAGTGAGCTTCACATTATTTTTATTTGAGCCGCCATGTGGGGGTTTGGAGGTGGGTCCCACTAGATCTATAACCTCCTTGTGGAGGATGGACATGGGGACCACCAGGCCATAACCTCCCATGAGAGGTTATGGTGGTGGGGACCACCACGCCTCAACCTCCAATGTGGGGTTAATGTGGTGGGGACCACCCGAGACCACATAACCACCCAATTTGAATAATAGGGGTGGGGACCACCTGATCCATTTTAATGGGAGGAGAGGAAAAAATCTCAACTCCCCTCATTAATAAGGGGGATCCCCTTGACCTCCTCTACCATTTACAGTTCCAGCACCTCCCCATTAATTTTCTTTTGACTCAATGCATAATTTATTATGCCAAATCCTACCCATTAATTAATTGAGTCATCTCTTTTAATTAGACTCTACAATTTTAATTTTAAACCCACTAATATAAAATAATAGACAATATATTATTTGGAGGGGCTATCTTTTCACTTTTGGAATTTCGGTGGAATATTGGAAAGAGTAGAGCATGG
The DNA here is from genome assembly GCA_963277665.1 of Viscum album. Classification (NCBI taxonomy): domain Eukaryota; kingdom Viridiplantae; phylum Streptophyta; class Magnoliopsida; order Santalales; family Viscaceae; genus Viscum; species Viscum album. The sequence goes on along the minus strand of OY728127.1, from coordinate 420,831,143 downwards.
GAGAATTATAATTCTCTAACAAAGAACCCCGTCTTCCAACGAAAGAACCCCATCTTCCAACGAAGAACTCGATATTCCAACAAAGAACCCCATCTTGTAACAAGAATGAAAAATGAAGATCGCCGAGGAGGAGTGACTTCGACTTCCTTCCTCGGATCATACCGATGTAGACCATCTTCCAAAACCATCGTCCGAGCTTGGAATTGGGAGTATGCAGTGGGCACAACGAATAGCGACAAAACTGTCTTCTTCCCCACGACTACGTCGACGAACGACGAAAAAATGTAGGGTTTGTTTTCTTTTATGTGTCATGTTCTTCTTTTGTTTCAAAATGAAGAAAGATGATATGTTTCCTTTGAAGGGTGAGTTGCTATTCATCATTATCATACCTTGATGAACCGATTGTTATCACCCTAACCACAGAGGGTGTGGGCCAAACTAACAAGGCCCGACTCCCTCTGTTGATCTCTTTTGTGATATTCTTCGGCGTTGTGACGAAGAAACGAGGCGACGAAGGCGGCAAAGCCAAGGCCACGCTACCCGTGGCCTCTATGATCTGTGCCGCCCCCGTAGTATCTCGCACAACCACCGGGCCAAACCGCGTCAACCCGTCCGAGACGCTGCCCCGAGTTGGAGCGTGCCCCATGGGCTAGCTCGGCCACCTGCCAGCCCACCCGGCCACCCGTCGGCCCCCCTACTGGCCTGGCTGCGCGCTGCCTTGCCGCCTGCCGGCCTGGCTGTGCCCCGACAGCCTACCCCCAAGCCTACCCGGCCGCCTCCCAGCCTGCCTGACCACCGTCCAGCCACCCGGCCTCCTGAGCCATCCCCTGTCCAACCACACATTTCCCCAGCCGAACCGGCCCGTCCGTGAACTTCGGGTCGAGTCGCGCTGGGCCGCACCCTCGCGGGGCTCCTTGCCGAAGCAGCACCAAGCTTGGGCCGAACAGCCCATGTGGCCTGTTGAGAGGGGCCCAGCGGGCCGAGCCGAACCTAACATGGTGGCCCACCCAATGGTTTGGGCCAAACCCAATAGGTCTGACAGGGTCTACCTAGACCGGGTCGGACCAGACCCGGGTCCACTACCGACCCTTTATTTTCATTAGTCATATCATTGGCACCGGATGTCCATTTGAAGAACCATCTACGGCCCTGATAATCATGGAGCATGACTGTCCCATTTAGTATACCCCACTAGATTTTGGGGTAAAGTTGAAATATGTTTAGGTTGGATCGTGCACAAATCCAATTAGGCCCCCGGAACCAAAATGCTAATAACTCACAGACCATGCTTCTGATTGATGCACAATCTGTTGCATTGAGACCCCTATGACGTGGTTGACCTTTGATATACATGTTCATATGAATTCGTTATAGATGTAGTATCTACAAGTATCTCATGGAGTGGATCCTTCTGATGACAAGAGAGTAGAGTGCGGAGACCTAGAAGCTGGTTGAGACGTGACGACTGCTGACCGTTTCTACTCGGAGTGACTCAACTAGCCTAATGGGAAGTGCATTGTTGTCACGGAAGGCCCACAGTGGGGTGTGACTTAGTGTCACGGCAGAACCACGGTACTCGACAAGATGAGTACCTCAAGAGGCTATGAGGGGGAGCACCTTGGTGATGCGGCAGACCCACGGTGGGGAGAACCTTGGTGACGCAGCAGACCCACAATACTCGACAACAGGAGTACCGCAGCTGTCCATGATCAGTGGGAAGCACATTGGTGTCACGTTAGGCCCACTATACTTGATTGAACAGGAGTTATCTAGGAGATGAGGTTTCTATAATGTGAATAAAATCTTGGTTGAGCGGAGTGAGTAACTATTGTGTTTACCTCATGATTGAGATTAATTACTTGATAACTTAGGTATAAGTATGGGTATTTTCCTAAGTGGGGTTATCTGTTGATTTTATACTTTGTGTTTTATCTGTGTTGGATTTTGTTATACCATGAGGGTCTTTGGGTCCCTACTGAGGAATGTTATACTCACCCCTTCACGGGCTATATCCACACCTCATTGTGTTTTTTGCAGATGACGGACAACGCCGACTATGGCTGAGAGTACCAGGACTGGATGGTACCTGGAGGTGGACCGTACGACGTGACGGTACATAGGGGATACCGAAAGACGTGGAGTGATAGGGAGGCTATTTGTACCTATAGTTCAGGTAGGATCTGTGCTGGACGATCCATGAGCTGCTTTTCACCATTCAGTTGTTTTGTCCTTTTCATATGTACTTGTACTTTACAGTTGGGCTTGTATTTTCTACCCCCATTACTTTTCATTACTATCTTATTGTATAGTTTTACTTCGTGTTTTTTATTCAGCAGTGTGCTCTGTTGTGTGTGTTTACTGTTAGAAAGGTAATGTCTTCCCAGTTTAGGGAATGACGCCATTGGTACTAGTTGCCAGCCCCTAACTTATGGAAGGCGGGCTTGGGGTAGTCACGACATGTGCCCCCAGGGATGGGTCGTGATAGTAATTATTTATAAAATAATATTACATTAATGGTTCTCTATTACTTCATTTCTATTTCTTCATCATGTTTAGTTATCTGGATTAATGACCACAATTGGTCAATATATCCTTTCAAATTATACACTTCTAGAATATAATTTTAATTATAATTACATCCCAAAGCCCTAAATATTATTTTTTAGAGACTTGATAAATTTAATAACTAATAATGGATTAGTATTTTCATTAAAAATGAAGTTTTATTGTATCATGAAGTTACCCAACATAGGATAATCACATTGGGTAGAATAGTTTTCTCCATTCAGGGATGGTTATTTTTCATAACTTAATTCAGCTTCAGTAATATGTGCACGTTCTTCTAACTTTAAACATCAACTATCTTCACTATCTCATCAAGAAGATCATTAATTTATAAATGTGTACTGATTACATTTCATCCATGCACCATCATAATATGTATTGATTCCATTTCTTCTCAAATACAACATGAGATTTTCATAATTCTACTGTTATATATTATCATTTAAAGTATGTTTCTATGTTTTCTAATAACCTCCATCTCATACATACTATAGATTCTTCAACACCAATAACCAATAGCCATTTTCATCTTCATTATATTGGTACAAGATACATGACATCTTTCCAGGAATGATTAATTTGTTTAATAGTCTAAGTGAACCATATATGAGTCATCACCAAAAATGGTTTCACTTGAGAACGTGTGGCACACACCACATTTTTTTTAAAATAATCAACCATTATGGCTGGCTTCTCTAGGCCCTCACTATGTCATTAATCTGCGAAGGTGTTTAACCCTATCTCTTTGAGTGCTCTTCCCCTGGTGGTTCTCCCCTCTGCCCCTCCTAGGTCCCCTATCCCTCGGTCACTGTCTGATCTGGCAATTTCGGCTCCCTTATGCTCCAGCCAGTTTCCTCTCCCAGTGGCCCCAGTGGCCCCCCAGGTTCCTCTCGTTTCCACAGGCCTACCCTTCTCTTATGGATCATTTATAGGTGATGGTTTATAATTTAGGGATGCCATCTATGGATCATTCTGGGCTCCACTTCACTCCTATTTCTCAGTGGACTGTGTGGTGGGGTTGCAGATGTCATTGGAAGGTCGTCGCGTCGGTCTAGACGTCCTGGTTTATGCTTTCGAATATTAGATGGCGTGCTTGAAAAGGATGATAGTATCCCATTTTGGGGATGTGAATCCACCACTTACAGCTTTCCAGTACTGGTCTGTGGGGCTTTGTGAGTCATCCCAGATTTTGTTTCATCACAAGAACTCCTTTTTGATCATGCTAGTTTTAGTGGATGATTCTGTTCATGCGTGGTGTATGGCCCCTCGGTCCATGGGTAACTAGAGCTTCAACTTATCCATGTGGTCCTTGGTTGTTCATATAGGTATGGAAATCTCGCTGGCCGCTATCTAGATTTGTCTCCCAGGATTGTCGTTAACCTTATATAATGAAGGCTTCCTCAATATGATAGGGGACACTCTTGGGGGTTTCTTTGCACAGACAACAATAGTAGGAGTGTCTTGGCCACCTCGGATGCCAATATGTGTGTGGACCTGGACATTTCTCTTCCCTTAACAAATAAAATTAAGCATCATGTAGAGGGATCTATCAGCTAGTTGAAAGATATCTCCTACACCATTTTAGAGCTCCTGTGGTTAAACCCCCACTTCTCTTTACATACCAACGTATTAAGGGTAAGAAAGGGAATTCCACTTCTTTTTGTTAATTAGCAGTTATAGCCAACTGTTTCCAGTTGTTGGAAGTTGGTTAGAGTTCTCTTTTTTAGTTGTCGGTTAGAGCCAGTTGTTGCCAGTTGTTGAGAGGTGGTTAGAACCACCTATTGGAAAGACTCAAAGATAAAAGGGTGGAAGTTCCACCGAGATAAGGGGTGGAAATAATTCACTAAAGATCAGGTGGCTGCTTGGGAGCTTTCGCAATAGAGAGGTGGTCTCTCTCTCATTCTCTCTCTAAAATTATCTCTAGAAGAAAAGAAGTAGCTGTGTTTGGATTTCAACATAGGTGGACTGTAGAGTCCCAAACCTTGACGTACATGGACATTAAATTATTTTTTTAGAATACTTATTACATAACAAAAACAGACACACAAGGACCGTAATATTTTAGTGTCTTTGGAAACTCATAATATAATCTTCTAATCGTGGTGAAAGATCTTCAAGATCTCCCATAAAGATCATCCCTTTTTTTCTTACCTAAAACCTTTCTTTATATCCTAGGGAATAGAAAAAATAAAAGGGGTGAGCTCAAATTCCCAGTAAGGGTAAATATAGATAACATAAAACAATCCATAAACATTTGAATGCAAAAACATGAACATAAAATCTAAACATCAAAATCATGAGCAAAGACATGAATCTTGGATGTACGTAAGGCATATATCATAAAGGAACATCAATCCTGATAAAATAGCATGGGAAACAAACATGTAATTGTGGAAACAATTAGGAACATGTTAATATTTCCATAGTATCCAAGACATTGCTGCCAAGACCATCTTAGTGGACAAAGTCCCTTTCTGAATCGAGTTCACTTCTCGTTTCAGTCCTGTAACACTGAACCACATTAACTTACCATTCCATCCATGTCTATCTCATGAGATATAAATCTTTACCAAATTCATTGGAGGGAGATATAGGTCCCACCCATCTCATAATGACATCATTCTTACTTGTTCCACAAAATAAATATACATCCTTCATAATAACCCAACGAATAAAATGGGTTTCATAAACATCATCCCATCATCACATAATCCATATAAAAGTAATGGATATCATTTCCTAATAATAAAAGTGTATAAATGTAAATAATAGAGACATTATACTTGAAACATACACATTTAAAATAATGTCATATTAGATGGAAAAATGCTTTTGATAAAACTCATGAAATGAATTCTTGAGGAAAATATACTTTCTTCTTCAAAATCATTTTCTTTTAAAAAAAATTCATGCAATTTTAAAAGAAAATGATTTTGTTGAAATTTGTCATGATATATTTTGGAGGAAGCTTCATGAAAATAAGGCTCTATAAAACCATAAAAATCTGTTCACGCCATATAAGTTAAAAATAACATTCTTCTCGTACTTTTGTCGGAAAAGTAAAAAAGTACCTTATATGGTAACGAAAGGAACGATTCCATCCATACAATGTGGTAAAAAGTAAATAAAGGGTAAAAATGATTTTAAAAAATCATGGAAGAATAGTAAACATTTTATGAAAACATTTTTATAAAACATGGTCATGGATGATAAACGTAACCCCAGTAAATACTTATGTATAAGCAATCTCAGATAAAAAATGAGATTGAAACTTTATCCCTTACTTTAGGTCCGATATGCTTCGTACGTATCTGATCCTCCTGTATAATGATTTAAATAATGTCATTGACATATTAAAGAATCATATTAATTGTTATGATATCATATATGGTTCACTTATGACTTTATATTACCCGTTCTTTTGTAAATTCCATGTTAAAGAGCGTTTTGGGTAAATTCGTTTCATTTGTCGTCCGTGTTTTGACTTGTAAATATTCATATGATTACTTAGATCATGACTAAATAATTAAATAATATAAAACGTGGTTTATATATAATATATATTCATAATATACATATATATTGTAGATCGACAAATGTAAAGAAATACACCGTTCATGGAGACGGTAGGCCATACGTACGCATGAACACTGTTTTCGTTTCCTTATTGAATTGAATGGAAATAACTGGATGACATACATATATATATATATATATTAATATATATATAAATTCAGTATCATTATTATGTCATATATTCCATGATTACTTATTATATATAATTTATAATCATTCATGAATGGTTAATCATTGAGAATGAATCTCATTGCGTCGTGGAGACGGTAGTCCATACGTACGCACAAGCGATGATATCGTTCCCATAATTATTGAATTGAATTGGAGTGGATGATAAAATATATCAGAATAAGTATGATGTTATAATAACTATGTATAGTTATTATTTACACCATTATACCCATCCATGTTAGGTGGTGTTGGAAAAACAGATTACACCACGGCGTGGAGACAATATTCCGTACGTACGCACGCACAGTGATTTCGTTTTCCGTATGATGGATAGATTGTGAAATAGGGTTGTTTCATAAATATAATAAAATATCAGTATATGGGTGATACTGATTTTATTACTTCATAATGATACAGCTAAAGAAGAAGAAGTGGAAGAAGAAATAAAGTTGAAAGAATAAGTAACGGACATTACCTCTTCTTTGAAGCGCCTCTTTGAGACCTCCTCTTAGGTCACTAAAATTGGTATTTGAAGAAGACTAGGACCTCTAGGATGTTTCTAGGGAAGTAGAGAATATTATTTGTCCGGGTTTGGTCTAGCTTGAAGGCTCAAAGTGGTGTGAGTAAGAGAGGGAGGAGGTGCCCTTTTATAAGCGAGGAGAGGGACATCTTTGGAGAAACTAAAAATATTATTTTATTATAAAGTCATATTCAGTTTTTAACAGCTCCAAATTGATTTATTTAGAATATAAGGTGGGGATGGGTCGAAATCATCTCATCCAATAGAATTTAGACAAGTTTAGGTATTTATTTTAACCCGATCATTTAGATTTAACTTTAAGTTAGATAATTTAACTTTTTTTGTGTCTTCTTATTGTCTTACAGTATAAGGTTAATAAACATACTATAACAAGACAAAAGAACCCAAAGTTATTTATTATTAATATTAATAACCTTATATAAGTCATTTGACCGAACCTTAGATTTTTAGAAATAAAATAACAATTAATAATATAGTATTTGTTTTAAAAACTATTTTATGTCAATTTTGAAACTATTTGGTAATTGATTTTTGTGAAAATCATAACAGATTTATTAGTTCGAAAAAAGATAATTTAATCAATACTAACATGTCATATTAACCTATAAAATTAGTTTAATTCATTAAATGTCTCAAATTACATTTATTTGGGTATTTATAACATCAATTATGTCAATATTTCATTAATAAGATAATTACTGCATCATCATTGTGTAAAAAATAAATTACATTATATAATGTCTAAAAATTATAAATAAAATAAATTTATGTCGAAAATCTTTTTATCTTTTTAATTAATATTTTTAGTCGAATTTAGCTTATGTATAACTCTATATTAAAAATGATTTACTTATTAAACGTTGATTTTAACTATTTTAACTCTTCTTTAAATTGATTAATATGAAATTTCCTAATCGATTCCAAGTGGGACTAAATGGTCATATTCTATTCCTAAGGGTTTTTTGGTCGAATTAAACTTATTCAATAGAATTAGGACATGTGTTATGGTAATAATAATATCATTTTTACCCTTAATTATCCTATTTACTTTTAAATATGGTAAATAAAAGTAAAAGGTTATTATTCAACAAAAATTATATTCATCTCATTGAACGACATTTTACTCCTTGATATTAACCGTGTCTCTTGGATTTTTGAAATTAAATTCACTAAGGTGGTAAAATTTAATTTATATTAAAAAAAGTCAGTTTTTTAACTACCACTAAGTGGTTTGACTATTCATTGAAAATTGAAGTTTTTCAGAAAAATACCAAAAATTCAGCCAAAGCATTATTTGATATTCCTAATTCAAAATTGATGTCTATTTTATAAAATTCATAACATATAAGTGGCATTACTTAATTTTAAATTTAATTCCCGTTATCAAACAAATAGCGTGTTTTTAAGAAACAAAAACAATCAAAAGATTGATACATGCTTATATATAATTTCAAAGTGAAATAAATTCCAATGAACAAAATTGGATTAAATGGTAAAAATATATTCTAATTACACTTTAAAACCTATTAAAAATTTAATCTAACCATATAAATTATTGCGATGAATAAAGTTTTTTTCTTTAAAATATATCGTGTTTGTACTATTCATTAAAATATGAAAGTTATCATAATATTATGAAAAATTTATCCAAAGTAAATTTCTATATCATGATTCTATATGAAAATTTTATTTTGTCAAATTGAACTTATAGATATGTCAAAAAAAAGATTTAAGTTGGCTGCGTCATCAAAAGGCGGGAAAACTGCAATTTTTTAAAAATACATATTTTACACGAAAAATTTATTTTATTATCATACCATATTCTAGAAAATGTGTAAGATGAATAATTATATTATAAAATTCAAAATGTAGATAATACTATTCATAACGGCTAGTCCATAATAATATTATAACAATATATCATTGTTTAGTGAAACCTGGTATTGCGTACAATACACGCTATCGAGGAAGGTCGTGATTGCATGTAATACAAGCCATGTCAGGGTTGCGTGTTGTGAAAGACTCCTCCGTTGTTTCGTATAACATAATCCAACCATATTTCATTTATATATTGAATATATATATATATATATACACTCAATGTTTCGTAGAATAACTACAATCAAAATTGTGTGTAACATGATCCAAGAATAGTGTTGTGTATACTGCAAGCTCATACGGTGTTTCGTATAGCGCATGGCAATCTTGTTGTAGCTTAAAAAACAAGAAATAAATTAAATTAAAATAATATTTTTCATAAAATATCGGGGTGTTACATGGACACTCTCATGAAGTCCAAGGCTGTATTCTTTTTTTCGTGCCTATTCCGTATACTTTCTCCCTTATTTTGTATTCAGTAACAGAAATATAAAGAGAGGAATACATGTTTCTCTTGCTTATTTTACTTGTGTCCTAACAACTTTGGAGACTCCACTGGGGAAAGAAAGGAGGTGCGCCTTGAGAATCAAGAGCATTGAAAGAAGAACATCCACTTTAAGTAGTCGACTCCGAGTAAAGAATTTTCTTCTCTTTGGGCGAATGCAAACAAGAATGGATGGTAGGCTTTCCACTGTCAAAACTGATTCTAAAGGATTTTTACTTCGTTATGATGAGCGGGAACGGGAGCATCAAAAAACCTTATATTCAATACAAGAATGTTTGGAAAAACTATTCTATGGAATGAATGAGATTCAATAGTGGACACATGATCTGGTTCATTAGTCAGAAGAGCGGGTAACTCAGTGATTTCGGAATATTGAGGACAAATCTATTGAGAGTTTCAAAAAATTAGAAATAATTCTAGAACGGAGTTCAGAAAATAAAAAACCAAGTAAATCAGTTCTAGATAAAACTAGAGGAGGATTTAAGAATGTAATAGAAGGAAGTGTCTCTGGTGGAGGAACTTTCCAAAGTGCAATGATAGAAGACAATTTAAGAAGCATTTCCAGACGAGTTGAGCTACCCACTTTTACAGGGGAAGATCCTTTTTTATGGACTACGAAGGAAGAGTCCTATTTCTTAGTTAAACGAACTCAAGAAGACATGAAACTACATTTATCTCAAATATATATGGAAAATATGGAATTGTATTGGTTCTTGTCATGGAAGAGTTTGAATCCAGGAGTGACGTGGGATCAATTTGAATCTTCTCTCATGGATCGTTATTGAAAATCTACACGTGGTGATCCACATAGATACCTGAAAACACTCTACCAAACTAATAAAGTGGAAGAATATATTGAAGAATTTGAGTAGGTGTCTTTGAGGATACCAATGTATCCTGATACTTGGTACATGAGTCTTTTCATAGGTGGGTTACATACAGAAATTGAAAACAGAGTCTCCACACTTGAGCTTGATTGTAAGTATAGAATGATCACCTTAGTAAGAAATGTAGAAAGGTAATTAATTGGAGAAGGGGTTCTTTGGGGCATATGCATTAAAATAGTTTTACCTATTGCACTCAGAGGGATAGGAGATGTAATCCCTCAATTCAATCCCAATAGGGGATTAGGAGATATAGGAAAGCGTGAGGAGGAAGTGCGCAGAGAAGTTGGTGAGGAGCACTAGGGTGGAGTAAAATAAATTAGTCGGAAATAAATAGAGTAGAGGAAGAAAAAGGGACGATTTTTTCAGTGTGCACAGCCGTTTACACCCATGCACTGATGCCGAGAAAAAAATATGAGGATTTTGGTTTGGGAAATTGAGGAACATGTTTCAGAAGTAGAGGAAAAAACTGTTTTATAGCATAATTGTGATGGATGCGATGGTAAAGTGAGGAAACAAGTTGAGGAAACCATGGAATTTAGAAGCATGGGTACCTTAGGGATAGACTCAATGACGTTTTCTAGATTTTTTGATATTACATCTTTAGTTCTTGTAGACAGTGGTGCAAGTTAGAATTTCATTTCCAAAGCTCTTGAAAAATTAGCAAATGTAATTGTCAGACCAACAATACCATTTGGGAATAGACTGGGAGATGGGAACCGAGCTCTTTCAATAGGGGTTTGTAAATGAGTGGAGGTTACATTAGAAAATTTTATTATCACTATCAAAGAATTTTTTTTTTGACACAAGTGGCCCGTATATTATACATGGGATGGAATGGCTGAAGAGTTTGGGAATTGTCCTAACTAATTGGAGCAATAAGACCATGGATTTTCAATGGGAAGTAAAAGAAGTTAATCTTACAGGGGAGAAAAGTACATTTCTGTTTGATATGAAACATAATTTCTGTTCTAAAACCATGTTTTTAGAAGGATAGTTTTGGAAGTCACACTTACAGCTTCCAGAAAACAAAGATATTTATAGAGAAGAATTAGAACATCAATGTTTGTAAAGTTTTCTGTAGGAATTTCTGTTTCTGTTTGAAGAACCAAAGGAGTTTCCACCAATCCGGACTACTGACCATGCTATACCTTTTATTGGTCACGATAACCCCATTAATATACATCGATACAAGCTAGCACATTATATAAAATATGAGGTTGAGAACGAGATCACAGAGATGTTATCTAGAGGCATCATTCGCAATAGTAACAGCCCATATGAAAGCACTATTATTATGGTCCGGAAAAAAGATGGTGCTTGGTGATTTTGTGTTGATTATAGAGCTATAAAAAAATTGACTATACCTAGTAGATTTCCAATACCCATCATTTTGGAGTTGTTGGATGAGCTACATGGGGTAAAATATTTTACTAAAACTGATTTGTGGTCTGGATTTCATCATGTACGAGTTCGGGAAAATGATGTCACTAAAACAGCTTTCTGTACACATGAGGGGCATTACAAATTTTTAGTAATTCCATTCCATCTTATGAATTCCCCAGGAACGTTTCAATCAACCATGAATAAAGTGTTCAAGGAAAACTTATCGAAGTTCATACTGGTGTTTTTCGATGATATTCTCATATATAGTACTACATGGGTAGCACATATTGAACACCTCAGAACAACCTTCTAGATTTTTCAAGCTAATCAGTTGAAGTTTAACCAAAAGAAATGTTTTTTTCACAACTTTCTGTGGAGTATATGGGCGATGTCATTTCCGGTGAATGAGTATGAATGGATTCTAAAAAAATTGAGAGTGTACCCCAGTGGTCGTTCCCACATAGTGTTAATGGGGTACATGGATTATTTTGTTTGATAGGATATTATCAGAAATTTATTTATTATTATGGGAATATTTCTAAGCCTCTCACAGACTTAACTAAAAAATAATGTTTTCTGTGGACCCCCGAATCAGACATAGCTATTGAAAAACTCAATAAATGATTATTTTTAGCTCCATTACTAATTTTTCCAGATTTTCAGAAATGGTATGCAATATAACGCACTGCATCCTTTAGAGGAATAGAGGTTGTTATTGTGAAAACCGGCAAACCTGTTTCTTATTTTTGTAAGGCCTTGTCTGAAAACCATCTATCTAAGTCATTGTATGAAAAGGAAGTAATGGATCTTGTTCTATTAGTAAACCACTGGAAACCATACTTACTGGGAATGAAATTTGTGTTATATACGTACCATCAAGCATTAAAACATTTACTCAGTCAATGTGTCCACACAACTTATCAGCAAAATTGGCAGGACAAAATTTTAGGCTTGGACATTGAAGTTGTCTATAATCCGGGAAGATTTAATCATGTAGCTGATTCTTTATCTCGTTTAGCCGAGGAAAAGCTTCTTGGTACATCTAAGTCAGATCCCTTTTGGATGGAAGTTTCTACAGTTAATAAAGAAATTATTCTTGATCCAGAACTTCCCAGAATCATTTTAGGACTCAAACATGATCCCAACTCTCAGCCAGGGTATTAATTTCATAATGAACTACTATTGTTTCAAAACAAACTGACCAACAAGAGACTTGTAGTCGGTCTATATTAGAAAGGTATGACAAGGGGAGTTTTAGATTTTGTTCGCCAGTGTGATATCTGTTAGTGGTACAAATACCAAACTTTGTCTCCAGCTGGTCTATTACAGTCCTTACCAATTCCAGATGTGGTTTGGCATCATATTTCCACGGACTATATCTCTGGGATGCCAAGCTATTTTGTTTATACAGTGATTCTCGTTATTGTAGATCGATTATCAAAATATGCACATTTTCTGCTGATGCATCATCCTTATACAGGAAAATCTCTGGAAGGGGTATTTGTTAAAGAGAAAGTCCATTTACATGGCATTACAGGTTCAATTATTAGTGACCGTGATCCAATTTTTGTCCTTAATTTCTGGAAAGAATTGTTTCGGCTTGAGGGGGAAAATCTAAAAAAGTATTCTTCCTACCATCCTCAAATGTATTGCCAAACAGAAATAGTAAACACATGTTTGGAAACTTATTTGAGGTGTTTTGCTTCGGAAAAAACTCAATCTTGGGCATGTTGGATTCCATGGGTTGAGTACTGTTATAAGACAACCACTCATACTTATTCTTGTATGACTCAATTTGAGGTTTTCTATGGTAGAAAACCTCCTAATATTTTACGTTTTGAATGTGGATCGACGCCACTTCAATTAGTGGCTGAAGCTCTCCTAGACCGAGATATAGTTCTTGCTCAAATCTAGCACGAATTTTTGTCGAGCCCAGCAATTAATGGTACATTCTTCTAATCGACATAGGCGAGATTTGGTTTTTCAAGAAGGAGAATATTTTTTTGTCAATTTTCTCCCAAAAATTCAGACATCAAGGTCTAAAATGCTATGTCCAAAGTTAGCATCCTGATTTTATAGTTCTTATAAAATTTATTCTCGGATTGGAGAGACAGATTATAATATTTCCTTGCCAGACACAGCTAGAATACATCATCTTTTACATGTTTCGCAACTCAAGCATGCTATTGGGGATTCACCAATTCATTCTAATTTTCCAGAATTATGGGATTCAGATCACTCAACCATGTTTTTTCCTGAACGGGTTTTTTCTATAATGTCTGCTCCTAGACGCTCCCAAGGTTTTTTCCTTATTAAATGGAAATAAAAACCTTAAGAGGAGTCCACTTGGGAGGATGGAGAATATATTTTTACTCAGTTTCCTTATTTTTCTCTTAAGGATAAGGGCGTTTTTGAGGAGGGGGTAATGTCAGAGCTCCTGCTGTTAAACCCCCATTGCTCTTTACTTACCAACGTAGGATGGGTAGGAAAGGTAATTACACTTCTATTTGTTAATTAGCAATTACAGCCAACAGTTTCCAACTTTTGGAAGTTCGTTAGAGTTCTATTTGTTAATTGTCGGTTAGAGCCAGTTGTTTCCAGTTGTTGGTAGTTGGTTAGATCCAACTGTTGGAAAGAATCCTAGATAAAAGGGTGGAGGTTCCACCGAGATAAGGGGTGGAAATATTTCACTAATGATCTGGTGGCAACTTGGGAGTTTTCGATACAAATTGGTTGTCTCTCTCTCATTCTCCATCTGAAATTCTCTCTGGAAGAACACAAGAAGTTGTGTTCAAATTTCAATAGTGGTGGACACTCTCATGAAGTCCAGGGTTGTATTCTTCTTTCCGAGCCTATTACTTGTACATTCTCCCTTATATTTTATTATGTAACAAAAATATAAACAGAGGAAAACATAATTTTCTTTCTTAATTACCTTGTGTACTAAGACCCCATCATTCTCAGGTATTTCTTGCATTTTCTTCTATTGGGAAATTCCCTATAGCTCTACCGTCGTTGTAGGATATTTGGTCGTCAATGACACAAAAAGGTGCTGGGGGTCTGGACTACTAGGGAGAACCTTCCCACCCCAGATTCATTGTTAGTGGTCCCAGAGCTGGATCAGGCCCTTCTTCTAGATACCCCACCACCTCCTCCAAAGGACCGTCCATATTTTTTTCACGTCCCTTCACTGGTTAATGATCAGTGGCATGCTAGTCATTTGTGCCATTTTTTCTTAGGTGCCCCTAGGCGTTCCCCCATTTTTCTAAGTCCCCCAATAGCAGTCATACCCTTAACATTTTCATTATGATGGTACCTCTAAATATGGATTCTCGGTCCCCAAGCTCGCGGGCCTTTCTTCCTTCTGGCATCGCTTCCGGGAATATGATCGGGATCTCGCAGAGGTTCTAGAAACGACGGTTCAATATTCTGGTGTGCTCCCACCTTATTCTAACTTGGGATCCACCTTTTCACCCAAAACATGCTCCCCTCCTTGAGTTCATGGTGCCAGAAAGAGAGGGTATCCTTCCTTGTCTAGCAACCGCAACAAGCAGAAGGTTGGTTATCAGGATTGCTCTTCAGCCCTAGCAATGTCTATGGTGGTTGGGGTGTGCATTAGGTCCAAATATAGGGATCAGAAGGTGATGGTATCCACCCACTTCAAGAAGGATACACGTTATGGATCCAATCCTAGGACTCCCCCTAACTAATAATTATGTAGATCTTATGAAATCATCGGGATATTGGTGCATGGGTTATGTCAAATTTTCTTTCTTCAAAGATCTCCAATGACAAGGCTGTATTGCTTTAGATTTCTTGAACAAAAGAAGCACCCAAATAGGATCCGGGAGTGCTCTAAAAATCTCAAAATGCATGCATACATGCATGCTGACCCAATTAACCAATTTATATAGATAATTTGTTCTAGTCATTGCAATGTGGACATGGTCTAAGCCAGTGAATAGTTTATTACAGTTAAGGTCAGGCAGAGGCTTATTTCCTTCTTTGTTTCCTTCATTTATGGATGTTGTGACCACCATCAAAGGGACCTTCATTAAAATGATCTCAACGGGTTTGATCATACTCCTGATCTATGGATTGTAGAAGGTTATTTCAATATTTTTGTGGATACAGAGGAAAAGAATGGATGGTGGCACTTTCCCAATGAAATCCAGAGTAGAGTTTATCCCGCACATGGTAGATAAAGGGCTCTCCGACCTGGATTTGCAATTGATCGTTTTACTTGGTTGAAAAACCAACATAGGAACCCCTGCTCATGGATCCGCTTACACCATTTCCTAGCCAACATGTATGCCATTTGTTCTTTCTCTTACACAAAAGTTACTCACCTGGTATGTGGTATTTCAGATCACTCCCCCCGTCGGGTTTCATTGTCCTCTTTTCCGAAGTGGTATGAATGGTTCAGATATATCCAGTCATAGTCCAACATATCAAGCTACCAAGAGTTGGTTAAATTCACTTGGGATGATACTTCTCAGGGAAACAAATGGATTGTTCATTATACCATTATGCGGCTTCTTACGTCGGGGATTCAGACATGGGAAAAGGATAGCCCTCCTTAGTACGGCGATATAGAGGACACCATGAATATATTTTAACTTCTTGAGAAGATCCTAGATGATTTATGGGATTACAGTTTCATCAAAGAAATCTTGGGGAAAAAGGATATTCTGCTGTACATTGTCCTGAAATAGGAAAGGATGGCTAGGGAGGGAGTGAGGATCAAATGGGAAAAATATGTTGAAATTGCAAACAAAAAACCCACGGTTCAAGCAGCCCGTGTTTTTTTTCTGCGTCATTTATTTCTTGCGGGTCCGCGTCATTTATGTTTTATTTGAATGAATTTAAATTATATGCATTTAAGGATTTGGTATATCTTTGTACCGTCATAAATGCTCTGCATTTAATGATTTGGTATATCGTTGTACGGTCATAAATTCTTTGCATTTAATATTTTGGTCTTTCATTGTACTATCATAGATTCTCTGTATTTAATGTTTTGGTCTTTCTTTGTACCAACATAAATGCTAGGCATTTAATGTTTTGGGTCTATAAATTGATGTAATTGTAGTCTGAAATTTCAATTGTGAAATATAATGCTTGAAAGCTCTTTTGTGTTGTGTGCAAACTTTCAACCTCTTACATTCTTCCTCTCATATTTCTCAGCTTGTATAGCCAAAAAACTAGTATCAGATCCAAGTTACCAAGATCCTTCAATTTTTTTTAAGATGGCCGCAATCCAGCCGCTTGTTCCGAAGCTGTCTAAGGACAACTACGAAAGGTGGGGCATCCAAATGAAGGCGTTATTTGGGTCACAAGAATTATGGGAGATCGTTACCGATGGGTATGTTGTACCCAATACGGTGGAAGAAGCTGCCTTCACGAATGAAGAAAAGACGGCCCTCAAAAATCAAAGAAAGAAAGACAACAAGGCGTTGTTCCTTCTCTATCAAGGGTTGTATGAATCAACGTTCGAAAAGATTTCCAAAACAAAATCAAGAAAGAAATCTTGGGATACCCTGGCCACCATCTTCAATGGTGTTGATCAAGTGAAGCAGGTACGCCTCCAAACATTAAGAGCGGAATTTTGAGCGGCGCACATGAAAGAAGGTTAGAGCATCTCCGATTATATCTCAAGATTAATTGTAATTTTTTACAATTTGAAAAGGAATGGTGAAAAATTGGAGGACATTCGATATTTTGAAAAATCACTTCGATCTCTGACAACCATTTTTGAGAATGTGGTTGTGGTAATCGAAGAATCAAAGGATTTGGAGGAACTTTCCATAGAAGAACTGATGGGGTCGTTGCAAGTGTATGAGCAACAGATGAAAAAGAATATCGGTTCTACAATAGAGAAGGCCTTGGAGTCCATGGTGGCTCTACAAGAACAAAAGAAAGGCCACACGCAATGAGTCAGTCATCGTGGAAGAGGAAGAGGGCATGGATATTATCCAAGACACCAAAAAAAGCAACAATATCCTACCAACTTTCATGGAAGAGGGAATAGTGGAGGACGATTCACATTGTTCGTGGAAATGTAAAGAACATTCAATTCCACAACTGTAAGAAATTTGGCCATTATGTGTCTGTTGGAGCAAAGTGGATCATGATGAACGATCCAACTATGCTAAAGCATCTCATCATGAAGAAGAAGGTACCACACTCCTCCTCACACAAGAAAAGGAATGTGAATGCCCCGATGTGTGGTATCTCAACATGGGTGCAAGTAACCACATGAGTGGTAACAAACAACTATTCGATGAACTCACCGAAGAAGTTTGTGGCGACGTGAGTTTTGGCGACTCATCCAAGGTACCCGTGATAGGAAAAGGTAAAATCAAAATATATCTGAAGAATGGAGAGTCGATTTACATTTCTAATGTATATTATGTACCAAGTATGAAAAATAATATCATCAGTCTTGGAAAACTTCTTGAGAAGGGGTATGTCATACACTGGGAAAATTCTTCTTTGTCTATAAAAGATTCCCACATGAGACTTGTCCCTCAAGTCAAAATGGCGAAGAATCACATGTTTCCGCAGCATATCAACACAAAGGCTAAGGAGTGTCTCTTTGGGCTCATGAAGAATTATTCTTGGAGATGGAATCTGTGTTTTGGGCATCTCCATTTTAGCAGGGTTAAAATTATATCCTCATCAAACATGGTGCATGGCTTGCCAATTATTGAAGCTCCAAATCACGTGTGTGAGGCGTGTACACTCGGAAAGCAACAAAGGAACTCATTTCCAAGTGGAGTGTCTAGAAGAGCAACATAACCACTTCAGTTGGTTCACACTGATATCTACATACCACTTGAAACACCATTCCTTGGAGGTAATGGATATTTTATTACTCTTATTGATGTTTTCAGCAGAAAGTTGTGGGTGTATTGCATTAAAGAAAAATCTTCCGCCTTCACTGTCTTTAAAACATTTAAAGATTGTGTTGAAACTGAATGTGGCCACATAATCAATGTACTCAGATCTGAAAGAGTTGGATAATACACCTCAAATTCATTTCATGATTTCTGTAGGGAACATGGAATAAAACAGAAATACACTGTAGCCTACACACCACAACAGAATGGCATCGCAGAAAGGAAGAACAGCATCATCGTCGACATGAAGAGGACCATGCTGAAGGAGAAAGGCTTGCCAAAGAACATCTGGTAAGAAGTAGTGGCATGTACTACCTATCTTCTCAATCGGTTCCCAATGAAGAGCGTTAGAATCATGACACCAAAAGAGGCATGGAGTGGCTACAAACCGAGCATAGCACACCTAAGAATCTTCAAGTGTGTTTCCTACACTCAAGCTCTAGAAGTGAGAAGAAGGAATCTTTGATCATGGTGAAAAGTGCATCTTCATCGGCTATAGTGAAGAGTATAAAGCCTATAAGCTCTACAATCCACTGACCAATAAATTAGTGGTGAGTATAGATGTGGTAATTAGTGAGGAAGAATCTTGGAAGTGGAATGATGAAGAACCAAAAAAATAGATTCCTGTCGAAACAGAAGATCCAGAAGAAAGGCGTGATCATCAGGAGCAAATGCCAGCAATACTTTCCCCGGGCACATCATCAGTACACAAGAGTCCAGGAGGACATTCCATCACTCCTGAAAGGACTCCATCAAGTCAAAATTTGGCGATCTCATCCTCACCCATGGTGCCAATAAAAATGAAAAGCTTAAGCGACATTTATGAGCAAACTGAAGAGGTAAATATTTTTTGCCTATATGATGATCATGATCCTCTCATGTTTCAGGAAGCCGCAAGGGAAGAATGTTGGAGAATGGCTATGGGAGAAGAAATTCGCGCCATAGAGAAAAATGACACATGGGAGGTGACCACACTTTCTAATAGCTAGAAATCCATTGGTGTCAAATGGGTGTACAAGAACAAGTGAAATGCTAATGGAGAAATCGATCGATACAAGGAAAGTCTCACAGAAAAGGGGTCCAAACGGAAGTATGGGGTGGACTATGAAGAAGTCATCGCTTCGGTTGCTCACCATTACACTGTGAGAATGATTATCTCCCTTACTTTTCATCACAGTTGGATGATCTACCAATTCGATGTGATGTCTGCATTCTTGAATGGAATTCTAGAGGAAGAGTTCTATGTAGACCAGCCTTAAGGCTTTGTTATGCAAGAGGATGAAGACAATGTGTATTGACTGAAGAAAGATCTTCATGGGTTGAAGTAGGCTCCTCGTGCTTGGATTTCACGCATTGACAACTATATTTGAGAGAACGGATTCACCAAATGTCCATATTAGCATGCGGTTTACATCAAGAAGAATGGTCATGGCGATGTACTCATTACATGCTTGTATGTTGATGATTTTTTGTTTACAGGGAATAGTTGACACATGTTCGATGATTTGAAGAAGGATATGTTCAAGGAGCTCGAGATGACCAACCGAGGTCTCATGTCCTACATTATTGGCATAGAATTAAAGAAACAACATGGAGGCATCTATATTTCTCAGAAGAGGTATACTAAGGAGTTTCTTGAAAACATCAAGATGGCCAATTGCAATGCTGTAAACACACCAGTGGCAATGAGTTTAAAACTGAAAAAAGATGGAGAAGGAAGAAGTGTTGACTCAAATCTGTTCAAGAGTCTGATCGAAAGCATCAGGTATCTCACAATCACAAGGCCTGATATTGTCTATGGTGTTGGGATTCTAATCAGGTACATCGAAGCCCCAAAATAGTCACATTGGCTAGTGGAAAAACGTATCATCAGGTACTTTAAAGGAACGATGGATTTTGGTCTTTTTTATCCATACAATGGAGAAAAAAATCAGCATGGATACTCAGACAGTGACTGGGGAGGCAACCAAGATGAAAGAAAAAGCACCACTGGGTATGTATTTTTCCTTGGATCGACTGCTTTCACATGGAATTCAAGGAAGCAAAGTGTGGTCGCCTTGTCTACACATGAAGCAGAGTACATGGCAGCATCATTCACTGTTTTTGAGGTAATATGGTTGAGAAATCTGTTGAAGGAGTTGAAGCATCCGCAGGATGGATCCATAGTGATATATGTGGATAACAAGTAGGTAATTGAACTTGCCAAAAATCTGGTGCAGCATTGAAGAATCAAACATATTGATACCCGATTCCATTTTCTGAGAGATAATGTGAAGCAGAAAAATGATAAAATTGGAATATTGTCATACTATGGAATAGGTGTAAGATATTTTTACAAAGGCATTACCGACAGATGCATTCAAAAGACTCAGAACGATGCTCGTAATAAAGCCGGTTTTTTTGAAGGGGAGTGTTGGAATTGCAAATAAAAAACCCACGTGTCAAGCATCCATCATTTTTTTTTCTGCGTCATTTATTTCATGCGGGTCCATGTCATTTATTTTTTATTTGAATGAATTTAAATTCTATGCATTTAAGGATTTGGTATATCTTTGTACCATGATAAATGCTCTGCATTTAAATATTTGGTATATCTTTTACTGTCATAAATTCTCTGCATTTAATATTATGGTCTTTCCTTGTACTATAATATATTCTCTATATTTAATGTTTTGGTATTTCTTTGTACCAACATAAATTATAGGCATTTAATGTTGTGAGTCTATAAATTGATGTAATTGTAGTCTGAAATTTCAATTGTGAAATACAATGCTTGAAAGCTCCTTTGTGTTGTGTGCCAATTTTCTACCTCTTCCATTCTTCTTCTCATATTTCCCGGCTTGTATAGCCAAAAAAATAGGGATACCATAACTCTAATTTCTTCCATGCATATATTAAGTAGAGTAAAATATGGTTTAAGAATAACATCTTGTTGGATGATGGGTCTTATACAGAGGACATTGATGTTGTGGGAGGCCTAGGAAATACCTTTTTCTCAGATCTTCATGACTTCCCAACGGTTATCACTCAGAAGACTTGTAGGTTTTTTATGTTATTCCCAACCTCATTTCTATTTTTGATAATAAACACATGGGGTAAATTCCAGGTAAAAAGGAGACCTAGGATGCTTTGTTGCATCTGAACATAGATAGTGTGGTTGGACTGAATGGTTTCCTGGGTTCTTTTTAAGGTCTTCCTCGGACACCGTGAAGGAGGAGCTGATTGGGGCCATAAAATATTTCATTTTGGGTGTATCATACATCGTGTTTCATGTGCCACCACTATTGTGCTTCTTCCCTAAATTAAAAATCCTACCTAAATCTCGCACTACTAGCCCGTGAGCATGTGCAATGTCCCATATAATATACTAGATAGCTTAATGAACCTTAGACTAGCTACACATGTTCCTCGGTGGGTTTATTGGAAAATCAAATATTTTTCAGGGTCTCTTGATCCAGGAGGCCAATGATTTAGTATAGGATATTCTCATACACATTAACTTCAAAGATTGGGGGTCTAACATGGACATCAAACACAACATGAAAAAGGATTATGACCCAATGGAATAGATATTTTTCAATAATGTATTTTTAGGTATGGGTTTCAACACAGGGAGCATTGATCTTATTTCTCATTATTTTAGTTCGTCTTGGCTATTGGTTACATTCATGGGAAAATCCTACCACTACTACAAAAATGGGAAAGGGAAGCGCTACCCTTTTATCAGCGCTAAAACAATCGCTGATAAAGGAGGATTTATCAGTGCTTTTCCCTACCACTGTTAAATTTTATGTTTCAATAAAATCCTGAAAAAAAATATTATTATATAAGTATGTTTATATTGATATAAATATAATATATATTTGTGAGATATTTTTTAGATAAGTTTAAATAGACTATTACATTTAATATATAAAAAATTTAGTGAAAATGGCTTTAAAATATTTTTAAAAATATTATAAATTAATAATTTGATAATTATTATTGATTAAAAATCCTTTAATAACAATTTGAGGACACAAAAAATCAAAAAACATTTAATAAAAGAACTAAAATATGTTGAAAATGACACTCAAACTTTAAATATCCATAACTTATGATCCGAGTGTCCGTTTGAGCTCTAAAACATATCAAATCAAAGCCAGTGACGATATATTTGCACTAATAACCCATGCAAAGCTTCTGTAACATTTTTCAAGGTCAAAAAAGGCCTAGAAGGCCTCCAATACTGAGTTTTTAGTTGGGATAACTCGATTTGTTAACATTAAGACAGTATAACATCTAATATGGATGGTGTTAGGCCTGTACCACATATCATAGCAAAGATTGTTTCATTTTTTTTCAATTTGATTGGTTTTGGAGTTGAAACGGGCTTCTGGATTGTATGTTATGGTCGTTTTAACATTCAATGGATTTTCAAATAAAAATATATATGTATTTATTCGTAAATATATATGTTTCTATGTGTGTGTTGTATGTATATATGTATTTATGAATTTATTTATTTATAAACACACATAAAAGACATATTTCATAAATTTAATTAAAACAATTCTTATAAATATAATATAAAAATAAATATATTGATAAAAAACTATAACTAAATAAATATACATATATAAATAAATATAAATATATATTAAAATTTGAATGAATATATATATATATTAATATATGAATAAATATATTTATATTAATATGAATATATAATAATATAAGAATAAATATAACTATATATATATAAACTGATATATCATTAAATAGAGAAAAAATGATATGGTTTAGTGGTAAAGGTGAAGTCATGAAAGGGGTGAGGTCACGGGTTCGATTTCGGGTTGTATCAAATGGTTGCATGGGATGGGCAGCGCACGAGAGAGTTTGAGGGGGGGGGGGGGGGGGGTCCACCAAGCACTGATAGGGGGGTCAAGCGCTATTAAAAGACCCCCCCCCCCGTATTATATAATTTGTTGTATTTTTTTTATTTTTTTTGAATTTTATCATCACTTTTTTGAGCGCAGATAAAATGGACCACCTATATCCACGCCTAGATTAAGAATACTTTTTAGCACTGTTAATTAACTTTTCTAGCGCTAATAAAGTCCATTTTTGTAGTAGTGTACGTTTCTTCCAATCTACCCATAGTCTAAGGTAGGGAGACCTAGTTTCTCTGTTTCTTTTCATCCTTGTTCCTGATATTCTAAGACCTCTCATCTATAGAGGACAAAATAATGGTTCTACCCTACCATATCATAGGACATTAAAAACCATAGTGGTGTCCCACCTTATGTCTGCTGATGAAACTATTTTATTCTTGAATGTTTGAGTAAATACGTCTAAGGATTGACCAGAGTTTTGGAGGATTATTACTTCTAGTATCGTCATTTTGTCAATAATAATAATAGTATATTAAATATTTCTAGTTGGAGCCCCTCTAAACGAATGCCCTTAGTGAGCCTCAATCTAGGATTGCAGATAGGGGACTTTATTATTGACTACCTAGGTGTCCCTATTACATATGGTAGACTGTACGTCGGTGAAACCGTCCACCTTCTCAGCAAGATCAAAGATAAAATTCTTAACTAGTAGAATAAGTATCTTTCATTAGGGGTTCATATTGTGCTGGTTAACAGCGTGTTCTGGGATACCCCTATGCATGACCTATCATCAAATAAGATCTAAAAAGGTGTCATTAAAAACATTGATAGGATCCTAGGTAATTTCCTTTGGGATAATCTCTTTGAAGGGAATAGACACTAGGTCTCCTTGAACAACAAGGCGAGGTCATCTATTGAATGAGGTAATAATTTGCACAGTCTGAAGGATACCCTTAACTTCATGCCTGTTAAACATTATAGGTCTATTATGGAGAAGCATTATCTATGGGGTATCATTATAAAAATCCAAGTGATGGGGGTTTAGAATCTATTGGAGGTATATTCCTCACCTCTCTGGTCGATGGATGGTCCTATGGTCATAGCCCTTCACCCGTAGGCCCGATGGATTTTTGTGGGAGGTGACCATTCCTTTTGGCATGAGACTTGGTGTGGGGATGTTCTTGGATTTTCAGGGTGCCCTGTAACCCACATATCCATAAAAGACGAATTCTATTTCCATTCCATCATCAATGATGTTTTAAAAAAGGTGCAACATGACCAGTTAAATCTCATTGAACTAATCTCGGAGCCCGAATGATGTTTTTTCACTCCATCCTTATCAGGTCACTTTAAATCAAAATATTTTCATCACTCTTATATGATAAAATTTAATTTGGATACATGGATGAGGGGATATGGATTATGAGTATCCCCACTAAATCTAATTTCCTCCCTATGAGGATTAGGAAGGGGGTTGTTCTGACAGATGAGAATATCAGGAATTATGGTACAAAAATGGATTGAAGGTGTGTTTGTGTGTGTGTTGTAAGTCCCATTATGAGGAAGTAAAAAACCATTTATTATTTGAGAGTGAATGGGATTTCATGTTGTGGTAGTATATTAGAAATTTCACTATTCTATCCAACATGGTTTTGGTTGGAAACCTCTTTCTATAAAGATGGTTCCACATAATGGGAGGTGGTGGACCTGAATGTTTGGCTCTAACAGTGGTGTTTCCTGCAGGTTGTTGGAGTATCTGAAAGGCAAGGAAGAGGTGCACCATGAAGAGTTGTCCACCACATCCCTAGATATCATTTTCTCGATGAAAACCCATTTAATCAAATCGTTCAGTGTGGTGAGAAACTCGTGAGAATCTCCTTCTCATTCTCATTTTAAAGATGTACCTTGGGACGATCTTCTCGATAACTTTCGAATGGGAGGAAATTGTGTCAGGTGGAACCCCCATCAAGTGGATTGGAACTTAATACAAATCGATCATGTGCTCTAGGTGACCTATGTATTGGATGGGTGGTGATAGTTTCTAGTGGTATGATCTAAATGGTTTTTACTGTCAGGATGGGAAATGGTTCTTCCCTATAGGTGGAGGCCATGGTGATGCTCATGGGCCTTAGATTTTACATCATACATGGTTTGGATATCATTTAGGCTGACACAGATTTGTTGGTGGGTCACAACTCTCGGAATGGATATGGTGATTCTCCTTGGTCAATTAACTATGTTATTTGACATTGTTGATGAATCCTTGGTAACAAAGTTGAAGTGTTACAAACATGGACGGAGGGGAGAAAAGTTGTGGACCACCTGGCCCCGCTTGATATCTTTGTTCTTGTGGATGTCTGTTTTCAAAACTATGTTCTCCATGAAGCCTAAGGGGATGAATTATATTAGAGTGGATTCCATTTCTTTTAATTATTCCAGGCATCCCTATCTTCCTTGGCAGGGGCTGGTGGTGGATGGCCTATTTTTTTATTGTTCTTAATATTCTTCGAATAAAAATTTAGTTATTGCTAAAAAACCATATACATACATGATTCATATGGTATATTTGAAATATAAATACATAAAATAAAAAATATTATTTCATACTAGATATTATTCATAACATGGTTCTTTATATCTTGGGGTAAAAGAAAAATAAGGAGCTCATATGATTAGAAAGATTTACTTAAAGTCAAATCTATCCTGATTAAATTTTGAAAAATGAATATGTAAATATAAATAACTGATAACACATCCCATTGATTAAATCACTTGAAAATGAATATATCCATAGGTATTATTACTCTAGTAATATAATGGATATTAATAACTTAATTCAAAATTAATGAAATTTTTGATATTGGATTTCATGATATCAAACCATAATATATCGTTATCATCGAGGACTTATTCCATTATATTTTAATTCATTGGTAGGTATACACCAAAAACCTATTTACTATGTCCTTAGGATCTGTCTCATGAGAACATTCAATATGTTGTGGGTTATCTATAACTAGGACCCACCTGTCACTACATGTACAATTAATTCCTCATATATTAAATGGAAAATTTAATTCACAATCAACACGCATTATAAAATTATATACATATTGTCAATAGGATATAGAATATAAATATTTCCACTATCAATCATGTATGTTTACAAAAAACCCCATATATAGAAATTCTGTATAGTTTTGAAATATGAATATACATGATACCAAGAATATGGATATTTAAGAGAAAATTGATGTCCAAAGAAAAATTATCACACTAAGGGGAATGTTTCAATCTAAATTTAATGACTACAATTTAATAATAGATATAATATGACCATAAATTCATCAAAAATAATGATTTTTTATGAAAATAAAAAACTTTGGATAAATGAATAATATTGAAGATAATAATTTAAATAAAAATTAATTTGTGATTTTTCTTTGTAAAATAATTAAAAATTAGTAAAATATGATAAATATCATAAAACTTTTGTGTTCATGGGAAAAACCATTAACACAATATTTTTTAAAAAGAAAATTTTCTTTCGACTTTTTGTAAAGGACAGTTGAAAATTACACCTTAATAAATAAAATAAATATTCATTTACACCTGCTAAAATCTTAAAGATGATCGTTATAACCATAGAAAATTATTATATAAATTATATAATACTATTTTAAAAAAATTTTCCAAAATATTTTCGTGGAATAAAAATATCTCGAATCAAAATTGAATCAATATTTGTATTTATTTTCAAAATAACATTATTGATTCAATTGAAAAAGATTTAAAAATTTGGAATACAATATATTTAATCTATAAAAATTATAAGGATAATAATATATATATATTTTATGAAAAATTAAAATATTCATTCAATGAAATTAATAAAAATGCCAAAATAAAATGAGAAATTGAAATATATTCTATCTTGTTGGGGCACATCAGAATTACAATCCCTCAAAGAGTTAAATTGAAATGAAACATTGATCATTATGGATAAATTAATATTAATATTTAATACATCAATTTGTATGTATATAAACAACTTATAAATAAATAGTTTTGTAATACCAAATATGTCTCAATGGACTAAAAATTGAGACGAAATCCCCTATGGCAAAATTGAATTCCCTCATAGGTTCACTAAAATCATATATAATAGATCTAAAATTATTTTACATACATAAAATGCCCTTATCCATATCAATAATATCATAAATTGACCATTTTTATCATTTTATAACCTATTTGTTCATAAATGTTTATTATTATCATTAATTCAGTTTTTAACTACATAGTTTTTCATGTAAATTTTGGCTCACTAGTCTCTGTACTTTTATATTGACCATGTTACCATACCCTCTATAATTATATTAAAAATATAAATATCATATATATTCAACATAAATATATTTATATTCATCCCTAAAATATTGCGGTAATAA
Organism: Viscum album; assembly: GCA_963277665.1. Taxonomy (NCBI): domain Eukaryota; kingdom Viridiplantae; phylum Streptophyta; class Magnoliopsida; order Santalales; family Viscaceae; genus Viscum; species Viscum album. The sequence continues at coordinate 420,803,410 of OY728127.1, read as the reverse complement.
ATGAATTTCACGATTCATGTAGATGGTATGAAACACATATAAATGGACAATGTTTTCACTTTTATATGCATAGAAAAAAAATAAAAGGAAATAATAATTCACCATTACATAATCACTTTTATATCATATATTAATTACAAATTCCTTATATATATCCTTATTACCATGCATTTAATGGGGAAATAAAAAATATACCACATCACATTGGGATTGTGGTAGTCCACAATTACATAGGAGCACCATTATTGTTTTCGAACTGATTGGATGATAAAAAGGTATACATGATATAATAATTTCATTAGAAAAATTATAATCCCACTTTCAAATAAATTCATTGTAAAAATATAACCATATTTTTTTTGTTCATGGTCCATCCATATATTGTTTCATAAGTATGAAAATCATTGATCATCCATAAAATTGAAACATGCATTAGAAATTTATTTCGAACATGTATCATATATTCATAACCACACATTCCAATTTTGTTTCATCTATATTATTAAAATTTGAATTTATACATATATATCATATTCAAAACTAGATGGTCCAAATATGAGTATACTCATAAGAGTGAGAGGTTTTTTCATACATATCCATGCAGGAATTTTATAAATGTGTACGAATACTAGTAATGTAAAATTGTAACTAAGAATATATCCAAATAGATTATAATCATATCATAAAAGACCTAGCCTCACATTACGAACATCAACATTGAAATCAAGTTATTGAGAATAAAAAATATGCCATGAAAATCCATTTGAATGGTGAACAAACTCATTATTATTATTCATTCTCTTAGTAACATTCCATCATATTTTTATTGATACTTAATCAGACATGAAAAGATTCAAGAGTATTGGGATTAATAGAAAGTTCCAAATTACTGTTTATGGCACACGAGATGGTGTTTCATCAACTTTTGGATTCCATCGTGATGTGTCACATTATATAGAATCATTCTATTTAGTAGTTTCCTCTAAGAATAGGCTAAAATATTTCGAGAAAGCATGGATTTATTTTGAAAATCAAAGTTCATCAACAAACATCCATTCCATATAGTTGTACGAGGTAATATATACAACATCCGGAGTAAATTCCTTAAAATTAGTAAGAATGTAATCGATCGTAGTATTATAAATCCCCTACATTGTTTCCCACAAAACAATCAGATTAAAAATTAGGACTTTATTATTTTACCACAATACAAATATACTAGAGTCATGGAAGCTTAATTCCATTTTTTCATCCTCTCAACATCATCATATTAATTAGAAACATCATTTTTTCTCATATCATATCCTTATTGGGTTGACATCCCTTCATTCTCATAATGATGAATAAACAAACACTAGTCATCTAACAAATTCTCCAATCTGGTCCTATCATTTGGATCGAGCGAATTTTGATATTTTATTTTCCCTCCATTATGATAACACACATAGTTGTTTTTTTTAATCCATATTTGGTTATATAGTAGAAAAAATATTCATGGATCAACCAAGGTCTTACAACATAATTATAAAATAACAATTCTATGTGACCACTATCTAAAGTGTTGTTAAATACAATATCAAAAAATATCTCAATCTTTTTTGGAAAATCAATTGATATCCAATCTGTTTCGTACATCCAACGTCAATCAATTATTTAAAAAATATATTATATGTCATTTCAAAAATTAAATTATACTATATTGAATTTTATTTGAAAATATACTTTTGTAAATTAGAAATATTCAATTTATATGATACCATAACTCATACATAATTCTAAATGAGAATCATAATAAAAAATAAAAAATACTATATATATAAGCATTAAATATAAAAACATAATATTTAATTTCATTATATCAATGAGTAATAATGAACTAAATCAATTAGGGGCCAAGGAATCATAGTATGAAAATGTTTATTCGAGAATATAAATACCTATAGATGTTATTTATATGATATGTAACTAAGTGAAAACATTGATGAGGCATAAATGACCTTCCGATAGGTGACATAGTGACCCTCGCCTTCAATTTGGTCTAGTTCAAGTTCATTTCATTTGGTTTAGTTTTTTTAATTAAATTTAATTCGTTTATTTTAAATTCAATTTTATTTGGGTTATGATAGATATGATTTTATTGATATGGCCTAGTTTCATTCTTTTGGGGTTGTCTATCTTTAGTTCAAGTGAATATGCTTTATCTCAATATCATTTGATTCAATTTCAAATAGTATTTTTCAAATAGGGTTAGTTTTTTTTTAAAATAAGTACTATTTACTTTACTTCAAATCACTTATATTTGGTTTGGTTTGGGGTTGTTTGATAAGGATCGGTTCAACTTTGTATTGCTCGGTTTGATTCAATTTGGTTTATTCTACTTGTTTATGATTAGTGAAAATTTGGTAGATATTTATGTTATAGGTATACTTGAGGGTTGATGGATCATTTCTATTGAGTGTAATAGATGCATGAAATTTTATTGTAGTGAACCTAAGAGAACAATTGATTCACATCTATCACATTTACCCTTGGTGTACATTATAATTCAATTAATAATTCAACTATATATCATGATAAAAGTCTTACTATAATATATATTTTTAATTAAATCAACGATTATCACATTCTTAAAGATGATTTAATAAATTCATTCAATTCCAAATTTAAATTATGTAATGTTAAATAATATATCAAGGTGCCTTTATATAATTCGCAAGGTGATACTTCTATCTAATATGCTCTCACAACTTATTTTTAGAAGTTAGTTGGAAATCATGATAAAGAAAGAGAGCAACAAGTTTCATCATTGATTATCATGCCATCATGGATATTATGTATGAATAAAATTTTGGATATGGAGGATTCATTTCAGAATACAACTTATTATCAAACTACATTAAGTTATCTATTTGAATAAAAAAATCATATTGTAAAAAAAATTCCATATAATATTACTTATAGAGATACCACATCATAATCATGTAGTCCACACCGTAACCTATTCACTGTAAGAATAATATGGAATGCATGACGATCTGATACACCATGAAGGAAGAGAAAATTATATAACTGGTATTTCATAAGAGCATAAAAATTATATGTAAGAGTGAAATAATCTGCAACCTTTAATAGTTAATAATAACATAAATTCATGTAAGAGTATTTGATTGAGTATCACACCATAATGAATAATATTTCACTATTAATATGATGGATTTACTGCAAAAATGGTTTCTTGATAAATTTTTGTCGTTTTGGAATGTGATGGTGGATTTTATCACTCAGCATTATAAATTACACAATATACTTATGTGAGACATTGAGAATAGTAAGAAATGGTCACATTGTAGAATTCTAGTTACGTTGTGTGGAAAAAAACATTGTATGAATATTTTTTAAAAACAAGAGGAATCTAAAATACAAGTCCACAATGAAACTAAAGGACAAAACTAAAACATGTCCATATTTTAAGAAGATATGAGAATACATTAGTCCAAAATTCGTTATCTACTTGTAGTAATGAAAACATTTACTATTGATGATTTTTCAATATTAAATCTGACAATATAATCATAAATAATTTATATGTTAATGGATATAAAAAATGTAATACTAATTCATAGTATAGTCCAATTGAAGTGTAAATTAATGGTTATAATATAAAATTCTCATTATAAATTTGTATACTAAACATATGCTAGAATCTTATTATAACTACAATATATATTTAAAAAAATTAATGCATATGAAATGAATATTTTATAGATACAAGAAATTTTAAATTTCATATTCTTGATAATAAGAACTATTATGGATAATTTAAATTACTTATTAGATTATATAAATATTGTTTAATGATAGTGAAGTTTACACATACATGTGAAGATTGTGAGCAAACAATGAAACTTAACACTATACATGGCAAAATAATTTCACTAAAAACATATATTAGACTTTATTAATCAAAAATCTTACTATGGTAGATTTATAAATACCCATCCATAAAAAATATTTAACAACTATTATTTCGTCTCCAATCTACACACATTGAGATATTTTTTATAGAAACCAAAAAACTGGTTCAAATAAATAAGGGGAATACTAAATGATTTTTATAGAACTCAATGATTTAATATTTGATAAATTATAATTGAAAATAGATGATTGAAGAAGGTTTTCAACGTTGGGGAATAATATGGAAGCACTAATTGGAATCACTGTTGGGAGAAATTTGAAGGGAGGGGCGCACACTGTATTGAGCTCGAGATTAGATCCGGATGAAAACTAGGTGGGAGTGCTGCTAGTGATCAGGATTGGAGTGATACTATAGATATTGATGGTATTAGGGGAGGGATAATGATTTCATCTTGATGATAGGAGGGATGGAGTTACCAAAGTGTGATTTTAGGGATGACCTATTCCAATGGTTTTAAAAATCATTGGCATAGGTAAGCTATCCCAGCAATTTTTTAAAAATTGTTGGGATGGCCTACACTAAAATAAACAATTCCAACGGTTAGACCAAACCATTGGGATAGGTCTATGGTTATAGGGATTATTTGTAATAGTAAAAACATACATCATGTCCATAACATCAAACTAACCATTATCTGCGTCACACAAAATTATTATTCTTAAAAATAATATCAGAAAGTTATTGAAAAATATGATAAATATCACTTTGATGTTTTTTTCATAATAATAGATGATAATGATATTCCTCAAAAAGAATTAAAAATTTTTATGGATTACTTTGACAATTATTGGATAATAAAATATTAATCTTCTTCTTGTTTCTCAAACATATATTTGATTTCATAAATGGTCGAGCTCAAATAGATATAAATGATCACTTCTAAACTATTGGAACCTAAATTTCTATTTCTCTATCTTTTTTGATACTCATATTAATTATTATAATTCAATCAATCTCATGGAATTCTATCCATATATGGGAAACACTACATGAATAAATAAATTATATTCTAAAACTAACTTCCTAACCAAAAAACTACAACAATTAATGCAATAGAATCATACCTTGTTTTTCTCTACCTTACTTCATTTTATAAGGATCGAAAAAATGAACCATGGTCAAATTAATATTATTACATTAAAAATAACTATATGTAACTTATAAATATCCAATTTTACCCTCAGTCTCTATTATATTATCTAAATAACCCTTTCATTATTCTTCTCTAGCATCAATAAGCCTAAAAAACTTATTCATAGATGAATAAAAATTTTAATTTCATAAAATAACCGTACTATTCATTTCATAAAAAAAATATAAAATCATATTATTCATCCTTTGGAGTCACCAAAAATATTATTCTAAACACAAATCAACAATTTGAACTTCAGAAACATGATAACACATCAACAATCACGATATCACAAATTTTATGTTACTATAATAACTTCAAACAAAAAACATCATCACATAAATATTTCTGAAATAATTTATTTTTATTCTTTAAAATAATGCATTTTGTATAGCTATAATAAATAAAAAATATAATTTCAATCAAAAAAATATTTTTACAGAGATCATTTCTATTGAATAATCAAATTAATCATTTTGAATTAGATTTTAAATAAAATATTTTAACCCTCAATGACAATCTTCATCATCATCCAATTTGAATATCATTCTATATAAATATTTTGAAAATATCATAATTTAATATTATTCATAACGGGTAAAATCAAATGAATCAAATTAATGTATAAAGATATTAAACAATCATATATCATTATTAAACAACCTACATATTTTCTAATATCACTAATGCTCCATGAAATTTCATAACCCACAACTGAATACATACATTATGTGCAGTAATGACATAGAACTCACCAATGTAAGATGCAAAGAAAACAATTCATACAGAATCCCATAAAATAATTTGAATATTAGTTTAAAATTCATAATAGGGAAAACATACTTATTGGATACATGAAAATATATGAAAATAGATAAGAAGAACATATATGATTCCATATTAACTTATACAGAAGAGACATATCTTATATGTTGTTTAAAAGTGTAATTAAGAGACATATAAATTTTTACAAGATTGTAAAAAATTATACAATATAAGAAAGTATATTTTTTAGAAAATAAAAAATTCATGAAATTTTTATATAATTACTTCATTTCAGCTCTATTCCCCATCAAACATCACAATAACAATCCAATCATCATGAACAAAATCCCATCAACCACCAATTAATATAAATTATGAATGAAAAAATATGAATCATAATAATGTATAAGAGAACTTTGATATCCCCCGTATGGATTTCTAGAAAATAGTATTCATATCATATGAATAAAAATACATCTATCTAGACTTTATAAATAGCACGATAATAAACAAAAACATAGCCATTATGTCATGATAAGTTTCTTGGGTCACACAACAAAATAATTTAAATATTTTGAAATAATTTCATCCCTGGATGTAATGAAATTTTTTCCAAGTGACTATGATGAAATCCCCCTCAATTTATGAATTCATATCTCATATCCATCACTTCTGTGTGTCTTTAATATGTAAAAATATCCATTAATTTATATAAATTGATATTTAGGATGTCCTATTGGACATGGATTCTCTCCCACATTCTTTAAAAAAATTGGTAACTATTTATCCCTAATATTAAACCCAATAAAATATATATATGGTGTATATTCAATATATATAGAAGCCCTCCCATTGATTACATATATTTTCAATAAATTTTATATATACATGATCATTAAAAGATTAGAGAGTTGGAAAAATGTTAAATAAAGAATGAACAAAAAAAATTATTATATTCCACATTATATGCTTCTTATAATTTCTTCTTAAGCAAATTTATTTCATCTCATAACCTAGGGACATACATAAATTGAAAGGGTAAGAAAAAGGCCCAGTATGGTTAAACAAGTTAATCAATTTACATGTGATCATGATAGATATTGATAAGAAATTATAGAAAACCAATATGGATTGAAAAATATAGATTGAGTCATATCAAAAATAAAATAACATGTATCATAACTTATAAATGTTTCTACAACATTTAAATGAGTCTTTCATAAGAATATCACCAAGGTTTATCACTGAGGTGTCATAAATATTTTGAAGTTTATTCACTAAGGTATCATAAAACTTGTCATCTCTAGAAAATAAATTATTTACCCAATCTATTGGAGTAATATTTTGTATAAACAAAAATATTTTTTTATTAATTTTAACAAAAAATTTCTTAATAGAACATCTCATAAATATCCTGTGGAGAATAAAAGAAATGGTTTTATTTCAAAATCATGTTGTTTGAGAAAGAGCTTGAAAAGTATCCTTTTTTCATTTTAAACCCATGGAAAGGGTAGGTGGGTTCATATATGTTAATACCATAATTAATGTAGATAATTTTTATATCCACTTGAATAGAACAAGATAATATAGAAGTTTGGGTATTCAAAAAATAAAATACAACTTTTTCTTCATAAAAAGATTGAAATTTTCAGACAAAAATTTGGCAACATAACAGGTATGAAATATGATTTTATAAAACATTAAAAAGATTGAGGGAAGGGGTATCCGATTATTAAATTAATATTAATATAGTATATGTATGGAAAAAAATGTATTAAAGAAAAGAGTATATAATTGTTAAAGACACACCACCAAAAAAGGAAATTGAAATGAAAAGAGAGGTTGAGATTTCCCTTACCTTGAAAAGTGACATCTAAAACATGAAGTTTGGGACCTTGGAGGATTGAGGAATCCATGGGAGGAATAAATGGAAGGTAAAAATACCATAAACTCATGGTAGATTAATTTTTAAGGAATAGAAACGATGGAATGGGTGGGTATTTATAACAAAAGTGAGGGGGTTTTTTATTAATTTTCGAGGACACCTCAGTAGTGGTATTTGAAAAACTATGGTCTTGAACATGGAATTTGATCATTGTATTGGCCACATGGGAATCCTATTATCATATATTTATGTATAATAGTATACCATTACCTTATCCTATTCATTACATCCTTAATGATGTCAATAAACACACAGAAAACTCAAAACAATATTTTTTCTATTCATCGAAAAACAAATGTATTTTATAAAATTCGCATAAATTCACCCTAACCAAATATAGATATTATGAATTCAAAAAGTAACACCATTTTATGAAAACAATTATCTAAATATGATATTTGTTTTTTAAAATCTTAATTTACTGTAAAAATACAATTTCTAAAATTGTAATAGATTTTATAATACTTTGAAAAATTGTCAAAGGTCTTATTAAATTAATTTAAAATAATAAGAAAAAAATATTTTTTATGGATCTATTTTATTAAATTTCATTCTCTTTTAAATCATTATATTATAAATTTTTAGATAAATATTTATGTTTTGTAAAAATACTAATACTAAACCAATAATTTCTAAAATATATATTAACTTATACTATGATACAATTATATCCCATTACAATTTATGATGTCTAAATTATATTTATAATTATGTAGGTGAGGTTACTATTCCATTGGTCATATTAATATTCATAAGCATAAAATTACTATTCCAATGGTTTTAGTTTCTATTAACCAAAAAAATTATGTTCATCAAATAAGATAATAAATATCTTACTAATTGTAATCGTTTATGCCCATTTATCGAAAATAATTTAACCAAATCAATTATTTAAAGTATAATAATTATTTAAACGAAAATTATTTTATTTTATCGCTGTTAATCAAAAATAATAATTTTCTTAGAAAAATACTAATAATGAACCCTAATTTAATTTTTAGATATGAAATTATAAAATTATGTTTATCTTACCCTAAAAATTCTCCAAGTATGAGATATATTTGAAAAGTACAATTTTTACCTATAAAAATATTTATCCAATTTCTCTCAATTAATCATATATTTTATTAAGAAAAGCTATTCGTAAAATGGAAATGATAAAATAAAAAAAATTTACTAAAAAATGGTTTTTCAATTTAAATTACTATGACATTAACACATAAACCCTCATATCACCGGTGTATAGCCTAAGCGTAAAGTGAGGGATGGTGGTAGACTATTCGGGTGGATCGAATAACATCACCAGAGTGGTAATCTCTACTGACTTTATCTTCTCCAACATTTGATTTTGTTCAATATTAACATGTTAAATCTCAGGTTGAGATTGGTGTAGAGTGATGCCCAATGACACAACCTCCTTCCCAAGCTCTGAAAAATGGGATTTGTAGGAAAAAAAATCTACTGAATGAGGCCATCAACTCTTCTCTATGTATTAATCAACTATTATAGTTTCTATTAATAAAAAATAATCTATTTATAATCAATAATCATAATTCTATGGGAATAGTTTCCAATAGTCATATTGACTAATTGTCATGATTGGCCTACAATTATATAGCGGTCGAAATGAGATGGTCACAATAAAATACAATTAATTCATTATTAAAGAGATGTATTTTTGTTTATCAAAAATAATATAACACACATATTCAGGAAAAAATTATTAATTGAAATGATTGGGTCCTTAAATTCTTCTCCCCTTAAGAAATTTCATCCTAGAAATTTCAACTTATAACGTTTGTTGAGAAATTGTGTGGGTATTTTGCTTCATTATATACTCTGGATCCCACATGGATTCTTCATATTTGTGATTCCTCTACAACACGTTTACAAGGATGGTAGTCTTTATTAATAGAATCTTGTCTCTATAGTCTAAGATCTCAACTGGCTTCTCCTCATAAGAGAGGTCATGTTCTAGTTGTACCACCTCGGAATTCTCTACATTTGAAGGGTCAAGTATGTACCCTTCAAGAGAGATAAATGGAAAACATCATGAACTGAATGCATATTTGGAAGAAGTACATGATAATAGGCCAAATATCATTTGCGATCAATGATTTCATAGGGTCCAATGTACCTAGGGCTGAGTATAAGAGTCCAAATTTGGGTGGATCGACCCTTTGAATGTTTTTGAATATCGAACTGCTTATGGGAGGCTTGGAATTAGTTTGGAGAAATTCAATTAAGTAAATGCTATAAAAAGGGGAATTTATATAGTGTAATTGTATTACATGATGTGAAATCATATTCCACAGGCTATCTTGAAAAGCTTCACTACATGACAAAATTTACACGGTGTGAAAGAGGGATTCAGATCGTGTAATACTTCAAGGTTTTAAAAATAAAATAAAGTGTTGAGGTGGTGTAATTTTCAGCAGAAATTGACACCGAGGAATTACACGATGTGAAAGGGGAATACACGTTGTGTAATTCTCTACTGATATATGTTTTTAAAATATTTCATCCACTTATGTCTTCATAAACCAATGGTTGTAGTGGGTTTCCCTTGAATCCATGTGACCCAACAACCACTTCATCAACATTTTAAGGATTCCAAAGACATGGATCGACCAATATCTACCTCATTCAATCCATATTTATCCACCTTTAATATATGGTTTGATCAAGAACCATTATTTTTGTTCGTCTATTTGTTTCTACCTATTTTTCTTTTCCATGTGACGACAGCTGATCTCTATGTTTCTTATGGAGTTTCTTTGGTAGTTGGTTAGTGTGGTTTCTCCGTAGTGTCCACGGGTGGATGTTGTTTTTGCAGGAGAGAAGATCATGGTCCATTTCATTGAAATTTTCTCATATGAATAATGGAAACAACCTTCTGAGGTGGGGTATTCAATGATTATCTATTTATTTATGTGTAATTGTAGAGTTAGAATGATTTTTCACCTTGGATCATAATGGAATTGATCTAATTAAATATTTTAATTGGATTAAAGAATTAGTATTGATTTCATGGAGATGTTGTAACTTGATACTCTAATGCTATTTTCCCTCTTGATTTTATATATAGTGTGACATATATGAATTGATTGGTTTTCCATGTTTTTCTTGATGGAAATTATTAAAGAATATAAATAAGTAATTAATTAATAATTTATTTTCCAATTGGTTAAAGAGGAATTTTTAATAAATCTGGTCATGGTTGTTGTAATTTTATGATAATAAAATTGGTGCATATATGAATGTATTTTGGGATTGTTTAATGAACCTAAAACATGTTGATTGTGGTTGATAAATTATTAAAATCAAGTTTAATTAATTGTTTAATTAATTTGTGATGGCTTTTGATAGCTTGTTGATTACGTTCTTGTAGTTGGAACCTGTGAATAATGAATCAGTTAATTCAGGATGGAATAAGAACTAGTTGTGTGATAAAAGATAATTCCTCAAAAGGTCATGAGTTTCCCGATTTCATGTAAAGGCCATGTGACTTATGATTTGGAGCTATGAGAGATCACTATGTGTGAATGTTGAATGCCTTTATTTGGGGGTGATATCTTGTTGACATGTTTTTCCTGATTCGGGTGATGTGCTCTGGGTATGAGACTAGTGGTATGTTAGGTGAGGAGGCTCGGATGTGACCTCATCCTGGGATGGCTGAGCCTGGAGTGTTGTTGTGGTATGTGAGGGCAGGGAGGCTTAGTGTTTGTGTCATTAGTTGATTCCAAGAATGACAAGATAAATTACGTTATTCTTTTGGGTGTCGGGTAGGGCATTAAAAATGATGGAATATGTTGAAGCTAGGCACACCCATGGATATGAATGAGGATACATGTTGATTCTATTATTTGTCAATGTACATCAATTTCCCCACCACATGAGGAAAATAGTTTTTATTACTCTCATTTCAAAATAGGTGAAGATATTTTGGGTATTCCATGTGTTATCTATGTTAACTTATTGAGTATGTATGGGTCTATGCTCCTGCTATAGGTGGAAAGGAATCGATGGGTAGCTCATATACTCATCATGTTGAGACCCAAATGATTAGTATCATATAATGATTTCCTAGAATACCTAGAAATATAGAAATGTGGAATGTGGTAATGTTGTTAATTAATGAATAAATGTTTAACCCATGGGGTTGGATCCTGGTGGGATGTAATGCTGAGGTTGTTCTTTTGAGAACCCATGGACTCAGTTTTCTTATGTCTGGAGGGCATGAATATTGTTGTGATGATAATTGAATGTAACGTGGAGTTGATAATGGTTAATTATTTAATTAATGTAAAGTGAAGGTGATAAAAAAATAACTCAATGTAGCTCTTTAAATGGTTCTTTGATTATATGATATCTAGTCTTAGTAGTGGCATCTAGGAGTTTGAGAGACATTGGTAGTAGTTGAGTCTTAGACTAGGTTATTGCCATTGTGTGGTTGTGAGCTGTATTGTATCCTGTAATGTTTTTTTCCTATATGCTACTCCAATATTTATTTTAGGGAAACTGAAAACTTAGGTATTTTAAGCCCTGGGGGTGTTTTCCCTAAATTCATGATGGGATGATGGATGGAAAATTACTCAACTAGACCCCTCACGCTTCTCATGGTAATTACTTGTGATGTCATGAATGATGGTTATATTTCCACATATATTTGTGTAGAGGGATGTAAGGGCTTGTTGTTATTTCACACACATATATTCTGGATATATAATCCTATGAACTACTATAGGTATAACATATATAGGTTGTGATGGATTGAGGATCCTTACATAGTGTATGGGCTGTGATGGCTTATGTTATAATACCTGATGTATGATACATGTTTAGTGAGTTGTGTTTCCTCCCAGGAACTACCTGATTATTTTTTGATATGTGTACATAGTGTTTGTGTTGCACGAGATGCATATTTTTTTTCTTATCCCAATTTTATTTTGGCTGGCCTCATTGGAGATATATTCTCAGGACGTGCAGTGTTGGGGAAAAGTGTCAAACTAGTGGGTAAGTGGTAGAAGGGTACACTTTAAATTCATCCTTATATAATATACTCTTATATGCGATACATGGTTAGAGTAGACATGGCGTCTCTGGAAATTTAGTATACCTATTTGGCTGACTAGTAAGCATTACTTATTGTTCAATGTACTTTATAATTACTTCTTTAATTTATTTTACAGTAGTATCTGGGGAGGATCCTAATGAGTATAATTTTATACTCATCCTACATATATATAAATTTTCTTCAGGCCAGTTGTAGTTGGTTGGAGATCAGGCTAGTTACTACTAGCTTATGGGTTTTTCAAGAACTGTCTAGGATTCGTGGTCACTACCTTTTATCTTTTTTTGGTACTTGCAGATTTTATTTTAAATTGTTATATTTTTTGTATGAAATTACATTTTTGTACATGGGTTTATTTTATATTATTGTATGATAAAGGGTTTTGTTAGTGTATATCGTATCTATCTCTTATGTGTGTGTTTCTCTTAGAGGGTAATGACTCCCATCTTCATGTTTACTATACCCTCATCTCTAGTCGTCAACCCATGGCTTACTAGAGGTGGGACTCGGGGGGTCAGTATCTCTCTTCTCCCTTTTCTGGCCCAGGATGAGTACACGTTTTTGGGAGGGGGGCATGATAGAGTGGTATTAGAGCTAGGTTGAGGGATTGGTTGGGGTTTGAAGTTAGACATTGGTTAGGTTGAATGGGTTGTTAGTAAAAAAGTGTCATCAACGTTTTTCAAGCGTTGTAATAATAAGTGATTGGCTGGGACATGGGTATTTAGGGCCCCCTGTGATATGATTTATGGAGCCTTATTCTTATAGTGGCCACTAAATAATGTGATATTTTATCCTGGGTATATACCTAGTAAAGGATCATGCATCCTTCTTCTTTTATCTTATTTTTGTATGGGTAGACCATGGGATAGATTAACCTAAAATTTATAAAATGAAAAAATTTATTAATGTCTTGTTCTTCCATATTCTTGGTTTAGAAGCTCTACCTATTTTTTTGTTTTGTAGGTATGGATTTAGGATGAATTTCACATCAGGTTTGAACATAAGATGTTAGTAGGTTTCACCAAAAGATTGTCATATAGTTGAGTTTGATGAAGATTACACTTTGAGGTTGTCACTTTGAGAGTTTCAGTGCCAGAGTCTACAAAAATACGAGGGATCTATTTTATATGCATCAATATAAGACTGGTTGGATGGGGTTGAGATAGAATTCAATTAAATTCATTCTTATAAAGAGAACTAGGTATCATTGGTTTTGATAATGATGTGTGGGGAAATGAGGTAGTTGTGGTTCTTATTCCTCAGAGATCATAAAGAGTCGACAGTCTCGTGGGATGAGCTATGAGACCAGTTTAGATCCAAGTTTCTTTCTTCGACTATGAAGGTGGCCAATCTCTATGAGATGCATACCCTTTTGTTGGGATTATCTAGTGTACGAGAGTTCAGGACCTATTTTAGGACGCTTTTGAGATATTTTCTGGATTTGATTCCATATAAGGATTCCATGGTGCATAATTTATATAATTCTTTGCATCTAGAGATCCAGTTATTGGTCACATCGTTTATGCTGAATACATATCTCGAGGTCTGGGAAAGAGCATTGGTCATCCATATAATGTTCTCCATAACTAGATCTTTCTATGATGGGAGTAGTTAGGATTCCTCCTAAAGCAGATCTGCGGTCCGAGGTTCCTAGTTTTGGGGGAAAAATAGATTTTAGTTAGGCGGTGGTAGGTCCCATCTCTCATCAACTCGTCATTCCTAGGGAAGCATCTCTCAAACATATTCCAACATATCAGATGGTTTTTTTCTTATGGAGGTTGAGGAAATCAGTGAAGAGACTATATGACTTTTTCGAGTAGTCAGCGTGAACCTAATGTTCTATTCCAGGTTCCCCCATTGAGGCGATTTCAGCCGAGGTAGTAGTAGATGGTTACACTAGCTTTGGATTAGTTGAGAGTAGATGGGGTAGGTAGAGGATATCTTCAGGATTCTACCCTTTCTCAGAGATAATAGTTCATCCATGGTGTTTACCATCAGAATTTTTAGAGAGGTCATGGATCAATTTCTGGTCTTCTTCATGGGTTATCGCTGCCAGTGCTAGGTGAGTGAGATGCCAGTCGAGGTACCAATTTCATAATTTCTAGTAGGGTTCATTCCTTCCATGATTGAGGAGCAACTCACACCTTCATAACACCTACCATTTCCCATGTCGTGGTACATTAGGTAGAGAGGATTTAAGTTCCCTATTAATTGTTTACACTATTTATAGGTCAAGCTAACTTGTTTGAAGCATGGAGAGAATGTGAGCTAGTGTTTGTGAAACAACACTCTATGGGAGATTTACTATTTTTATTAATACAACCATATTATTTTTTCAATTAAATGTATTTTTTGTATTTGATGTAGGCTATCATTGATTAATTCTAGAGGAAGGTGGTGTTCTTTGATGCTGATGGATGGCGAGCATTGTTTTTTGGTGATCGAGGACCTTAGATGCGTAAGAGGAGTGTTCCATACTTAGCATCCTAGATGACTGAGTTTATGTTGAGTTCATTGGAGGTTCAATAGTTGGTGTTTCTTATGGTCTTAGAGGATTAACCTTATGTTTATCCGGAAGACGTTGTAGCATTACCCCCTTGACGATAGATCTGGTTCTGGAACAAACTATAAACAAGAATGTCTACTATCCTGATGTCTCTGGGTAATATGGAACCTTATAAATTGTGAGATATGTGTATATAGCTTCACGGTCTATTGTTGTGTGGTTTTTTTCACCCTAGTTTGTCACCATGGGGTGAACTAGTTTATTTCATAAATATGGATGACGGTAGTTTGTAGTTGCGGATCAATTATCAGCACTTCAACCAAGGGATAATGAAGAAACACTATCCTCTTATAAGGATTGATGATTTGATCAATCAACTTAAGGTAATAATTTGGTTCTCAATGATCAATTTTCTATTATAATATCATTAGATGCCTGTAATGAATGTGAATAATCTGAAGACATCTTTATGTTGTCGTCATGGGAATTAAGAGTTCATTTTGATGTCGTTTACTGTGACAAATTCTCCAGCATTGTTCATGGGTTTAATAAAAATTGTGTTTACTGAGTTCTTGTACATGATGTAGGTGGTTTTCATCAATGAAATCCCTCTATAATCAGTGTGTATGGAAGAGAATGAAGAGCATCTATGTTTCTTTTTTGGAGTTCACATCAATTAGAAGTAGTTTGGGATGTTATCAAATTGTGAGTTATGGGCCTGAGAAGACCTTTTCATTGGCTATTTTCTATACCATCAAGCAGTATCTGTGGATCAACTTAATGTTTAAGTAGTTTTGTCTTGATTATCCCCCAAGATTATGGATGAAGTTAAAATATTCCTTTGTATTATAGGATATTACAAGAGGTTCATAATTGATTTCTATCGTGTTGCGACTCCCCTGACAGTGTTGAACAGAAAAGATCAGACATTCATATAGATTGATCTGTGTTAGGTAATTTTTGAGTATCTGGAGGATAAGTTTGTTATGTCTCTATTTCATTTTCTTCCAACAGAAGAAGTTTAGTTTGAGGTTTTCTATGATGCTTTGCATCATGGGTTGGGTTGTGTTCTTATGCAGTAGAGATCATGTTTTTCTTATGAGCCTTGGTAGTTTGGTCCCCATGATCATAACTATGCCACCCAGGATCTCAAGTTAGATATAGTGGTGTTTTCTAAAAAAATTTAGAGACATTACCTCATTATTGAATGATTTATAGTCCTCACTGATCATAAGAGCCTGATGTATATTTTCTCCTAGCATGACTTGAACTTATGCCAGCATTAGTGGATGGAGTTTTTACAGGATTATGAATTAGAGATTTTTTATATACTTTGGAAGGGGAATATTTTGGGTGATATATTCGGAAGGATGTTACATAGTGATTCAATGCCAAAATCAGATGATTCGTGGAAATTGAAGGAGGAGCTTTCAGCATTACATATTTATATGGAAGAAGTCAGGAGAAGGGTTTGTCTTTTTAGATGATATTTTAGTCATATCTGGTGTAGAAGGTTGAGAAATCCTATTTTGGGGATCATGAAGTGGAGTTCTAGAGATACTGATTTGTTTGTGGTGTGTCCCCTAATGGTTGGTCTGAGGATAAACAACATAGTGTATTGTTTTAGGGAAGTATTTTTGTTCCTGTGAGAGTGTGTGAGATGGTTCTTAGAGACTTCCATTATCCATCCTTAGATGTACATCTTGGTGTGAAAAAGATGTGTTGAGCCTCCATAGTTCAGTTTTAATGGCCTGGTTTTATGAATGTAGTTGTAGAGTCTATATCTCAGTGTTTGGTCATCTAGATGATGAAGGACAAGCACCGTATTCCCAATTGGTTTCTCCAACTGTTAGATATTCCTCAGTGGGAGTGGGAGGACATCTCGATGGACATTTTTACCAGTTTACCTCGATCTTAAGGAGGATATGACACTAAATGTTTGGTAGTGGATTAATTAACTAAATAAACCCACTTCATAAAAACTAAAGAGTTGAGATACATGGAGGTTTTGATAAGGCCATATTTGGAGTAGGTGGTGATACTTCACAGAGTCAAGAGGAAGATCATTTATGATCGAGATATTCATTTTACATCCAGAGTATGTAGAGGTATCTATCATGATTTTGGTTCTCAGTTATTCCTTAACACTACTTTTCATCTGTAGAAAGAAGCTCAGATAGAGTGGACCATCCAGACTCTTGAAGACATGTTTCACTCTTATTTCCTCGATTTTGGTTGTTCATGGATGTGGAACCTTACCTTAGTAAATTTCATTTCAAACAAAAGTTTTCAATCCAATATTGGCATGAAACCACTTGAATCATTTTATGGAAAACCATTCCATTATCTATTGTGCTTGACTATGCTCAGAGAGTTATCAATTCTCAGGCCAGAAATGCTATAGAATACGATAGTGGTGGTTTAGGTGATTCATGAGTGGATGAAAGCATTAGAAGATCTCCAAAAATCCTATACCTATCATAGGAGGAGACCTTTATAGCCTTTCATTGGGTAATACATGATTCCTAGGATGACTACCCATCATAGGTAGTGAAGGTTTCGTCATGGGAGTAGTCTCTCTCCCTATTTTGTTGGTCCTTTCGATGTGTTGGCTCTTGTTAGAGGTGTGGCGTATAGGGTAGAAATTCTCGTATTGTTGATCCAGATAAACAATGTTTTTAATATTTCGGATCTCTATCAATATCATTATGATGACTCTCACATTATCTATGGGAGAGAGATCGATGTTGATGATGATGGGACCTTCATGGGGAAGACTGTAGAGATCTGGGACTACCAGAAGAAGGTGTTTCATGGGCATGATATCCCATTGGTTTGTGTCTTGTGGAAACACGATGGAATGGAGGAGAGTACCTAGGAACATTAGATGAAAATATGTGCTCAGTACCCTATGTTGTTTTTATGTTTAGATCTTCTCTAGTAACATTTCACATTTGGTGGTTGTAGACCATTTATATTTATGAGATGGTTTCCTTTTGGATTTTTTTTGGCTTGCTATATTTTTAGAGGTATCTCCCTCGAGGGAGTGTTTAGGAGGTGGTTGTGGTTGTTGTGTGGTTCGTCTCTTGTTACCCCAGTGAGGTGGTGAGCTCTTGTGGTTCTAACAGATTTGAGGGGAATCTTATGGGGTCACTATTTGTATGACCCCTTTATGTTTCTTTACTGGGATGTTTTTTGATTCTCAAGGATGATAATTTTTTTATTATTTTCTAATGCAGGGGATCAGAGCTGCATGGATCGACCCATTTCATGTTTTTGAAGATTGAAGTGCTCATATGAGTCTTGAAATATGTTTGGGGGAGTTTGGTTATGTAAAATATGGAAAGGGGGATTACATGTTGGGTAACTTTATTAAAAGATGTGAAATTATGTTTTATGGTTTATCAAAGAAAGTTTCATGACATGCATACTTTTACACATCGTGAAAGTGGGATTCACGACATGAAATACTTCGTGGTCTGAAAAATTAAATAAAGCATTTAGGTGTTTCATTTTTTACCTAAAACTGACCCTAAGGCATTACATGACAATAAAAAGGATTACTTGTCATGTATTTACCCATTTCTGTATGTTTTTAAAATGTTTCAGCCTCTTGGGATTTCAAAAACCTACGACTGTAGCGGGTCTCCCTCGACTCTAGGTGACCCGATAATCCTTTCGTTGATGTTTTCGGGACTCATTCGACAAGGATCAATCTATATCTCCATCCGTCAATATGTAGTGATCCATATTCAATATAAGGTTTGATCCCCCACCATTATTATGGTTCTTGACCAATTTCATCCTATTTTTCCTTTCCATGTGAGGTTGTGTGATAATCATGTTTCTAATGGAGTTTATTTTGTTGTTGGTTTGTGAGATTATATCATCGTGTCCTCGGGTGGATCTTGTTTTTGCAGGATAGGTTATCATGATATGTTTCTTTGATTCATTCTTTTTTGAAGAACAAAAATGAACTTTTTATGTAGGGGATTCAATGTTCAATGGTAGAGTCATCACTATTTATCCCCTAGGATCATAATATAATTGACCTAATTAAATATTTTAACTAGAAAAAATAATTGGTATTGATCGTATATTGAAGTCATTAATTTATATTATGATAACAGTTTGCCTCTTGAGTTTCTATATAGTTTTATAACTATGCCTTTCTTGGTTTACCATGTTGTTCTTGATGGAAATTGGTAGAGAATGTAAATATGGAATTAATTTATAATTAATTGTCAAATTTGTTAAATAGGCATGTTTAATAAATCTTTTTATTGTTGTTTAACGTTGTTGATAATCAAATTGATGCAGATAATAATATATAATGTAATTGGTTAATGATTCTAACGAATGTTTATTATTGTCTATAAATGATTAAAGGCCGGACAAAATAAATGTTTAGTTAGTTTTTTATACCTTCTAATTACTTGTTTGATAGGTTTACAATAGTTGGAATGTATAAATAATGAATTAGTTAATTCATGATGGAATAATATATAGTTGTGTGATAAAAGATAATGCCTTTGTAAGGCCAGATATTCCCACTTTATTGTAATTTCCAAGTGCCTTATTATTTGGTTATGGAAGAGATCATTATGTGTCAAGGATGAATTCATTTATTTGTAGTCAAGAGCTCGTTGCTATGTTGTTCCTACTTCTCGTGATGTGCACTTGAAATGAGACCAGTGGTATATGGGGCGGGGAGGCCCAAATGTGAGGTGAGTCTAGGATGGCTAATCCTGGATGTATGTTCTGGTATGTGTGGGTGGGGAGGCGCAATGGGTGTGGTAGCAGTTTAAACCTATATCGGAAGGATGAATCAGTTTATGTATGTGGTTGTTGGGGAGGGAACTGATGATGATGGATCAGGTTGAATTCAGGTTTACCAATTGATATAAAAGTGTATTATTATTGATTATGTGGTTTTTTATCTATGATACCTTCCCCACTTCTTGGGGAAGATAGTTTTTTCTTACACTCCTTCAAAAAAAAGGGGAATACGCATAGGTTATTCCAGGTTATTTCCATGTTTATATTCTAGAGGATAGATGGGTCTACACTTCTAATATTTGTGGAAAATACTCAATGTGTATCTCATATACTCACCGTGATGAGCCCCTTGTGTTTGGTAGCATATAATGTATTCCTATAAAACCTAGTAATATGGAAATTTTGAATGTGGAATTTTTTTAATAAATGAGTAAATGTTTAACCCATGGGGTTGGATCTTGGTGGGATGAAATTATGGTGTTGTACTTCTAAGAATACATAGATTTGGTTTTCTTATGCCTTGAGGGAATGGTTCTCGATATAATTATAATGTAATGTTATGTGGAATAGATAGTGGGTATTTAATGGTTAATATATTAATTAAAGTAAATTGAAACTGATAGAAAGTGATACGTAACCTAATGTAGCTCCTTAAATGGTTGTGTGCATATATGACATCTTGTCTTAGAAGTGGAATCCAGAAGTCTAAGAGTTATTAGATTCATTTGATTCTAAGACTATATTATGACCATAGTGTGGTTGTGAGCTATATTATATCATATAATCTTCTATTTTTATATTCTACTCCACATTTTCTGTAAGGGAAACTGACACCCCATTGATTAAGAGCCTAATGTGGTGTTTTGGAAAACATCTCGGTTAAAGAATGGATGGATTACAACCCCTATTGACCTCGAACTATTCTCTTGGAAGATACTTGTGCTGGTATTCACAGTGTTTAGTTTTCCCTATATATGATTCTATAAGGATATAATGACTTAGTTTTATTTCACACACATATATTCTGGATATAGTTTCTTATGGAATAATATAGGTATAACGTGTATAGGCTTTGATGGATTGAGGATCCCTACTCGGTGTATGGTTTTTGATTTCTTGAGGTATAATAACCAAAGTATGACACACTTTTTTAGAGATATGGTGGCTCCTATAAAATATGTAGTTACTTTTGGTTATGTGGACGTGGAGGTTTTGTTGAACGAGGTGCATGTTGTAGTGATTTCCCCATGTTACTTAAGGATAGACTTTTTAGAGAGAGATTCCAAGGATGTGCGATGTTGGGGAGAAGAGGAAAACCAATTGGAAAGTGGTAGCGAGGTACCCTAGATATTTTTTATTATATAATTTTCTCTTGTATGTGATACTTTGTGAGAGTATCCATGGTGAGGATCAGAACTTAGTATACCTATTTAGGTGACATGTTAGTTTGACTTGTGGTTAATTGTGCTTTAGCATTCCTTCATTACTTTTGAATGAGTGGATCCAAGGTGGATCCTACAAAGTATAATGTTATAATCGACCTATATATTTATAAACTTTTTTTGGGTCAATTGGAGTAGGATGAAGATTAGGCTGGTTACTACTAACTTGGGGTTTTGTAGGAGTTTTTTGGGATTCACTATCACTATCAGTTTACTTTCTTTTGGTACTTGTAGTTTTTTTGTTTTTATTAGTTCATTCATGAAATTACAATTTTTTACATGGAATTATTTTATATAATTGTCATATAAGGATTTGGTTTGTGTCTATATTATCTCTCTCTTCTGGATGTGTTTCTCTTCTAGGGTAATGCCTCTTATCTGCTTGCTTATTATACCCTCAGTGCTAGTATCCAAACTGATGCCTACTAGAGGTGGGAACCAGGTGGTCATTATCTCTATTCTCCAATTATTGGTCCAGGATGGGTACACTTTTTGGGGAGGGTGTCATGACACTAAGATTCCATTTCTTTCCAATCCTCGTGACTCTAATCCATGGAGCAATTTGAAGGAAGAATTTTTGAAGATATCAAACATCAGGTCCCATCGACGATTGTCATCATAGATATTTTTTTGACTCAGAGAGACCATAATGTGTTGTTGGATGGTATGAACCTTTTTTATCATCTCATTCACAAGATATGTCCTAAGAATATTTCTCTCATTAGCTTCATCCAAACATGTTTGAGTTCTACATCACTTCCCATATAGAGATTCATAGGATGCCATTTGAAAACACGGATAAAAGTTGTTGTTGAATGAAAACTAAAATAATTTGAGTTTTTTATTCTATCCACCTTTAAATTAGGTTTAGTATTTTCATAGCATGTCCTCATGTGTTTGAATAGTCCTTTTAGATTGGCCACCAGTTTGGTGATGATAATTTTTATTAAAATTCATTTCGATACTCATAGAATGATTAATAATTCCCCAAAAGACTGAGGTAAACCTTGGATCATGATCAGATATGATAGAAAGTGGGAATCCATATAGCCATACCACATCCTTCCTGTATATCATGGAGATTCAGTGAAGAGAAAATTCATCCCGAATAGAGATAAATTGGGACGTCCTGGTGAGATTGTCCATTATAACCCATATCACATTGTTTACATTGGATGTTTTTAGCAGTCCAATGACAAAATCCATAGTGATATTGCCCCACTTCCATTATAGTATAGGTAGTGGTTACAAGACCAATTTAAGAATTTATCTCTATACCTTCACATTTTGACACACCAAGGACCTTTTAGTGTAGTCAGCAATCTCCCTTTTCATGTTATCCCCCCAATTATAATCTTGAAGGTCCCTATACATTTTAGTGCTTCTAGGATGTATATAGAATGTTGAGCTATGAGGTTCACCCATCAACTCCTTCTTTTTTTATAATATATAGAAGACATATACTTGTACAAAAATTTAGTACACTTTCATGATCAATATTGAAATCATGAAACTTTCCATCCATCACAACCACAAGCTTCTTTTGCAACCAAGGATCATCTTTTTGATATTTTTTGATCTTCTCTAGTAATGACGGTTGAGAAATAATTTGGTATATGGTTGAAGATGTACCTTACCGTAAAATTACCACGTCCAATTTTTACATGCCTTTGATAAAAGGATCTCCTTGAATCCTCACCATTAACCGAACAATAGGGTCCTTCCATGTTTATCCTTCAGCAACATTGTTTTCTCTTACAGGGTGATAATGAATCAAACTTTCATGGTATTTAAGAAGTTTCGACCATCTTATCTCTCTCATGTTTAATTATTTTTATGTGAAAATATATTTCAAACAATTGTGGTCTATGTATATATAAAATTTCCCTCAATAGAGATAGTGTATCTATATTTTCTGAGAAAAAAACACATCCAGATCCAAATCAAGTGTTGGATAGTTTTACTCATGAGGATTCAACTTTAGAGAATCATAATCACTGAATTTTACATTTCCCACGAGGATTCACCTAATCCATTTAAGATATGAATGACTAAAAATAAAAAATTGTTCTCTGATATATTGTAGATTTAACACTAGTGAAGTGTCCAATAACTTCTTCAGATCTTGGAATCTTTCTTCATACTCAATTGTCCATATAAACTCAACCCATTTTATATTTAACTTGGTTAATGGATTAAAATGTAATGAGTTTTTTTAAAACCTCCTATAATATCATGCTAAACCTTGGAAACAATAAATCATAGTTATTATTGTAGGATGATGCCACTCCTCAACAAAATTTTTCATTGTAGGGTCTACTAAGATTCCTTCACTGGTTACAATGGTCCCCATAAATGCATCTTGCTGTTACCAAAACTCACTGTTTCTTAACATTCCAAATAACCTCTCCTACATCACAGTTTTTAGTATCACCTTTATATGATTATAATTCTCTTAATGAATTTTGGAATATATCAGAATATCATCATTAAAAACTACTACAATGTTATCAAGTTAGTACTTAAAGAATCTATTCATAAAATTAAAAAAATAGAAGGGGAATTTTTCGACCCAAAGGGAATAACAACAACTCATATTTCCCATATCATGATTTTAAGTAGGTCTTTGGAATATCTTCTCTCTTAACCCTAAATTGATGATTACTATAATGAAGATCAATCTTGTAGAATAATTGAGCCCCACGAAGCTTGTCAAATAAATAATCAAATCTTGGAAGATGGTACTCTTTATTCAATGTGATCCCAATATGTTCACTATAATCAATGCATACACGCATTTATCCATCCTTCTTATTAATAAGTTTAATAATTTCTACCCATGTAGACACACATGGTATGATAAAACCCTTCCCCAGTAGATCTTGGTGTTATTTCATTAACTCCTCCAGCTCCACATTAACTATCTTGTATGAGTTTTTTGATATCTACTTTGATCTAAGATTAAGTTAAATGGATTACTATAACTCTTGTTCTAGGGTATGTCCTATAAAATCCTCAGGAAATACATCAACGTATTCCTAAATGATGGGAAATATTTAGTTTCTTACACTTTTATCCCCTTCTTAGTCTTCACCGATCAACTCCATAATGATGGACATGGGTGGTTATTTTATACAAATCCCAAGTAATGATGTCTCTCCATTAAGGATAACTATATTATTTACACTCAATAATACTGAGATTTCATTGCTTCTCAATTTTATCATAACATTATTCTTTGAGAGATAGTCCAACCCAAGTATAGTGTTGAATTACAGAAAGGGAATTACTACTAACTTTGTAATAAGACTATGATAACTAAAGTAAATAATCTATTTTCTATTCACTAATGATGATTGGATGATCCCACTAGGAGCCTTGACTAAAAACTATACCTCTAGTAGTTCTAGAAATGAATCTATATTCATTGTAAACTTAGAGGAAATAAAGGAATGTGTAGAACCACAATCAAACAAATTACTTTCTATCATTAGGAGAACAACAATAGTACCAGCTACCACATCATTTGGAGCTTAAACGTCATCCATAATGCTAAAAAAAGAATGATCTTTCTCCCTTGGAATATACTAAGATTGAAGGTGATTCCCCTCCACTAACATTGAATTTTGAGAGTGATTGGAAATGATCAATATCGTTCCACTCATGACGCATTGGACTTAAGATAGGGCATTCACCATATTCCATTTTCATTTGTGTTGATAAGATAATGCTTCAATTCACTATGATAGTTTCTTGAAATATTTCCATCTCTTCCACACATGTAACACTTCTTAGTCCTAACTAGTTTGTTCTTTAAATTATTCTTCCCACATTTTTTGCTTATGATAAAATCCACTTCCATTCCACCTAGACCATGTTAAAAGATCCTACCAATGTTTATCTCCAAGTATCTATTATTATCATTAGATTTGTGAGACCTCTATGTCTCAACAAACACTAGATCAACCTTCATAGAACTCCGTAGGATTTCATTATATTTGTCATAGTTTCGACTGGGTAAATTCTCCTATAGATGAGGTCTTAGTCAACCAAATAACATATAAACCATCCAATTAGGATCCATGAAAAATATAGAGGTATAAAGTGAATGTCTTGTGAATTTCAACTCAGAGCTTCCAACAGATTCATTCTCCTATAGATTTAGTTCAATAAATTATATCTCCCTTTTAAATCTCATCAAACAAGGGAAATACATCTTAAAGAAGAATCCCCAAAACTCTTCCCACTCCATATATTCAACCTCCCCTCTTGACCTCATGTTTTTAATCAGTTCCCACCCCTGATCATATTATCCATTTAAATGGTACATAGCTCGACTTACTTTATCTTGTTATGAACAATTAAGTACATAAAATATCTTTTCTATAGTGCTTATCCATTATTCCACAATCAATTGGCCGGTAGATACAGTGATCATCAGTGGTCTTTGACACATAAATGACTTAATGGAAAGTTGTTCCCTTCATGGTGAAACAGATTTCCCATCCCGATTCAATTTATTTCCCTTAACATGAGTTATTTGACTCATCATTATCATGAAGGTATCCATTTCGGCTTCCATAAGAGGGTCTCCCATGCTTGGTCCATTGCGCTCACCATTTACATGATTTTTTATATTTCCCAAAATTTTATAAAATATGAAATCCTTAGTGATAATTATGTTTCTTTTAATAATTATATAATTCTAAAGGAATTTCATGACCTAAAACATCATGCTTAAATTTGTTACTCATTAACAACAATTACATTTTTTATAAATCATTTATAATAGTTCATAAAAAGATTGTGATTAACCAAACATATCCTCAGAGAGTGTCAAACCAATAGTGAATCAAGGCCCATTTTCATGCTTTAGTTCCAGTTCGATTCTATCCCAAAGCAGTGTTTTGGGTTTTACCCATATATACATTTGTTCCGGAGCGACATCTGCTTTTTTTTATCTAAACATTGATTGATTTATTTGGAAACCAATACCTTAACATTTCACAAAAATTACAGGATGTTTCCCAATATTTTAAAATGCCACTATGTTTTTTCTATTGTTTTCAATCCTAATTTCACAAATAAATAACCCTTCCTTTGATACCAACTATATCATTTTTCCATTTTATTATATATTTTTTCATTACATTTTCTAAAAATAGTATCTTTAAAAGATTAGGGTCTTGGAAAAAATGTATATAACACATGAAATCATATAGAATAATTTTATTCTAAATTAAAGGCTTATTTATGGTTCATCCTAAGTAAATTTATTGATTCACATAACTTGGAGACATAAATCAATAGAAAGGGAGAGTAGAATTCCCAGAAAGGGAAAACAAGTACAACTATTTACATATGATCTTGAGAAATATTTCTAAGAACATGAAGAATATTAACATGTTCTGAAAAAGAAAAAATGAGGAATGTAATAACTAAAATAAAATTAATCACGACTTGTTAATTTGGAAACTACATTTAATTGGGCCATTCATAAGTACATCACCAATGTTTATCACCAAGGTGTCAACAAAATTACCATGATCATTCACTAAGGTATTATAAATCTTATTATCTCTAAAGATTAAATTCTTTACCTGATACATTGGAGCGCTATCAGGGAAACCACTGCAATTAATTAATTATTGTGAGCCACATATATCTTAATAAAAATCTCATAAATAACCTGTGGATAATAAATTAAAGGGGTTTCATTTCAAAATCATGGTTTTTGAGAAAGTGCATTAAAATATGATCCTTTATCATTTTAAACCCATAGAAAAGGTATGAAGGTTCATGTATGTTAATACCATAATTAAAATAGATAATGTATATATATATGTGAATACCCTTATAGAATATAGAGATTTGGGTATTCCAAAAATAAAATAAAATTATTTATTGATAAAAAGAGAGAAATTTTGAGATGATAACCTGGGAGTATAACATGAATAAATCACAGTTTTAGAAAATATTAATAAGTGAATGAAAAAGGGTCTACCATTCATAAATGAATAATAATATAGTAAAAGGATGACAAAAAATGAATAGAAGATTATTGTATGTAATTTTGAAAAACATAGCACATAAAACGGAAATTGAAAGTAAAATAGAGGTTTAGATTTCCCTTACCATCAAGAGTGACTCCTAAATCATGAAGTTTAGGACCTTTTGGGATTGAGGACACAATGGGAGGAATATTTAGAAGTTAAAACTATCAAAAAATCCTGATGGATGAATTTATAATTAAATGAAATGAATTAATGGGTCGGTATTTATTGCAAAAGTGAGGGAGATTTTTATTAATTTTTGGGGACACATCTGTAGTGGTATTTAAAAAACCATGGACTTTAACATGGTATTTTACCATATTATTGTCCACATGGGACACCTATTATAATATTTTAATTTATAATTGTCGACCAAAAATTTATCTAACACATTTCATCATGAATGATGTCATTAAACAGATTGAAAACTCAAAACTGTGTTTTTATTATTCCATAAAAAACAAAATTAATTTAAAAAATTCCCATAAATTCAACCTAACATAATATCAATGTTTATAATTCAAAAATGAAATCTATATTATGAATGTAATTTTATAAATATGATACATTTTATTCTTACGTAAAATCATCATTTACTCGAAAAATACCAATTCTAAAATTATAACTGATTTTATAACACTTTGATAATTTACATAAGGTCTCAAAAAATTAAATTATAATAATAAAATAATATATTAATTTGTGATTATATTTTATGAAAATGAATTCTATTTTAAATCATTGTATTATAAATTTTTAAATAAAGATTTATTTTTTATAAAAATATAAATACCTAACCAATAATATCTAAAACATTTGTTTATTTATACTATTATATAATTATATCACATTACCATTTATGATTATTAAATGATATTTATACTTCATTAAGTGAGGTTAGTTTTCCATTGGTAATATAACTATTCATAAAGATAAAATTACTATTCAAAAGGGTCATGTAACTACTCACTAAAAAATTAAGTTGATCCTACTAGACACTAAATATCTTAATGATCACAAATCTGTATATACATTTATGGAAATTCATTTCATATAATAAATTATTTAATTTATAATAATTATTTAAAATAAAAATACATAATTTTTAATCTATTCATAAAAATTAAGAAACTTCCTAAAAATGTAATAAAAATTCAACCTAGACTAATAATGATATTTGAAATTCAAAAATGATGTTTTTTCCATAATAATTATCGAAGTATGATAAATCTCTAAAAATTATAATTTTTAAATGTAAAATCAATTTATCCAACTTTCGTCAATTAAACATATATTTTATTAAGAATCATTTTTCATAAATAAGAAATGATGAAATAAAAAAATTATTAAAACAAAAGGTATTAGAATTTTAATGAATAAGTCCATGAAACATTACCCTATATGACACCCACATACGACCCAGAGGTAAGGTGTGTGACTGTGATTTACTCCTGGGTGACTTGGATAACATTACCTGAGTGGTAATCTATACTGACTTGGACTTCTCTCACATGTAATTTTTTTCAAGCTTATCTGGTTGAATCTCGAACATGGATTTTTATAGAAACAATAAAATATCAATAATCATACAATTAGAAGTATAGTTTGAAATGGTCATATTGAACAGTGATCATAATTTTACCAATAGTCAAATATCGGTCGAAACTAGATGGTCACATTAAAATATACAAAATTTATTATTAAATAGATATATTTTTTTGCAAAAATAATATAACACAATTTTTTATGAAATTATTATTATTAAAAATGTTTGTTCTGTTATAATATATTATCAAGTGAGGGTAGAGGGATGGAAATCATGTTTCAATATCATCGTTTAAAATATTTTACTTTCAATAGGTTTTATGATGATATATGCAAGATGGTTATTTGTATAAATATATTCTAACTAGTTATCTCAATTGACAACACATTCCTTGAAGATATGATACCAGATATATACAAGATATTAAATTAAATGTTTAATAGGGTTTATATATTGATCAATGACACAATAGTTCCCAAAATTAGACTTAATGGATTCTCATTCATTACCTCCAAATATACTAAATTAAAATTTATCCAAAACCATTTTTATGAAAATGGAGTTTCAACCAGATTCTATACTTTATCTATTTGATGTGTCACTTTTATTTTCATCATACTAAACTAGCTTACATAGTCCTCCTTAATGATATATTTTCCACATGTTTGGGATATTATCTCGATAAAATCACCAATGAAATCAGTATCTTTGAATCTATGAAATTTTAATTCCATAATTAATCTATAAAACTACCCAAGGTTAATTGTTCCCTGAAAAAATCATAAGAATAAATTTTCATGAGGCATCTGGAACTCCCTTGGATCACTCTAAAATATTTCATTATGTGACACTGAATAGGATATGTAAATTCCTAAATATTTCAAGTAGAAATTGACTCCAATGAATACTATAAACACATTTTAATCATCCATTTTATCACTCTTCGATACACAATTTTTAATCAATAGATATTTAATTTTAAACCTCTCATTAGTCATCCACGAAAATAATTTTAGAAATTTTCTAAAAAAGTAATCATTTGTTAAAATTATGAAATATAAATTTGGATAAGTCTATAATAACATAATGGTTTTCAATTCTACAAACATAGATATCTACAACTATATTTTAATTTTCCATGAATATTCATAAAAAATTTAAAATTTACCACTGAAAAATTTTATATTATCAGCATACCATATAGAAATCAATATACCTTTTGAAAACTCCTTTGTAGTCAAATTTTTAACAAAATTTTGTTTTTCAAAACACAATTTAACTGTGCATCCATAAATTATTTGTAACAATGTTTTTCGGGCCTATTTCAAAATATAAAATTCCTTATTTAGTATTAACAAAATTCAATTTTCAATATATATAATAAAATTTATTTTTACTAAATAATCAATTCCTATATAGATCAAAAAAAAAGAAATTTCACATCTATTTTATAGTCAATATAATTTTAGTTTCCACCAACTACTAAAAAAATTATTATGTTTTCTAATATTTCGACTATGATAATTTTTTTAAAATTACACCCTTCATAAAATAATACAACGTTCATAGATTCCTTATAGGTTTTTTCTACTTCACATTTCATAAAAATTTTAATTATGAAAATGTGTTTTATTATTATGAATTTTTTGTTTTTTGTTAACGTGAAAAGTCCAAACATTGATTATTTTAATATTTTATCTATCTCATCATTACTTGATTTTCCGATACTAAAAACTGAATAGGTTCAACTGCTATTCGTTCTTCTACCTATTATATAAGTGTTGTTTGATTTTCCAATGTCAGTATTTTTCTTTAATGAAATAGTGCCTTCTTTATGTCACTAATCTATCCTATTTCAAAATATATTTTCAGCCATAGATACTATTTTCAATCACTTTTAGAGACATAATATTTATTACAACAATTTTCATAAACAATATAAAAATCATTTGGTTCAATTTTAGCTTCCTTTTCAATACATTGAGAAAAACAAGTCATTATATTATATATATATAATTAATAATCTATTGTAACTAACTAATATGATGTACACTAATTTTCTAAAATTTTAACACCAAAATAGTCATAATCCATTTAGAGCCTTTTACATTATCCCTTGTACCCACTTACACTAGAAAAGTTTCTTATAACGAAACATTTTCCTATATTCTATTAAATATTTTCCATATTATAGTCTATAGCGTATAAAAAGAATGTGTTAAAAATACATTGAAGTATATGCAGTTCGATTATTTTTTCAACACATCCCTTAAGTGAGGAAATTTTCCTTAGCTCTAAAACATCATTGAATCTGAATGTGTATAGTAGTACATAGATAATATCTTAGAAAATATTTTGGGATTTTCTAGCAAACATTTTCTAACCCATTTCAACAATTATTTAATTATTATACTCTACATCATAATTCGGATCAGATGTAGGTAGTTTACTAAAATAACTCCACATTTAATTTATATAAATATTAATTTCAAATGAACCACCTATATAATAATTGAAATGATTAGATATAATTTTTTTTGTAAACACCCCACACTTTTTCAATATATCTTCATAAAAATTATGCATCTCAAAAAAAATTTCTTATCTATTATGAATATTTATTTTTTCATTTGTGTTTATTCATAAATAAATATATTGAGATTCAAATATTACCTAATGGAACACTGTATCACATTTGAATATAAATCAATATGAATAAGTTTATGTGGTATGATATAAATAATTTCTACCATCATTTGAGCCTTTGGAGTCATATTTCAATTTTTTCTTGTTTTACAGAATAGTATCACATTCTCCTTCCAACATGGGATGATTTTTTATAACATAATACCTATAAATTTTGTTCATGAATATTATTACATGATATCTTATCCTTCTATATCATATTATTATTTCATCATTTTCAATGTAAAATCGGATTTGGATGGATTATCCTTTAAAAATATATTCTCGAATATTATTTTTTCTTTTATATGAGATTCTTTCATCCCTTATTGTTTTAATTAAATATGATTATTTGAAAAAAACCTCATTTAAATCAACAATGAATTCATTACCATTTAAATGTATATATTTCATTCATTAATCATCAAAAAAATTAATTGTCGATTTTTTGCTTCGATTCTACCCAAAAAACTTCTTTTATTTAAAGAGAATAATCCATTACAAATGTTAATTATCCAATTTATGCATCTCAAAATTATTTTATATCATTATATCATTTATTATTTTAGAAGAAAACTAACTAGAATGAATCCATAAATTGTTTTTCACTATCCTTCAATGAAATACAAACTAGATATTCTCTTTATTCAATAGTTTTTGGAATTAAATAACATTTTTTATTATATTGAATCTATCATAGAAAAATTGAATGAAACTTCAATGAAAAATGAAAATATTACTAAACCTTAAAAAAATTTCCTATGAAAGTCAAATCTATATTATGTTAGAAAATAAGAATTATTTATCCTCAAACCCTATCATGTTTCATAATATGATTTCATTCCATCCAAATTAATTCCCATGAAATTATACATCTTTTTTGGTAGTGACATACTATACCAGAATTTATAGACATCATTCAAAAACACTCAACAACATTACAAATATCTTAGATATATAAATCATATAGAATAATCAATTTTTTTGTATGAAAATATTTTATATTTCAGAAAATCTATTATGGGATTGGTATAATTTAACTTTTTTTGTTAATAGATGAGAGTACTGCGTTACTATATTCATTTACTTATATGACTAAACATTTCAAATCAATTTTATTAGTTTATAAATGACCATATTTATATAATGAACGTGTACTATTAGTAAAATCATTAATTAAATATGTGTTATGAAGTAAATATTTAAAATAATTATTTCAAAAATCACCTAAACTAATATATAACAATTATACCTTACTTTAATTGAGTTTTTTAAGACTTATTTGATTCTATGAAACTCAATAATGTTTTCGTGCCACATTGAATAAATGTTAAATATTTTTTTATCATTAATATAAAATCAATAATAAAAAACCTTCAATATATTTTCATATTCAAGGGATTTTAATTTTTCTATTTTAGTTTAATTAATCTTGGATATTAATTCCGAAAAAACTCATTCCATTATTCAATAAAAATCATTTTTTCCTTCACCAATTTTTTCTTTTCTTTATTAAGATTATTATTATACTCAATAAAAACTATCAATAAATACTTCAATATGTGTTTCATATCAATTAATAATAATCCATCATCATCAATACTATATATTTTTATCATTATCAACATGATCTATTAAATTGGTCAATTTAACATCTAATTCAATTTTGGATTTTCTTGCATTTAAAATATTAATATATAATTAAATTACCATCACAATTATTATATTATATCTTAAATTTCAATTCATTATTTCCTCAATATTTGGATGCTTCATTAGAATTTTATCCCATGTAATATTTTGAGGTATCTCATCCTCTTCTGATTAAATATTTTCTCTCTTCTTCATGGGATGATTTATGGGAAAAATCAAATTTGAATTTTTTATATCTATATGGAAATAATATTTATTTGATTTAATTTACCTTTTAGAAAATATTTGAAATAATATTAGAGACTCTTCTTTATTCTTCATTATTACATTAATATTAAATTTCACAAGATTCTATATCATAAACATTTTCATAGTTTTTCATATTTCTCATGGCATACAATTTTAATTAATTTTAACTATCCAATTTAATTTTTAGTGTTTTATTTTTATAAAATATATGAAAATACTTCGTAATTGAACGATTGATATGTATTCTATATCATCAAGGTTTTATTTCTATGGTTCATAAAATTATAAGATATTTCTTATTCTTTATCTGATAATGGTAGAATATTATTTCACTTAACTAAAGAGTTTATATATTCTTATAGTTTATTTACCCTTATAAAATAATAAACAATGTTATAATACAAATTTACCCTAACATATTCATATTATATCTCAAAAGATTCAATTTTTACTAATTTACATTCACATTTCCACTTTTTCTTATTACAATATTTTAAAAGGTTTCCATGGATGATTAAAGTAACATAACCTTTTCATAAATTTATTTGTTTAAAATACACTTGAATATCATTTTTACCCTACCATTATCATAACTAATATATTTTTTAGGGATTTTCTTATGTGTATCCCTATTAGAATACGGAAAACCAAAATTTTCATCATATCAAACATCAAATCCATGGATAAAAATATTTAAAAAATGGTATTTTCTAATCATGTTTGTTTTATAATAAAATGTATGAACTCAATTCATATTAACAATACAAAAATTATATATTCTCATCAATTTATTTAAACTACCATATGGGCTATGGTCTAATACTAGTTTAGGTGAATTGGATTAGGTATACTTGTTACATATAATGGAGAGATCTATGGAGATTGTTTTTTATTTTATACAATATAAATCATCATTTGGGGACTATTAAAATACACAATAGTGAAAAAATAAATTTTAGCCTCACAAACTTAATAATTCAATTTATTATCAATGAAGAAAATAAATTTTCAAGAATTTTCATCAAATAAATAGAAAATATACACCTTTTTGGATGTTTAGTCTCCTAAAATAATTTCTACAAATAATTTTTTTATAAGAAAATAATATGATTAAAACATCACATTATACCACTTTAATGTCATAGAAGACCAAATTACTTTACACAGCTAAAAAAATTATTTTCAATAAAATTAAATTGTATTCTTTAAGTATTTGGTTGGTTTAGAAATTCTAGATCATGATATTCATCCATGAGCCTCAATAATGTACATAAAAACATTATCAAATTATATAAAATCAGATGGTTATATTATTATTGGTTCTCAAACATAGATATGAATTTATAATTATTCAATCTCAAGAAGATATAGATAATCACTTATAAACATTGGGATATTTACACTATTCTTCTCACCCTTATTAAATACACATATTAATGAATATAATCCATCCATAATCTTGGATTTATCTTCATATTAATGACACTAATAATATCTCAATTAGTTTAATTTAGAAACTAATTACAATATCATCACCCATCGATACTTCTCTAAAATGACATTAAAAATTTTATCCTTTCGTTTAACACTATTAGGTTGGACAATAAACATCCACCATGATCAAAAGAATTATTTTTAATTTTATAATAACAAAAATATTGAATAAATGTCCACATATAATAATAATATCTTTTGGATTCTCAGTAAACCCCAATTGAAAACCACATCCATATTCGACCATTATAAAATAATAATTCATAAGTAGATTAATATTTTAACTTCATCGAATAACTATATTCTTATTCACAAAAAAAATTGTTCAAACTCATATTCATCATTTGTTAAATCATCCAAAATCTCATCGCATCTCATTTCATAAATTTTAAATTCAAACACTCAAAAAATTACCAGAATCACTAAATCACTAGTTTCAAATGATTATGTGAACTTCCAACTAGTACATCATTGTCACATTAATATTCCAAAAAAATATTAATCATTTCACAAAAAATGACAACAGGGATATTCATATAATTTTTTTAGAAAATGGAATGTGAAACTTGAAACAATGATGAAAAATGATATTACCTTTTTAATAACAACGTGAACTAACATGAATCACATTTGAAAAATGATCTTTTAAACTCTAATGATCATATTCTATGTGATAATATTTCATTCAGAATAAAAAAATTTAAAATATAAAAATTCTTGATTTTTTATATTATATTATATCATATGAAGATATATATCATAAAACTATCTTTTTATAACTTAATTTATTATCAAATATCATATATTTTCTCAATATTTCATGACCTCTATAAGAATAAAAAATTGAATAAAAATTTAATATGAGTTTGAAAATAAATAAAAATGAATCATAAAAGTCATATACTCAAAAACTGAAGGTAATATAGTAATACCTAGATATCTTATGAAGAATCCTACAAATTGAGGAATGATAGGAAGACCTTCTTGGTACAATAGACTGTATGACATAATAAATAAGTTAATAATATATTTCATATTGTCTTATGAGGTATAGAAATATCTTAAAAAATAATTAAATGTTTGAAAATTAAATATCTAAAGTCATAAAATCTTTCATAATGTCGTATGAGACAATATGTGACAATTTTTTTAGAATTTTAGAGTTCAAAACAATTTCACAAAACCAATTCATTTAAAAATAGGGCCCCTGAAAAAATCTCCATATTTTTTCCAAATAAAAAAAAACATCTAAAAAAACTCTAATGATTCTAAAAATACTTTTTGAACAAATACAAATACTCAAAAAATTAATTATAACATCAGATATAGTTTTTTGTAATATTACAATTTTTGGGAATATTTCAAAGAATGATGATGTGAGGAATTGTTCTAAAATAATTATTTATTGGATTAATCTTTATAGTTTACAAAAAAAAGTTATCATTCATTCATTAAATGGGAAAACAGACACTTTAGATAAATTTTATTTTTAATAATAAATAGTTATCCTAAGTAAAATAATTTATATTCTATGTGTGATTGTTAAAATATTGTATCAATGTGATAATATTAATCATAATTGAGAACAATGTTTGTAATTTTTTTAAAATTTGGTATTTTATTTAATCATTATTATATTCCAAGTGATAGGGTTATTATTTATCCATTTAAAATTTTCAATATAGATTATATAATGTTTTTTCAAAATAGATAAAAGGAATTCTATGATTCTATAGCAATTTTTTAGTCAATGTAAAATGATCCCATGCTAATCGAGAAACTGGGATACGACTTTGGTCAATGTTGGTAATAACTTATATTAATTTAGGATAAATTTTACCTTTAATTATCATAGTATTTTATATTCATATATACCATTAATGTTTTAGGCCCCAATTATTTGGGGTATACCTATTTTTCTCACATCTATTATATGTATTTTTAATTAAATAATTTATTCGAAAATAAAATGTTAATGATTTTCCCATATATAGAATGATTTTTATTGTTAATGATATAATTTGATATATGTATATTGACACCATCATTGTCTATAATAGTTTACATTAAACAGATAAAATATTTTATTTATATATATAGAATGTTGTTTGTATAGGGATAATCATTATAAAGATACTAAAAATAATTGTTAAGAAATAATTTAGTAAATATATTAAGATATGAGGGATAAAAATCAAGAATCTATAAAATTAAAATTTATAATTCAAAATCCACACTATATGGAATTCATAAATGATAATATTGAAATCATATTTTTTTCAAAAACTAATAAGTCATACAATTGGATCACTACTAAGAATATACTCTATTTTATCTCATTTATTAGTCCTGCACAAATACAATCAAATTATTGTTCCATGTTACACTAAAGGTGGTCGGTTTCTTAGATCTCATATCATAAATTTTTCAATGATGATTTTATTGGTTTCTCTATCACCATCTTGGTGGATAATAACCCCTTTATTACCAATTCTTACAATATAATAATTTATGTTTTCTGAATCAAATGTGGTGACATCTATAATATTATCAAATAGGTTAATGATTATTATAACCTCACACTAAATGATAATAAACTTATTTAAAAACTATTGAAATTGCAATAATTAAAAACCATTTTAATATCTATTAAAAAATGAGAAAGATTCATGAGTTCATGTCACTTAAAAACATTAATTTTTTTTGATTATGTTATCATGGACTAGTTTCTTTCAGAAAAAATTCACAATAATAATAATTTTAATATATAACTCTATATTATTTATTTTCATAATTTTCCATTATTTTTTAACATATATCACAATTATGAGTATGAACACATCAAGATTCTATATGTTGTATCTATGATTATATGATATATTATATAGGATATATTAAATGTTTCTAAAATTTATTCACTTTATTTTTCATAATTAGTTTTTAATCATAATAATCTCATGATTGTAACAATGTGGGATAACCATTTTTATATTTCTATTTATGATTTTTTTTGGTATATATGGAAATTTTGTAATGTTTAAATATATGAATAGGGAAAACTATCATTGAGAAATCCCTTTTCTCACATCATTATTTTCCTTAGTGAATAAATATTTTTTATAAAATGGGGTGTTGAGAAATATATTATGGACTCGTTAGTTTTTAGGTGGTTCAGAATTAATAGAAACTATAAATATTATACGACAATTTTTTATGTTTATTAGAGACATCGTATTAATTTTAAATAAATAATAAAATAGATTGAGTGATAAATAGTAATTTGCGATACTATTTACATGGATCTATAAATATGGATAATTATAGTAATATGACTCTGAGGTTCTGTGAATCGTTTGGAAACAAATTCATTCATGATTCTACAATACATGGATTCATTAATATGACTATAATTGTCATTAAATGATTCTAAATTAATATTTTAATAGAAATATGTTTCTGATTTTATTTTAAAAGTTATAAAATGTCGGTATGATCATTTTAAAAGTACTTTATTCCACAATGGAATATATATTTACAAATTAATTACATAATATGGTTTGCACCCAGTCAAAATTTCAGTGTAGAAACTCCATATAGTATATTTTTTTTCTAATAATAGTATTCAGTTCATTTTTTGGTAGATAGATATCTAGATAAAATTATGGTTCTGTCAAATGGGATAATTTAAATGTCTTTCTATGAGAAACTTATAATATCTAATTTTTTTTTTCAAGAGGCCTTTTCTCTTTTACTAGATTTTCATATTTTAATTAATATTATTATATTGATGTCATTTATAGGATTTTGTGTTAATTCGGGATAATCATGGTGAATAACCCTTTGGTGGGTCCTGAAAAAATGATTTTTATGGAGGAATATTCTCATCTTTTCATCCATATTATTTTATCAATTTTCAGGAAGTTTAGAGTATGTCCTTGGTTAGTATCTCTTATTATTACTCATTTTATTCTTGTTGTAATTTCATTATTGTTATTTAGGTGACATTATAATTACATACAAATATATTAAATCATCTTATATATATATATTCAATATATATCATAATAATACACACCCTATAACTATAATAGTTTAGTTTCCTTAGAGACATGACACAATCAAATTATTTTATGAAATATCTTCAAAATTACCGAAATAGTTTTTAACAAATTATCATATTATTAATCAAACACTATTTAAAACAAATATTTAAATAATGTTGATATAGAAACATAAAAATTCGTGAGTTCAGATATTCAGTAAGGGTATACATCGGAGATATCAATCAATGATCATTATTGGGCTTAAGATAAGCATAAGGGTGTGATAACATGATCATAACGTAAGAAATCCAAACCAAATTATTCAAATATCATTAGTAATGGGTCTTTATATAAATCATTTTCCTCATAATGTACATGATACATAAGGTTATGGAATCATAAATAATAAATAATCCACCATGAGAACAAATCATAAGTCAAAGACATATGATTTTGGATTTCACATATGCATAGAAAATAAATTATTTTTTCAAGGATCACTAAAATTACAATCATAGTTGGAACAGTACCAAAGTGTATTTTTATCAGTACTCATACCATATTTTCATTGTCAAGGATCACTTCATAGACTATCATAGTGGATAGAGTGACATCTATAACAGGGCTCACTCCCCTTTCCTATTGAAAACATTTCATGAGATATCATTAGTTACCCAATGCATTGATGGGATATATAAATCCAATACAACCAATAAAATAATGAAAAGTATTTTTATTTTTTCCATATTATCATAAAAACATTCATGATTTCATCATCGATCAAATCATTTAAAAAAATGGGATTATTAAAATTTTCATCATACCATATTTACCCAATGGAATGAAACAGATTTAATGAATAAATTATTAAAACATCACCATCATTATCTATAAAAACATAAATTGGTTTTATTATAATATCATGTCCCTTATGAAGTATAAATATTTTTATAGTATATTGAAATTGATGTAAAAAACCATTCAATTATAATTTGTTAAAGTATTTCAAAATATGAAAATTTCTTTCTCAATCGGTATTACATAAAAAATTAATACAATATTTAAAAAGATATTTTATTTTAAAATAACCCTGGAAATTTTTAAAATAATATTCCAGGAATATAACATTATTAATGGTATTAAATTCCAATCATTTATTATAAGTTATAAGAGACCATTATTTTCAATGATTAAAAAATTCAAAGGTGAGTCGTATGGAAATCAATTAAAAATATTTTATTAAATTAGTTAAAATGAAATTAAAATGTATA
The DNA here is from genome assembly GCA_963277665.1 of Viscum album. Taxonomy (NCBI): domain Eukaryota; kingdom Viridiplantae; phylum Streptophyta; class Magnoliopsida; order Santalales; family Viscaceae; genus Viscum; species Viscum album. The sequence continues at coordinate 420,762,797 of OY728127.1, read as the reverse complement.
ATATAATAATATTTATAAATCATTTAATTATATAATAAAACATATATAAATAAATTTTAATAATATAGTGATGGATGTGAAGTATTCATGACTAGAAAAGATTGAATAAATTTGGATTTTTAAAAATAAATTATCAATTTTTATGTACCAAAGTGATTAAAGTGAAATGAATACATAAAAATTATATAAATAAGTAGTATAGAATAATAAATATTGGGTCTAAATGATATTTATCATATAATTTCACTCAATTAATGTTAATAGAGACAATCCTGAAAAAATGAGATTATAATCTAAACTCTTACTGTATATGTATCTTTTGAATCATAATCACCTTAAATTAAATAACATCATATGAAACATTAAATTACACGAATATAATTTTATTCATGATATAATATTAAAATGGGGTATTATATCAACCATATATAAAAAAATTAAGTTCAAAACATGAATAATGTATCAAAAAGCAATATTAGGATGAAGAAACCTAACATTTGGTCCAATATTTCTCCATACAAGTTCAAACATCCAATTTATGAAAATATTAAAATAAAATATAATATATTATTCCTTTAAAATTTCCAACTAAAAATTTATTGAAAATTATTCTTTTGAATAATCATTTAGGGTTAAAATTAGTCTGGTTTCCACACATGTTAATGTTCCTCAGTTCTAGTCCATGAACCATCGGATGGTATAATAATTTCCATAATCATCATAATGTCATAATTATCTTATTTATTCATTTTATAATCTATCATAACCATAAATATAATATTTTCATGAAAAATTTCATACATCACATTGTGTAGATTACATTTTGTACATATCCCCGAGTGATGCTTCCATTTTTCTATGGGTTGAATGAAATAAATTTAAAAATGAAATAAAAATTATTGAATCATAATTAAATAGAAAATGTAATATATATTAATTAAATATTTCCTTTTTATCATCTATGTAATTATGAAATGATAAAATTAATAGTGCTGCTTAGTCTAGGTTATAGTCCAAATATACACATGAGCGGCGTTTTCATTTTTCCAACAGATGGGAAGGATAAATAAAATGGTTATTCCATTACATTACAACTATATCAATAATTTAAATATATTTATCCATTTTGTTAATATGGTTATATAACATGTGTATGAGTTTTAATAAAGATAATATTAAAAAAAATATCTATAAGAATATATGCCACTTCTTCTAGTATCCTTATTTGAAAAATACTATAAAGAATCATAAATGGGACTTTTGGAAAGAAAATATCATGATGATCATGGATAAGGATGTTTGGGGATTATTTATTCAAATATTGGTAGATATTAATGTAATAAATGGTGTGAATAATTTAGATGTTGGGGTGACCTTTTAAAAGTTATGTGGGTGGAAAAATGTAAAAATTTTAAAAAATAAAATAATATATATATAATATTCAAGTAAAGTTTCTCTAAATAGAAAAATTGTAAAATATAAGAACTAAATGTTTTAAATCCCATAATCAAATAATTTTTTTAATGAAAACTATATTTCAAACCTTATCTCTTAGGTTAACCCCTCATTTAACCCATTTAACCCATATTGTGGTAACTTTATTTTTTCTATGGCAACATTTCATTATTAAAAAAATTTTGTTTTTCTAAATAAACATTATTTATTTCAATGATTGAAATTCTGGAATCCATTATACATGATTAAAATCAATGAATTTGAATAAAATATTTACCATTTTTTCACACATTAAAAGTAAAAAAATAAAGTAAATTCATTTTTAAGAATAAAAATGATTTTATTCACATTTTAGGCCCAATAAAAACCTTTAAAATAATTTTAATATATTTTGTAGAATAAATTTACTATTAATTACATTTTACTAATTCATCATTTTTATTATGATAAAAACATAAAATGCAGATAAAAACGTTTTTCTAAAAAATAATACCTTTAATATTAAATGAATACATATTTTCATTAAACAATTTTATATTCAAGGTATTATATTATACTAATTTTTTTATCCATGTTCATTATTTTTTAGGAAATAAAATTTAATTAGCGATCATTATATAGAATATATTAAATAAATAATATTATGAAAATTATATATTTTAAATAGATAATATTATTTACATACTTTCAAAATTATGAAATTTTTTACTTGAGAGTTAATAAATAAATTTTCACTAAGTGAGACACTTATTAATAATTTTTCATAATATATCCAGACCCATTCATTCCCAAGAATCTAATGACTACATAATAAAAACGACATTTAATTATTATATATATAGTGTATATTGTTGTGCATTTATGCTCATGGTTTTGTATATTAAAAACAATATAATAATTTTATTTTATTATAAAAGGTAAATTATTTATACTAAAATATAGTGGTTATATAATATATCCCCTTATAATAATTTCACCCATGAAATTTTGTTACGAGTATTAAAAAAATGATGATAATTATACCTCTTCAGGTTCTCAGATTTCCATATGGCTTCCTCAAATTTATTAATTCTCCATAAAATTTTGAAAATGTGAGTTTTCTTGTTCAAAAAGACATTCTTTGTTTCAATCTTGAATATCTAGAAGTTTTTTCTTATAACAGTGGTCATTCTCAAGTAGTAAAACCAATTATTTAACTACATGAGATTAGTGAACTATATACTACCTGAAAAAAAAATACATAGAACACATCGTGACTATAAGAGATGATTAGTTGAAGTGACATGAAATTATATACCATCCTGATATTATCAATGATCTGAAAGGGATATTTATATCTAGGTATAATCTTGGAATTCATTATATATTTTATAACATTAATTAAATGTGATATTTATATGAATAACATGCCCTAAATATCATAATCTAAATCCTACTGACGATTCTCAACATACAATTTTCTGTCAAATATTAGCTTCCATGATGTGATTTTGAATGGACCATTCCATCTCATCCATTTCATCATCTATATAATGTTCACAAGATTTGTGTTTCTAAAAAATATAATAATTTTAGATTTCATTACTTCTTTCTGTGTTGGGACACATAATGAGCCATAATAATGTTCGAGTGAAAGATAATGTTGTATGAAAATTTAAGTTGGGGAAGGAGGTGATACCCACTACCTTTTAAATCATAATAGAAAGATATCAATATATATTTTAGGATTCTAATTTCTTTTTTAGACTGACCATCTATCTAAAGATAATATGAAGTGTTAATGTTCTACACTATATTCAATGTTTTGTGAAGAAATATCATCAGTTTTATGGTAAATATCATTTCTAAATAAATAATAATATAATTTTGTATTCTATGAAACATTATATTATATTTAATTTATATCCCATAAATATGATTAAGATATAAATATTTTTTAATCCTAATTGAATGTGATGACTTCATAGTGTGATAGACTACAACCCAAATAGAAATAAAACATTTTAATGTCTTGGGATGTAACGCCCTGACCCTAGTTACCCAGAGTCGGTGCATTATTACATAACATTGGCATGATCACAAGAAAGATCAAATCTCGAAAGACCGATTGGTTTAGTAGCCTTAGAAGAACTAGATATATTCATAAGTTTTACATTACATCATAAAATGAAAAACTACTACAACAACATAATGTTTCCACAGTCCACACTATAATCCCCTCATAATATCTCTACAGGTCATTCATAACTTACATCTTCACATCCTGGGAAAAATAAAACATAGAAAAGGGGTGATCTCAAATGCCCAGTAAGGATAACAATATAGCGTAACATTCAAAAATAAGCATAAACATTTAAGGCAATGAATCACTAAAACAAAAGCCTTTTAAACTTGAACTTCAACATAGTATGGAAAAAGTAAAATGAAATAATTCCATTTACATGTTCACATGGATATTCTACTAATCGAATAATCACATGAAAAATCAATAACCACTTTCATAATGTTGGAATGCATAATGCCAGACTATCATAACCACATAGCCAAGGCCTCGTGCCAAGAATACAAATAAGATTTTGTCAAGGCCTTGTGCCAAGACACTAGTTTGTCTCATGAGACCTACCGATGCATCGAGGAGCTATAGAGGGCTCCACCCGTCACATATTAAGTCCAATGCATTCCCATATGAAAAGGTTTAAACATATCATAAACATTCGTATTAAAACTAGCATACGAAATGTCAATTATTTCACTATAAACTATGAATGGTATAAAAATAGCACATCCACAGTCAAACATATCACAAAACCTTCAATACAATATATATGTTTTGTATCATAATAAATCAACTTCAAATAATCTTAAAATCCATCAAAGGAAGTTGACATAGATGAAATCAAAATTCTTTTTAAAGAAGTATCTCCTTTTATTTTGAAATCATTTAAGATCCATATAAAATAAAACATTTTCTTTGAAAATATTCTTATAATCTTGTAAGGGAAGCTTTGAAGATTTTATAATGGCAGAAAATAGCTGCACCCGCCGTATAAGTTAAAAAAACATTCTTACCTTAATTATGTCGAAAAGGTTAAAAAAGACCTTGTTTTGAAAACGATGGAAATATTCCTTTATAAACCACTTATAAAAGTCAAAAAGGGTATAAATGAATTTAACTCATATTCTAGTAAATAGTAAAAATGTTTTGAAATACATTTTTAAGAAACATAGATGTGGATGATAAAGAGATCCCAGTAGATTATTACATATAAACAACCTCGGATAATGAAGAGATTGTGAAATAACCCTTACCTTGTACTTTTCCTTGGTTTGCGTAGGTTAAACTCCTGTATAATGGTGAAATAATTGTTATTAAATTATTTAAGAATCATATATATTAATATGATATCATATATGATCTTTTAACATTGATTTGTTAATAATATCTTAGAATTATCGTCGTTTCGGGTGTTAACTTACTCATTTTCTTTTATATGTTTTGTTACATAAGCCATGTTTGTTGTCTCTTATTCATATCCAGAATGATATAAAGTCCTTAAAGATCATTTTTAAATCATCAAATGATAATTATACTTGAATGGATATGATGGAGAATGAATCTCATCGCGTTCGTGGAGACGGTAGTCCGTACGTACGCACGAGCGACAATATCATTCTTTTGATATTAAAATAATATATAAATGGATGGTATATCATATATACAGAATCATTAACATGTTATATTTATTATTTACATGAGTTACACATCATTATTATATCCATCCAAATAATATTATATTGAATAACAATTACACCACGACGTGGAGACGGTATGCCGTACGTACGCACGTATGGTGACATGTTATTCAAAGGGTGGATAGAATACTGAATATGGTTGTACCATATTTATAATAACATCATAGTATATATATGATACTGGATTTATTATTTTAGAATGGTAAAAACAATGGAAGAAGAAGTGGAAGAAGAAATGAACTTAGAAAAGGGTGGTGAAATCATTACCTCTTCTTCGGGTTCTTCCTTTTGATTTGATCAAAGGGGATCCTTAGGATGGCTTTCTGATCAAACTAAGGACTCTAGGTTGTAGTGAGGGATGTTGGGAGAGTATTTGGACAGAGTTTGGCCGAACAAAAAGGCTTTGAAGGTGTTAAGAAATGGGAAGGAGGAGTGCCCTTTTATAAGAGGGGTGAGGGGCACCTTTGGAAAAGCTAGAGATATTAGTTTATAATAAATTATATTCGGTTTATAATGGCTCCAAAGTTGACTATTCAAAGGTTAAGGTGGGGATGGGTAGAAAAAAACTCAACCAATATAATTGGGACAGGTTTGGGTACTTATATTAACCTTATCATTAAGTATTAACTTTAAGTTAATTAGTTTCACTTTTACAATGTCTCTTTGTATTTTTATATAATATGGTTAATAAACATACTATATACATCCAAGCGACCCCCAAGTGGTCAATTAATGATGAACCTATCATGATATAAGTCTCCTGGCCGAACCATAGATTTTTAGGAATTTAATATCAATTAATAATATAATATTTGTTTTAAGAACTCTTTTATGTCAATTTCGACACTATTCAATAGTTGATTTTTGTGAAACTCATAACAGATTGATTACTTCGAAAAAAGTCAATTAAATCAATCCTAATATATAATATTATCCTATAAAATTAGTTTAATTCATTAAAAGTTTCATATTATATTTATTTGGGTATTTATAATACCAATTATTTTAATTTTTCACTATTATAGTAATTACTGCATCATCATTGTGTCATAAATAAAATAAATTATTTAATGGCTAAAAATTATAAATAAAATATCATTATGTAGGAAATCTTTTTATCTTTCTAATTAATATTTATAATCTATAATACATCATATATAACCCTATTTAACAATTGTTTTTCTAAAAGATATATGCTTGTGTCATTTTTGTATTCATTTTAACTTAATTAAAATAAAGTGTCATTATCACTTACAAGTGGATCCATGGGGTCCCAAAATCGACCCAAAGATGCCCATTGTCGACCATGTATCAACCAATAGGGTTAAGACACGTTTTAGGGTAATTTAGTATTATTATAATATTATTGTTTTAACCCTTATTTACCGGATTTACCCTTAACCATGGTAAATAAAATATTTACCGCAGTAATTGTTCAAAATGTCTAAAAATAAAAGTTACCTATTTACACAATTTTAACATCCTGATTCCAAATATGGAATCCATTTTCCTAAATTCAAAACACAAAAGTGGCAGAAATTAATTTAAAATTAATTCCCGCTGTCAAAACAAAAAGCGTGTTTTTACGAGATAATAACTATCAAAAGATTGACACTTGTTTATGTTCGGTTTAATTATATTAAATGGTAAAAATATATTCTAAATATACTTTAAAACCAATCAAATTCATAATTTATCAATATTAATTATTTTGATTAAAAAAGTTGTTTTTAATTAAAATTTAGTAATTTTCACTATTCATCAAAATATAAAAGTTATCCGAAAAGTACAAAAATTTCACCTTAGGCTAAATTCGATATTCAGAATCCAAAAATGAAGTCCATTTTGAAATATAAAATATATATAATTTCAAAAAGTAGGTATTACTATTCATAACGGCTAGTTTGATTGGTTATGGTGTGTTAGAACTCGGTGTTGCGTACAACACACGCTATCACATTATTCAAAGGGAAACGTACCGTGGAAGCTTGGGGTGTTACATTCTCCCCTCCTTCAAATAATTGTGTCCTAGAAATTTCTAGGGTATTACTGCATAAAAATAATCGGGTGCTTCTTCATCATATGTTTCTCGGGTTCCCACGTTGCCTCTTCCATCTTATAGTTTCTCCACAGAACTTTTACCAGACACGTCGTCCGGTTTCTCAGCACTTGTTCTCTCGTATCAAGAATCTTGACGGGCTCTTCGCAATAAGACAGATCAGGTTCCAGTTCTAATTCATTATAGGTGAGTACATGCGTTGGATCAGGCATGTATTTCCTCAACAGAGATACGTGGAACACATCGTGAACTTTGGATAGACTTGGCGGCATTGCCAATCGGTAAGCTACAACCCCAATTCGTTCTAGAATTTCGAAAGGTCCGATGTACCTGGGACTCAATTTACCTTTCTTACCAAAACGTATGACTCCCTTCCACGGAGATACCTTTTGGAAAACTTGATCACCGACTTGAAATTCCAAATCCTTCCTTCGATTATCAGCATAGCTCTTCTGCCTACTTTGAGCTGCTTTGATGTGATTTTGGATTACTTTCACCTTTTCCACCATTTCCTCCACCAGTTCTGGGCCTACAAGTTTTCTTTCACCAACGTCATCCCAACAGGTTGGTGTACGACATCTCTTTCCGTATAACGCTTCATATGGTGCCATCTGAATACTCGAATAGAAGCTATTGTTATAGGAAAATTCTACCAGAGGTAAATATTGATCCCACATACCCTGAAAGTCAAGTGAGCAAGATCTCAACATGTCTTCTAAGGTTTGAATAGTCCGTTCTGATTGTCCATCTGTCTGAGGGTGGTAAGCAGTGCTCAAATGAAGTTCATTATCCAGGGACTTCTGAAGAGTTTTCCAAAATCTTTAAGTAAAACCGGGATCACGATCAGAAACAATCGATAAGGGTACTCCATGAAGTCTCACAACTTCATTAATATATAGTCTTGCTAGACGTTCCAGGGGTAGATCTTCTCTTATAGCAAGAAAATGTGCTGACTTGGTAAGACGATCAACAATAACCCATATTGCATCGTTCCTTCTAGGAGTCTTTTGTATCCCCATGACAAAGTCCATCGTAATATTGTCCCATTTCCACTCCGGTATGGGAAGAGGTTGCATGACTCCTCCAGGTTGTTGCCTTCCAGCTTTCACTTGTTGAAAAACCATACATCTTGACACAAAATCAGCAATCTCCCTCTTCATGTTGTCCCACCAAAAATGTTCCTTCAAATCTCTATACATATTGGTGCTCCCAGGGTGTATAGAGAAATTGGAACTATGAGCATCATCCAGCAATTCCCTTTTTAGATCAGGTAAATCGGGAACACAAAGGCTCTTCCCAAATTTCAAAATTCCATCTTCATACACAAAGTCTCTCAATCTCCCATCATTCACAGCTTTAATCTTCTTTTGAAATTCTTCATCATCGGTCTGAGTACTCTTAATCCTTTCTATTAAGGATGGTTTGGCAACCATTTGAAAAAGAAATGATGTTTCGCCTTCCCTGGTTATTCCCATGTCCATCATCACTGGATCCATGAAAATTGGATCCCTTTCAATTCTCATATTGTTCAAAACTCCATGGTATTTTCTACTCAAAGAATCTGCCACCTTGTTTTCTTTCCCCGGGTGGTAGTGTATCATACAATCATAATCCTTGAGTAATTCAAGCCATATCCTTTGCCTCATGTTGAGTTCTTTTTGTGAGAAAATATACTTCAAACTCTTGTGATCAGTATAAATCTCACATTTTTCACCATAGAGGTAGTGCCTCCATATCTTCAAAGCAAAGATCACAGCTGCTAACTCGATATCATGAGTAGGATAGTTTTGTTCATGAATTTTCAACAGTCGTGATGCATAGGCAATAACTCTATCATTATGCATAAGGACACAACCAAGTCCTTTCTTTGATGCATCACTATAAATAACGAACCCATCATTCCCCGATGGTAGAGTCAATATAGGATCATTGACTAATATTTTCTTCAGTTCATCGAAACATTCTTCACACTCTTTTGTCCAAACAAATTTAACCCCTTTACGTGTGAGCTTCGTTAATGGGTTAGCCAATCGGGAAAAATTCTGGACGAAACGTCGATAATAACCGGCCAAACCAATAAAACTGTGTACCTCAGTTATACTCGTAGGTGCTGGCCATTCTTGGATTGCCTTGGTCTTAGAAGGATCAACAAAGATTCCATCTTTAGAGACAATATGGCCAATAAAAGAAATCTCCTGAAGCCAGAATTCACACTTGCAAAACTTCCCATATAATTCATGCCTCCTCAGAGTCTTCAAGATAATGCGCAAGTGATTTTCATGATCTTCGTAGGTTTTGGAGTATACCAAGATATCATCAATAAATACCACAAAAAATTCATCGAGATACTCCTTGAAAACTCTATTCATCAGATCCATGAATACAGAGGGTGCATTAGTCAATCCAAATGGAATTACGGTAAACTCATAATGCCCGTACCTGGTTCGAAATGCTGTATTAGGAATGTCTTCCTTCTTCACAGACAACTGATGGTATCCAGATCGAAGGTCAATCTTTGAAAAGTATTGAGCTCCATGCAGTTGGTCAAATAAATCATCAATACGAGGTAGGGGATACTTGTTCTTTATCGTTATAGCATTGATCTCCCTGTAGTCGATACATAACCTCATAGATCCATCTTTCTTTTTAACAAAAAGAACAGGGGATCCCCATGGAGAAACACTAGGGTGAATAAATCCCTTATTACTCAATTCCTCTATTTTTTTCTTTAGTTCGACTTACTCTACAGTGGCCATTCTATAAGGGGTCTTCGATATAGGCCTTGATCCAGGAATCAAATCAATGGAAAACTCAACTTCTCGTTCTGGAGGATGTCCAGGTAAATCTTCTGGAAATACATCTACAAATTCATTCACAATAGGTACATCCTCTATTTGAACATTCCTTTCCTCACCGACAGTTACTTCATTCTCTTCCTCCCCAATAATTGAATTAAGTTGAGCTACTGGGGGTGGATCTAAATAAGAATTAGGTGGTGATGATTCTTCTCTAAAGATAAGGTGTTCCTTATCATTATCATCAAGAATCATAACTTCTTTATTTTTACAATAAATCTTCGCATCATAGTCCGAAAGCCAGTCCATACCGAGGATTATATCAAACTCAATCATAGGTATGACGATGAGATCAGCAGATAAAGAAAATTTATGTGCTCTAATGGGGACTGATTCACAAAACTTTGTTGCAATGATACTTCCCTTAGGAGTTTTAACTGACAACTCCCTTATTAAATCAAATTGGAAATATCTAATTTTCTTAGCAAACAGGGAAGATATGAAACAATGCGAAGATCCAGAGTCAAATAATGCATTTTCTAAACTTGAGGAAACCATTAAATTACCTGCCACTACGTCTTTTGGAGCTTCTACCTCTGCAGTAGTGATAGCATAAGCCTGGCCTTGATCCGTTGGCCTTTTCTGAGGTAAGTTCTCCTGACGCATAGGACATGCATTTGCATAATGCCCCATCTCCCAGCAATTGTAGCACTGAACGTTGGTAGCTTCCTTCTTCCCCTTGCAATCATGAGCTTGGTGGCCTTTTTCACCACACTTGTAACAGACTCCCATTCCCTTCAAGCAAGCACCGGGGTGTTTCTTCCCGCATTTACCACAAGATGGATATTCAACCTTTCCCTTCTTCCCCTTATTTCCATTCCCAGATTGATCAGCAGGTCTCTTCTTCTCTTGCTTTGCTTTAAAGTCATAAGACTTAGAGAATTCCTTTTCGGTCTTGATAGCACATGAGACAATGTCTTCGTACGATGAAAAGGATTGTGAGACTAATGCTCGACGGAGAAATGGTTTTAACCCATCAAAGAAACGATAAATCTTACTTCTTGGGTTGCGAATATAATCTCCAGCATACCTCGCTAACCTTGTAAAGATAGCCTCATACTTTGTGACATTCTCATCCTCCTTTTGTCTCAGACTCAGAAATTGCCTTTCCATATCTGCTCGATGGTCGCGAGGAAAGTATTTTTCTAAAAACTGATCTTTGAACTCCCTCCACTCCATATTTGATACTTCATCATCTTCCTTCATGTTTTGAATCAATGACCACCATTGATCAGCATCTCTAGTGAGGCGGTAAACTGCCATGATAACTTTTTCCCTTTCACTGCTCCCCAAAGCCTGAAATATTTTCTCTAGGGAAAATATCCATTGCTCAGCTACTAAGGGATTTGTATTCCCATTGAACGTTGGTGGTTGTTGCCTCATGAATAGATCTAACATTGATCCTCCACGCTGCGGATCAGGGTGCTCCATACGGGTAAGGTTATTATTCATAACCTGAGTAAGTTGTCCCAGTATGGTGATTAGCTGATCGACACCAGTTGCATCACCAGCCCCACTATAATTATATTGAGCAGGAGGGAAATCCCTACATGGTGTGTGTGTATTGATACTGTTTCCATTTCTTCCACTAGGCGCCATTTCTATTCAATGGCATAAACTAGATCAGTTTATGAATTAAAATACATAATCCCATACTTATAAAACACTTAACATAAATTGAACTATTTATGGATATAATCCATAATCATAAGAATGTTTTCTTTGAGGAAGTATATACTCATAATCCCTTTAAAATGATTTGTAAAGAAAATGAGAGTTATCCTAAGCATATCCCCCGGGAGTGTCGTAACCAAGAGTGCTGCAAGGCCCGTTGTCGTGCACCAGTTTCCGTTCGAGTCTAGCTCAAAGCGGTGTTTTCGTGTTTTACCCCTAGGTACATCTGTGCCAGAGCCGTCTCTACCTTCTCGTATCCAGACAGGGATGTATTGCTCGGAAAACTCACAAAATCTCTACAATACCAAAATTCTAGGAAGTTCTTCTATACTTATCCACAAAGTTCATCTTAGGTCTATGTGCTCTAATCAGAGTTTATCTAAATCTAGCTTCCAAGGTTTGTACTAAACTTCCTTTGATACCAACTGTAACGCCCCGACCCTAGTTAACCAGAGTCGGTGCATTATTACATAACATTGGCATGATCACAAGAAAGATCAAATCTTGAAAGACCGATTGGTTTAGTAGCCTTGGAAACACTAGATATATTCAAAAGATTTATATTACATCATAAAATGAAAAACTACTACAACAACATAATGTTTCCACAGTCCAAACTATAATCCCCTCATAATATCCCTGCAGGTCATTCATATCTTACATCTTCACATCCTGGGAAAAATAAAACATAGAAAAGGGGTGAGCTCAAATGCCCAGTAAGGATAACAATATAGCGGAACATTCAAAAATAAGCATAAACATTTAAGGAAATGAATCACTAAAACAAAAGCCTTTTAAACTTGAACTTCAACATGCTATGGAAAAAGTAAAATGAAATAATGCCATTTACTTGTTCACATGGATATTCTACTAATCGAATAATCACATGCAAAATCAATAACCACTTTCATAATGTTGGAATGCATAATGCCAGACTATCATAACCACATAGCCAAGGCCTCGTGCCAAGACTACAAATAAGATTTTGTCAAGGCCTTGTGCCAAGACACTATTTTGTCTCATGAGACCTACCGATGCATCGAGGAGCTATAGCGGGCTCCACCCGTCACATATTAAGTCCAATGCATTCCCATATGAAAAGGTTTAAACATATCATAAACATTAGTATTAAAACTAGCATACGAAATGTCAATACTTTCACTATAAACTATGAATGGTATAAAAATAGCACATCCACAGTCAAACATATCACAAAACCTTCAATAAAATATAGAAGTTTTGTATCATAATAAATCAACTTCAAATAATCTTAAAATCCATCAAAGGATGTTGACATAGATGAAATAAAAATTCTTTTTAAAGAAATATCTTCTTTTATTTTGAAATCATTTAAGATCCATATAAAATAAAACATTTTCTTTGAAAATATTCTTATAAGCTTATAAGGGAAGCTTTGAAGATTTTATAACGGCAGAAAATAGCCGCACCCGTCGTATAAGTTAAAAAAAACATTCTTACCTTAATTCTGTCGAAAAGGTTAAAAGGACCTTGTTTTGAAAACGATGGAAAGATTCCTTTATAAACCACTTATAAAAGTCAAAAAGGGTATAAATGACTTTAACTCATATTCTAGTAAATAGTAAAAATGTTTTGAAATACATTTTTAAGAAACATGGATGTGGATGATAAAGAGATCCCAGTAGATTATTACATATAAAAAACCTCGGATAATGAAGAGATTGTGAAATAACCCTTACCTTGTACTTTTCCTTGGTTGGGGTAGGTTAACCTCCGGTATAATGGTGAAATAATTGTTATTAAATTATAAAAGAATCATATATATTAATATGATATCATATATGATCTTTTAACATTGATTTGTTAATAATATCTTAGAATTATCGTCATTTAGGGTGTTAACTTACTCATTTTCTTTTATATGTTTTGTTACATAAGCCATGTTTGTTGTATCTTATTCATATCCAGAATGATATAAAGTCCTTAAAAATCATTTTTAAATCATCAAATGATAATTATACTTGAATGGATATGATGGAGAATGAATCTCATCGCGTTCGTGGAGACGGTAGTCCGTACGTACGCACGAGCGACAATATCATTCTTTTGATATTAAAATAATATATAAATGGATGGTATATCATATATACAGAATCATTAACATGTTATATTTATTATTTACATGAGTTACACATCATTATTATAATTATCCAAATAATATTATATTGTATAACAATTACACCACGACGTGGAGACGGTAAGCCGTACGTACGCACGTATGGTGACATGTTATTCAAAGGGTGGATAGAATAATGAATATGGTTGTACCATATTTATAATAACATCACAGTATATATATGATACTGGATTTATTATTTTAGAATGGTAACAACAATGGAAGAATAAGTGGAAGAAGAAATGAACTTAGAAAAGGGTGGTGAAATCATTACCTCTTCTTCGGGTTCTTCCTTTTGATTTGATCAAAAGGGCTCCATAGGTTGGCTTTCTGATCAAAATAAGGACTCTAGGTTGTAGTGATGGATGTTGGGAGAGTATTTGGACAGAGTTTGTCCGAACCAAAAGGCTTTGAAGGTGTTAAGAAATGGGAAGGGGGAGTGCCCTTTTATAAGAGGGGTGAGGGGCACCTTTGGAAAAGCTTGAGATATTAGTTTATAATAAATTCATATTCGGTTTCTAATGACTCCAAAGTTGACTATTCGAAGGTTAAGGTGGGGATGGGTCGAAAACAACTCAACCAATAGAATTTAGACAGGTTTGGGTACTTATATTAACCTTATCTTTAAATATTAACTTTAAGATAATTAGTTTCACTTTTAAAATGTCTCTTTGTGTTTTTATATAATATGGTTAATAAACTTACTATATACATCCACGCTACCCCCAAGTGGTCCATTAATGATGAACCTATCATGATATAAGTCTCTTGGCCGAACCTTAGATTTTTAGGAATTTAATATCAATTAATAATATAATATTTGTTTTAAGAACTCTTTTATGTCAATTTTGACACTATTCAATAGTTGATTTTTGTGAAACTCATAACAGATTGATTACTTCGAACAAAGTCAATTAAATAAATCCTAATATATCATAGTATCCTATAAAATTAGTTTAATTCATTAAAAGTTTCATATTATTTTTATTTGGGTATTTATAATATCAATTATTTTAATTTTTCACTATTATAGTAATTACTGCATCATCATTGTGTCATAAATAAAATAAATTATTTAATGTCTAAAAATTCTAAATAAAATATGATTATGTAGGAAATATGTTTATCTTTCTAATTAATATTTATAATCTAAAATCCAACATATATAACCCTATGTAACAATTGCTTTTCTAAAAGATATATGCTTGTGTCATTTTTGTATTCATTTTAACTTAATTAAAATAAAGTGTAATTGTCACTTACAAGTGGATCCATGGGGTCCCAAAATCGACCCAAAGATTCCCATTGTCGACCATGTATCAACCAATAGGGTTAAGACACGTTTTAGGGTAATTTAGTATTATTATAATATTATTTGTTTAACCTTTATTTACCGGATTTACCCTTAACCATGGTAAATAAAATATTTACCGCAGTAATTATTCAAAATGTCTAAAAATAAAAGTTACCTATTTACACAATTTGAACATCCTGATTCCAAATATGGAATCCATTTTCCGAAATTCAAAACATAGAAGTGGCTGAAATTAATTTAAAATTAATTCCCGCTGTCAAAACAAAAAGCGTGTTTTTAAGAGATAATAACTATCAAAAGATTGACACTTGTTTATGTTCGGTTTAATAATATTAAATGGTAAAAATATATATTCTAAATATACTTTAGAACCACTCAAATTCATAATTTATCTATATTAATTATTTTGAATAAAAAAGTTGTTTTTAATTAAAATTTAGTAATTTTCACTATTCATCAAAATATAAAAGTTATCCGAAAAGTACCAAAATTTCTCCTTAGGCTAAATTCGATATTCCGAATCCAAAAATGAAGTCCATTTTGAAATATAAATTATATATAATTTCAAAAAGTAGGTATTACTATTCATAACTGCTAGTTTGATTGGTTATGGTGTGTTAGAACTCGGTGTTGCGTACAACACACGCTATCACATTTTTCAAAGGGAAACGTACCGTGGAAGCTTGGGGTGTTGCATGGGAAGTCTGATGATGAAATATCTAGGGTGGTTTTCCATTTACATTTTATTATAGTGAATAGTAATAATATCCAATTATAAATATTTCTCTCAACATTTACATTTAAATATTCCTAATAATGACATAAACATGCCACAAAATCCCCTTGAATATTTTCGTAGTATAAATAAACATACTGATATCTACACATGTTCATACTTACATGATTAATAGATATTGTTGAACTACGATCATCATTTAACAACTTCTTTAAATTTGGTACCTAGTGAACACTTTAATTTTTTATCGAAAATTATTATTTCATCACAATCATGGATGAACTCAAGGACATTACAAACCATCTTTTTTTAGTTATGTGAATTACATTGTTTCCTCTTTTATCATCTAATGGATGGATTATTAAACATTAATATTAATAATATATGTTTTATCCCAATTCATTATGATTTAAGAATAATCATGTACAAATACATTTGTATTTTATATCATGAAATTCCCATCATGTATATAATAACAAGTTTATACTGACTGAGAAACAAACCACCTTATTCACCTCCCCATAGTGGAAATTAATTGAGAAATCATAATCATTGATCAACTATATCCATCAACATTGGAATATATTAAAATATTTACATATGAATATTGACATTTAAATTTTATGATCTGCATATATATCAGTCCATAGACCATATTTATTCGATAACATTATTAATGTAAGATCTTGAAATTTTATGTAGGACTATTGAGCTTCTTTATAAGAACCTTTTTACCATTATTTTGATCGATATTGATTGTGATTTTTCATAGGTTCTTTTATGGGAAAATTATATTTTTGAAAGAAAATGTGTTGTACATAGTTGGCTCACGATTTCCCCAAACTATGTGCCTATTCCCAAAAAACTATGTGACCCTAGGGAGAGAGGGATTTCACGGTTGGTGAATGGATTATAAAACAATACTCCCATATTTGATAAGTTGTGCACCCCTAGGATGAGATGCATGGTTTGGTAATAGAATTTGGAAAACCATGTGCCCATTCCAAAGAAATTGTGCACGCGTAATTAATTCCCACAAAAAATTATCTTCATATTCATAAACTCTCTGACCATCACCCTCGTTTGACCCAACATGACCCGAACTATGTTTTTCAATTTTGGAGGCTCCTGAATGGATTCCAAGGACTTATGAACACTATTATTAGTGAACCAAAGATAATTTTGAAAGATATATACCTCTTCTAATAAGAGATATCTTTCGGATATGAATCCACCCACTCTCCCATATTTATCTCATATTTTTAAGGGATATATTCCTCTTTTGGTGATAGATTTTGATCTATATTTTGATAAATATTAACATAATTAATCTTTGATCTATGTTTTTGATATGGATATCATTCTTCATTTTAAAATTTAACATTATTCTTCAATTTATTGACAACCATTGGTGACCACCATCAATGATCATTAGGTAGGAAGTATAAATTTTAAATCCCATATTCTTTTTTATAATCTCATGAATTGAATTGTGAAATAGAAATCCTCATGTTGGATAATCACATCTTGAATTTTATTAATTGATTTGTTATTTAATTAATGGAATGATGTGATTATGAAATTTATGAGATGTTAGGGATTGTGGAGTTATTCAATTAATTTGTATTGTGTAATTGGATAATTTTTGAAATATGGAATGGTTTAATAATTGGGATAAAGGTATATTTTCTTAAACATAACTGGTTATTGGGATATGTGATTAAATGTTGATAAATGGTTTAATGGTGAATTGTACATATTATTCCATGTGGATAAATTGTTGAACCATGCTTATTTTGATAATTGAAATGTTATTACCAAGATGTGATGTGTTTATAATATGGTTCATTATGATTAACAATTCTAAATGTGATGTGTGTGATATAAGTGGTTTGTTACAAAATTTTTTATGGGGGAAAGGACTGATGATCTAATTACCCATATAGTTCTATCCATGACATTCTCAAACAAATTTGTTGCATGTGAGCATTATTGTATGGGATAACGACTGATACTCGAAAAAAACATTAGGTGTGGGTCAAGGAATAATTCTCCAAAGACCTCTAGGGTACTAGACATGGTGTTATATTCCCATGATAATGCCATTGGACTATGGTTCTAATTGGATGTGATATGAATTAAAATTTAATGATAAACTAATGACCATGAGTTTTGGGGATTGTAATTTTCTATCGCATGTGGTTTAGAAAATGATAAGGGAATATGAAGGTATTGATGGTTAGGGTGTGATTGTGAACCTGGTAAAAATATGTGGTTAAATAAATAATAATTGAATATATAACATGTTTGCATTGTTTGTTATTCTATATAAATTATACAAATGTATACAATGCTATTGACTGGATATTATTTTGGACACCATTGGTGGTGGACTACTAAGTTGTACTGACGCCCTACATGGGATGTGTAGTCTGTACCTAAATAGATTTCATTATTTTAGGGTAGGATAAGTTAAATATCCTTAGGATAGATGATTAGGTTGGGATGATGGATGAATGAGGGTACCAGACATGATTCAGTGCCATCTTGGGAGTTGATTGTGTCTATAATTTTTGGTTTTATATTTGACACTTACACATATATGGCATGAAATATCTACTATTTTAGTTTTGGTTATTTATCAATGTTTTTGACCATATTGTGATATTTGTATGTATTGATTTCTAGTCTTCATATTGAGTATTTTTTATTATCACTTTTCTGTTGTTATTCTATTTCATCTATTATATCACTCTGATAAAGAGGGTATATTTTCCCTATGTTTTATAGTATACCATTAATGGTAGTCGGATGACCCTAGAATACGGTGTTGTTTCATTGAGTTCATGTTACTAATTGGTTGGTGGAACTGGTGTGTGGAAACCTGGTTCAGGACATTACAAAGTGGAATCAGAGATGAGTTTTATTTTTTTTTCTTTTGTCTTACTATTTGAGAAAGGTATATATGAGAATTTGAAGAATCTGTACTTGTTCATGATCTCAATCAATGAAGTACCAAACCTATGTATGTGGGAAAACCCTAGTACCCCAGTAAGATTTCGGTTATTGATGTATGTTGTTACAATAGGATGTTCTTTCACCTTGGTTCATGCACTTGTCATTTGATGTTATTATATTATTTGGAAATTTTTTAGATTTGAGTTGTGGCCCAATATGGTAAGTGAGTTTAGAAATCATGCATAATTCTAGGCACTTGGTAATTATTTCCAAATACATCACTTAAAGAACACATAGAATTTCTTTTCAGTAAGTTATTTAAATGAAATGATTTTTCATTAATAATGTAATTTAAATGAAAATGGTTCTTTATTTGAAATTGAAAATATGAAATGATTCTAAATGTGGTTAATAAAGTGGTAAGTATTTTATAAATATAAAACTTATTTGTGAGTTTTTTTTACCCTTTTTAATAAATGACCTATATTAGGGATGGTTGAGGGTTGTGATGTGCCTCGGTTTTGACCATGTTGCGGGGTATGCGAGATGACTTGTTATGAATTTTGTGAATCCTTATTATGTAATTTTTTTAATGTTGAGTTAGGTTTCCTAAGATGTGTGTTTTTAATTTCTGAGTTATGCCCCCATGAGGTCACTTGTTGATACGGAAACATGAGGACACGGCTAGAAATCTTCCCCTAGTAATGGGACCTGGGGGCCGAACTGTTCCTAGTGAGGAATCTAGAGAGAATTTCCATGTGAACTTTTCCCACTTTATATAGTATATGGAAAGATTAACAGGGGGTTTTGAAGAGTATGTCAGACCTGAAATGAGAGTTCTATTTGCACCACCCTCTGAAATTTACTGGGAGGGTGGACCTGAGGCCGTTGAGTTATGGATGGAATATATCTAGGTATTTATTGACAACTTGGATAATCCCAATGAGAAAAGAGTGAAACTGGTTTTTTACATCATATGTGGTCAAGCTAAGAGTTGGTAGGATATCTAGACTCAGGATGGGAGGATTGATAATTTGGGGAGGAAGGAAAATCTGGAGAATTTTATGGAGCTCTATTACACTAATACACTTAGGTATGAGAGAGCAGTTGTGCTTATGAAGTAGACACAGTAGATAATGACTATTACAGACTATGTTGGTTGCTTTACATATATACAATTTTTTCCTCCAAAATTGAATGTTAATTAGATTATGGAAGAGAAATAGTTTTAGAATGGGATTAAATGTAAAATTAAATATCAGGTTAACATCTTCAGGCTGATGAATCTTTTAGAAGTGGAAAATAAAGTTCTCTTATCTCTGGTGAACCTGAAGGATGGTTATAGTGGAATTTAGTTGGATTAATCTTGATGAAAAATAGGTACTTCTTCTAAGATTAGAAAGTGTCTCCATGGGAATTTCATCTACAATGGTTTCACAAAGAGTTACCTTGGAGAAGGTTCAGTTACATGAGATCTTACTCGATCACACTATCAAAAATTCGGTTTGATTATTGAATTTTGTTGACATTGTCCCCAACCACCAGTGGAGTGATGAGAGTGTGTCATGATGGTTCATCCATGGGAGTTATTTTGGAACCCATGATAGATGATTGTTTATATAGTATCTTGGGAAAACCATAGTGTTATGAGGTGATCTTCTACACCGTATGAGTATATAAGGTGGAGTTCTACTAGGTGTAGTGGTCGAGGTTATGTATGTGGTACTTCTAAGAAGGAGAACCCATAATAGTAAAGAGTTATAGCTTAAAGGAATCTAACTACATCACAGAGAAGAGGGTCAAGATAGTTTCATTTAGTTTATCATACACTCATTAATTTCTAGATTACACCATCAACAATTAGATGAATCATCATATTAGCTTCTACGATTTCTACAACCTTATTTGAAACTATATATTCTAATTATATTATAGCACTCCACTTGTGAATGGTTCGATTCTAGAATTGTATTTTTTTAGTGGTGTTAATAATATTGACACCCCTTTGTTGGTATGGCTGAGAGACATCTGTTTGTCCAAGGATTGTTCTATCAAGGATGGGGAGTGTCTTTTTTCTTAGGATATCTACATTCTCGATATGTTAGGCTTCGAAATGATTTTGGTTTTGGAAATGTTAGTAGTATACTGATCTCATATTGATTTTTACAATAGGATAGTGACTTTTACATATTCTGATGTTGAAAATTACATACAATGTGGATAGTGGGTATCAAGGTGGGTCGGGTAGGGAAAATTATTCAGCTACTAGGGGAGTTCACTAACCAGGTTTCATGCTTGATGCTTAATGATGGGGTGTGAATAATGATTTATTTACACCCATATTTAACTGGTTCCAGGATGTGTTTCCAAAAGGTTTCACTGGAATACCACCTTAGAGATATGTGGAATTTATGGTTGAGCCCAATTGATGGGATGATCCAATTTCAAGTCCAATATATAGAATAGAAGCAACATAGCTTCAAGGGATTAATACTGAAAAGGATGTGTTGATGGACATGGGGTTTATCTGTCTGAGTATGCCTCCAATAATTTAACTAGTTTTGTTTGTAAAAAAAGATAATAGAACGTTGTGCTTACTTTTCGATTACTGGATTCTTAACCAAATGACATTAAAGACCTGGTGTCCTCTCCCACATATCGATGGTCTTTTTTACCAGTTAATATGAGAATATGTTTTCTCCAATATTTACCTAATATAATGGTATCATCATTTAGTTTTTCATCCTTTTGATATAACATAGACTAATTTTAAATGAATGTATTTCCATTATGATGTTTTTTTGAACTCATCAGGGAAAATTTATTCACTGATAGTGTTTATGGACTTGATGAACTGAATCATCCACCATTACCATGATCAGTTTGTTTTATTTTTTGTATATTACAAATTTGTGTGTTCCAAGACTCATGAAGAACATTCCAAACCTAGTAAAATACTCTTGAGTAAATTGAGATAATATAAAATTGTTGGGACCACATTGTATATGAAGATTGTATTTGTTTTCAAGGAGTTTCAATTGATGTAAATGATGATCAACATGAAGAAGGAACTCTACTAAGTAAAATGGATAATAGAAATTAGTCGTTGGTTTTGCTTGATCCTCAGTTTCATATATGTGTATCAGGAGTGATGCATTGGCTACGACAATTAAGAATTGTTGAAGTGGTTTTAATAAGGAGTAAAAGAACAGGAGAAGAAGAGGTTGAGGAGGAGGTTTAGAATTTTACATTTTTAAACACTTATTTTTATACTATGTATATATTTTATGCCTTTAGAAAAAATGGAGGCCATCCATGGTGACCAGCCGAGAACCTCACCTCAAGCACATGTAGGACCCGAGGGGTCAACCATGCTCAAGGGAAGCCCTCTATTCCGGCCTGAAGGAGGCAGGATGTGCGCGGGACATGTATGAGCCTTCACGTTCCACATGGTGGTGAACCCATGTAGCATGGGTGCTAGGAGCATGCCCGAGGAGCAGAGTGGGTGCTAAGAGTGCACCCGTAGGGTGAACATGGTATGGGGTGGTACCATGGAGAGGGGTGGATAATTATGAGTGAATAGAGGAGCATAGTGATTGATAAACCATGACCATCCCACATATCAATTTTTATATGGGACAAGGTTTTAAAAACATAGATGTATCCATGACTGTATATCTGATCTCATTGAAGATCTCGGCTGCACATCACATCCCTCGTCTAGGGATATAATTTGGGCCTCTCATTATCCTCGTGCCTTTTGTGGTTGAATCGGTACTATTCGATCTTCGACCGAGGGTCATATTCCACCTTCAGACAACCGCATGAACCCATGAACTAGGAGCTCTAGGTGAACGATGATCTCGCCACTTCGGCCACTATTTGAGCTCATTTCAAGTGCATAGTGATCGTTTGAATACTATGATCACATGCATGAAATTACATTTTCATGCATTAGAATGAAATGAAATCAATATATTCGGTGATCCAATTTAGGTTGTCAGAGGTCGTGCTGTGTTCATTGCTCAAGGAGAGGATATCATCATGCATACCACCCTGCATAAACAAGATGAAGATTGCAATGTTTAACAACCAAGATACTCAGTGTATCTCACGACCAAGATTTGAAGATTCCAAAACCACAATATTGATGAAATATCTCTATGATTTTCATGCATAAAGATATGATTTCCTATTTTAAAAAGAGACTCATTGATTCGAGAAAAGGGTTTGGCTGCCCACATGATTTTTGAGAGCTCCTGTTTAGAGAAACAGAGTTTCTCCGATATTAAATGTTCTATAAGGGGCATGCATGAACAGCAGACCACCCTAGGTTCATGAAGATTTTTCCATGTACTGTTATGGTTCATGAAGAGGAGAACCACATACCTCTTTTTTCTGTGAAGAAGAGAACTGCAAACAACATCAGGTTTGTGAAGAGAAGGTCTCGCATACACTTTAGGATCTTGATGAAGTGGTACCGCATACCATTTTGGTTATTTGAAGAGGAGGTTCCGTAAACCATGTGAACCATGTACAATTTTTTACATGAAGGGGGACCAAACATCCTGTGCGAAGCAGGACCACAAATCCCTTATGTGAGGAGGAGCTATGAACCACCCAAATTCACGATGGAGGTGTGCACACTATGTGAAAAGAAGAGATCCATACCCTTGGTATGAAAAACAAAGGGGAAAACAAGAAAAATAATACCGTATCAAAATTCACACATTGATATTTGAATAAAATCAAATACATATAAATATAAGAAAATCAAAGTGATGATGTTTGTGTGGAGGACGGGAGAAGGAATATTATGCATGATGATGGAAAATGCATATATATATACTTACGCATGATTTGAAGAATTAAACACATAAGGTGTAATCACATCTAAACCAAGTGGTATGAAAATAAATGAATGAGAAGGGAAAGGAATCCAAATGTTTTCTTAATAAAACCATTCTCATTTGGGGATTAACACAAGAAAGAAAAAAGTGGAAGGTCATGCATTCATTCATGCACATGCATATGAGAATACATTGAAGAAAAACATCCTAAATCGAGGGTGCACATGTGTAATGAAGTTGAGAGGAAGATGACATCTATATTATCACATGGATGGTCACATGTATACATGGAATAAGTAGAGTTGATTATGATGATGCCTCATGACCTGTTGTTGAGTGTTTGAATAATCACAAAGGAATTTGTGATTCTGTCCAAGAACAATAAGAAGCTTTAGTAGTTGTAGTAGTTGCACTGGAGAAGATGGTTGAGCGTGAAAGAGCATCAAATCTATAACTAGATTCAAGAAAAGTCTCATGATGAACATGAGGCAAAGATTTTTATGCCTATCTGTTGAAGGGAACATCACATCCATAAACTGAGTGTGTGTTCACCCAGAGTAGTGAGCGAGAGGATGTCAACAGAAGTGATCTGAGGGATGTAGTGATCTATCCCTGAACTATTGTAAAGAATGTGTGCTTGGGATAGAGTGACTATACCCAAACATTGTAATCCACAACTTTTGAAGAATAATATAATTAGGTATGACTGAAAACCTATCAGTGTATCCTCCTTGGATGTAGCCCTTAGTGGTGAACCAAGTAAAAGTGATGTGTTTTACTTCTACATGTGAATGTTTTAATTACTACATATATCCATCATATAGTTTTAATTATGTTCCTACCAATGTGGGAACAAGATCCAATAAATGTGATAAAAAGTCGACACCCCTATTCACCCCCTCAGGGTGACCTAGGGTCCTTCAATTGATGTCATAGGGAAAGGTTTTAAGTATGTTGGATACTTTACAATAATTATATTCATAATAGAATTTCAGTTTCCTTCTTTATTCAACAATGAAGATAATTATTTATTAAAGTTTAGTTATCTCGGATCAGAAATCTATACACAATAAGACCATGATGAACATTAAAAATAAAGTGTAGAAGCAGTTGAATAAGTCTCTCGTGAGCAAAGAAGATGCAGTTTCGGGTCATATATTCCCATACAATAATGAAGAAATATCATGCTTGGGACATAAAGAGAAGGTGGTTCAGGTTTCTACCAGTGAAAAATAAGACACATCTATGTCATTTTCATGTGATCATGAGAAATTAAGAACCTATCTTCATGATATTCCTGAAGAAATAGTTTCTTCTATTTGTAGATTATTCCAATGTATGTAGTCTTAAATAACCCTATTGGGAAGAGAAGATGAAAATATCGAGGAAGGCTTGGTAAATAAAGTATCTGAATGTTATAATATCTTCATAAAGATTGAAACCCTTTAAAAGAAATAGGTATTCAATAATACTCTAGAATAATATATCCAAATAACTAAAGATGAGCTGAAAATGGCACTAAAGTCATGGTTATAAATTTGGAACAAACATATAAGATATTCATTGAACGTGAGTCATTATTACAAACCAAAGTCATGTTGCCTAAATATGGGGTTGAATTATTGGAAATGACTTGTGATGAGAAGATGATCATGTTTGAAGATCATAAGATCATCCGCAAAATGGAATGTCTAAAATTGGAAACCCAGTTTATCAATCTTGATAAGACACATATTGTGAATTCAAAAAACCAATGAAACAATTGTTACAGGTACTAAATGTTCACTAGAGGATTATAAATCCAAAATAACTCCAACATGTCATAATAAGATCATGAATTCACTCATTGATCAATCAGAATAAGTCGAGAAAGTGAAGGTACCATCCACACAAATTTGTAATAATGTTTCTAAATAAGTTTCTTATGAATGTGTAGGTTGGAAGAAAAATTCTAAACAAGTATGGATAAGGATAGTTGAGGAGATAAAACCTAAAACCATGGTTAGGAATGATAGGAAGAAGAGGATATAATATGGTTCACCCAGTGAATAACAACTCTTTAAGAAAAAGGTCCAACATCATTATACCGAAGATATCAAGAAGACAAGATTTGTGGGTCAATGTTGGTTCTGAAACAGATTTGGGTATTGTGCAATGGATTGTTGGTACAATCCTTTAAATGAAAAAGTACAGATAAAGACTATGTCAAAAAAGAGAAATCCAGAGAAGGAGAAGCAACATCGACAGATCGAGAAGCACTTGTATCCTACAAAAAAATTTGGAATTCTAGAAAACGTATGTGAGGTATGCAATGAGAGTGGTCACAATAATAGTGCATTATTATCTCAAAACATATCCAAATATGATAAGATCAAAATACCACAAAATTAAGCTAATAGAAGAGAAGCTACCTTGGGAAGAAATCATAAATTTAATGCAAAAGAAAAGTCTTCTGAGAAGACTCTACAAAATAACGGTGAGAAGTAATTGGAATCAAAATACAAGAAGTTGAAGAGTGGTACATCCAAAAAAATTACTAAAAATGACGACACTATGAAGATTCCATGTTGAAAATCCAAAATTACATCCATTGTTCCCAAAGAAATATTGAGTATCGGGCAAGAAGATTTGGAGTGAATTAGAATGAAAGGAGATGTAAAGGCTAAGGCAAGTGAAAAAGGAAATAAGAAGATTACACATGATGATAAAAAAAGTATTGTGTTTGATGTGCAACAAGGCTGGTCACACTGTTAGTAATTACAGTGAATTTATTCTTTCCCAAGAATAATTCCTCAAGAAGAAGAATGTTTCACCTGGAGATTCTAGTGCTTTGAAATCTCCTGAAGAAAAAAGTCTCACGCATAATGAAATAGATGAAATATCGATATACACACAACCAATGTCAGAACTGAAAAAAATGTACAATTGTGGGGAGTGGATAAAATATATAATCTTTGTAAGGAAAATAATCATAGCCTTCAAGTTAATACTAAAGAAGCTAGGAGGATCCACCTTATTCCCTTAAAACATCGTGTATTGAACTAATCCTATAGGGAATTGAAGGTTAATCAAGAACTCAAGGGGAGAACCTAAAAAGTTTTCCCTTGAGGCGGAGATACATGAAGAAGCTATCACGGTTATTATCTCAAAAAATATCAACTTTAGTTGGTATTAATTTCAAGAACGTTGAATATTGTCTGAAAATCATGTCATTGGAAATGGTATGTCATATTTCAACCTTGGTTACTCAAAATATATATATTTTTATAAATGGGGAGTAACAATGTTAATCAGTGACATAAGAATAATGTATGTGCCCCAAGGCCACTTATCATTCCCATTGTACTAGAATGTTTTTGATCTCATTGTTGAAGTGAGAACAGAAGTTTCAGGTTGATAATATCATATCACATTTCTTATCATCATCGTAGAATGAACGTGGAATGGGACTTGAAGGCAATTACATGAGTTCTCACCACTTGAGGTATCATGATCATGGGATAATAGATATCTTGGTTTTCTAGATCAAATCCTCTTGTTTTATACATCGATCACTGCTCAAGTAGACTTAGAGTGAAATGATTGAGGGAATAATTACTTACGTATGGACTGATACCCTCTATAACATAAAAATTATATTTATTGTAAATAAGGGGGAGAGAAAGTGAAATGAAATAAATTTTGAAAAGTGAAAGGGAAAGAGTAGATAGAATAATATAATTTTTCCATTGAAATTATCATGATAGATAACATTTATATATTGACAATAAACACAAAGGGGGAGATTATTGGGACCACCTTGAATATGAATATTGTGTTTGTTGCCAATGAGTGTCAACGGATTTCAATGATGATCAAAATTAAAAAGGAAGTCTCCTAAGTAAAATGGAGAGTGGAAATTAGACATTGGTTGGGATTGATACTGAGTTTCATATATTTGTATCAGGAGTGATGCATTGGATACAATAAATAAGGATGGTTGTAGTGATTTTTGGAAGGAGTAAAAGAAATGGAGAAGAAGTGGTTGAGGAGGATGCTTTGAATTTTATATTTGTAAACACTTAGTTTTAAACTATGTAATTATTTTATTCCTTTACCTGAAAATAGAGGTCATCCATGGAGTCTAGCCGAGGTCCTCACCTCATGAACATGCGGGGCCCGAGGGGTCAACCATTCTTGAGGGAAGTCCTCAAGGCCAGCCCGTAAGAAATAAGGTTTGTGTGGGCCATGTATAAATTGGAAAGTGGCGCATGGTGGTGAAACCGTGCCTCTTGGGAACTAGGAGCATGTCCACGGAGCAGAGTGGGTGCTAAGAGCATTCCTATAGGGTGAACATGGTACGGAGCGGTGCCGTGGAGAGGGGAGGAGAATTATGAGCGAATGGTAGAGCACACTGATTGATAAACCAAGACCATACTACAAATCTATTTAGATGAGGGGAAAGGATTTAAAAACACTGATGTAATTCTTACCTTGCATTTGATCTCGCCAAAGATCTCGACCGCACATCGCATCTCTCGATTAGAGATATAATCAGGTCCACTCATCATCCCTCTACTATGTGTGGTTGAATCAGAACAGTCCGATCTTTGACTGAGGGTCATCTTTAACCTCCAAACACCAGCATGAACCCATGAACCAATAGCTCTTTCTTAACGATGATCTCTCCACTTCGGACACCATTTGAGATTATTTCAATCCCACAGTGATCAACTAGATACTATGATCACATTCATGCAATTACATTTTCAATCATGTGAATGAAACAAAGATTGAGAGATTGGCCATGGAAAACAATCTTTCCAGACGATGTTCCATTTTGAGTGCTCACGGAGAGGATATCATCATGCATAATTCTTCGCATACGCATGAGGAAGATTGAAATGTGAAACAACTGAGAAACTCAGCGTATCTCATGACAGAGATTTGATGATTTCAAAACTGTGATCTTCATGAAATATCTCAAGGATTTTTGAAGTGGAATGATCTGACCCCACTTATAAAAATAGGCTCATCGATTCGAGAAAAAGGGGTTGGTTTCCCTCTTTATTTTCAAGAGCTCATATTCAGAGAAACCGAGTTTATCCGATCTTAAAAGATTAAGAAGGGGCATGCACGAACAGCGAACCATCCTAGGTCTATCATGAGTTTCTACATACCGTTCTGGTTTGGGAAGAGGAGAACCACGTACCTCTTTGGTATGCAAAGAAGAGAACCGTGATCCACTTTGAGTTTGTGAAGAGATGGGCCCGCATACCCCTCGAGTTGGCGATGAAATGGTACTGCGTACTATTTTGGTTCAGCAAAGAGGTGGTCTCGCAAACCCAGATAACCATGTACCATTTGGTACATGAAGGGTGACCACACTTCTTCTGCGAAGGAGGACCACACATCCCTAGCAAGAGGAGGAGCCGCAAACCACGATGGTTCAAAAAAGAGGTGTGGAAACTTTGTGCACATAGGAGCTCCATAACCTTGGTATAAAAAAAGGGAAAACAAGAAACCCCATACCATATCAAATTGCACACATTGATGTTTGAATAAATTCACATATATATAAATATAAGAAAATAAAAGAGAATATGTGTGTTTTGAGGAAGAGAGAAGTAAGATTGTGTATCATGATGTGAAATTCATATATATATATACTTATTCATTATTTGACTAAGTACACACATAAGGTATAAGAACATATGAACCATGTGGTAAGAAAATAAAGGAAAGAGAAGGGGAAAGTAAGACACGTGTGTTCTTAACAAAACCATATACGTTTGGGTCTTCACAAAAGAAAGAAGAAAGCATAAGGTCATGTATTCATGCATTCAAAAGCATACGAGAATAATTTTAAGAAAAGAATCATAAACTGAGGGTGATGATGTCTAAAGAAGTGAAGAAGAATATGAAATATATACTATCTCATGCATGGTCACATGCATACATGGAATAAGTAGAGATTAATAAAATGATGCATCAGGAGCTATTGTTTAGTGTATGAATAATCAAAAATAAATTTGTGATAATGGCTTAGAAGAATATGAAGTCTTAGTACAACTAGTAGTTTCACTAGAGAAAAATATTGAACGTCAAAGAGAATAAACTCAAGAATATGATGCAAGCAAAGTCACATGCTGAACATGAGACAAAGTCTTTCATGACTATCTTTTGAAGGGATCTTCACATCCATAAACTGAGTGTGACTTCACCTTGATTAGTGAGCCAGGGGAGTCAACAGATGTGATCTATGGGAGGCAGTAATCTATCCCTGAACTTTTCTAATGAATGTGTTCCAGGGACTTAGTGACTGTACCCGAACCTTGTAATCCACAACTTTTCAAGAACATTGGAATTATGTACAACGATCAATCTATCGGTGTATGCTCGTTGGACGTAGCCCTTAGTGGTGAACTAAGTAAAAGTGTTGTGTTTTCCTTCTACATGTGAATGTTTTAATTACTACATATATCTATCATAGAGGTTTAATTAAGTTCTTAAAAACCTGGGAACAACATCCAATAAACATGAGAAATGTTTGACACCCTGATTCACCCCTCCCCCAATCAGGGTGACCTAGGGTCCTTTAGTAATATACTCCATGATATCTAAATGCCAATTCTGTATTGATCTAGAGCATTACTGTGGTCACATAATCTCGAAGGAAGGTGTGTTAGTGGACCCAAATAAGATGTAGTCAATTTTTTCATAGGAGAATCCCATTAATTTTTTGATAGGCATAGATTTATGGGTTGGAATGCTATTATCAGAGGTTCATCCCATATATTTCCCACTTGGTAGCACAAATTTTTTGAATGACCCAAAAGGGAGTGATGTTTGAATTTTCTAAATCATTTGATAATTATATCTTGTTGTTGAAGAATAATTTAATATCCGCTCTAATATAGATCATAACCAATCCAGGGTAGAAATATATAGTGTCTTTTGTTGCATCTAGGATAGTTATTGGAGTAGTGTTGATGAAAATAGAATGATTTTTGGCATATAGTTCATGTAAGTTGAGTCCACATGAATAGAATTACCCTACACATGATTGTGAGTTATCTGTAGTGGTTTATTCTTTGATATTTTGGAGACATAATCTGTTGAGAGAAAATTTTACTATGTATACAGATCATAAGAGCATAATGTATATCTTTTTTAAATGATACTGGAATCTTAATTAGTGGGGATGGATTGAGTATATGCATTCATTTTATTTTGAGATAGCGTATTTTCCCACAAGGGGAAAGAGTTTTTCAAATTATTTTATTAGGAAAACATATACTCTTTAAGTACATGAGTTATATATGAGTGGAAATGATTTTTTTTTGGAAAAAACTCATTTTTTGGTTCATGACGACCATGAGGAAATGACCTTAAAATCAATATTCATTAAGTCCACACTCTTGATCCGAATCTGGGAAATGATGTATTATGATATGGATTTTTTATAATTATGATAAATCCTGGAATATTGGGATGAATCCACTGATTAAACTAAATATTACAATGAGATCATCTATTACAGTAATCATGTTGTTGTTCGTATGAGCATTCAATGAGGAGCTAATGCATGAATTTCATGCCTAAAAGTGGGACATGAATCTGTATTTTTGGAAAATTTACCATGAACAATGTTTATTGTATTGGGGGATAGGAATTAAAATGTATATTTCCTAGTTCATGATAAATTTCTACACCTATCACTAGTTGATGAACAATCATCAATGGCGTAATGGTTTAATGTAATCGTTTCCCATTTCATAATGGAAGGTGGATGACATTACCATGTATTTCATGGTGAGTATTCGGAGGATTCCTCAGAAGAATGAAACTATTTTAAAGATTTTGGGCTTATTTATAATGTTAACACATTTTGTACCTCTAAGAGAGAATTTCTTAGTTGGTCAGTTCAGATTATTTTATTTTCGGGAGATAGTCCATCTCCACGCGGTGCAACAAAGAATAGTTTTAGAGAATGATTCAAAATTTACTTCATGATTCTAGAAATTAGTTTATAATACACATTGTATATATTTATTATATATTACATTTATACACCCATATAAATATGGGTATTCAGAACGTACTATTTAGGTTCTTGAGAATATGACAATAATGTGCTTAATTCTCTATGGTGGTCTATGGGAATAACAACTAGCACTAGTGGATTTATCTTATAAAAAATTATCGTAGGCACTAATAATCACCTATAAGATGGAAAGAGGCTAGTGAGTTATAGTTTTTTGGACTGATTCTAATGAAGGAGACCTCAGAGCAGGTTCAATTGATTTAAAAAAGTATTTCTTCAAACAGAGAAGGAAGAAGTTGTATTTTGATCGAGGTCTAAAACCCCTATTGTTTACAGAGGGTGATCATGTATTCTTTCATGTGTTAACTAGATTGGGTTACAAATGTATTAGGATTTATGGAATGATAGAGCCTAGTTTTATTGTTGTTTATGATATTATGGTTAGAATCAGGATGGTGGTGTATCGATGGGATCTTCCAAAAATGTACAATTTTATGAATGATGTTATTTTAGGTTTCCCTACTTTAGTTGTATCAACCTAATCCATATCATGTGATTGAGGATGATAATTTTTATCTTGGGACCGATTCATCATTTTAAGAGAGTCTGATATGGGTTTTGGATCATAGTGAGAAAGGGTTTCTAGGAATGACTATGTCGATAGTTCGAGTATTGTGGAAACATGGACATATTAAGGAGGAATCTTGGGAGAGAGAGGTTTATATATGGGCTTAGTGGGATGATCTTTTTACCTCAGAATCTTATTGATTCATGTGATACAAGATTGAGGATGATCTATTATAATGTGGAGAGATTGTGAGAT
This sequence comes from Viscum album, assembly GCA_963277665.1. NCBI lineage: Eukaryota > Viridiplantae > Streptophyta > Magnoliopsida > Santalales > Viscaceae > Viscum > Viscum album. Next base: position 420,730,138 of record OY728127.1, on the reverse strand, counting down.
CCTATCCTTTTTTGGGGGTGTCTAAGGCTTGTTTTTATGTACTCATTTACACTTATTCTAATAAATATTTTGGGTATTTTTCATAGGGTTTTATTTCATAAATTATCATTATTTTGGAAGTCAAGGGGTATTTCATAGCTTTTGTATGTTTTTATAAAACGACACCACCTCATGAAGAGAGGGATTGTATGGTTGGTGCATGATTTGTCGAACCAGACATCATCTTAGGAGAAATCATGCACCACTAGGATGAGACACATTGTTAGGGGGAAAATTTTGGAAAACCATGCACCCCTTCCTATGAAACTGTGTGTGTTGAATTAATTCCACATATTTTCTCTTTAAATTATTGAACCCCTTATCCTTCACCCTCATTCATCCCAACACAATACTAAATATTTTCCTTCGATTTGAGAGGCTCTTGTTTGGATTCAAATACTTTCGGAACACTGTTCTTAATGAATCAATATTCCATCCGTTATATCAACGCCTCTAATAGTAATTGATATCATCACGTTTGGTTTCCTACCTCTCTACCACCTATTTTTAATATTTTGAATGTATGTTTTCATGCTTTGGTGATGGATTTGGATCTAGGTTTTTATAGATCCTAATCTATTTAATCATTGATCATGTTATTGGATCTAGATATCATACTTCACTTTTCAATGAAACGTTCCACTTCAATTTAGGGATTAATTTTGGTGATCATATATAAATAATATTTTTTAGGCTGTATAAATTTAAAATATCATTGTCTAATGTATAATTGCGTGTATGGAATTCTTACATAGTAATCTCCATGTTGGGAAATGAAATATTGAATTGGATTAATTAATTGGATAATTAATTAATGGAATGATGTAATTATGAAATTGATGGGATAATGGGGAATATAAATTAGGTAATTAAATGGGATTGTGTAATTGGTTAATTATTTATATATGAAATTGATTGATAATAGGAATAAATTTATGTTTTCAATATCCTTTATTGGTAAATGTGTTATGTGATTAAATGTTTATAAATTGTTTAATGGTGAATTTTTAATATTATTCCATGTGATTAAATTGTTAAAGAATACTTATTTGGATAATTAAAATGATATTAACCTGTCGTGATATGTTGATAAGAGGGTTAATGATGATTAACATTATTAACTTTTATATGAGTGATATATGTGATTTATTGTTGAATGGATTGTGGGAGAAGAAATAATTATACAAATACCTATGGGGTGCTGGACATGAAATTCTAGGACCAATTGAATGCATGTAAATAATATGGTTTGGTATAAAGATTGATGATACAAATACCCCTGAGATGAAGGATATGTACTGATGCACCCAATAACCAATGGGTTCTAGGCATGATATTCTACAACCATGGTATTTTCATTAGACTATGGATTCAAATTTTCATGAAATTAATTGATATGAAATGACAAATGAAAACCCAAGAGTTATGTGAATTGATATTCACTATGTTATTTCAATCAGACTCTGTATGGTCTAGAGAAGTTATTGATGGGTAGGGTGTCATAATGATCCTAGGAAATATATGTTTGTAAATAATGAGTAATTGAATATTTACATTGTTTACTTTATTGATTTTACTTTATTCATTATAAAAATTCGTACACTGTTATGGACTGGGTATTGTTTTAGACACTATTGGTTGTGGACTACTGAATTTTACTCACACAATACTTTGTCTAAAAAACATTGTAACCCAATATAAATCATTCTTACATGATTTGATAAAGGAAAGATCACTATGTTATATGGATGAGTGGGGATGGATCCCACATGAGGGAACACGACATAATTCAGGTACCACATGGGAGAATTATGTGTTTTTACTTTTGGGTAATGAATTTAAAACTTAACACTTATATGGAATGTAATATCTACAATTTTAGTTATGATCAGATAACTATGTTTTGGTTTATAATTTTATATTATAATGTAATAAATTATAGTATTCATTCTGAATATTTTTTAATATCACTTGGTTACTTTTGTTCTATTTCCATTGTTTTATTATTCTAATAAATAGGGAATAGTCTCCCCATTATTTATATTAGAACATCACTTCTATTCAAAACCCTCTATAATACTGGGTGGTGTAATTGTGTTCATGTAACTTATCGGCTTTGGGCACAAGTGTGTGGCACCATGAATGGAACATTACACTTTATTTACTACAAAATGTATAAATGAATCATGAAATGGAATAATTTTTTAACCTGTACAGTGGATTTGAATGAATAAATACAATTAATAACATTATTTAATATATTTATAATGTTATAGGATGAATCAAAAATATTTATAAGCAATCATTTTTAATATATTCATTTATTTAACGAAAAGTTCAATTTTTCAAATAAATGCACTCTTCAAAAATGTATATGTTTTTATGGAAAGAAATAATATTAACATCTATTTAAAATTATCACAATTATATATAATTTAAATTTATATGAAAAAATAATTTAGAATCTATATATTAGTTATATAATGGTTTGGAAATAAGATAAAATCATTTAAAGTTTAACATACTCCTTTTTCATAAAATATTTTATTTTAAAAAACATTTTTTAAAATTATAAATTAATTTAATTTAAATTTAATAAAATATTAATTATTTTAAAAAATATGTATTCTAATTATTTTATATTATTAAAATATTATTCTATTGGAAATCAATGGGAGTAAATTGTGTTTTAATCATAAATATACGTTTTCCTAAAAAGGTTTTTAATTCTGTTTTATATTTATAAATTGAAATTAATATTACTGACATAATAAAAATGGATTACCTACTTTGAATCATAACTTAAAAATTTATTAATATGGATACTTTATTTTTTTGACAGGAATATTAAAAAGAGTAAAATTTTATTTCCACATTTTGGGTTAAAATGATTCTATATGGGGATTAAACTTTGAGATATAGTTATTATTTCAACATAAAAATGTCTTGTTTTTTATTTTAGAATATATTTAAAATCTATATATTCATACCTTATATTAATTTTCCATTTATATCCACATAAATAAATAAATTAAAATATATTATTTATATGTTTTTAATAATTCCATGTGTGTCATCATCCTCTCTTAGAAAAAGGAACCTCTTATCCTCCCTTAATCGTGATATTAGAATATTATAGATAAAACATTACCAAAATAAAAACCTTATTATATACCCTCACACCATCATATATAAACTTGTATTATCCTAAGAATAATCATTATAGACTTCTTCTGTAATCCAATAGAGGACCCTCAAATAATAGTTATAAATCTTAACCAAGCAGTTTAAATTTTATTTCTTCATATCTGTCTTCAAAAAATATTTTATCAGTTTTAAAAATATGAAAGAATTATAATAAATATACTGATATTTTATAATGATAATGTAAGAACCTCTTTCTACCCCTTTTCATTAAATAGTAAATGCATGTATCGCACGTACGAACATGTGGACTAGCACCTCCACGTAGCGATACGATGCATATTCAATGAATGAAACAAATTTTCTATGAAATGATGTATATAATGAATACAGAAGATATTTCTGATGTTATTCTGATTTTTGAATGGTGAAATATTTTTTATATTTATTTTCTTCATTCAATTAGGAAATGAGTATAATGGTCACGCATGTGTATGGACAATTATCTCCACAAAAAACAAATTAATAAATATATATAAACCATTAATAGATGGTCCTAAATATTATTTTAATTAATGTATATGATATTTATATAATGATATAAAAATTAGAAAATTATATCATGATTAATGAAATGTATCAAAACTATTGAACCAAAACTCACATGAAATATGAAATAATTAATACATAGAAATAAAAAATTCAACAAACTAATATCAATATATGGTCCTTAATATATTAAAATTGAATCATGTATGATTTTATAAGTATGTATATAATTTTTTTAAAAAAATTATATTATTAATTTATTCTATAGGTTTTTAGATCTCAAACTATGAATATTGGAATTATGTTAAGTGTGATAGTTTACAATATAACTTTTCACGACATTGTATATGATTTTGTTTCTGATGACAAAATTATATGATAAATCACTAAAATATATCATCACCTTTAAACCTATATTATTATTTATTGGGATTAAATTTTTTATTAAATTTTCATATCATTATTTATTAATTTTTTTAATGAATGTTATTATTGAAAATCAACATTCTTTTATTTTTCGGTTTGGAATGTTATTCTTATAGGAAAATATTTGAAATAATTTTTTTGAAGAATGTTTTCAACAAATTTTTATTTATATTTTAATATCTATATAACGGTTAAAAAGGATTATTCTTGATATATTATAAATGATGTACTTTTCTGCCAACATGTGAATACAATCTTAGTTTTAACTTCTAACACATGAATGAATTATCCCATGGTTAGTACCAATCATATATTTGATTATTAAATTATAAGTTTAAATGGTTCATATTAAATAAATTTTTTTATATAATAATTTGAATTTTTTAATTTTTTTAATAATTTATTTTAATATGAGAAGGTTATCTTTCTCATGAAATTTTCCATTTATCATTTAAAGAAATTTTTTATTTTTGATAACATCATGTGATGTTACTTATGATTTAATGTGGATATGTTCCTTTGAAACCATACTTAATATTTTTATAGATGTTTTATGTTATTGTTGATAACATATTTATGAAACCATTTTATTTCCATGGGAGATGTTATTAATAACATATAAATTTTTCCATGATCATGGGGAATAAATTATAATAAAATGTGATTATGTTATTGGTTGGTCCATTATAGCCCTCTAATTAATTAGGTAAAGATTAATATGTGTAATATTCATGGTTTCACTTATTGTTATCCCAATACCAATGGAATGTACATAATTCGTTATTTGATGCCAAACAATGGAACATGAGAGGTCATCTCAAGACCAACAAGGGTACATAAAAGATTATACAAGGACCAATGTAGAAACAGAATTTGATATACTAAGATAAGAAATTGATAAATGTAATGAACTGTCCCAGTTTTCCCTCAATCCCAACACCCAACCTGATCTATCACATATTAAAAGGGAATTCCCAATCCCCATGGGCTGGCTACAAGCACCCAAGAATCATATAAAAAACAGAGGGACCAATTATTCCCAACCCGAACAACCACACAACATAAATATATAGAAAATAATATATATTGGAGGACTAAAAAATATAAATTCCATTACTATAAGGAAACCGTGAAAACAAAATAACTGAAAGATTAGCTAAAAATTACAAATAACAGGTCTGACTACAAGGGAATCAAAACCAAACAAATACTCCAACGATGGTATGGAAGAACTCCAAACATATGACTAATAACTACCCATATCAGATAAAATGAACCTTTCTACCTCACTACGACACCTTTCCTTTCCCTGTACTAGAGGACAAACAATGTTCTACGCACCACCAAAGCAGTGCACAGGGTGTGAGCTAATAGGCTTAGTAGGATCCCACCTAGGTGTTCCATAACAATACTCTGTATAAAAAAATATGTATGCTCATTTTTAAAATAATACATGGCATGATAATCAATAAAGGAGTTTTCAAGAAAACATGTTAAACATTTACCTTTTTCATATTTCAAAACAAAAGAAGGTATATCAGTTTGAAAGAATATTTTCCATATCATTTTCCACAATCTTAAACATGCATATCTAGTCTATCTCATAAATCCATGAATAACATAATAGAATAACATGTATCACACACTAAGGAATAATAAAGGTCTCAGTATTAGACCACTCATACAAAAAGAATCTTGTTTACAAATTTGATCCAAGAACAATGTGATAAGTAAGTAGTGGAATACACAATAAGTATACACCAATAAATGTCAATATCAGTCCCCTAGAACAATTTTACTAGGAAACAAAGGAACGAACCAAGACAAACCTCGTAGATAATCTCATGAAATAGATGATGGCATAAATCTAAACCTTCCACCAAAGTATCCACTGTAACACATGTACTCAATTTATAAATTCAATTTCGATGCATTGAAAACCATTGAAAACCATTTCACAATAATTTTTACAAAATATAGGGAAAACCTTTTTTCATTCATAACTCTCTTTCAACACACACACAAGTAATCATTCTAATTTTATAAATCAGTTTATAAAGAAATAGAGATGAGTATCATTATAATTTACTAGATACGAAACCACATACCTCCATGTTCTATTCACAGATTCCCATAATGGAATCCAAAAGATATGAATCTCAACAACAACATCAATGAAGGTGCTAGAATCAAACATGTTTGTCAAAGGATTGATTAAAAATATAAGAAATGGGGTTTGTAGATAGAATAAATCCCATGAACCTCTAGAACAAACATCTTCTTCTCAACAACTAGCCATGAAAAGGACTTCAAGACATGTTATCACAATGGATCTATATGATGAAAATAAGAAACATACAACATGGATTAAGGGATCTGATAACTCAAGGCTAGGTTTCTATCACGTTAAATCACAATGAATAATTGGAGAGAAATCATACCCAAAGAGATGCAACTTGTAATAAATGATGAACTGAAGTTGATCAGATCAATCAAAAAGATGAGACACCTATGAAAAAAATCCTTAGATACGTTTATGGTCACGATCCAAGAGATTTAGGAAGATAAATCCAAGAGAATAATAAAAACACGTGACAAATACTTGGGCATGGGCTGGGCCATGATGTGTACCCCTTGGTCACGATTTGTAGTCCAAGATGGATAAGATACACCAAAAAGACAATCCCCTAGGGTTATAAATATTCTATTTTACCCCTAAACAACATGTATCTCAGGTACATAGTGTGTACCTTATCACAACGCAATCTCCCCATTCACGGTGTGATCTCTCAATATATGACATGCAACCAACACCAAGTACAGTATGAGTACTTCTGCTACACGACGTGTACCTCTTCTGCAGTCTACAGTAAATCTAGAATCATCATATAAAAGGATTAGGAAACTAGAATGGATAAAAGAAAAATGGAAAACATACCCGATCAATCTAAAGGGATGATACAATTAATGTCTTAGTGGGTTTCCCGAAAATAATATTTCAATGATTGTGTTTATGCCACATGTAATTCAATACATTTATGACATGATCATATTCCAATGTTATTTAATCATAGCTAATGTTATTTTATTCTTTTATGATTCTTATATTATGAAATAAAAATCGTTTTCACCTGACTTTTGATTATAATATATGACTTAATGTGTATGAATTTCCAATTTTACCCCATGTACTACTACCATCATACTTATTTTACTCATAAAATGATTATTTATTGATATCTGTGTTTTTTAACTTAATGAACATCGTCAATGTCCACTTCTATGTTTCCTTTTAAATAACATTTGAATAAATGGCTTTTGTATGATATGGGTAAGAAGGGTGTTAGTTGTGATACACAATTTTATAAATAATGTATATATTTTTTGTAAATAAAATTTATGTATCAAGCATTCAAAAAACACTAATATTTCATTGTTCTTAAGTGTGTATATGTGTTTACTCTAAATAATATTCATCTAAAATGGTGTAATATTTCTGTTTTTAATTTTTGGGTTTCCTCAGTTATTATTAGTGGATAATGTAGTTATTTTTGGAAATTGGGACGGAAAAACCTCAGTGAGTACTATTAGGATAATCTATTTTGTAAGTGAATTTACTATGTTATGGTAAATAATTAAGTTTCATTTTCTTATAAAATACATCACTTTCTAGATACTGGAAAGAGGATGTTTATATGGAACATATTCAGCTTGGAGTGAAAATTATGAACGGGGATGATATGGTATTATATTGATCATCACAAGTGGACAATTAGTTGGACTAATAAATCAAAACATGTTAGAAACAACTAAAAAATTTAAAATAATGAATATTCCCTTAATGTTTTTCATAAATATTCTTTATAATGATTTATAATTGACTAGTTGTTTTGGAAAAATTAAATCATCACATTCCCTCATGATTTCAATATCTTTGCAATGTTAGTACATGAGTATGGGGTTTCTTTTTGTCATCTTCAAATATTTTGTAGCAAGAAACTTATTACAAACAGATTTATCTACCTTGTTGAAATTTCATAGGGATAATTTATGCTAAAATTATTGTACTTTATCAAATCAAACCATCTAAATTGGAACATTTTATATTCCTTCTTTTTTAATATTTTACTTTATGATCCCATGATCAATATGTTTTTTTAAAATATTATTTATAGAGATAATTCAATAAAATATTAAATGAAAATATTACCATCTCTATATACATAAAGTCATATACATATTTATATCCTCATTTTATGCATAATTATTTAATTGAATTATTCATAATCATGAAATCAATAAGGAAATATAGGGCTTATCCATATCCCTAAATATTTCATGGTCTATCCTTTTGAAATACAAGATTATTAGTTCACATTTATTCACAATAACAAATATATTATCCATATCCTTCCATCATTGAAAATAATTCACCTTGTTTGGATTCCTAAGGATATAATGTATTGTGTACTCATCATCCTTGATCAACTCCAACAATATCTGATGGTTAATTTTCAAATGATTACATGTTATTATATACATTATAATATTATTGTAAATATATTTTTCAATATTCTAACCATAGAGATAGTTTCATCATATCATTGATGAAAATATTTCATAGATAGATCAAATTCAGGTGTTTGTCAATTTTTCAAATGAATTTTTAATTTATTATAGCCATAAGATTCTAAAATGTAATTATTTATAAGGAAGCATCAAATTTCCCTATTTTTAACATCATAGTATAATATCATCCCATCACCATAGTTGGGTAGTGTGAGTATAGGTGTAGTGACAAAAATTATATAGTGATCCTATAAATATTCTATATAATCATCTATTAATTTGAATTATAATCCCATTTAATATATCATGGTTTATTGTCTTGAAAATTTGTGAAAAAGATCTTACAACTTTTTAACAATTTACATCAAATAGAAGAAAACTATAGATATATATATAGAAATATTTGGAATAGGTTATTTCATAATCATGAATATTACTAAGAGATCTATATATATAATTTTTATTATGATTTCAGGAGCCAAGAATCACAATTTTTAATTTTCGGATTCATACATGTTAAATTTAGCATGCAATATAAATTTTCTTTATTTATTCATTAAATTTTTGAAATAATATTTTGGATATTACATTCTACTATAATATTTAAAATATCTCTAATAAAGTATATAAAAATTTATTGAGGTAATATTTAAATACATTATTTATTATATCAATGAAATATATAGTGGCATATCTGAGTTAGAATACAATCAATATGAACCAATAATGCTCGTATCATTTATAGAAATCTATGTTCTTTATATCATTCATTTAAAAAAAAATAGATTATCGTCTAATTAGTTGTAATAAATTGATATATATTATGGCCCTCACTTCTAATTAATAAATTAATCATTTTGTGGTATAAGATTCATTTGTCTCATGCTTTTGTTATGTTCATGAAAATCAATTTAGAGGGACATTGATCCATCATTATTATTAATAAAGAGTTTTGTTTCACCCCATGGTGAAGAAAAAGTTTGTATAAAGACCCTATCTAGAATCTAATAGAGTGTATTATATTACTCATAAAATTCAATTGGGGAAATTCTATATATATCCTCTGATATTGGAATAGAACCTCGTATGAGTTCTCTAAAAAATACAACCTGAATTTTTTTGGAATTATTATGAAAATATTCTATTGAAACATCATCATTCCCATCAAAAGATGTAATATAATCAGTATTGTGTTTATCATCATCTATTTGAGCTAAATACTCGTCACATTTTTTCATTAAGACCCATATATTGTATTTAATTTCAATACGGAGTTCTTAGTCTTCATTTCACTAATAAATGATCATGTGTCGATTTGGGATATGAAATGTGACCTCCCTATTATAGTAATTAATATGAAACCTATGTTTATAGATCCAATTCATGCCTAGAATAACATAAATTTCAATAATATGGAGAATAATTTGTTTTTTAGAAATCATAGTCCCATAAACATCTATCATAAAAGATTATTAGATCAATGATTCAATCAATGCACCACTCACATTTTTCACAAATAATTTAATATATTACTATATGATTTAGGACTTTTTTTTAGAATTTTATTTATTGAATATGAAGAAATGGGTAAAAAATAACCAAATAAATAATTCTGAGTTCTTTAGTATATGAAATGTAAATAATTCAGAACGTCATTTTGTTGAACATGTTCAACTACAACAATGGGATATGTTTTGAATTTGTCGCTTGGAATAACATATTACTGGTTCTTTCTTCATTATTAAAACATAGATTTTATAAAACATCTTTAAAATAAAAATACTAAAGTCCATTAAATTATTATAGTGTTAATGTTGAATTTGGTTAAACATTATTTTGAATCATTTTATTAGTTGGCCTCTCTATATCTATTTAGAATTAATTTCCTCGAGAAAATTCCCTTACAGACTTGATGATTTTACCTATTATGTAGAGATTGTTTCCATAAGGCTTTTCACACAATTTTTACAACATGGATTAGTTTTTATTCATAAAAATGATTTTAACACTTACGCTCCCATAAAATCCCATCTTTCTCATCTTATTCCAAACACTATAGAAAATATGAGAGACCCCAATTTTTTTTAACATGGGAGAAATATGAAAATTATTTTTCATACTTGGGAAAGTAATATATATCGAATTATTTCTAAATAAATGGTTTTAATCAACTAGATAAATGATCAATTTTTTTTATGGTCAATGATAAAATAAAAGCATTTCATGTATGTCTTGAGATGAATTTTTATAAAGACCAATAATTTCATCAACCATTTGTTTTAATAAAATGAATTCACTCTCCATTTTAGTAATAATATTCCATTATTAAATGTTTTACGGATATGTGTCTAAACTCATCCAATTGTAAGGAGTAGATTTATTCATATTCGGTTATTTTATTAATTAGATTCTAACATTGATCAGCTTCACCATAAATGAAATAAATAACTAATAACATTTCATTCAATGATAATTTTATATCAAAAAATATCTCTATTATTAGGATGAACCATTATATAGATATTAGTGGACCAGAAGATGAAATTAATGAGGGTGTTCATTGCATTATAAAATACAAAATTTTCCATTGTTCTTTCCATATTGCACATTATAGTTTATCGTGATTCACATTTTTTTCATATATGGTTAGTCCTGGTTGAGAATATCCATAATATTTGGAACTCCAACACCAACCCCATTTAGTTTCACATTAGTAAATTCATTGAATTTATCATAAGTCTAATTTTTTACATGATTTCTATTTGTTAAAGATATTTCATAAAACTAAATATATATTTGTGAACACATACAATCTATATTTAGAGATGTAAATCATAATTTTAAGAAAACTAATCTTCACATATTCTAAATTCTGACACATTAATTTCGTCCAAAGAAATATTATCTTCATAATATTTCACTTTGGGTTAATAAAATGTTGTTTTAAGCTATATCCTATTATTTTTAATATTCAAATACATTAAATTAAATAAACCATTTTTGGATAATAACAGTGGTAACATGCCCGTAACATGCATTCCCATTACATCATTTTACAAAAATATTAATTATATAAATAATTACTTCACCCCAAGTAACCTATAGATTTAGTTTTTTTTTCAAACGAGACACATATATATCTTATTTTAAAAAAATATAGAATATATCTGAAAATACTATTCAAATATATTACCCTTCTTGAGATGTCATACATAATAATATTTTTTATAAACTACAGAATTTAATTATATGAAGGGGTTATCTTTTAATCTTGTTAAGGGTAAACATGAATGTTATAAACTAAATATATTAAGTTACCATAAGATAACCATTTGTTTATGAGAACACAATAAGTGTTCATAAATATATCATAAGTGATATAAAACGAAATTAATCATTGATGATAAATCCTATATCTAGATATAATCACAATACATTACATAAGAATATGACATGGGTATTAACAAGGAATGAATGAAATGTATTGAGGGAAACAATAAGAAATATAATCACATAAAGGACTTGGCCATAAAATTTTTTATAACATAGAAGGCTTGTTCTAACCACCAATGTACCATATTGACCATGGGATTATCACCCATGTATTCTTTTCCTTGAGTTATATAATCATGTAACTTGATGCTTATGTTGTAAACCCATATATCCATTAGAAACGGATGAAGACCCATGTAAAATTTAGAATTCATGAGATATAAAATAGTGACCAATTAATTATGGACATATAACAAACCCATAAATTACATAATTATAAACCATAATAACCTGGCTTAGGAACATAGAAGTAATAATAATAACACCATTTAAAAATTAACTCATGATAATGAAACATGTTTCATGAATATGTTCGCAATTTTTTTTAATAATACATCTAGAGAAATAATTTGGATGGTATCATTACATCATATCCCCTAGGGAATATTAAAAATAATGTGATTATTTTATCATAGATCATTTTTCAGATAAATATAAAATTAATTTAATGTAATTAAAAAGATTCCACTGAAAATTTTTTAAAATATATTTTTCAAATAAAATTTTTTATAAAATTATGAGATTAAGATTTTTTATAGAAAATAATGAAATCATATAAACTTATTTATATTAAGAAAAATAGATATTATTTTGGGAAAATCAATTTATGATGAAATAATTAAAATATATTGTTTTCTAATTTTACTATAGACTATACATATCAAATTAAATGATCTTCTTAGAAAATATTCCAAATAACCTTTTGAAACTTTTCATGAATGTCAATGATTATAAAAATGATCTTACAAAATCAATAAATCATTTAAAATGATTTTCCAAAAAATTAATGAATATTTACATAGAGAGAAATATTTATTATCATTAAGAATATATATATTAAATTTCTATAAAAATAAACCATTTTGATAATTTTTAACCTATGATATGTGAAATAATTAGAAGACATGAATCCCAAAAAATAACAAGGGGTTAAGAATATAAATGTGTTTTAAGAGTGAAATATAATAAAATATATCATGATGTATATTACTTCATAGAAAAAATCTATCTAAAAATGTGATTATAAAATGAGACGCTTTTCCTCACTATCAGTTTCTATAATGGTCCTTTTACCTCTTGATGAATTCAATAATTCTTGATATGTGTTCTTTCAAAATGAAGATTTGAGATTTTTCCTAGAAATAGAGGATTGAAATCTCTTACAGGAATTTAATAGTCAAATTTTTTAGAGATTCAATATATTTTTGGAAGAATAGATTAGTTAAGAATCAGTATATGAAAATAACTTCAATATGTGATAATGAAGAAAATATCATTTGAAACATAATATAAATAATTGGATAATATAAAATCACATTGAATTTAGGTATATCAGGTTAATAAATATTGTTATAACAATAAGGTTTGACTAAAACAACTAATGGGGGACTTATAGAATGACTAAATTTAATTTAATCTTTCAAGGATTCATGAACTATAAATTTACCTATTTTTTCCAGTTGTAAGTATTTTGATTTGTTACAATGGTAAATATTTTTATTCATATAGTATAGAAGAACCAATTTTTTACGATTTCAATATGATGATTTAAAAAGTTCACTCCATTTAGTATTAATCTTATTCAAAATATAATAAATCTAAATTGTTTATTATAATATAATATATAGTGAAAAAATATATTTTGATAGAAACATGAGGATTTTCAACATTAAGTGTTTTTATTATTGGTTAATATTAATTATTAATTATACAATTGTTAATATTATTTGTATATTTATTGATAAATTATATTAGATTCATAATTTAATAGTATTTAATTTAATTTATTAAGATTCAAATCTACAACAATTATGAAAACTTGTTAATTGAAAAAAATATTTTTTAAAAAATTTAATGACCAAGACCACATCTTATCAAAACACATAATTCATATTTTATTCATTTAAATGTAAAAGTTTTTTATTAAAACCTTTCTTTTAAATTTATAAATACATAAATTCATTACTTAATAAAAAAAGAATAATTATAATATTTAACATAGAAAAAATTATTTGTAATAAAAAAAATTAAATAAATATTATCATTTTAAATTATTTGTTATTTTAAATTATATTACTTTGTATTACACAAACATACCACTTCATATAATGAAAAACCATATATCCCTTGTCCATAAATAAAAGGACCAAATATCCATTGAACACATTTATAATAACCATAAATATAACAAGATGATTTAATTCCTATATACAAACATTCCAAATTCATTAATTTTATTGTTTTACATCAATATAAACATGTTTATTATATTTTTATTTATTTTAATTAATTATATAATTACAATCTAGGTTTATATCTTCATATAAACCCATATGGATAATTTTTTTATAACCTTTGTTTTAAAATAATTTATAGATTTATTTATCCTACGCTTTCCTTAATGATTTTTCATACTATATTTTGATATTGCATTAATTTTATCATACATTGTATAATTTCATCTCAAAAAAATTTAAAATTATTTGTTTTATATTGATGTTGCATGTGAAACATGATATTACACATAGTATCGACTAAAAATAAAAAAATACACATTTAATCATGTTGTTTTATAATATAGTTAAATAAATTAAATTATTAGTTAATGTTGATATAGATAGATAAAAATTGAAACTAGATATTTAAGTAGGTAAAATTTATTCTCATTGTTTTTTAAAAATAGTTAAACAAATATTCAATGAAATGGTTTTCAAAATTATCTTGTGGTTTCTATAAGATAAAAAATGTATTATGTACGTCTTTTCTTTTAAGATTATATTACCGTATTTTTAGATCTTCGATTATTGACATAGACTAACGATAATGTGGAATTTCCATATAAAAATATGAATTCATTCAAAAAAATGTATAAATAAATATTTATATATATTATGATATCAATAATATGTTTTTAGGTATAATATGAATTACTATAGAAAGAATCTGTGAGATGATCAACTCATTATAAGATAATTTTGATGGAGAGTCAAAACTAATGAGGATATTAATGTGATATTAATAGTGAGTATAATATCTATTAATGTTGAAAAAATTATTGATGGTGGTAAAAATTAATCGTATATATATTCTATTATATGTTTCATTGATTTATACATACATTTATGAATTTGATAACTCCATCCCACTCAATCCATAGATTGGTTCATTATTAAAAATTATTTCTTTATAATGAAAACTTGATAATAATTAATGAAAAATAATATCGTAGACATTAGATAATTAGAGTATGTAAACATTTTAATCCATCAAATCATGCCCCATATTCTCTAACTCAAAATATCTGTAATCAAAGTCACTATTTAATTTTAATTTATTGGCCCATGTTTTAAATTGAATTTGGATAATGGTGTTCAGATAAAGGGAAAGTGGGGATGAAATTTTTATTATATTTCAACCACAAAATCACCCCTTGTTAATGGCCATGTATCTCTATTTTAGGACTTATAAACATTAGTAAATTCAATATGAGGACTAATAAATTTCAGTAACACTAATTTAATATTATATATTTTATATAGAATAAAACTAGAATGAAATTACTTACATTAGAGAATAATATAAATACTATATAACATGACAATAATAATCACATGAGGACCATGATAATGGTATGTATGGGTTTTTATGGAAATATTCACTAATTTGTTTTAATAAATATCACGATTTATAATGTCACATTTTGATCAGAATAACCCATCTTTCTAGGCTCTAGACCTAAATTCAGAAATACTCAAAATTCATTCCCAATACCCACATGCTGAAAACTAGAACCTAGACATCAAAAACAAAATGATGGATTGATATATCCAAACATGAACAAGTTTAAATTTAATATATTGTGATTAATGAAGTAAAAAATATAAATAAAAAAGAAAAATAAATATATTCTAGAACTCAAATATAAATAGAGAAGCAATACAACTAAAAATATCTAAACCAAACTCCAAAGTACAAGTACAATAGTAATGGAAAATTGAAACAAAAATAACTACTCCATGTTTAAATGTGGGAAAATTCAGACCATCCCACCACCAGCTACCTTAACCCAGCTGATATAAAATTACTACCTCACTATGGAACCATGCATCACCCTATATCAACATTAATAACCTGATATACATAGCACTAAAGTGATATTTAGGGTGGGAGTTAACATGCATAGTAGGTCCTCGCCCATGTGTTTAATATCATGTCTCTATAAACGATCCAAATATTATCATTTTAAAGAAAACATATCAGGATAAATGATAAATCATATTATAAATAAATCTTGGTAAATATTTTTATTTCTCCATGGTTTAAGAACAAGTTAGAAAAAATTGATTCAAATCATAATTTCGATAATCAATTATTATTCTTAAAACTGTTATATATTTATAATAATATAAAGTTGATGAAATATTAAAACCATTCAAGGATAAAATCACATTCAGTTATAAGACTACTCATACCTTCATCAATTATTGGTTCACACTCTTGTCCCTGGTAAAAATTCCAAATATCATTGGAAAACCCCAAGAGAGAACCCACCAAAAATATCAAACCATATCCTCAGTGAAATAATACTATGAGAAGGAAATCACCCATTGATTGAACCTACAATAATAAAATGGATAAAGGGCATAAGTTATACCTTTCAGTAAAGTACCCAAGGATTCTCATTTTAAATATTAAAAAAATAATTTATAAATGTATTTTCATAATGAATTAATAACAACCCTATTATTTCATCAACCATACTATACAAACACATTTTTAAATGATTTTTAATCAATATTTTACATTACCATAAACAATGTGAATCCCATATTTTATCCAAATAAATTTTATGCAAAACAAATTCATGCTAATATATTTATAAATTAATTTATAAAATAGGATAAATATTGGTTCATTAAAAAAAGGCTAAAGAAAAAATAACATACATGAAACATAGGTCACACATGCATGAAATTAAATCTACCAATATCACAGGGAATGAAAAAAACAATAATGGGGACCCTAATAGTGATTACCACATATTAGAATAAAATTACTCAAATAAATAACGGAGGATATTCTATATCACACCATGCCTCAAAGAACGTTAACCCATCATACCACATCCAATACGAGACTATCCTCTATAAGAACGTCGTATAATGAATCTAGAATAATTTAAAAAACAACACCATAGGGTTGACGAATAAGAAACATTGTGAAACACTATTTTTTAGAAATATATTTAATGAAATATAATTGGTTTTTATCATGAAGAAGTATCACAACCACCACTGAGATTGAACATTTAACGGGTAAGTTAGAATGAGCGGAGGTCACCCAAAAATCTTCCAGAATGAAAGAGGTTTTTAGTATAGTAGGAACAAATAAAAAAAGGGAGAAGGGATACACAGGTTTTTCGAGAAGGACCTACTAGTCTAGGGTTTTTATAATGTAAACCATGGATTTGATAAGTAAAATCCCAACAATCCACTTAATCCTAAAATAACATTGACTCAGAATATATTTATCCATGATTGAAGAGTCTATCGCATAATAGTCAGTCATACAACATTAAATAAATTTTCCTCATTAACAAATATTTTATGGAATAGAAAATTTTTATGTCATTAACTATCTTATTGACAGATCTCATCTATGAACATCTATTGTAACCCAAAACATATGGTGTAATAGTGTCAATCATTGATTATGAACCAATTTTTTAGAAGAAATTCTGTAAAATCAACCTTCATTTCCCCTGACCATGAAAACAATCTCTTAATCAAGAAAACAATCATACCTTCAAAATATTGGATGTTACAATACCTAGAAAATTATATCTTCGATACCCATGAAGTCATGTGGTAGAACGGTGCTCTGGAAAGAGGTGGGGCCACTAATCCCTCAAATACAATTTATTCTCCAAAGACAAGTGTGAATATAATGAATGTTACCATAAATCTCATAGAAATTTTGTAGACATCAATCACTTGTCTTTCACCTAAGAATAATTTATCTCCAATGGATTCCATGCAATAGAAATTTTAGGCACATACTCAATATCTTCCCAACCCTAAAAATGAGCGGGACTAGAATGGTACTTCCTAAGTTGAGGAATGTTGAAAATCCTGAATTTATAAAAAATTTGTTGGAAATTCCTACCGATTTGAAACATTCCCAAACCATTCAAAGACTACAATCATTCCAAAATATCATGAAGCCATATTTTCTATTCTCCCATGACGAATTTCACCCAACCCAGGAGAAAATTTCATTAAAATCAAATCACTAATAGAAAACTCTAAGAGATACTATTGATGATATGAATAGGATTTCAATGACAATAGCCGATGAAAATATGTTGATGTATATCCAAAATCCTAGTCAGTTCCTCCCAAATAAGATTTTTCCTAGAATAGAGGCCTTTCCCACCGCTTCCCAACAAAGAAGTTATTTTTATGGGAGCCCATACTATTCCTCAAAGAGAGTATATCTAATCAATGAGTGATTATTTCTATTATATAATAACTTAACTAGTGACATATGGATATCCCATGATCTACCAAAATCAATGGTGCATTCCCAGATCATATCCTACTTGATTTGAAGAGAACACTCATTCTGACCATCCTATTATGGATTATAAGTCATACCCAACCAATCCCGAGTCCATAGTGCCTCCATAAATCTCTTGCAGAATGGGTAGGCAATCCAGGGATCCCAATATGAAATAACAAAAAAGGAAACCCCTTATATCATTATATTCCCATGAACATATAGAACACCATGTTATAATTCTTACCAAATAGTGTATATGGTATATTACAACAAAATCCATGGATGTATTATTCCCTTTAAAACATTTGACGGAAGAGGATGGAGAAAACCATTAGGTTTTAGATTATTTTCTTTTTTTCTAATGGTAGTAGTAACAGTGGAATCATAACCATCAATTTCATTCTTTACTCTCAGTCCCCATAAATATCATCCCATTTCATAATACATACTTCCAGTTCCAATATGAATGTCCCGCAAATAACTATGATAGTTAAAAAATGTAAACTCATCATATATTCTTGGATTATAACTTGATTCCCAAAGTGGATAATACCAAAAAATGGGAGAGAATAACTGCAAATAGTCTCCCCACCATTACAGGTGTCTATGAATATATATAAAATATAATCATAATACTGAATCTACATAATAGACTCAAGTATATATGTATATAGATGAACACAATTCAGAACCATATCTAAACCATCTTAATGTTAATAAGGAGAAACTAAGATATGAGTTATGTTATGTTCCAATTTTCCAATGATTCCAAGGTAGTATGTGATTGTAATTTAATACTAAGTAAATCCAGAAATATGTTACCATTCTTTGTGTTATTGAATTTTTCATTATTTATGGTATGAAGGTATTCCACCCAACACTATATCTGAGATTCATTTCCTTCTAATAAAATATGTTACTTGGGATCTTATGGTCCAAAAGATCATGAGTATGTCCCCATTATTATAGTTTATCATACATATATGATCATTCATATCTACAGAAATCTCTAAATCATGTGTGGGGTAATTCTTCCCATGAGGAAGAAATTGAAGATGGTCATAGTCCACAAATTATTAGGATTCATGAGAAAGAAACTGAAACAATCACCAAAAAATCATATAACACCATATAACCCATAAGAGGCTTAGGTAAGATCAAGATTGGTGTTAAAGATTGAAGTAAATTCAACTCATCAAAAGATTTAGGACACTTTTCATCCTATATTAAAATTTCCCCATCATAGTTGCAGAATTCAATTGAAAACCCTCCAATAGTATCCAGCATGACCAAGGAATATCCATATCTAAAAGCTGTTTCATGGATCCTCCAATGAAAAAATAGCCTATACCATCATAGGATCAAATGATAAACCACATTTAGAAATCATGTTCCCCAATAAATTTTATTCATAGATCCAAATTTTTTTCAAATGATATCCATACAAATGGTGACTCCTCATGATCATCAAAACCAAAATGAAATAGTGATTATTTTGAAAATTTAATCTTGAATAAACAATAATATCGTCTATCAACACGACTATAAATTTTTCACTTTATCGATGACATATCTGATTCAATAGATCCATGAAACAAATAAGCCCTAGTTCGACAAAAAGGCATCACAATATATTTATAATGGACAAACCATCTACTAAAATATTTCTTCGGTATATCGGACTCTCTAAATATATGTTGATGACAGCTTGACTAATGATCAATATTCAAAAAATATTTTACCCCCTTTAGATGTTCAAAATAATTATACACATGGGGAAAATGATACTTCTTTTAAATGATTACCTAGTTCAACATTAGAGGGTCCACCAAAAAACAAAGTGAACCATCAGCCATCTCGAAAAAGAGAATAGGGGTGGCATATGGAGAATCACTAGGAAATAAAAATATTTTCTCAATCATATCATCCAACTAGAACATGATGGATCTTAGATCCACTTGTTCCATATGATAATTTGATATTGAGATCTTCTGTATACCTAAAACCTTTTCAATAATAATCTCTACCTCCTTGTTAAGAGAAGGACTATATAGTCATCTCAGAAAATGTTAATAAAGTCCTAAAAACCCATTGGAAGAACAAAGGAAGAAGAAACTACATTGGTAACAAGTGTTATAGTAGATAAAAAACCTTTAGATATGGGCAAGACCATCATGTGTAGAGAACCTTTTTACACTGATAAAATGCCAGGGCTAAAAAATGGATGTATCATAAGGTGTATAGGAATCCAACTACAGGGAAACACCTCCACCACTCATACGACACCCATGCAACTTCCCCTTGTTTGAATTCATGCCAATAAGGCTACCATTAGGTGGTGAGAAGGGGTAGAATAACTAATCAAACTTTCATATCCTACTATATCGTCTCAAAATAATTATAAAGATTCATCATGAATACATGGGTTCTAATATCAAATTAGAACCTATAAAGGTACATATATGCTTTTAAATAACCATTCATTACCTCTTCTAGTGGAAAAAATGTTGATATACAAACTGATTGGTGAACTCTAAGATAACGAACAGTACCAACAATGAAGAGTGGAACTCTAGAGATCATTAGAGTATACAAATAGAATGTAACGACCTGGTTTTTACCTTGTAAAATTGTTAAATATTTATACATATATTTCTAAATCTAGGAACTAAGACGTCATTCGACTCCAATTCATGTGTTTCCCAGAATTATTTTTATTAAAATATTTAATAAGTTTTATATTATGAACGTACAGTTTCAAAAATAAAATTTGATAATTCTATAATGGAACCTTGAATCCCAAATATGATACTATGGTTTAGCCTAGATTAATATTTTTACTATAGGCATAACCTAAAATTAGATGACACGTGTCTTTCAGATATCTCTTTGTTCAATGAATAAATATAATGTTTAATTTAATTTAATTAATTGAAAAACCTAATTTTTTTTAATAACAATCATGAATTATATTTTCTCAGTGTTAGAATCATAACTGTGGGACCATCATAATGTTTTCCTTCTCTCCTTCTATTGGCAATATTATATCTGATGACGAAAAAACTCAATATTACAGATGATTTTGATTCACTGAACACAAAGACATCCTTTGAACATTTGTTAGTATGTTCATTGATGACAAATGATCCAATATCCAGGTATGAATCATCAATTTTTATTTTACGCCATTTTTCATTAAATTGATTAAGTAGACCGATCACTTTCTTGGATCTTCACTAATCATGGACTGAGCACGTACTCATATTCCAATTAAATTTTTTATTCAAGCATTTTAAACTTCAGATATCCTCATTCATGATTGTTGGACAATAATACATTGGAAAAATAAATTAAACAACATTTTTCATGTATTCCTCCACAATAGCATCATTTTCTTCACTAGAAGGACCCTCTATAAAACCATGATTTTTTTGAATTAATTTTTTAAATTAATGTAATATTTTAGTTATTTTTCATTTTACACGACACTGAAAATAAATTATTTTAAAATAAATCACTATTATTATATAGTGGTTTACATAACACCAAGGTAATAATGCACTAAACCCAACACAAATTTTATCTTTATCTATATAGAGCATTGAGGTTAGCTTATGTTACAAGAAATACTGACTTTGCAAGATGGCTTGCATAAGATGAAAGACCAAATCTTACTGAAGAAAAATTTATTATTAAAACATTATTACTATGTAAGATATAACATAACCGTTAAATTTAAATTTATATTATTTACTAACTTATAGTTCAACTTATTGGTTACCTATTAATTAAGAAATTATATAGAAACCAAATGAATATAAAGGGAATGATTTTATTAAAAAAATACTTTCATCTGAAAAGGTGATTTTTATTAATATGTTAAATTAATTACTACTAGTGAATGTCATTAATTAAATTTATATTTTATATATTAAATAAAATTTTTTATACTCATAAAATTTATTTTATATGCATAATAAGCGAAAATACCCAATATTACACATAAAATCCTATATTTTTATAAATGTAGTTTTACCAACTTTTAAAGGTGATCATATATTGAATTTAAAATTTTGAACTTCTATAAATAAAATATTTCAAAATAAACATCATATTCTAAAGAGAATCCTAAAAATTAAGTTATGGAAAATTTTTGTTATTTTTCTGGGAAGTTTCATTTAATAATGAATAGTGGAAAACACTGAATTTTATTTCAAAACTGCTTTTTCATCTAATTTTTTATAAGTTCAAATTATAGATTAAATTGGATTAAATGTTTAATTAGATCATATTTTTACCAATAAACCCAATTTAGTTTATTTTAATTAATTCCACTTTGAAATTGAAAATATAAACCTAGAAAATGTTTGAACATTTTTACATTGAAAACCTGCACTGTCAACCCAACTACGAGGTTAAATATAAATTAATTTATTCCACATATGTTATTATAATTTTGAAAAATGTATTGTGTATTTTATGTCAGAATAATTCATAATTTATATTATTGTAAAATAAAGTTTTTATCAAATATATTAATGAATGTATTTAAAATTAATGTCATCGTCTAATGTAAAATTAAGCTTAACATGGGAATAAACCTAAAATAAAATGTCCCAAATAAATTAGCCGCATTTAAAATAACCATTTCCTAGAAATATTTTAATTTTAAACCTTATATTATTGTATTTTTTTTGTTTTAGAATGAAGTTTATAGGTAGAAACGTGGGTACACATGACTTGTTCTAAAAACTTTCTAGTGTGTCCTATACCTTCCCTATAAAAGGTCACCACCTCCCCCTCTTATTCAAACCTCTCAAACCACATATTTATGGAAATGTTCTACCCAAACCATTTCCCATAAACCCTCACTTACTCCTTTATTTCTCCTTTTGGCCATAAATCCTTCAAATGAAGCCCTTTTTTTTGCAGAGAGGAAAGATTAACCCAATTAATAAGTAACACCCTCACTCATGCTCAATTATTTTATTTTATTTCCCCAGTCCATAAAATCTATATATTTCATTATTATACAAAAACATATGTATTATAAATATACATATATATTTTTATGATAATTTTTATACTTAAAATAACACACACTTTTATTTAATGGAAACGAATGTACTATTTACCTGTACGACAAACTACCGCCTCACGAAACGTTGATTATTTGTTCTTACTTTATTGCATCTCATGATGAGAATTATGATGGAAAATATATTTATAAATGATATATATTATAATTAGTATCTATTTAATATTATTTAATTATTTTAGAACACATATATTTAAACTTTTATTTTGTTGAAAAATGATAATTGTGTTTGAGGAAGTGCAGATGACCGCCCCCTAAAAGTGATGTGATTCATTAATACCTTACATGGAGTGTATTAAGGATGAATTTAGTGAAATTATATGATATATATGAAATAATAATGAAAATTTAATTATAGTTTATTCATATATACCTATATATTATTTTTTTCATTCTTTCAATATGATAATAAAAACAGAAATAATTTTCCTGCATACATACAACCTACCGTCTCTCTAAATGGTGTATTCAATTTCATAATTATAAATTATATAGATTATTATAATACATTTATAATGAATATAAAATCGGTTTATTTGATGTTTCACATTATATAAATAGTGATATAAGTATAAGGACCAAAGATATTACATGTTTAGAAGCATGTGAAAAACAAAGCCAATATTACATAAAGCATAACATTAACATGAAATCATTAACAAATGGGAAATATAATGTCGTAATAAATACATATATGGTATTATTTATTAAAAAATGGTTCTAAGTTATATTTATAATAAATATATGTTAATTATACACGAGGTCTGTACGAGTACGATGAGATTCAAGACACAAGGTAAGTGAATTTCATATCACTTTTTATTTCAATTAGAAACATCCTTACTCACCAAACATTTATTTTTTGAGGTGTGTATACTGAACATGGTTAAATTATATTAATATAATAATTAAAGTAATGGGTATTTGAATATCAATTTTATTATATTTATCTCATTGGGTTTATGTTTTAATAGGTACCAAATCGGTATCGTAATTTTGTCTCAATTTTCCTTCATTGATTTTCATTTTAATTTGTGAAAATATATTTTTACATAAGGTTTATACATTATATATAAAATTTTATATAATTAATATACTTAATTTATCAGTATTTTAAGATTTATTTAATTTAATTTTATTACATGAGGATTACAGTTCAAATTTACCAAGTGTTAAGTGATTATTGATAAAATCTCATCACTTATCAAGATTTTTAATGATTATTCTTCATTTGATGAAATTTTTTGATCCATCTCACAAAAAAATTCATGAATTTTAGTATCCTCTAGATAACGAAGATATAATCTTTTATTGTTACCATTATTCAACTCATTGGTACATTATATAGTTAAAAATGTGTTTTTAAGAAATCTCAAATTTACGCTCTCTTCGGTCAGAAAAGCTATGTTATTTCAAAATCATGTTTTCAAAAAAAGGATTTCCAATAATATTATACTATTATACTATAATAATTAAAAGAAAATTTCACCCTTTTTTTTCTTTTACCAATGTTTTCAAAGGTACCTTTTTGTCACTTTACAAACAAGAAATTTTTCTATACTTTTTACTCCAGAAAAAGAATGTTCTTTTTACCTTGTACAACATATATGTATTCACCCGCAGTCATTTCCATGAAGCTTCCATTTAAATTTTAAAAGGAAAATTTTGTAGGTATTTTTATCAAAAATAATTTTAAAAGAAATATTTTTCAAATAGTTTTAAATATATATTTATATGTTTTAAAATTATTCTTCAAGGAAAATATTTTAAAACTATATTTCTACTCCTATTATATGTTTTCAAGAAAAATGGTTTTCAAAATGATTTAAATAATATTTAATAAGTTTTCAAGGAATTTTTTTTTCAAAATTTTCTCATGAACCTTTTATATGTTTTCAAGGAAAATTATTTTCAAAATTATTTCAAGCATGTTTTATAAGTTTTAAATAAATTTTTTCAAATTTTTTTCAAGCTTCATTTATATGTTTTCATGGAAAATTGTTTTCAAAATGTTTTCAAGCATAAATTTTTATGTTTTTAGGGAAAATGGTTTTCAAAATGTTTTACGTATTCAAAATAATTTTCCAAAGAGGAAACAATATTTTTCTCAAGAAATGTTTTCATAGTATATTTCCAAGTAATTCTCAATCTATAATGACATTTTTTATTGTTACTCTGGACCTTGTAGGAAATAATCAAAATGATCCATTCATGTTCTTTGTAGAATGGTTTATATTTTAAAGTAATGATGTTTATGACACCTAATTCTCTTCCACGGGTTATACACTTTTGAAAAAAATTTCGTTTAAATGGGTATGATTTGGTTAAATGGTTACCAAAATTATCACTTTTCAATATGTTGTAATGTGATTAAATGTTAATGATACCAAATTCATTTCATCAGTTATTATTTTAGGTTTATAAAACCCATATCTTTTCATGTTTAGTGATATGATTAATGTTTTGTTTCACATGAAGGTATGATTAAACTATGGGATGGGTGGGAAATATATCTCCCTCCAATGCATTGGGTAATGATAAGTTGTGTATGAGCTCAAAGGATATGCGGGATGTATTCTAAGACTAAAAACAAGATGGTATGTAGGTTGTTTCCCAACCCGGAATGTAAGAGGGTACATATGTTATATCACATGCCTAAAAATAATAAGGTACATGGGGTTTTTCCCAAGTCTATAAGTAATATGGTACATGGGTTGCATCCTCATCCTGAAAACAATAATATACATTGGTTGTATCCCAAGCCTAAAAGTATGAGGGTACATGGTTAGTTAGATCAAGATCAAACGAGGTACATGGAGTGAGCCTAAATTCTTATAAAGGTCTCTATAGGTATACTTCAAATAATATATTCTATTATTATATTTATGATACAAATTCTATGTGTTATTCCTAAAATATGATTTCATTTGTTATTATTTTTATTTCAATATCATTCCTATCTTAGGAATCACTAATCATTATTCCATAATTAATGTTTGAGATCATTAATAAGCATTTTATGATCTTATAATTTTATGATCATGTTCTCATTCCCCAATTCTCATGTTTATTCATACATATCTCACTCATGTATCAATGATTGCATTTTCATGTTTCCAAAGGTAATAAACTAATACTGTCTTTGGGTGTCTGTTTGTGTAATGTTTTATGTATTCTAAAAAAGTTTTTTACTTTCAATCTATATCAAAACTGTTTCGTTACACTCTCAGCCTCAGTTCGACATTGTCGAGTGGTACCAAGCCCGATCGACCCCCCCCCCCGAATGACTAAACAAATGAAGTGAGAGGGTTCGATCAACGAATAAATGTTAGATATGGTTTTTGTACGAGATGTGGGTTATTTTATTTGAGATTGGAGAATAAACTGTCAACGGAGGATGGATAAGATTCATTCAAGTCATGTGAGGATCCTCCAAATATCAGTGAAAATTAATTTTAATCCATCACATTGCTAGAAATGAAATATTCAGACTAGATCTACTAATCTATGGGAAAAATGTGGTGCTGTCGATGGTGGAATAGATAGATTCAAAGTAGGGAGTGTGAATCTAATATCCTGGAAAGATTTTGACTATACACCTTGTAGTTTGAAGAACACTTGGAATATCAGTCCTTAGTTGCAGCACTACTGTTTTAGTAGATTATATGTATCGCACATCGTGTGGGACACCCACATATCGTGTGACCTCATGATGGGGGCCTCAATATTTACTCTCAGATTACACATGCATTGTCAGGGATTTCCATGACATTTACTATAGTTCAGTGACACAAGGTGGATGCAAAGACATATCCAAGAACACAAATAGGACCCTAAGTGGCATGGGAACACAATGTATCCCTACAAACTTGGATACATGTGTACCTATAGGGACAGAACCAGGGGATGGAGTGGGACCACAAGTTGTGTGTGTCTAGTCACACACTGTGTACCCATTGGTTCCTTTTTAGAAAACATAAAACCTTCATATCTCATTCATTTGGATTCATATTTTGGTCTGCAAGTATACTACCCTAAGTAATTTTTCATATATAATGTGATGGTTCCCTCCATTGTGGCTTTTGGGGATTTAATATGAAATTTTCTTGGAAATATTATTTATTAGGTGATTCTCAATGATGGTAGTGATCAAGAATAGAATTAACACATACCCTAGAGTGGAACCCCCCCATAATCTTGGGAGTGGTTCCTCTACCTACTGAGTTGAACCCCTTATTAGATAGGGCATGGTTCCTCATGAAATTAGAGTGGAACATCCAATTAGATTTTGGGAGGACACTCTATATATACCTATAGATTGGAACCCCCTATCATATAGGGAGAAGGTCCTTCTGGAATTAGAGTGGAACCCCCCTTTAGTTTGGATGTGGGTCCTCCAAAAATACCTTACAAGGGGAACCGCTAATCGAATATGGTGTGGGTCCTCGATGACCAGAGTAGAACCCCCCCTGTCACACCAGATTGAGATTACCTAACCTATAGAGTCGAACCCCCATCACCATGGGTGTGGGTCCTATAATAATACTATATAATAGAACCCCCCTGACACACTAGGGTGTGGGTCCACTACTTTTTTTTCATTCCCCCTCGAATATGAGGTACAACCGTGAGGCATGAAAATTCTCACAGTTACTTATGGGAATACAATGGAGATGTTATGAATCATTTTTCGACTTATGAAACTGTGGGAGACACTTTCCCTAGGCTAAGATATGAGATGGAGATCCCCTTTTTCTATCATTTGGGTTTATCTGACTGGCGATATATATATATATATATATGTATTGATAAATTTGGTCTTAGTTTCTATAATGCCATGCGTTAAAAAGATGTGTGGGGTTTTATACAATCCTTCCATGTTTAGATTCATGTGGATGGATGAGTATACTCTCCTACTATGGGTGGAAAACACTTGACATGTAGTTCTTCTACACAACGTGTTCAACCTAATGTGCATATATGAGGTTACTCATTCTATTTGTTTGGTTTGAAGTGCATGATGTTTAAAATCTAATTTCAATATATTTTTATTATATCTCTTTCTACTACACCTTCATATTTATGGTCATCTTAATGGGTATGTTTATTGTCACACACGAATGGGATTTTCCAACATATGTCGTGTCTTATGAAGACAACAGACAGGTCAACGATGACGTTAGAGGTGTTTAGGGATAGTGGGTTCATTGGACCATGTACAATGGTTGTATCAGAGAGATCAAGATCGTAGCACTATAAAAAATTTACATTTACATTCTTTTCATGTTGGGACATGTTTCATGATGGGTAGGTATTTTTCCCTTGAACTTTTTATTTTTTGATTTTTTACACCCATACTCCCAAGAGGTTTTGAAAGCTAGGTTTTCATTTTAGATGTTACATATTTTTTATTTTTATTCCTCTAGAAAATTTGATTGATATTGATGATTTTGGTTATATATATTTATTAGTAAAAAGACAACCATTTTTTATTTTCCTTTCAGTGGTTTTCTCCAACCCATAGATATAGAAGACAATTTTAGGGTGGTTATGGCTTGATCCATGGTTCGTGTCAGGTCTTGAATGATTGGTATCATAGTAGATCATTTATTCAGAATTTTATTTTGGGTCTTATCCATATGAGTATTTTTTTGGCACTTAGGGAAATAATGTCAGAGTGTATCGAGTGTGTCTCTCAGGCAAGGGAATCCAGTGATGGTATGGGTGTCCGATGTATCCATTAACCAGGCCCTCGACAAAATGATTTTTGACTCAGCATACAGAGACATTGGTTTCAAGAATCAATGGTACATGCATCATATAGGATTTTGTCTTTGACATACCCTCTTGAGTCAAATACTCATTGTTGTTATAAATCTATACTCATCTGACTGTGGTACTTCTTGATTAAATTTTAGGATTCCTCTATGATGAAAACAAGCTAGGAAATTAGTTTGAGATCAAGACGATGTTCCAATGAATTATGAGGCCTTAGTTCATGTGTATCCTAGGAGATTATTCCTACCAGTTGGTAGGTAGTAACACCTCCACCTATTTAGTATTGTATCATAATATCCAAGAAGGCTTAGGTTGTTTCTGGGCTCATCACACTGAGTAAGTTCTAGTACTAGAAGTTATTGTGGTTATATGGTGATATATATACTTAGGAAACATATGATTGGATATAGTTTGTGGATCGTGTCTTTAGGACATCAAGAAACTGAAATCCCAGGTTCTTGTGGAGGAGTAAATCATTTTTCATGGGGAATATCAACGCAGATGGAGTCTTGTAACCAAAATTCATGATGAGTTGGAACACTCATGGCCCTTTATTCTATAGGTTAGTTTGTTAGGATTATTAACCCTCCTACTTGTACTCAATTCAAATTCAAAAGATTCTATTGTTGTGGTACGGAGGTATGATAGTGGATAAGTATGCATCGATGATTATCGACATTACCTAGTACTCCATTAACACGATCCATAATGGATACAACCAAGAACCAATGTTTGGGTATAGACTCTTTTGAGAGAATTTTGATTGTGTGGATCCCTTTTGAATCCACACCAATGTCATGGTTTTTGAGTTGGAATTTTTATAGACGTACCTTTTTTTGATATACTCCAACGTGTTGAAGCTGGCAGTGGTCATCATAGGGATTGGTGGTCTGAAGAATCTATAATATGATATATGACAAGGTCCTCTTACATAGACCTCTATGTGATCAAAATCTGGCACATGGTCAAGGGTACTAGAGAGGTATAAGAAATATATGATAGTGTTGTTTCTTTTCATATGATGGGAGATGTATCATAGTGTGAGCCTACCTCACCAGACATGCTGGGGAGTTCAATTAGATTGCAGAATTACCACCACAATAGAGGCATCAGCATGAGCAGGGATCTCCCATGTGAGATAAGGGTGGTCCCCTTTCAGGTAGGGATGGAAGTGGAAGATGATGATATGAGGGTGGTGGAAGAAACTATGATATCCTTCCACTCCAACAACCATGTGGCTGATGATATGCTTAGGGAGTTGGAGACCGGGGCAGAAGACAACTGTAGGCTCTAGAGGATTATGACCTCGCAATGCACATGTTGATCAGAAGTATTGTATGTGTGTTTCCTAATCTTCATTCTATATTATTAGACATAATTTCTATCCAATAATACATATATATACCCATGGTGTGAGATCTGGTGCTCCTAGAACTATCCCAGTAGTTTTGTCTCATGGTTCCTGCAAGGGACACTTCTTCTGTATCTTTTATCATTGGGCAGTGGGAGCTATCAGTTAGTGGAGAGAGGTTAACGTAGGACCTTTTGTCCATAAAAAAGTGTCCCTATAACATAATATTGGATATGTAGTGATTTTCAATTGTCTGAGACCATATTGACTATCACTGTAGACAAGTCATATGTCTTCTCACTATTGGGATGTGATTCAACTTTACAGAAGAGTGAGATATCAGGGTGGGATGAGTGGGTTATATGAGTAAGAGGCTACATCCCATATCCCATATGCTAAAAATTATATCCCTTGGTGTAGTAGTCTATTCATTTATTTGAATTCCTTTTGTTGTGGAGAATTATACGTACATCTTCCCCGAGTATGTTCTAGGAAATCATAAAGGGTGGGAGATGGAGCTTCCCATCAACTCACATTCTGGAACCGCTTTGATATATTCTACATCATATTAGATGACCCCTACCATGATTTGGGAGGTATGGTTGTATCTTGAGGACCTTCAATAAAAATGAATTATTAGGCTCTGTGTGTCCCCTTGGAAAACTCTTTTGTTGTTAATGAAAAAGGTAGCTGAGGACAGGTGACATTTCATATATTATCATATTATAAATCAAGAAATGATAATGAAAAAGTACTCCTTAGTAAGGATTTATGACCTCTTTGACCAGTTTCCAAGTGTGAGATGCTTGTCTAAACATGACTTATGGTCAATCTACCAACAATTGGGGGTTAAAGAGGCTAATATTCCAAATATAGAATTCTGATGTCACTAAAGACACTATGAGTTATTAATGATTCCATTTGGTCTTGCAAATGACCCTAAAATGTTAATTTATTTGATGATCCCGATCTTATTGAAGTACATGTACCTGTTTGTGTTCATCTTGGTCAATAAAAACTTATCTACACTGCATCATTGGAGGAAAACGAAGAACAGTTGAGGAAAGTTATTAATTTTAATATATATCACCAGCTTTATGGAATTATCATAATGTTTTAGTTCTAAATTAAAGAGGATAACTTTCTAAGGAATGTCATTTCTAAGAATGGTTTAGAAGTAGACCTAGTGAGGAGCGATGCAATGATTTCATGGGATCTTGGAATGATCATTTTAGAGGTGCATATATTTTTGGTCTTGGTTGGGAACTGGAGAAGGTTTTTGAATGAATATTTCAGGATTGCAGCTCGTTTTTCCCCCTTATATGAAAATGGATGTTTTTTACCTAGACTAGGCAGTGCTACTAGGCCTTTGAAATGTTGAGATTGAGGTTTTTGACTCCTCATGTGTTGTGAATCCCAGATGAGGGCACAATGTATGTTATGTAATTTCATTTCATAGGAGTTGGGATCAGATATGTGTTGATATAGTGGGAAGATGTTATAATATAAGAATTCATTATGTTGAATCCACATGTGTTGAATTATGGAACTCATGATATAGATTGTGAATCTGTAAACGTTTTCGTACTGATGTGGAGCCACTTCCTTCTAGGAGAGCGCATTTTGGTTTACTCAGACCATAAGAGTATCAGGTATGTCTTCACATAGAGAGAAATAATATGAGACATTATCTCTGGTTGGTGTTCCTATAAGACTATAACATTGAGATATTCTATACTCTAGTGCAGGGAAATGTAGTAGTACATTCCCCTTGAATATAGTCTAAATAACCCGTGGTGAAATATACTTTTGAATAGTTGGTTTCCTTTCATCTAACGTTGGTGGATTAGGGGGGTACATCTTTTCATTAGTTGATGGTGTTGACTCCTCCAGTCCTCATGTGTGTGAGAGAGTCCCAGCTAAGAGACATCAACTGTGAGGTCATTCATGATAATACATCCATTGGAAATTTACCATATGGATATTATATATCAGTTAATCGCTTTACCCTTTTCTATAGCTAGAAATTGTTCCCATTCAGGATGCTGTGGGAGGTGATGTTAGAGTTCCACATTTCTCCCCTAGTTGTACGTCTGGTAGTGGGAAAGATGTAAAAATACCATTAGTGGAATTTTTTGTGGTCCGATATGAATTAGGGTGTCCTGAATTTAATCACTCAGTTCATCACCCATCATTAGGTTATAGAGAAGAACTTGGTTCTAACAGGTTTTATTCATCCCCTTAAGACCTCAAAGTGTAAATAGGGTAAAATATCCATAGAAGTTGTTATAGTCATTTAATGTATTGCTAAGGGATATGATTTCATCTAAGTGATTTTTGGCTGACTAATGAAGTCATCTCACTCACATAGTATCCGAGAGAAGGGTTTGCGGGAGATTTTGGGGAAGATATACGTATGTGAGATTGATTTCATCCATTGGGAGATCATGATGATTGTCCCAAACCATGATGCATGGTTTAATACACAATTTTGAAGAGTCATGTGGGTGGAATTCTAGACCCAAATGAGGATTAGTACATCTTTTCAACCCCATATGGATGGGAAGACTGTGAAAACTATCATGGTGTTGGAGGATATGTTGAGTACTTGTATGTTAGAATTTATCCATACATTGTAGGAATACTTTACCTTGGTAGAGGTTGCATGAAACAAAGGCTACCACCCTACCATCAACATGGAACCTTTTGAGGCCATGTATGGAACACCATAAAGGTCACCGTTATTCAAGATAGTGATATGTAAGACATCACTTTTGGGTCCAAGGATGGTGCAGGTGATAACAGAGAAGGTCAAGGTCCTCTGTGAGTGGATGAGGATGGATCATAGCAAAAAGAAATCTTATGCACATTGTCATCGTAGGACCTTGGTGTTCAAGAACGGAGACCATTTACTATTTGGACTCTCACCAAAGGATTGTGAAGTTCAAACCAAGGAGGAAAGCTATCCTTGAGGTTCATAAGGCCATTCATGATCATAGAGATGGTTTGTGAGTGTTATTACTACCTCACCCTAACCCCACAACTACAGTGGGTGGATTATTTCTTCAACATGTCATAGATGATAATATACATTCATAGACCTAGACACAACATCCAATGGGGAGAGATAAACATAGAGGATGTATCCACATTTATGGAGAACTCGATGGAATCTGAGGATTGAAAATCGGACTCTACCTGCATACACCAACCCTTTGGTTTTTGTTCTATGGCAGCATGGAAATGTGTAGGAGAGAACCTGGGAGAGGATATCCAAGTGCAAGCTCTGTATCCCATGTTTTGTTATTTATTTTTAATTTTAGGTATTAATATATAAAAGTATGGAATGATTTAAAGACCATTTTTTCATTGTATGAATTAAAAATATTTCTACATAAACATCCTGAGCCAGGTGCTGAAACTATGTTTGATTTTGATTCCCAAGGTGTGAAAAATTAATTTAATAATAATATAAAATATATTTTTTATTTTGCATACATAGTTTCTCAAATGAAATGTGAATAATCAAAAATGGAATCACAAATTAGAAATACAAGACCCTTGTTTTCTTAGGAATTTGATGTTTATCCTAGGTGCGACCTAAAATAATTTGGTTTCAGACATTTAGATATCTCATTAGTTGGATGTTTCTTTAGATAATTAATTAAAATTTAAAGATAACTAATATAATTAAATGATCATATTCAATTTTCCTTAAAATTTATTATCAAGATATTTTCACATGGTTGGCCTCATAACTCTGGGACCATCAAGAAATTATCCTCTTCTCCTTCTATTGGTGAATAATATGAGATGATGGAGAAACATTAGATTAGTGAAGATCGAGATGAAACAACAAAAAAAGAAATCATTTGAACATTAGAGAACACATTCATCAATGAATAATGATCAAATATATTTTTACGACTCATAAATTTTTCATTTACGCCCCTTGTCATTAAACATATTGAGAATATCTATCTCTTCCTTTGATCTATGCCAATTGTGTCCTAGTCATATTATTGTTTTCTGATTAAATTATTTATTCAATTATTATATATCTATATATATACATGTTGTTGATAACATGAAAAAAATAGATTAAATGTTTTTTGTGGTGCCTTTCTCCCCAATTATTTCACTTTCTTTATAGGTAGGACCTCCTGGTCCCTGTTTGATGTTGTCGGGTAGTTATGTGCCTAATTTAACCACTAAAACGATGAGGAAACAAAATGAGAGGAATGGTTCATTGAATCAAATTTATATTTGGTTTGATTATGATACATGGGAGATAGTTATTGTGATAAGATATAAACCCATTGAAAACGGAAGAATCAGAGGTGTGCGGGGGACGTGCAACAATCCTCCAAAGATCAAGGGAAACAAATTTTTGTCCTCAAGATTTCAAAAAATGATAGATCTATACTAGTACGCCTAATATTTGGTGGAAATGAGGTGTTTTTTGTGTAATAGTAGGATTCACTATGTGGAGTGTGGATATAAAATTATGGAAAAATCTCCACTACATTTCTTGTAGTCTAAAGAACACAGAGCGTTTTGGTACCTCGATACGGCGGTTAGGGTTTCAGTGTATTATAATTATTTCAAACCCTATGGGACCCAAAAAAACCATTTAAAGAAAATATAGTGCCCAATAAATGTACTCTAGCATTACATGTGCACAAGAAAAATCATGAAAATTTGGAAATAAATTACATGGACACAGGGTGGATAAACGAGCATAGCCAAGAACATAGGTGGGACAAAGAGTGGCAGGGAATTCTATATATTTCCCCTAGATGGTATGTATCTCTAAATTGTTGGGGAACAATATACCTTTATGTAGGAAAAAAAGTGGTGTAATGGGACCACATGCCATGTGGGTCCTCTCACACACCGTTAACCCCTTTGTTCCTTTAAATAAAACTTAAAACACCCATATATACTTCATTTAGAATAAAATTTTGTCCCATGATTATCATATACTGAATGTTTCTCTCTATATATAATTTGATGATCCCATGTGTTTTGGATTTTGGGATACAATGTGATGTTTTCTAGGCACGGACTATATTTTGGTGACACTCGATGTTGATTGTGTTATAGTAGAGGATTACCAGAGACACATGAGTGGAATACCCCATCAACATGGGAGTATGTATTCTTTCTATAGAGTGTAACCCTCATATCTGGTATGGTGTGGTTTCTCATGAAACTAGAGTGGAATCCCCCATCAGTATCAAATTATGTTTTCTATAGATACCTTCCTACTCAACCCCCTATATCATTGGGCATGGGTCCTTGGGACACAAGAGTGGAACCCAACATCATTTTGGTTATGGTTGAACTATAGATAATTAGCATGTGGAACCACACTATTAGATATGATGTGGGTCTTAGATGACCAGAGTCGAACCCCCTATCACACCTCGCTGTGGGTCCTTGGCCTATTGAGTGGAACTCTCATTAGCTTTGTTGAAATTCCTTTAGAGATACTACAGATCTGACCCCATAACACACTAGGGTGTGGGTTCTCAATATGGATATTGATTCCCCTTGGCTGTGTTGTATAGTGGAGAGGCATGGACATTCACATTAATACTTCTAGGAAGAGACATGAGATATTGGGCATCAGTTTTGGTCTTTTAGAACCATTGGCAACACTTTTCCAAGTCTGAGCAATGAGATGAAGATCACCTTTCTCTATAGGTCAGTTTTCATTGAATGAGCATATATATACATTTGTATCCTTAACATTGGATTTTAATACTCTCCTTCCATGGTTTGTGAAAAAACATGGGGTATTATAGTTGATTTCTGTTTTTATCTTCCCATTGTTGGATGATTTTACTCTCCTACTATGGGTACAAAATACTCAATGTGTACTTCATCTACACAGCATTTTGAGCCCCTTGTTATGAGAATATGTTACTATTTATATTTCATTTCGTTGAGCTACATCTTATTTACTATGAACTATTTTTCTATTCCTATTTTATCTCTTACTGCTCCAACTTCAAATTTTGGGGCATCCTACAGTTTATGTATATACTCACCCCTAAATAGGATTTTCCCATACATTTCTTGTATTATGTAGATAGAAGATAGGTCGGAGATGACTTAATTGGAGCTTAAGGGTATGATTTAATTTCACCACTTAAGTTGTTTTTAGCATGGAGATCATTATTTAGGATATCTTAGTAGTTTTGCTTCTAGTTATTGTTATGTTGGGACATATTTCTAGTTGGTCGTGTAATTTTTCCATTTACATTTCAATTTTCACTATCGTACTCGTGTACACTCTAACGGTTTTTCATGATTGATTTATTTTCTAATTGTTTGAATATTTTATTATTATTTATCTATGTGTTTTCATTGATATGGCCAGGTTTCATTGTATAGTTAAAATTTAAAATGTCATACCAATTCAGATATTCCATTTGGGGCTTATAGCCACCCCATGGCCTAAAGAGGTAGGCTTGTGGTAATTGTGGTTCGATCCCAATTTAGGGTTGGGTCAAAACAAAAAACTAATAGAAAAAGAGTTTCTTGAAACACTTTCAATACAATCCAATGTGTCTATCCACATATATCATAAAATCACAACTTCTCTTTCTGGGACGATCAATCCTAAACACTGTAAACTTCATATTGTTATTCTCACGTGTATCCAAGAAGTCGATTGTTTAATTAAGCCTATCTAGCCAGTCCTCTACCTCTTAAGGCTCATTCATACCCTTAGTGTATGGTTCCTTTATGATTATAAACTACCATGATTAATATATTTATCTTCCACAACCCTGATTTATCTGTACAATTGTTTTCTACACTAGTTGTATATTATGGTCTAGAACATGCACTGCTCTCATGATAGCCCCTGTAAAATTTCTACCAAGAGGAAGATTCTCATGAGGATAATCTTCTAAACCCTCTTATGGATCCCCATGATTATATATCATAAGAATATCACTTCACACTTAAGACAAATGAAACCCCAAGAAAATATAAATAATTACTATTGAAACCAAAATATCATAAGAATAATTTTTATTATGAAATAGAACATATAAAAGAAGGCACACATCATAATATTTATTTGTAACATGGGTATCATCATGGAAAGGTCTAGGAAGGAACATCCCAAAACCAACCACTAAAGATCTAAAAATATTATCTCTCATATAATAACTACCCAATACTGAGTACAACCTCTATATGATACAAAATAGTCACATCCTGACCCAGAGAACCCATTCTAGTTGGATCCAAAACGAAATGTGGACAGTACCAATGGGAATTTCTGATCCCCATGGGTTATCAACTAGAACATGTGTATCTAAAAAAACAAGGTAGAATGATTTATCCCAACCTAAACAAGACAGAATAGAATATATATATATATTTATTAAAAGTAAATAGTGGATAAAAACCCTGACAAAATATTTTCCCTAACTATAATAAAATGGAAGTTGTTATACAACACAAAATGGCTAAAAAAATCCAAAGTACAAGTCCACTAGTAATGAATATTTGAAAAAAAAAATAAAACCAATTAATGTGATATTTAAGGTATACCCCCACCATATCCCCACCATATACCAAATCCCAATGAATATATAACATTCTTCCACACTATGGAAGCTTGCCTCTCCCTACACAAAAATGAAAAAAACCAGGTCTACACACCGTTGAAGGGGTATGAAGTGTTTGAGATAATTTGATCTGTAGGATGCCAACTAGGATTTCCATATCAAATATCTATAAATAAAATCCATGTATTCTCATTTAAATGGGAAAAATTCATGATAAATTATAAAATAGTTTATAATGAAAGCATGATAAATATTTCCCCTCTTACAATGTTCTAAAACATGTCAAGAAAATAAGATTCAAATATTTATTTCAATAAAAATTTAATGGATTCAAAATAGTTATATCAATTATCGAATAAAAGAATGGAAAAGTATAGGTATAAATTTTATGGGTTCACATAATTCCATACTATTAGATTACTCATACAATAACCAATGCCTAGTGTGCACTCATGCACCCATAAAACAAGCCTATAGATCATAGGAACTCATGAAACTGAACATCAAAACGACCCTCAAAATAATATTTATCACTCTTACACAAGCACAATGGTGCAGGGATGAACCCAAAGGATGGTGGGTGTGTAATTCAAAGGATCATTGAAAAAACCCCACTTTTGATTGCTATGGGAGAATAAATTTTTTATTATTTTTTCTTTTTATAATTTTTTGTTTTCTTTTTAAATGAATGAATGTAAAACTAAATTGTATTTTAAAAATCTATATACTAACTAGAGAGAATAAAAACTAACTATTGAGAAGATAGTGTACTAAAATGTAGTAGAAATGAAAACAGAGCATAGATCACATGAAGTACTTGGGTTATCTAATCTAATGGTAAGATGGTTCACTTCTTCAAAACTATTATTGAACCACACCTAAAGAAAATACTATAGAATCTACCTTGTTAGGAAACTCAATAGACAGAATATTGATTCATGGAGTTCGCCACTCAAAAATCAATCAAACTGCCTGAATGTTTGATAAAGCAATTAGTTGGAATAAAACTCATTGTAATACTCCTACTATTGATGATATTAAAGCTATAATAAATTTATTCAAAATATAATCTTCTATTTGGTCTTGAATTGATGAATTTTCGAAATAATTTAGGAGTAAAACAATTAAACATAACATCATAATTCAATCTCAGCAATTAATTATGATTCTAAAAAAAGGAAAAGAACATGAAAAAATCTAAAGGCAAATTCAGTAGAATCAATTTTCTGAGCTAAGACAGAATTAGCCTATGATCATATTGATTTCAACAATAAAAACACCTGAAAATAGAGTACAAGAATATTTGATCATAGAGGGAGGAATAACTCTCCATGTTATCTCTTCCCTCGGGCACCTTATCCTCTAGGTCTCCTTGAGACTCTTGGATCTAATTTGTTTCTCCCGAAGGATGTGTGTGGGATGTCTGAATGAGCATCATCCCCTTTTGTTTTATGTTTTCTCCTCCTTAATCATACAATCATCTTTTTCATCTCACCAAAAATCTTCCACCATATCTAATTGTTCTCCATCTTCGTACGACACACGTGCATTCTTTCAGTGAATCTCACATCATTATAGCTTTTCCCTCATAACTAATTGTCCACAATTTTGTTCAGTGTATTTGGATGGGATTAAAATTCATGTAAGTACCTGAAAAACAAAGGATGAAAAGTACATAGTTAAATATAAAATACAAATATCTAACGCACTTCATTATATAATAGTATTATTAGTTTTAATTTCTATTTAAACAATTAGTAAATATTTTATTTAATCATTTAATCTATTTTATTTTTATTATAAACATTGTTAAATGTTATTATATATATATATTTATTATTATAAAACATATTTATTTAATTATTATGTTTATAATTTAATATTTAATAATATTATTAATATTATTAGTAATTGGTTATTATATATTATTATGTTAGATTATTATTTATTTATTTATGTTAATTACATTACTTTTAGTATTATAATTATAATTAATTATTATAATTATATTTAATCTATTTACAAATTTTAATGATAATTATTATTTTTATTAAAGTATTTATTTAAATTAATTTATTTAAATTTAATTATTTAATTATTAGATATTTAATTTAATATAATTTATTAATTGATTCAATTTTATTATTAATTATCTATTATTTAATATTCTAATTATAATATATTATAATAATCATATATTATTTGTTTATTTTTTTAACCAAATTAATTAAATATTATTCAATTTAATTATTTTTGTGTTTATTATATTAATTTTTTATTTTTTAGGCCTTCTTCATCCCCCAATCTCGGCGCCGGGGGGGGAAGAATTTCGGTTGTCTTTCCCAAATCCAGTGGTGGCTAGATCTCCATGTGGCAAGATCTTCTTCTTTCTTTGGTTCCGGCGCAGCCCTACGCAGCATCTCCTAGTGGAAGGTGGCCTCATCTTTGGTCATGGAGGTTTCTTCTAGTGAGGTCTCAGGAGCAGCTCCTCACATAGATAGTATCTCTTTATCCTATCACCGACATCCCTCTTTCTCACCGAACAAACCTCCTTCAAAATATTATCCTCGACCTTCTCAGAATTTAAAAGCTCATGTTTTTTGAAATCAAATTGAGTGTGATTTCATAAAAATCAAGGGATCCGTCAGGTAAATTACTGAACTCAAATAGAGATATTTCAAAGGCAGTTGGTCTATGGGTCGTTGGTAGGGTTTGTGGATTTGAGTAACAGGGATGTACGAAGGTGAGTCATTATTACAATGTGATGGATTGACGGTAGCAGGCAGGGGTGGTGCGACCGGTTGCTGTGAAAC
Organism: Viscum album; assembly: GCA_963277665.1. Lineage (NCBI taxonomy): Eukaryota > Viridiplantae > Streptophyta > Magnoliopsida > Santalales > Viscaceae > Viscum > Viscum album. The sequence continues at coordinate 420,688,666 of OY728127.1, read as the reverse complement.
TATGAAAAGGTAGGATAAAGCCCAGATGTAGGGATGGTCACATCAAAAAAGAAATAGTTTAAGAGGATACCAAGCCACCAGTAGAGAAACAGTGCAAGACTTACTGTGGCCCCATAATTGGATTATGGTAGCAAGAGGTTTGTTGTGAAATAGTAAAGAGTGGTAAATAGTGAAATCATTAAAAGTTGAAAACAATGTCACTATTTAAATCTTCAAAAATGTTAATGAAAATAAAAACATAAATAAAATAGAAACTAAATAATTAATTTAAAACTATAAATAATTAAAACATTTAAAAAACAACTTATAAACATAAATAAAATTAAGAAACAAATAAAACATAAATTAACATATTAAAAACATAAAAAACCTAAAACATAAACTTTATATAAATTATAACATAAATTAAAAAATCAATTACATCATTTAGTATTAATATAACAATGACACTAAAAAAAATTAATAATTTACTTGCCTATAAAAAATTAATACTTAAATTATTTATTTTAAAAACTAAAAATACATAATTAATTATACGAAATTATTTACTAATAGATTTAATTATAATATTACAAAAGTATTATTATTTTGTAAAAATTAAAAAATTTATTATTTAAATGATTAGAAATCAAATAAAATGATATCGAAATCTATGTAAAAATAAGGCCCCATAAAATTCCCCCACACTTAAACATTTTTTGTCCTCAAACCAACTCATATTTTATTATCCTTGAAAAATAGAAAAGTCTGTTTTTATGAAATTATGATCATGATGTAACATGTTTGACACTTATAAAATAGTTTATTGAACTATCAATAAGCTTTTGAAAATATAACTTGAAATAAATTCTTGACTAATAAAAAAATCTTAAAGTTAATTACTATTTAAATAAATCCTCCACCAATGAAGATGTCCTGCCTCATATAAGAGCCTTCATAATTACACATTTCAATTAAATATCAAGTTTTAAGACCATGAGTGATAACATGATAGATAAATGTGGAATTATAAACTTAAAAAAATGACCTTTGTTTATTGACTAACTCCTAGGGTCCAAAAATAATTTTTTTGAATCACCTATTGATGCAACCTAAATGACTCCCATATGAATCAATTTTGCCCTTATTTATTTGGAATTCATCATTCCCCTTGCCTTTATGAACTCTTTTTTGACCCTAGAAACATTATTATTATTTTTTATAATCTAGGTAAGATGTGGTATGCACCGTGCAATGCACTTATTCAAAGTGTATAGCGGTATTATTGTAAAAAGAAACACACATTGTATCAACGGTCTCATAAATTCATTTTGGGATCCTAAATACCCAAACTAATCCAGTTTCAAATGATTTATATAAAATCCATTTATCATGGCTCACTAAGGTTTTTTTTAAATAATTAAAATATTGCATGTCCCCTAGACTCAAGTTCATACTTCATGTTCCAAGGTCTATGATCTCAATTCCATCAAAATATAACCCATATCACTCTAAAAAGAAGTTTCCCAACCCAATATTCATAAAATAACTATGATTGTTCACTTAGTAATCATTCTCCCACATCAATTTAAAATTCAAAGAAACTATCAACTAACAAAAATATATTGTCCTTAAGCCATAATCAATTGAATTATAATTTACATCATAAATTGTCTACGAATTTTGAAAAAAATAACCATTTCATACAGAAAATTTTGAAGTGGCACTGGGAATCAAAGAGCATTCAATTAAGAACATTTTAGCTCAATTATGAAATTACTCCCACCCCCACACTTAAAAGGATGATTTTTCCCTTAAAGACGAATTCCCATGTGGATAAGAAGAAATATAAAAATAATTTTCAAAAATAATTTTCAATTAAGTAAATAGATTAAATGCATTGGATCTCATTAACGTTCAACAATACAGTTTTCTATTGAGTCAAAAGTTCTCTATTGACTTTTAAATGTTGTTTTGGAAATCAAATATGTATTCAAATACACTTTTTGTGTTGACTGTGTCAATATTACTGACCCTGTCAATCATTCAGACTCTGTCACTCGTACTAACTCTGTCATTCATACAGACTCTGTCAATCGTACTGACTCTGTCAATCATACTGACTCTGCCAATCATATTGACTCTGTTTATCATACTGACTCTAACAACCGTACTGAATTTTGTGAATCATACACACTTTTGTATCATATCAATACATTACACTATGTAATACTAATAATACTCATATTTTACTTCTATCACATGCTTGTTTTTATCCATAATAACACATGTCAATCATACTCATGTTTATCATCTTCATATATATTTTTTTAACCAAAATTATGTCATGGTGTTAGTTATAAACTAATCAAAATTATGTCATGTTTTTGGTTTCAATATGACCGTTATAATTCCAGGTGTCCAATTCCCTCCGAGATTTCTGATGAAATATGACCGTTGGAGGAAATTTGACCATTGGAACCAGAGGCCTATAAATAGGAGGTCATTTGAAGCTAAGAAATACAACTGAGAGACTTTGACCATTCTGTGCTATCATGTTCTGGAGAGAGACGCTCCGACTTCTCTCTTTCTTAGTGCGAAATCCTTGAAATTAAAAAACATGAATGGCTCATTCTTTGTTTTCATATATAAATAAGTTGTTTATTTTTCTTTGTGCGACCAATCAGGTAATAACGATCGAGGGCTGCTGAGGATAGGAAGATGGTGCTACCGATCTTCTTATCGAGGTATTTCAATTGTTTGAAGTACATAGGTGCCGATTACTTGAAAAATTTAGGGCTTGCGGGGATAGCAAGACAGACATACCAATCATTGTATTGAGGGCTTGTAGGGATAGTAAGACAGGTGTACCGATCATAGTATCGAGGGCTTATCAAGGTTGTGGTAAGACATACCTCTTATCTTAGGTGAAGGGATACACTTATCTTTGGGTAAAAATAATTGCAATACTTTTAAATTTCTACTTCAGTTTGTTTTAGAAAGGGAATTTTATTGTTTCCTTTCTTCATTTCATATTGATTTGTAAATTTTTCAATTACAATTATACTGTTACATATTGCATCCACAACACTTGAGCACAACAACTACCAGCTTCTACACATAGATATTGGGCGCCACTTTCTTAGGGATCACAAAACAATGGATATATTATTTTACAATTCATAGGAACTCAAGAACAAATTCCGGATAATTTTACAAAACCACTACCTCCAGATAGATTTGAGTTTATAAAACAGATGTTAGGAATGATTACATTAACATAATCATTCATGTATACATCATGTTTTACCCTTCTCTTTACATTAAACTCCTCTTAAAATGGGGAGAACATTTTTTTTACCTTATAAATTTCTTAAACATTTCCTTCTTTATTCGTTTATTATTTTGGATTGCTACATTTCTGATTATCGTTTTGACTATTTAGTTATTGTTTTAATCATTTGTCATCTTGTTTACCTGGGTATCGTATTCATTTGTTTTCCATCAGCACGTCAACCTATGGTAACAAACACTGTTTTCCTTCGGCACGTCAACCTATAGTAACAACATTGTTTTCCATCAGCACATCAACCTATGGTCAGAACTCTGTTTTCCATAGGCACGTCAACCTATGGTAACAACTTTGTTTTCCATCGGCACGTCAACCTGTGGTAACGACTTTGTTTTCCATCGGCACGTCAACCTATGGTAACAATTTTTTTTGCCATCGGCACATCAACCTATGGTAACAAATTTTTTTTCCATCAGCACATCAACCTATGGTGACAACTTTGTTTTCCATCAGCATGTCACCCTATGGTAACAACATTGTTTTCCATTGGCACGTCAACCTATGGTAACAAATTTTTTCCATTGGCACGTCAACCTATGGTAACAACTTTTTTTTCCATCAACACGTCAAACAATGGTAAAAAATTTGTTTTCCATCGGCACATCACCCTATGGTAACAACTTTTTTTTCCATCGGTACGTCATCCTATGGTAATAACTTTGTTTTCCATCGGCATGTTAACCTGTGGTAACAACTTTTTATTCCATCATCATTGTTTTCCATCAGCACGTCAACCTATGGTAATGAAATTTTTTTCCATCAGCCTGACATCCTATGGTAATAAATTTGTTTTCCATCAGCCTGACAACCTGTGGTAATGAATGTTTTTCCATTGGCTTGAGAACATATGGTAATTACTTTGTTTTCCATCGGCTTGACAACCTATGGAAATGAATTTGTTTTTCATCGGTCTCACAACCGGTCATATTCTTTCTCCTCGAACTCTTGAATTTTAATTTTTCTATTGTATTATACTATGTTAATACTATTAAACCAACATCTTCCTTAGAATCTCTGGCTGGTACAATCTGTCCATACATGGTATTGTTTTACATACTTTTTACTATTTGACGTTTTTTAAAAAAACCTTTAAATCTTATCTATTGATTTTTTGTCTTCCTATATCAACCGTATAAGATTAATGGTCATCCTTTTTTTGGACTAAAAATAGACCGCTCCCCTCCCCAAACCCACACCGGTTTTTCAGATCTCGTGGCGATGTTCTTCATCCTTGTTTTAAAGACTCCGTACGATATTCCATTTTCTGCATCTATATGTCTCAGTCCTCTGCCAACACTCCTACCTAAATGTCTTCAAAACCATTTTCAAAGAAATACTTCCTTAGAGAAAGGTTAGTTTCTTGGGACTTCATTGACACCTAGGATTGAACAATCAGGATGATTATTTTGTTTAAAGGCTGGGAAGATATTTGTGTTGAAAAACATGTATATGATGATCTGGTTATTATTGAGGAAGTTAGTCCATTCTACAAACCGTGTCTTTTGACAAAAATAAGATAATAAACATTGTTGTGTACGATATAAAAATATAAATGTCAGTGAAACAAGCATCCCAATTTCTAAATGTATCAATATATGGTGATTATTTATGTCCATCTCATAAACTACCAGAGGAAGTTGGTATGTTTAATAAAGAAAGTGCAGAAAAGTCATTGCTTCTTATAAATTAATAGAAGAGAAAAGTAACTAATTTACCTCCAGATAACAAATTCATGTTTCTTTTCTTGCAAGGATTTCTTATCCCAAGGAAAGGGGATAGAGAATCTATTAAAGTCTCTGATATGTTTATGCTAGACAATCTTGTAAACATGAGAAAGGTAAATCTCTTGGGATACATTTTCATGTCAAGAGCGATCAAGTCCCCTTTGATTATGTATCCATATATTCATACGTATTTCATTCTTGTGAGCATGAAGTTTTGTAACATTCCTTTGAAAGGGAAATTGAAAGAGTCCAAGCCTTCCTGGATAAGTAAGAATATGTTGAAGAAGTTGTATGTTAGTTTCGATGAAAACTCAAAGCTCTTTTTCAAATATGTATAAGCTGAATCAGCACCAAATCAATTGGCACCTTTGCTAATAGAAGATAATCCAACTGTTGTTGTTCCTCAAAATTCAAATCTGTAAACCTATTCTAATCCAAAGAAGAAACCTAAATACAACAAGGAGGTTTTGTCCAAGTGGAGGAATGACGTAGAAAAAAGAAAAACGGTGATCCTATGTTTGGTCTTCATCCAGCTGAATCTTTTGCTGAGAGGATAAGGGTAGAGGATACCGTTCATGCTAAAAAGAAAAATAAGACACTTTTGAAAAGGAAATATCAAGACTTTGATGTTTCTAAAATTATGAAAATGATTGAGGAGGCTAGTGATCAACTAACAGAAGAAGTGAATCAAGAACCTATTGTACATAGTACTCCAGATAAAGAGAAAGGGGATCAAATGTTGGAAGAAGTACAAGAAGTTGAAGAAGAGGAAGAATATTTTCTTTTGGAATTTCTTTAGCGATCAAAAAAGAGTATAGAAGAATAGTTTAAAAATCAATGTGAAAGTATTCAACAGGTTCCTCAAATAGATCAAGCACCATCTAAATCTCTTGAAACTTCAGATACAATTCTTTCCCACGAAAAACAATGTGCTCAATCTTCTCATACCAAAGAAGTAATTGTTATCAGTGACAAAGTGGAAGAAGAATGAATAGAGAGATAAAAAGAAAAAGAAAAACATCTAGTTGAAGTCTCAAGCCTATCAAATGAACTAGATTCATACGATGAGGAAACTGATTCAGAACACACAATTTCTCTCAGGAAGAGTGATTATGTTGTTCATGTTTTGAGGAGGATAGAGAATACTATTCCTTATTTTCATAGACTTGAAGGGAAAAATGATTTCATTATTCAAAATGAAATAATGAATTTTGGTTCTATAAGAGAACTGAGAAAGAGAGTACTGTCAGTTGAAGGTGATTTAAAAGTCCTATCTAAATGTCCGGCTGCTCAAAAGAAGGCTTGCAATAGAATGACTAATTGGTCATAAAACATAGAGAGCTCAGTGAATGATCATGAAATGTAAATTGATGACTTAAGGAGGCTTTCAAATAATATTTCTATTACTTTCAATAAGCTTGACAAAGAAACTATTGAAAGGCTCAATCAGATTTCAACAACTCATGGAGAAGATATTCCTTAAGTAAAAGAGCTGCAAGAGAGAATGAATTATTTTCAGATAGAGTTTTCGAAGGTTTCATCATTCAAAGTTGAAATAGATTTTTTAAAGAAGACAAATTGTGTGTCATCTAAAGAAAATAAGAATATTCAAGACAAAATTGATGCTCTTGAAGAAGTAATCAGATTCCAAGAAGAGATTATCAAGAATCAGGATTAGCTTTTTGTCGATCAAAAAGAGCTTCTCAAATCTCAGGGTGATTATATCTCTAAAGACAATAATGAAATAAAAAATATGAAATTCGTTCTTCAAGAGCTGATCAAGAAATAAAAGGAAAGAGAAAGCAAATTACTGTTGTTGAATCTTTCATTTCTCATTTCCATAATTCTATAGTCTTTTATTATCACAATGATATTTATGTTACATATTCCCATTGCCTTGCATTTCTTTTATCTAACTCTTTCTGGAAACTCAAGATTTCCCCATTATTTTTTTAAATCCCAATGGGGGAGAATGTTTTATAAAGGGGGATAATGTTTTATAAAGGGATAATGTTTTAATAAAATACTTTTAAATCAAGGAAAATTTATGAATACAATACTTAGGAAAGTACATACCTAAGGGGGAGTTAGTTGTATTAAATTTCATATTCAGAAGTGTTTTCAATATCTGAGGGGAGATAAGTATTTCTTTTTTTTACTTCATTTTTTGTGCTTTCCAAAAAGGGGTAGATTGTTCAGTCAAAAGTTCTCTTTTTACTTTTACGTTATCTTTTGGAAATCACAAATGTATACATATATAGTTTTCTTACTGACTATGTCAATCGTACTGACCCTGTCAATCGTACTGACTCTATCAATCATACTAACTGTGTCAATCGTACTGACTATGTCAATTGTACTGACTCTGTCAATCGTACTGACTCTGTCAATTGTACTGACTCTGTCAATCGTACTGAATCTGTCAATCGTATTGACTTTTGTGAATCATACTCACTTTGTATCATATCAATACACAACACTATGTAATACTAGTAATACTCATATTTTACTTCTATCACATGCTTGTTTTTATCCTTTATCAACATATGTCAATTATAATCATGTTTATCATCTTAATATATCTTTTGTGTTAACCGAAACAATGTTGTGGAGTTAGTTATAAATTAATCAAAATGATGGCATTTTTTCGGTTTCATTATGACAGTTATAATTCCAGGTGTCCATGTCCCACCGAGTATTCCGAAGAAATATGACTGTTGGAGGAAATGTGCCAGTTGGAACCTGAGGCCTATAAATAGGATGTCATTTGAAGCTAATAAATAAAACTTAGTGTTTTTGATCATTCTGTGCTATCATGTTCTACAGAGAGACGCTGTGACTTCTCTCTGGCTTCGTGTGAAAGCCTTGAAATTACATAATGTGAACAGATCATTCTTTCTTTTTGTATTTCAATAAGGGCTTTGTATTTCATTGTGCGACCAATCAAGTGATAACGAACGAGGGCTACTGATGATAGGAATATGGTTCTACCGATCTTCGTATCGAGGATTTTTAATTGTTTGAGAGACCAAGGTGCTGATTACCTGCAAAATCGAGGTCTTGCTGGGATAACAAGACAAACGTACCGATCATCATATCGAGGGCTTTTGGGGATAGCAAGACAGACGTACCGATCAACGTATAGAGGGCTTAACAAGGTGGTGGTACGACATACCTCTTATCATAGGTGAAAGGATACCCTTCTCTTTGGGTCAAAAGAATTGTAATACTTTTACATTTTCGCTGCAGTATGTTTTAGAAATGGAATTTTATTGTTTCCTTTCTTCATTTTATATTCATTTGTAATTGTTTCAACTACAATTATTTTGTTTCATATTTCATCCAAAACACTTGAGAACAACAACTTCCATCTGCTACACATAGATATTAGGCATCACTTTCTTAGGAATCACACACAAAAAAGAGATATTATTTTACAATTCATCGGAATGCAAGACCAACTTGCGACATTTTTACAATACCATTACCCTCTGATAGATTTGAGTTTATAAAACAGATGTTAGGAATGATTACATTAATATAATCATTCATTTCTATTTCATGTTTGACATTTATCCCTACATTAAACTCCTTATAAAATAGGGAGAACATTTTTTTCCTTATAAATTTCTTAAACTTTTACTTCTTTATTTGTTTAATATTTTGGTTCATTATATTTAAGATTATCATTTTGACTATTTGGTTATTGTTTTACTCATTTGTCAACTTGTTTACATGATTATTGTATTGATTTGTTTTCCATTGGCAGGTCAACCTATGGAAAAAAACATTGATTTCCTTCGGCATGTCATCCTATGGTGAGAACTTTGTTATCCATCAGCAACTAAACCTATGGCAACAACATTGTTTTCCATCACCATGTCAACCAATGGTAACAATATTGTTTTCCATAGCCAAGTCAACCAATGGTAATAATCTTGTTTTCATCGGCACATAAACCTATGGTAACAACTTTGTTTTCCATCCACATGTCAACCTGTGGTAAAAGCTTTGTTTTTCATCGGCACGTCATCCCATGGTAACAACTTTGTCTTCCATTGGCACATCAACCTATGGTAACAACTTTTTTTTCCATCATCACGTCATCCTATGGTAACAACATTGTTTTCCATCAGCACGTCAACCTATGGTGTCACGACCTGCCTTCACCAAGATGAGGGATGAGACAAAAGATTTCTAGACCATTCCTTCTTCAAGTTGAAGGAGAGATAATAACCACTCATACCCACCTTCAATAGGTCATGGAGTGGTGACTATCACCAAGGGTATTAGTCACACACAAGATGTAATTCATTACCCTTTTTCATTAATAGGATCGGGAGATAACATAGTAAATCCCAACAACACCAAAACTGGGGGTAAAAGTAAAGACAAAAGAAAACCATTCCCATATGCATGTTACAAAATTAAATACGACAATGTACAAGAAGACTACAAAGGTAAAGTACCAAAGAAAAAAACAGAAACAACAACTGTCCCAATGTCTGAGTTAGTACGGCCCTGCACTATCCCTGAAGTCCTCCTAGAAGCCTGAAAGCAGTTTTATATATGTAGGGTGAGCATACAAGTATAATTAATAGGGAAAACCAAAGACTCTCTTGCACAAGTGGGGAGGAATTATAAATCCATGTGAGAAAATAAATGACCAGAGCACCTAGCAAGGAAAACTATCCACCCAAGCCTCACCAAGGCACACTCCCCAAAGAACGTAGGTCAAGTAATGTATAGTAATAGAACATCGATGTCTGGGTACCCCACCGAACTTTCCCACTGGTTATTGAAGACATCCTACACATCGAAGCAATCCTTCCATTCTCACTGTTGTTCCACTTCCACACCCACCCACACACACCTGGGCACAACCACACATCACGCTCACAAACACCAGGACCACAACCACCATCCTGCCCAAAAACACCTAGGCCACAACCACCACACATAACCATGTCCACAAACACCTGGGCCAGAACAACTACTGCCATGCCCGAAGACACCTGGGCCTCATACCGAAGATTCTTGGGAAACAACATGTCCGCACACACCTGGGCCAACCACCACAACTACCCTTCTTGAAGAATCGTGGGATATAACGGACCTTAGGCTGTCACATCCTGCCCAATGAGTCTTGGTGTATTCGGTAAAGGGAGAATAAAAGGAGATAATAACCGACAACTCATAAGAGTGTTTGGAAGAAAACACCAGCCCCCATGAAATGGGGGTGTTCAGCACTAAGTGCTCAACATGGGTGGGGCACGAATAAGAAACATAAAAACTATAGATATATGTATTGTTAACAAGAAATCATCCCAACCTAGGGTTCCCAAATCCAACCTAAGCACAACAACCTTGTTACTATTCATTCATAAAAGAAGGCACAACACTCACACCATGTCACAACTCATTCACAAAACTGGTTCCCCATTTTATCCATTCTTTTTTTCATGTTAAAGTGTTCCCATTTAGGTGAATTATACACTACTGGGAAACTAACATGCATAACTACAAGATAGGGAAAGATAAATAGTCAAACATCAATTTAAGCATTCACACCTGGTTCTCTTGAAAATTCACAACAATAAAGGGATTAGTGAGATAAATCAAAATACTGGAACCAAACCAAGCCTTGAGATATAGCCCCACACAGCTTCAGATTTACAACCAACAATCGTGCCACAAGATTTGATCCCATCCTCAACCACATCACCCCACAAGAATCAAACAATACAACACACTTACTACCAAAAAAACAGAAGGGAAACTTCCAGGTTTAAGCACATCATTCACTATGTTTTCTTCATTCTGTTTGGTTAACCGGGGTGATCACACAAGGTTCGTTGCTCATTGGTCATTCATTTAATTGGACAAGATTATGTGATTAACCAAATTTCCATGTTGGAGAAATTTAATTATCACAGAAGACAAGGGTTCACCAGTGCACATGGAAAGACCAACAAAGACCATGATGTTCATTTAGTATTTCCCATACAATTCACAACATATAGAAATTATAAAAAGTACAGAAGAATTTTCCAATGCACCCCATCATTCTTTAATTGTCTGTTTATTATATTTTTTAAGGTCTGTTTTCATCTATACTCATAGAAAAAGTAGCGTACCCACCCTGCATGATAAACATTAATGAGATACGATGGAAAAATCCCTACATGGATGATCAAGGATCGAGGTTCTTCTCCATGCACCAATAACATGGAATGTGCGACTTGAAGGGTAGGAACGTCAGGGACACCAAGGGTGAGTAGAGATGCTTTAGCAAGGGCGCACCACTAGCATGGGGAAGGGGAAATCCAAACACACCAGGAATATAGCAGAGGAAAAGAGGAGGAAGAAGAAGAATTTCACATGCAATATAAAGATGATATCCTGTTGTTACAGGATATGGGAATTTGAACAGCTGTAAAGTTGGATCGCGGTTCTCCATGCGGTTGGGCTATTTCACACAATGGAATTAATTGTTATTTAATGATTCCCATAGGAAAAGGTGGTAAAAGATATGAATTTGAAGGATTTTATATATACAGAGGGGAAACGTTACGTGGATACACAGTTGGGTCCGTTGAGGGTCTCCCCACTCTTAGGAATTCAAATATTGTTTATGGGACTAATAACAGCCTTGAACCACTTCCCAAAAGGTAAAAAAATCATAAAAGTGGTGTTATGGGAAAAGATACAGAAGAAAAACTTAACAAGGCTGTATGACAACGATCAGTCACACCGATCGGCGACACACCGATCGGCCGCACAACAAAATGATGCCCAACCACCGAGGCACCACCATTAGGATCCGTAATTTGGAAAATGGATGGGACATGAGGGTTTGGGCCATTACATCAGTTACCTCTCAAACTATTCTCCCCCTCAAGAATCAAAACCAGACCCGAAGGAGAGAGGGGGTCCGAGCAACCACCCTGAAAGATACCTCTTAAGAGTGAACCTCTACGACATATAAGAACACCTCATCCTTAAGAAACCATGCAACATTAAAGGTTCAAGATATCCCGTCATAAGGGTTTGGGAGTTTCTTCCTCCATGTCAAGATATTATCCGCTTTGGGCGGCACTGACTCGGCCGCACGGGTTTAATCGCATCCACCATAATGCGTCTTGATTAGGGATCAGGTCCTCCCCTCCTCATAATCATGACGTTTCACATGCATCTAGAGAATAAGAAAAACCATACATTCCATATTTTACAAGGTAAAGTGTTCCATCACCAACAAATATAATAGAACAAAACTCAAAACAGCTCTGGGTATTTGGATGCACATCTGTGCATCCCATTCCCTGGTACTCTCTTTGAGCCCGCCATGCATCCACAAAACACGGACCAAAAGAATGGTTCGTCCATAGAGCACCTTCTTCTTGCGATCCTCGATCCTCGTCGGTCTTTCCACAAAAGTCACATTGTCCTCGATATCCATATTTTCCCAGTCGAGGACATGTGAATCATCGTGCATATACTGTCAGAGTTGAGATACATGGAAGACGTCTTGTATTCTAAGTAGCAATGAGGGTAGTGCTAGCTGATAAGAAACTTCTCCGACCCACCGCAACACTTTGAAGGGCCCGATGAACCTTGGATAAAGCTTAATCCCCCTGTCAAACCTCCATTGTCCACACCGAGGGGAGACCTTCATGAATACATGGTCCCTGACCTCGAACTCTAAGGGTATCCTCCTATTATTAGCATATGACTTCTGCCCATCCTGAGCCGCATTCATCCTCTCCTGTATATGATAAATATTCTCCATCGTGCTCTGCAGCACCTTCAGGCCAAGAACACTGGTTTCCCCAACCTCGGTCTAGCACATGGGTGAACGACATGGCCTTCCATACAAGGCTTAGAACGGAGCCATGCCCATGGTAGTGTGATATCTATTATTGTAGGCAAACACTACTAGAGGAAAGTGTCGCACCCATGATCCACCAAAATCTAGAATACATTCTCATAGCATGTTCTCCATTGTATGGATGGTGTGCTCTGTCTGTCCATCTATCTGGGGGTGGAAAGTAGTGCTAAGATGTAGCTTGGTGCAAAAATCATGCTGCAATCCTTTCCAGACTCGTGAGGTAAACGGTACATCCCTATCGAAGATTATGGACCTCAAAACTCCATGCAACCGCCCCAAATCATCCACATATCTCCGTCCTATGACATCCACTGCACCTGACTCCTTAATTTCCCGAAAGTGAGCCGATTTTTTCAATCGGTCCACCACTACCCAGATAACATCGCAACCTTCTTGAACCTTGGGTAGCCCTGGGACGAAATCCATCGAGATGTCATCCCACTTCAACTCGAGGATGTCTAAAGTCTACAACAAGCCTCCTAGAACACAGTGTTTAGCCTTCACCTGTTGACACACTAGGCACCTGGCCACGAACTCATCCACTGCCCGCTTTATCCTGGGCCACAAAAACTGACTCCTCAGACCATGGTACATCATGAAAACACCTGGGTGCACTGCTAGGGGTGAGTTGTGTAACTCACCAAGAACCCTTCTGCGCATACCCTCTGGGAAAAACATCTTTCCTCAGAAAAGAATATGATTTTGACCATCCTCTGTCCACCCATCCAGAGAATTGACTTGGTTAACCTGTTCACACATCAATTCATTCTCTATGTCTCCCCACTGAGACTCCTCCACATTCCATAGTAGAGAGGATTACCCCATCATCTGAAATAGACAACCTCGACCACCATCCTCCCTCGAATCTAGGTGCAGGGAAGCCAACTCCTCCATCACCTTCCAACCGTCTGCCAACTCTTGATCCACATCCTTCTGTGAATTCTTTCTCAAGGAATCGGCCACCAAATTCCATTTTCCCGAGTTGTAGGAAATCTCGAAGTCGTATTCCTGAAGGAACTCCATCCACCTTCACTACCGTAAGTTCAGGTCCCACAGGGAGAAGATATAATTCAATCTTCTTTTATCCGTGAAGACCACGATGCACTTCCCGATGAGGTAATGCCGCCACAACTTTAGTGAAAAAACGACTGCTGCAAGCTCCATGTCATGGGTGGAATAATTACACTCATGAGGACGTAACTCTCTAGACCCATAAGAGATCACCCATTGTCATTGCATTATCACACACCCGAGGACTTCTCCTGAACCATCACAGAATATTTTATACATTTCCCTTCTTCTGTAAACCTCAGAACAGGGGCACATACAAAATTCTCCTTCAGATAGCTGAAGGCTGCCTCACATTGCCCATTCCACACAAATGCCTGGTCCTTCTTGGTTAAAACTGTCAAAGGTGCTGCAACTCGGGAAACGTTGGGCACGAACCTCTGATAGTAACATACTAATCCCAGGAAACTACGAACCTCTTCCATGTTCATGGGTGTTTCCCATGAAACAACCACCTCGACCTTCGATGGGTCAACCGCTATTCCATGCTCAGACACCACGTGCCTAAGAAAGTTCACTTCTCGCATCTAGAACATGAACATGGAAAACTTCCCATAGATTTGGTGATGTCAGAGGACCTCTAAAACTGTTCTCAAGTGCTCACCATGATCCTCCTCTGATCATGAGTAGATCAGGATGTCTTCAATAAACACGACTACGAACCCATCCAGGTATTCTCGAAAGACGGAGTTCATGAGCCCCCTGAACAGAGGTGGAGAATTTGTTACGCCGAAAGGCATGAACCCAAACTCAAAGTGCCCATATCTGTATCTGAAGTCGGTATTCGAGATTTCTCCCTCCTTCACACTCAGCTGGTGACATCCCGAACGCAGGTCAATCTTGGAGAACCACCCTTCCCCTTTTAACTAGTAAAAAAAGTCGTCTATCCTTGGGAGAGGGTAACGGTTCTTGACTGTTACCTGATTCAGTCTCCACTAGTCTACGTACAGCCTGAGACCACCATCTGCCTTCTTTTCGAATAAGACTGGAGCACCCCATGGCGACACACTTGGTCGAACAAAACCCTTCTTCATTAGATCATCAATATGAATATGCATGTCCCGTAGATCAGAAGGAGCCATCCGGTAGGGAGCCATTGAAATCGGACAGGCACCAAGATGCAAGTATACCCCAAACTCAACATCACACTGAGGGGGTAGAGTTACCACCTCCTCAGGGAAGAAATCCATAAACTCCCTGACAATCCCTCGATCATCCACCATTTATGAATCTACTGACTCCACTAATAGCTCAACTAACACGGAAAGAAGGGGATCCTCTCGTCTGCTGCTTTTCTAGCATCCCCGCTCACCGATGAAACTTACACATCGGCCTCCCAAATATGAAAACACCAACCTTCATCAGAAGCAGTCAATGAAGACACATACAAGGAAAAACTAGTCAATGCCTAGTATGACATTGTAAGGTTCTATCTACAACAGAAGAAGATCCCTGATAGACTGATGTGGACCTATCATCAGTTTACACCCTCGGAAAAAATAAAACAAGTCGATTTGAACCTCGACCGGTGTGCTTAGCACCAGGGAAATAGAAGTATCTCATAATCTAAACCTAGAGAATGGGATAGAATGGGTTCAACATAAGAGTGTGAAGCTGTTGTATCGAATAAGGCATAGGCAAGAGTACTAAACAAACTGATCATACCTCGAACGACTTCTGGCCCTGCTGGAACTGCTGCCTCTGCGGCGTGCAACTGCCCATGCCTAGTTCCTCTG
Source organism: Viscum album (assembly GCA_963277665.1). NCBI lineage: Eukaryota > Viridiplantae > Streptophyta > Magnoliopsida > Santalales > Viscaceae > Viscum > Viscum album. The sequence continues at coordinate 420,672,919 of OY728127.1, read as the reverse complement.
CCTCTTGGCTATCGGCCACCTCCCCGACCATGCCTTGGTTGAGGTCCCTTAGGAGTTCCCTGAGCTCGGCCTCCTCGTGAAATGCCTACCCTTGGAGGTGCAGGAGCTCACTGCCACTACTGTTGCTGCTGAAAGGTTATAGATGGAAACTGTTGCGGCTGAGGTGGGTGTTGATCCTGCCCACCACCGCCGTACAACACTATTTCCAGGAACTAATTAAAAAGGTTCCCAAGGCTTCCAATGATGAAGCATATCGACCCTCGGATTGAAAAGAAGGGTTGAGGATCGGGAGATTGAAACTGGAACTGCTGTGGCCTACTTCCTGCTGGTCGAAACCTAGAGGGTCCTGATGCCGGAGACCTGTTGTTGATGACCTTCCCCTTCGATGAGAACAATTGGATTCCCTCTCGTGATACATCTCCGAATGTGTGAATCCTCTCCACCACATCATCCTTCTTTTGGACCTCCATGTTGGTCGATAAGGTAAAGGGAGTAACATCATACTGCAGAGAAGGCTGAAGTGCCTCCTCAAAACATCTCACCTGAGACTCCTCATCTGGGAAGTGGTCGGGAGAAAAGAGAATGAGATCGTTGAATTTCATCCCCATCTCTATCACTGACATACTCCCCTATTGTAGGGAGAGTAGTTCCTTCCTCTTTTCAGCCTTCATCATGGAAGAGAGGAATTCCACCCGAAACTCTGTCTCAAAGTCAGCCCACGTGACCTCAGCCTCCCTCTTCTTCCCAAGATAAAGAGTCTAACATTGATGCACTGCTCCATGCATCTGGCTCATATCCAGAGGAACCCAGTACTCCGTCGGAGCCCGGATCAAGGTGAAAGCAATCACCAGCTCCTCTATCCAACCCTCTGTCTCCATATCTGAGATGCTTCCATTGTACTTCCCAAGGGTCTGCCGCTGAAAGGCTCGAATCCTATTCTTCCAATGATCGTCCTCTTCCTCTCGGTCTAACCTCTTTCGATCATCCAAGTCAACATCCTGGGCCTCGATCACACAAACCACTCATGGTCATCTCCCAGGTGCCATAGCAGCATGGTAAATAAGGAATGCCTAAGCCCGAGTAGTGTAAAATATTGTTCTAAATTTTTTCATAGACTTATTTTTCATTTTAAATTCCAAAAATACCCATGAAACACAAGAACACCAGTCATTATGATTCATGCGCCTTCCCTTGAGTCTCTACCCTTCAATCAGGGCATCCTCACTTGGTCTTTTGGTAGGCCCAGAGTCCTTGCATCGGACCACGGGTGGCTCTAAAATATCGTGTCCTGGACGGCCTTCCCTGACTTAATTCCCACACCAAGATCTCCCAACACTTTTTCCCTACCATACCATGCAATCCCCACTGTGCCTAACTCCAGACCCCATCCTATCTCTCAACCTATACCTCTGATACCATTCTGTCATGAACCGCCTTCACCAAGTTGAGTGAAGGGACATCAGATTGCCAGACCCTTCCTTATTCAAGTTGAAGGAGAGATAATGACCCCCGAGAACCACCTTCAATAGTTCCCGGAGTGGCGACTAGAACCAAGGGTATATAATAACACACAATATGGAAGGCATTACCCTTTTTCTTTAATAGGATCGGGAGATAAGATAGTAAATCCCAATAACACCAAAATTGGGGGTAAATGTAAATCAAAAATAAAACCATTCCCATATGCATGTTACAAAAGTAATTACTATAAAGTACAAGGAGAATACAATGGTAATGTACCAAAGAAAATAAAAACAGAAACTGCAATTATCTGAACGCCCAAACTCGTACGAACCAGCACGATCTCTGAAGACCTCCTGGAAACCATAAATCAGTTTTATATGTGTCGGGTGAGCATACAAGTATACTCAGTAGGGAAAACCAAAGAATCTCATGCACATGTTAGGAGGAATTCTAATTCCCTGTGATAAAAGAAATAAAAAATGCACCTAGAAAGGAAAACGATCCATCCAAGACTCACCAACGAACACTCCCCAAATAACGCAAGTCAAGTAATGTGTTGTAATAGCACATCGATGACTAGGTACCCCGCACCATATTAACACTGGTTATTGAAGACATCCTATTCATCGAACGAATCACGCTATTCTCACTGTAGTCCCACTACTACACCCGCCTGCACACACCTGGGCCACAACCCCACATGCCGCCCGAAAACACTTGGGACAAAACCACCATCCCGCCCACAAACACCTGGGCCACAAACACCATGCGTAACCACTCCCATAAACACCTGGGCCAGAACAACTACTACCATGCCCGAAGACACCTGGGCCTCATCCCAAATATTATTGGGAAACAACATGCTCGCACACACCTAGGACAACCACCACAACTACCCTGCCTGAAGAATCATGGGATTTAATGGACCTCAGGCCATCACAACCTGCCCGAAGAATCGTGAGCTATTCAGGAAAGGGATCAGGAAAGGATCTAATAACCAGTCACTCATAGGAGTGTTGAAGAAAAACACACTCTCCCATGAAATGGGGGTGTTTGGCACCAAGTGCTCAACTTGGGTGGGGAGCGAATAAGAAATATAAAAACTATAAATATATGTACAGGTAACACACACTCATCCCAACCTGGGGTTCCCAAATCCAGCCTATGCACAACAACCTTTTTACTATTCATTTATAAAAGAAGGCACAACATTCACGCCAAGTCCCATCTCATTCCCAATACCAGTTCCCCATTTAATCATTCTTGTTTTCATGTTCAAGTGATCCAATTTAGGATAAGTCTACACTACTGGGCAACTAACAGGCATAACCACAAGCCAGGTAAAGAGAAACATCCAAACATCAATCTAAGTATTCACACCCGGTTCTCTTGTAAAGTCACAACAACAAAGGGATCAGTGAGATCCCTAAAAGTACTAGAACTAATCCAATCCTTGAGATATAGCCCCACACTGATTCAAATTCACAACCAACAACCGTGCAACAACAGATGATCCCATCCTCACCCACATAAACCCACACTCATCAAACAGTACAACACACCTACTACCAAAACACAGTAGGGAAACTCCCTGGTTCATGCACATCATTCACTATGTTTTCTTCTTTCTGTTTGGTTAACTGGGGTGATCACATAAGGTTTTTTGTTCACTGGTCATTCATTTAATCAGACGAGTTTACGTGATTAACCAAATTCCCATGTTGGAGCCATTCAATTATCACAGAAGACAGGGGTTCATAAGTGCACAAATAAAGACCACCAACGAACATTATTTTCAGTGAGCATAGCCCATAAAATTCACAACATATAGAAATTATAAAAAGCACATAAGAATTTTCAAACCCACTGCATAATTTTTTAATAGTCTATTTATTATCTTTGTTATGGCCTAGTTTCATCCATCCTCATAGAAATAGTAGCGTACCCACCCCGCATGATACATAGTAAGGATAGATGAAGGAAAAATCCCTACTTGGATGATCAAGGAACAATGTTCTTCTCCACGCGCCAAGAAAGGGGAATGCGCGACTTATAGGGGAGGAACGTCGGGGACTCCAAGGGTGAGCAGAAAAGCATCGGCACATGCGAACCACCTGCCTCGGGAAGTGGAACTCCAAACACACTAAGAAAAAATGAGAGTAAACGAGGAAGAAGAAGAAGAAATTCTAATACGATATAAGGATGAGATCACGTTGTTAAGTGATATGGGAATTTGAACGGCTTTATAGTCGGATCGTGGTTCTCCACATGGTTGGGAAGCTTCACACGATGGAATTAATTTTTATTTAATGATTCCCATCGGAAAAGGTGGCAACAGCTGTGAATTTGAAGGATTTTTTATAAACATAGGAGAAACATTATGCGGACACACAACTGGGTCCGTTGAGTGTCGCCCCACTCACAGGAATTAAAATATTGATAATGGGGCTAAAAGCGGCCTTGAACCACTTCCCAAAAGGTAAAAAAAAGCTTAAAAGTGGTGTTACGGGAAAATCTACAGAAGAAAAACTTTTGATGGTTGTGTGACACCGATCGGTCGCACCGATGGGTGACACACCCATCGGTCGCACCGATCGGCGACACACCTATCCGTCGCACAGATCGGCGACACACAAATCGGTCTCACCTATCGGTCACACCAATCAGAAACACACTGATCGGTCACACCGATGGGCGACACACTGATCGGTTGCACCGATCGCCGACACACTGATCAGGCGCACACTGAAATGAAACCCTACCACATAGGCGCCACCATTAGGACCCTGAATTTGGAAAAGGGGTGGTCCATGAGGGTCTGGGAAATGACATATTGTAACAACTTTGTTTTCCATCGGCACATCGACCAATGGTAACAACTTTGTTTTCCATCGGCACGTCACCCTATGGTAACAACTTTGTTTTCCATCGGCACGTCAACCTATGGTAACAACTTTTTTTTCCATCGGTGCGTCAACCTATGGTAAAATTTTTTATTTCCATCAGCACATCAACCTATGGTAATGACTTTTTTTCCATCATCCTGATAACCTATGGTAGTGAATTTGTTTTCGATCGGCCTAACAACCTATAGTAATGAATTTGTTTTCCATTGGCTTGAGAACCTATGGCAGTGACATTGTTTTCCATCAGCTTGACAACCTATGGTAATGATTTTTTTAATCAGTCTCATAATCGATCATATTCTTTCTCCTTGAACACTTTTATTTTCTTTTTCATATTGTATTATACTATATTAATACTATTAAACCAACAGTTTCCTTAGAATCTATGGCAAGTACATTCATTCCTCACTTTTAATTTTCATACTCACTTTTTATTATTTCTCGTTTTTTAAAAAAACTTTAAATCATATCTATTGATTTTTTTCATCCAATCTCAACCGTAGAAGATCAAAGATAATCATGTTTTGCCTATAAATAGACCACTCCCCTCCCAAAACCACATCGGTTTTTCAAATCTCGTGGAGAAGCTCTGCCCCTTGTTTTAATGACTTCGTACGATCTTCCATTTTCGGCATCTATATTTATCAATCCTCTACTAACACTCCTGCTGAAATACCTTCAAAAACGTTTTTAGAGAAAGACTTCCTCAGAGAAAGGTTAGTTTCTCAGTACTTCTTTGACACATATGATTCAACAATTAGGAGGATAAACTTTTTTCAAGGCCGGGAACATCATTGTGTTAAAAAAACCTGTATCTCAAGATCCGATTCTTCTTGAGGAAGTTAGTCAATTCTAGAAAACCGTGTCTTTTGACAAAAATATGATGATCAACATTGATGTGTATGTTACAAAAATCTCAATGTGTGTGAAACAAGAAGCCCACTTTTTAAATGTCTCAACAGAAGGTGATCATCTTTTTCCATCTCATAAACTACCAGAAGAAGTTGGTACATTTAATAAAGAAAGTGATGAAATGTCTTTGTTTCTTATATATGAAGAGAAGACAAAAGTATCTCCTTTATCTCTAGATAACTAATTCATGGTGATTTGGATGCAAGGTGTTCTTATCCCAATGAATAGGGATAGAGAAAATCTTAAAGTGTCTAATATTTTTATGCTAGACAATCTTGTAAACATGAGAACTGTAAATCTCATGGGATACATTATTGAAACTATCAAAAATGTCAAGTCCGGAGCGATAAAGTCCCATTTGATTGTTTATCCCTCTATTCTTACAATGTTCATTCTTGAGAGCATGATGTTTTGTAACATTCCACTGAAAGGGAAATTGAAAGGCCTAATTCCTTCGTGGATAATTAAGAATACATTTATGAAGTTGTATGTTTGTTTCGATGTAAACTCAAAGCTCTTTGTCATATATTTAGAAGTTGAATTGACACCAAGTCCATCAGAACATTTTCCAATTGAATATAATCCAACTGTTTTTGTTCCTCAATAGTCAGATCCACAAACCAGTTCTAAGCCAAAGTAGAAACCTAAATACAACAACGAGGTTGTGGCTAAGTCGAGGAAAGATAGAGAACAAAGAAAAAAAGGTGATCCTATGTTTGGTCTTGATCCAGCTGAAGCTTTTTCATAGAGGATAAGTGTAGAAGATACCCTTCAGGATTAAACGAAAAAGAAGACTCTTTTGAAAAGGAATGCTCAAGACTTTGATGTTTCTAAAATTAGGAAAATGCTTGAGAAGGCTAGTTCTCAACAAACAGAAGACGTTCATCAAGAACTTATCGTACAGATTATTCCAGAGAAGGATAAATGGAAAAAAATTTAGAATAAGTATAGAAAGTTGAAGAAGAAGAAGAAGATTTTATTTTTTAATTTCTTCAGAATTCAAAAAAGAGTAGAGAAGAATCGTTCCAAAAGAAATATGAAGGTATTCAACCGGTTCCTCATGAAGATCAAGCACCAGCTGAATCTCATGAAACTCTAGATAGAATTCCTTCCCAAGAAATTAAGGTGCTCAATCTTCTCATACAAAAAAAGTAATTTTTATAAGTGACAAAGTGGGGGAATAAAGAAAATTTAATGAAAAAGAAAATGGAAAACAACAAGTTGAAGACTCAAGAAGATCAAATGAAAAGGATTCATACGATGAGGATACTGATTCAGAACACAAAATTTTTCTCAAGAAGAGTGATTACATTATTAATGTTTTGAGGAGGATTGAGTAGATTATTCCTTATTTTCATTGACATGATGGGAAAATTGATTTCATTACTAAAAATCAATGGAAGATGTTTGGTTTTGTAAGAGAACTGAGAAAGAGAGTATTTTAAATTGATTCTTATTTAAAAGTCCTATCTGAATGTTTGGATACTCATAAGAAGGCTTGAAATAGAATGACTAAGTTTTAATACAAAACAAAGAGCTCAATGAATGATCATGAAATGTCAATTGAATACTTAAGGAGGATTTCAAATGATCTTGCTATTGATTTCAATAAGCTTGACAAAGAAACTATGGAAATGTTGAATCAAGTGTCAAAAACTCATGGAGCCGATATTTCTTCAGTAAAGTAGCAGAAAAAGAGAATGAATGATTTTCAGATAGAGTTTTCGAAGGTTTCATCTTTCAAAGATGAAATAGTTTTTTAAAATAATCAAAATTCTATGTTTTCTAAAGATAATAAGAATTTGCAAGACAGAATTGATACTCTTGAAGAATTAATCAGAGTCCAAGAGGAGACTATCAATAATTAGGATCATCTTTTTGCCGATCAACAAGAGCTTCTCAAATCTCTGGGTGATTCTATCTCTGAAGATAGGAAATAAATCAAAATGACGAAAGTTGTTCTTCATGAGCTGATCAATAAATAAAAGTAAAGAGAAAACAAATGATTGTTGTTGTATATTTCTTTGCTCATTTTTAGAATTCTATAAACTTTTTCTATCTCAATGAGATTTATGTTACCTTTTCCCATTTCCTTGCATTTCTTTTCTATAACTCATTCAGGAAACTCAAGATTACCCCATTATTTTTGTAAATCACAAAGAGGGAGAATGTTTTATAAAGGGGGAGAATGTTTTATAAAGGGAGAATTTTTTAATCTAATACTTCTAAATGAAGGAAAATAAATGAATACAATCCTTAAGAATGTACATAACTATGGGGTAGTTAGTTTTATTCAATTTCATATTCAGAAGAGTTTTCAATAACTCAGGGGGACATAAGTATTTATTTTTGTTTTTACTTCATGTTTTTTGCTTTCAAAAAAGGGGGAGATTTTTGAGTCAAAATTTATATTTTTAATTTTATGTCTTGTTTTGGAAATCATAAATGTATTCATATATATTTTTCATACTGACTATTTCAATCGTACTAACCCTGTCAATTGTACTGACTCTATCAATCATACTGACTCTATCAATCGTACTGACTCTATGAATCATACTGACTCTATCAATCGTACTGACTCCATCAATCGTTCTGACTCTATCAATCATACTCACTCTGTCAATCGTACGGACTCTGTCAGTTGTACTGACTTTTTTGAATCGTACTCAATTTGTATCATACCAATACATCACACTAAGTAACATTAATAATGAACATATTTTATTTCTATCGCATTTGTGTTTTTACCTTTTATCAAAACTTTTCAATCTTACTCATGCTTATCATCTTCATATATCTTTTGTTTTAACCAAAATGAATGCATGGAGTTAGTTATAAAGTAATCAAAATGATTTCATGTTTTTTATTTCAATATGACTGTTATAATTCTAGGTGTCCAAGTCCCTCCGAGTTTTTTAGAGAAATATGACCGGTGGAGGGAATGTGACCGTTGGAACCTAAGGCCTATAAATATGAGGTCATTTGAAGTTGAGAAATACAACTAACAGACTTTGATCATTATGTGCTATCATGTTATAGAGAGAGACGCTGTGACATCTCTCTTTCTTCATGTGAATGACTTGAAATTACAAAACGTGACTACTCTTTATTAGTTTTTGTATTTCAATAAGTGATTTATTTTTCATTTTGTGACCAATCAGGTTATAACAATAAAGTGCTGTTAAGTATAGGCAGACGGTGCTACCAATCTTTGTATTCAGGGCTTTCAATTGTTTGAAAGACAGAGGTGTCGATTATTAGAAAAACCGAGGGCTTGTAGGGATAGCAAGACAGACATACCGATAATCGAATCGAGAGCATGCAGGGATAGCAAGACAGACATACTGATCATCATATCAAGGGATTACCAAGGTGGTGGTAAGACAGAACTCTTATCCTAGGTGAAAGGATACCCTTCTCTTAGGGTCAAAATAATTGTAATACTTTTATATTTCCACTGCTGTTTGTTTTAAGAACGAGAATTTTATTGTTTCCTTTCTTCATTTCATGTTTATTTGTAATTGTTTAAACTACAATTATACAATTAAATATTGTATCGATTGATTCTATATGCTTTATGGTAGAGTCCTTTACTATTTTATTACTCTAATTATTGTATTCATTTTGAATACAATTTATTTACTTTTCTTATAGTATTACATAATATCATACCTATATTTCCATGTCAATTGTGGTTAATATTATTTTTTGTGAATTGTATTAGTTTAAGATCATTTAAAATAATTTATTAGGTGTTTAAACACAATGTTTGTAAACCTACGATTCACCCCCTCTTGTATTGTTCCATCTAATATACATATACATCTAAATATCGATCCAAAATTATCCACAAAGGTTATTTTAGAGTAGGTTAATTATCCAAATGCATACATTAACATTTATATCAGTGAAAAAAATCTTCCTTATAGTTCACATAATAACATGTAGCTTATGTAAGTACACATTGAAAATGGTGTATTCATGTTTGAAAATTTTGGTTCAAACAGATGTTCAATAGAGTAGAAAAAGGCATGCTAAACCCCCAAAAAATAAAAGCAGACCCAAATATCAAGAATATATGTAACACCCACACTTAGTATCAAATAGTGAAGCGGTTAATAACAGTAAGTTACAATTCCCAATAAGAGGTACATGTAGATTTTTTAAAACATATTGTCATGCGGTAGAATTTCCATTAAAACTATACATGCAACAAAATTTCTAGTTTAAGTAGAATATTTTTCAACATAACCAATATAGATCATAATTATTTGAATGTAAATAGTACTAGAAAATGAATGAAAAAGTAAATGAATGAACTTCCCTAAAATTGTTTTTCATTAATCCTCCAGTATGGGAATTCCACTCCCATGATGACACATCATTAGCATAAATTGTAACTCTAAAACAAGAACCAGGACAGAGAATGAACATTAATTGAACAAAAATAGTGAAATAAAGAATAAAACTATTCAAACAGAAAAATTAAACAAAGAAAATGACAAGCAAAGAACAATGGGTTGCCTCCCATGAAATGATAAATTTAAATTCTTTAGTCATTCATTATTAAAAAATAGTATTGAAGCACAATTAAATAAGCTATACCGTTTGGTTGTCCTTAAAAATACACTTTCAATCACTTCCCATTAACCAGAACAAGTTTTTTCTCCTCCAAAACAATTTCAATAGCTCTATTATTTAACACTATATCAACAGTGAAAGATCGAGACCACATAGACTTTAGTTTTCATGGAAAAAGATTGAGTCTTGAATTAAATAGGAGGACCTTTTTTCTAGTTAAAAATCATTATTATTTATGATCGAATCATGAAATATTTTATCCCTCCCTTTTTATATTTTGGAATTATCATAACTCTCCCTCCTTTTCTCATCTAACTCACTCATCTCAAGCAATATCCTCCCACCATCACTCTTAAAATCAATATTCAGAGCATTAATTTCCTAATAAGAATTATGTTGAAACTCCACAGGAAATATAATGAACATTCCAAATAATATACTATATGGATACATATTTATTGGGGTCTTAAAATCAGTTCAATACACCCATAATGCTTCATCCAATTTGAGAGACCACTATTTCCTAGAATTTGAAAATGTATTTTCATGAATTTGTTTTAGGTCTCTATTAGAAATTTCAATTTTTTCACTGAACTATGGATGATAATGACTTCCAGTATTATGAATAGAACTATAATATTCCATCAAATAAGTAAATTTTTATTTATGAAATGCATTACATTCTCACTCATAAAGGCTTTTGGGACTCTATATCATGAAATTATTTTCTTTTTAACAAATCTAATAACATTGTTTTCTTGATTGTTGGTTAGTGATACTACCTCAACCCACTTTGAAACATACTCTAATACAACTAAAATGTACCCATTCCCATAAGATGAGGGAAATGGACCCACAAAATCTAAACCACAAACATTAAAAATTTCTACTTCTAGATTACCTTTTGGGGTAACTGCTTCTTCCTACCAAAATTACCTAATGTCTGACACTTATCACAATGAAATAAAAAACTCCTAGAATCTTTAGAAAGGGTGGTCCAATAGAAACCATGTTGAAGAACATTTTGAGCTATCCTTTCACCACCTTGGTGACCTCCCTAATGCGAGGAGTGACAAATCTCTAAAATATTCTGCATCTCTTCCTTAGGAACAAACCTCCTTAGAATCCCATCAGAACACCTTCTAAACAGAAAAGGGACATTCGAAAGGTAAAACATAAGTTCAAAAATTATTTTTTTCTCTGGTTATTGGATAGACTTTTGGGAATGAGTCATGCTGCTAGGAAGTTGGAAAAATACTCATACCATGTAGATTGAATGAATGAAACTGTGAGTAGTTTTTCATCAGGAAAGAAAGAATTGACCTCCCTAGAATCATAATAATGAGTATAAGGAATCCTATAAAGGTAATCAACAATTAATGTTTCCTCTTCCTACTTATCCATAATCTCTAAATCAAATTCATGTAGCAATAAAATCCATCTAATCATCTTGGGTTTGGATTATTTATTAGACAAAAAGTACCTCATGAAGAGTGGGCAATGAAAATGATATTTTTTTATCTGGAAACCTACTGCCTAAACATCTATAGAGCAATCAAAATATCCAAAACTTCTGTTCAGCAATGTTATAATTCCTATTTTCCTTATCTAGCAGTCTACTAGTACATTATACCACATGTATTTTCTTATCTCTATTCTGTCAATTGATAGGTCCAACTACCATATAACTAGCATCACACATAAATTCAAAAGGGTGTTTCGAATCAGTTGTAGTGATAATTGGTGATGTAGTGAGTTTTTTCATTAAGTATATTGAAATATTTCAATCTATAATAATCAAAATTAAAGGCAGCATCCTTGAAAATTAGAGAACACAAGGGGTTAGTTTTGTTATAAAAGTATTTTTTAAACATCTAGTAGAAACTATAATGCCCTAAAAAACATATAAAACCATTTACATTTTTACGAGGTGGGTGTTTTTTAATGACTTCTATATTTGCAGTATCAACTTATAGATCTCTATTTGAAACATTGTGACCTAAAAATATTCCTTCACTGACCATGAATTGCAACCTCTACCTATTACGAATAAGTTTGGTTTCAATGCATCTCTATAAAACTAACTCATTATTTCCAAAACAATTATCAAAATTAGTTCCCATAATAGAGAAATCATCCATGAAATATTCAATGATTCTTTTAATTACATCAGAAAATACTACCATCGTACACCATTTAAAGGTGGATAGGCCTCCACACAACTCAAAAGGCATCCAATTTTAAGAAAATGTCCCAAAGGGGCAAGTGATAGTAGACTTCTCCTAATCCTCTAGAGAAATACGAATATGGTTGTACCACGAATTCCCATATAAGAAACAAAAAAATTCATTTCCTGCAAACCATTCAAGCATTTGATCAATGAAAGGAATTGGAAAATGGTCCTTCCAAGTGGCTACAATAAGAATCATAAAATCTATCAAACTCACCATTATTTATATTTCCTAACCTGTATTTCTTCAATTTTTCAATTTTGACAACAATGAAACCTCCATTCATAGGGACAACCTCAACAGGGCTGAACCATGTGCTGTCAAATATGTGATATATGATACCAATATCTAATAGTTTGATCACTTACTCTCTCACAACCTCCTTTATGTTTTAATTAAATATTCTTTGACATTATACCATAGGATTATGGTCATGCACCATAGGAATTCTATGAATGATTAATGAGGTATTAATACACTTTATATCATCTATGGTCCATCCAATAAAATATTTAAACTTTTAAGAACATTTATAAATCTCTCTTCATGATTATCATTAAGCTCAGCCGAAATTATGTCATGAAAAGTGGAATTATCACCCAAAAATGAATATTTAAAATGTGCAAGAAGTGTATTAAGTTCATGAATGTGTGGTTCAACAATTTATAGAATACTCTTGGGCCTATGAGGTCTAAAATAATTAAAATATCTATAGTAGGGTGTATGAATAGATGAATTATTTTCAATATCATTTTTAGTTTCAGCAATAAAAACCCTACTGTCCAATGTGGATAGTACACTATCTATATATTCCAAATTAGAATATAATAGATTTATTAAATCAGAATAATCATGTTGTCTCAAATTCTCTCCCTCAACATCATAAAAGTGATAATCTATTTTGGTTTTAATAGAAAAACCCTCAAATTCACTCAAAAATCCCATATGTTCAGAAACAATGGAATCTCCTACAGAAAAAACTGGAGAGTAGTCCAGACCTGGAAAATTTTACAGAATAAGGGTTTGAGAAGAATTTCCAACTTGTGAAACAAAAAAATTATAATTTGTAGCTTCCAAATTTATTTCATTAAAAGATTATTGATTTACATATTCTTATAAGTTTCATTTTTAGCTTTATTCTTCCATATACTCTACCATTGAACATTTTTTAGAAATTTTTTTTCCTTTTACATTTTTAAACGCATTAAACTCTTCTTGTTGTGCTCTAATTTTAAAAATAATATGACCTTTAAACACATCAATTGTAGAACCACCAGTGGACAAATGGTTATACCCACGATGATGGTCACCTTCTGATCACACTCCATATCAAGGACTAAAAAGTATGTAGGCAGAAACAGCTTCCCAACCCCAACTAATAGATTATCTACACTACAAACATGATGAGTGAATGATTGGTCAACTAACTACAGTATGAGTGTGGTGGGATGAAGATCACATAATCTCAATTGATGGAGTAATGAGTATATGATAAGGTTGATACTAGAACCAAAGTCAAAAAGGTAGTTGATATGACCATAATTTCTTATGGTGTATGGCATTGCAAAGCTACATAGGTATTTCAGTTTGGGTGGGATTTTCTTTTGGATCACAACACTGCTCTACTCTATGAGGATATAAGTAGAAATTTTTTCAAGAGTTATTAATTTGAAACTATTTTCTTAAGATGTTTCATGTAATATATTCTTTAAATCAAATATTGGATTAATTTAACGTTCACATGAGGTTTGGTAAGGAGACTAAGAAACTGAAGAAGTTCAACCTTGGTGTTACTTTGAGGTTTATGTTTCTCAATGAAAGAGATGGGTGGAGAAAGTTTTTTAAGAACAATAGGTAAATCCCTGATTTCATCATCAAAGTTTTATTTTCCTTTATTCTTTTGATTTTTAGATGAATTTTCAGTAGTATTTTTAGGTGAATAATTCATATTTTTATCATTTCAAAGATTTTTGTTTAATGTACAGATTGTGAAAAAATAATATTTTTATTTCCAGATTTACTGAATTTTATATTTTGGGTATTTTTAAGTCATTTTCAGAAAAATCTTGAATATTTATCCCACTTATAATGACTACATCCATGATATTCTATCTAATATTGAGTTTAGTTATACATTTAAGTCTACCTTTGTCCCTATAACTAGCATCTCGATCCAAATTCCCCATTTCAATTTTAAGATTCTTATATCTTGCATCCATATGAATTTTATCATAATCATTTTTTGTCTTCTTTTTATCAAAATTTCCTATCAACTATTAAAAAATATCTTTCACGTCATCCTTAGAATTTAAGGATTCACCCTTAGGATGAAATTGGGGTTAGAATTGGTGCCTATGATGATTTTGGAATCTAGAAGAGGTAGAAGGTTAAAGAACTCCCTACTCCCTCTAAGAAAGGTTCAAGTTATTATTACACCCCTAACTAAAATTATTGTAAAATGGGTTATCCCTAGGATGAATTATTTGACCATAGCTAGGGAATTTAGAATTTTCAAGAAGTTCGATAGGCATATAAAATTTTGGAATGAAACTCTCAACATGCCCAAACATTCCACATTGGGCATTCTATTCCCTTAAATATTGGTTGTTTTGTTGACAGCATAATTGATTAACAGTTTGTTTTTAATTTAGTTTCATCAAATATTGAAGTTGGTTGGTGATTTCAATATGTTGTGATTCAGTTTAATTTATTGAAATATTGTTGACATTAATATTTCTATTAACTCTTTTTATTCATGAATTTTTATGTTGTGAATTAAGAAAAAGATTATTAATGATTTTTCTCAACTCTTCATAAATCGTACCATTATAGTTACCCCCAACAGCATGGTCCACTATTTTCTGACAAGAGGAGGAAAAACCTTAATAGAAGGTATCCATGAGAAGGTGTGATGGGAGGTGAAGATGGGTATACTACCTAAAAAATTCCCTGATTTTATCCAAAGCTTCATGGAAAGCTTCCCCATCCTCTTGATAAAAACTAGTTATTTTTGTTCTCAATTATCATTTTAATATTCGGGCATACAATTTAATTATGAATGAGTTGTACACCAGATCCTAGTTTTCAAAAGCGTTTTCATCTAGGATCAAAAACAAATTCAGATCATTCCATTTATTGAAAAAGGGAAAAACTCTAATTCTCAGCGAATTTTTACAAAGTCCTAGAAGAGTTAACTGTTATACAGTATTGTAAAAGTCTCTAATAAAGGCAAGATAGTACTCATTAGAGATCAAATTAAATGTAGGAATCATTAAAATGTGTTATTGTTTTAGCTCATAATTTCGGGCACTTGGTTAATGATAGATTGAAGAAGGATTACATGACACTTGAGGGAGTTGGAACTTTTTCATCCTATGCCTCTCATTCTCTAAGAGTTCTAGAAGGTTTTCATAATCATTATGTGTAGGAATCCTATTATCTAAATTTTACATTTCATATTTGTTTTTCTTCTTAATAGAAGTAATATGTTTATTCAATTACAAGTTAAGGGGCTCCAATCTATCAGAAGTAGACCAAGTGTTTAGGTAATAAATTGATAAAAGTGAAATTCATCAAAAGCAGTAGTTTAAATGTACAAAAAATGTATCAATTCAGTAGAAAATGTAGTATTTTTTTAACTATTTTCAATTTATCAAATTTTTAGTGTAATTTTTAATATGTGAATATTTTGAAAATTTTTTTATAAGGATATTCTCGCACATTTTTTTACAGTTTTCAATTTTTTTATATTTTGTTGTAATTATTTATATATTAATTTTTTTTACGTCCCTTCCCTGGAAAACAACACCAAATTTTGATGAATATGAAGGTTTTAACATCCCTCAAAATAATATGTATTACTCCTACACTAACACAGTGGTGTAGGGTTTATCTCAAAGGATGTTGGGTGAGTAATTCAAGGTTCATTGAAAACAAACCCCATTGATGTAAGTTGTGATGGAATACATTTTTTTCTCTTTTAAGTTTTTATATTTTTTTGTTATTTTAAATTAAATAATGTAAAAATAAATTGAATTTGAAAAATATATGCTCTTTCTAGAGAGAGTAGAAACTAACTGTTGAGAAGATAGTCCACTAAAGGAAAGAAGAACGGAAAAAAGAAGAACATATCAAATGAAGTAATCATGAGTTATAATATATTGGTTAAATGGTTGAAATCTTCCAAGATTTTATTAAATCACACCTCAAGAGAAAATTGATGAATCTCCCTCACCTGGAAACTCAATAGATAGAAGATTTATTCTTGTAGATCGCTACTCCAAAACCAATCGAACTTCTTTAATGTTTGATATAGAATATAGTTTGAATAAAACTCTTTGTAAAACTCCAATTGTTGATGATGTTAATGCTTCGATAAATGTATTTAAAATTTTCTTTACTAGTTGATCTGGAATTAATGATTTTTTAAAACAATTAAATAATGAAACAATTAAATAAAGGATCATAATTCAATCTCACCGAATGATTATGATTCGGAAAAAAATGCAATGAATTTGAAGAAAACTAAAGTTAAATCTAGTAGAATCAATTTCATCAGCTAAGACAATATTATACTATGATCATAATGATTTCAACACTAAAAACAGATTACATGAATCTTTGAACACAGAGAGAGGAAGAACTCCCCTAGTGCTCTCTACCCATGGGCTCCTTAGTCTCCAGGTCATCTCAAGTATCCACGATCTGCTCTACTGCTCTCAAAGGATGTATGCGTGGACGTCTGAATGAGTGTTGTCCACTTTTAGGCTAGGTTTTCTCCTTGCTAATCCTCAATTCATCCACTTTTTGTCACTGGCCATCTTTCACTGACATTAACTGTTCTTCATCTTCACATGACTCTCATGAATTTTTTAGTGAATCTGAAATCATTATAGCTTTACACTCATAACCATTTGTCGACAATTTTGTTGAGTGTATCCAGACGGGATTACAATTCCTATAAGTACTTACAAAATAGTGGATGAAAAATATATAGTTAAATATATAATAATAAAATCTAATTTACTTATTTAAATAATAGTATTTTTGGTTTTAGTTTCTATTAAAATATTTAGTAAATATTTTATTTAATAATTTAATTTAAATTATTATTGTTATAAACATTGTTAAATGTTATTATTTAATTATTTAATTATTATTTTAAAACTTATTAATTTAATTATTATGTTTATCGTTTAATATTTATTAATATTTATTAATAATATTAGTAATTTGTTATTATATATTTTTATATTAGATTAATATATATTTATTTAAATTAATTACATTAATTTTAGTATTATAATTATAATTAATATTTATAATTATATTTACTCAATTTACAAAGTTAAATAATAATAATTATTTTCATTATAGTATTTATTTAAATCTATTTATTTTAAATTAATTAGTTTATTATTGGATATTTAATTTAATATATATTACTAATGGATTAAATTTTATTATTAACTATCTATTATTTAATATTATATTGTTTATATATTATAATAATAATATATTATTTCGTTGTCTGTTTAACGTAATTTATTAATTATTATTTTATTTTATTTTTATTTATTTGATTTATTTATTAATTTTTAGGACATTTTCCTCCTCTAGTCTCGGCGTGTGAGGACCCAAACCTAGAATACCCAGAGGTGGTTCCTTCAAAACATGATGTGTTATTTTTAACAAAATCATGCACTGATAAATTACACATCATTTCCCATATAGAGTATCGAATTCGGTTTAGGTTCTGGGAAACCAGCTACTTCTGACAAGCTTCTTCAGCTGAAAAATAATAGCTGAAAATTTTAATATAAAATTGTAGGGTGGGAACAAAATGTCCAGTAAGGGGGTTTTTGTAAAAAAAACGTGAAGAAGATCATTTAATGTGAAATAATACCCTTTTTAATAAGCTTAAAAATTTTCTTTAAAAATCATTTAAAACTACATATAAACAAAATTAGAGTATGCATACGAGTACCAGAATGTAAAATATGTTACTCAATCCATAAACTGACTAACCCATCATCTAACATGCAGGTTTGTAGTACATTACATACACATAAAAGTAACACATGATTAAAGTGCACAAATAACGACAACATTGCGTTCCTTACTATAATTCACATGGAAATAGATAAAATCCAACCATATGTAATTGAGTTCAAATACCGAATAAACAATATGCCATGCATTTATACTTCTAATATTCATAAGTAAGGCTCTTAAATAGGGACATTCTAAAAGATTAAAATATCTTGGTTGCTTATGCTCTAACACATAGTGAGGTAATGTATAATTCCAGAATATGTCAAGGCCTCGTGCTAAGACCATAAAATCTTTGTCTAGGCCTTGTTCCTAAACCATAACATTCCCAAGGCCTCATTCCATGACCTGATTCGTCTAATGGGACCTACCGATGCATCGAGAGGCTATAAAGGGCCTCACCACTCACATAAAAAGACCAATACATTCCTCATTTGTTTTGTCAGGCCATGTATCCAAAATGTCCCCTACAACATTGAATACCCAATTCTATGTCTTTTATTGGGGGTGTCCCATACCACTCCAAATAATTTATTTCATGTTCATTATTTGGGGTGTCCCATACCACCTTGAATTATTAAATTCTTATTTCATAAATTATAAGAAGTGATAAATAATAAAATTTTAAATTTATCACATAAATTAATTAATTTACAACTCTTCCATAAACATTCAATGCATTAGATTCCATGTTTATAACTTCAGATCGGTATTATTCATAATAAATTCATGTGTTGTTAAATGTATATGACAATGGACTAAATCATAATATGTTAGTTATTATTTAGATTATAATTTTCTCAACGCCATGCATAAAATGGTAAACATTCTTTGCGCGTGTGATATTTATTTAAAACACACAAGTAACGAATGGATGGGGTTACCACATAAAATAATAGTTCCATAATTTAAAAAATACATGATTCATGGAAATAAATATTTATAGTTTAAAATGACTAATTTTAAATTAAGATAGGTTTCATTTGTACACAAGCATGTGATAATAAAAATTCATGTCTTAATTAATGGACATGCCTTATGTTTCGTAGCATATAGGGCCAATTGATTTTCAGTGAAACAATTGTTTTATGTAATGCACGAATTAATGAGAATTCAATTAAACATATCATAAACAAACATTAACCACCAAAGTATATTTTATAACAATTAATTTGGGTTATGGTTAAAGCTTATAGGTTCATACACATAACCATATATATATATATAATATGTACATTTCACACCCACTTACATTTCTTTGAAGAAAATCATCATCGAGTTTATAATCAAATACTTATATAAATATGTTTGTGTGGTGAATAAAATCTTGTGACCGCACAACTATATTTATGTTCTTATATATATTTGTCATGGATCTAAATTTGACAATCATAAATTGATTAATTATAACCTAAATACATCTAAAATTTATATATTTTTGAAATAAAAATAAATGATTATCCTCATATAGAGAATTAGAAAATAGAGAATATAATTAGAATAAATAAAGAAACATCCCTTGATTAATTTAACATAAATAATTTATTTGTGCACCCAAACGTAATAAAATTTGATTCATACAATATATATAATATTTTTAATTGATTTGCAGTAGGAAATAAATAACGGGAAACTTTAAAATTATGTAAAAAAATAAATAATTGAAATTTAATAATATTCCCTTAGATCATATTCTCAAAACACAATTCGTAAATGTAAATAAATTTGTTCCTTACAATTTGTGGTATTTCTAAACTCATTTAATTTTATATCACCCACTTTCAATATTAATTTCATCAATCAAACTCTGAATAGAATGTTAGGAAAATAAGTCCCTTACAATTTAACCTTGTATCTAAACTTCATAAAGGATAAAATAAAAACACCTCTTACACAACCTTAAATGAAACATGACTTGTATAAATTAAAATAAATAATAAAATATTGATAATTCTCAGCTCATTACTAATTTCAAAATGAAATATCATAATTGAAAATAATATCCACCCATCACATTCTAAAACATAATTGTAAATCAATACATAGCATATTTAAACTGAGTGAAATAAAACAATATGAATATATATATATATTATATACTAGTGTATATATTCAAGTTTTCAAAAGGAAGAAAATGTGTATTAATTCCTTATAAGAAAATAACATTAAAGATAAATTAATTAAAAGAATATAATCCCTTACATGAAATGAAGAACCAGAAAATGGTTAATAATTAGACAAGTGGTAAGAAAATAGAAAAGTGATGGCTCGTGAATAGTTCTTCCTCAGAAGAAGGATTTTCATTAATCTGTGTACATAAAATCTCATATATATACACATGACACCAAAATAGAAGAAGATTACTCAAGCAGTCATGAAACGAGATGATTTTTTGAGCGAATCAAACTATCCACACTAACAACAAGTAATGACTATGAAGAAAATTCAATTAAGAATATACATATATATATATATATATTTATGTTGTGACAAAAGTTTAAAAGACAGACAAAAAAACAATAAAAAGAACAAAGGATATAAATCAATAATCATGCAAAATTTCATATTAGACAAATCAACATCCCAAACCAAAATCAGACAAAAACACCAAAAGAAATGTAGGAAACATCCTTTGGTTGGTTGAAGAATAATTGGATAGCAATATCCAACCATTGATGATGAAAAGTGAAACCTAGATCTGGTTCAGCATTAGGACTGGACTCCACTACAGGGCCGTGCCACCCGCCGTTTGAACCCGACTCAGTCCCGACCTCTTACTCGATGACCGCAACAGACCTCCGAGTGTGACACCAATTGATGAACAACCTTCCAAGAACCTTACCTTCTTTGTTCCAAGGTGTTTCCTCCTATACATGACTCTAGATCTTCATGAAGTCCTCGACTCAGTGTGCGACTCCTCACACGAAACTGATACCAACTGAAACCCTAAGTCGGGTTACCAAAAAAAATCGGGACCCTCTTCCTCATCATAGATCTCATCATTTTCCATTTTTTTATTTTGTTAATATTATTATATTATTATATTTTGTATCTCTATTATCTTATTTTTATCATTTTAAATATATAACTTGTTATTATCATATAATATATAATTAAAAAATTACGAAGTCAAAAGATAATCTATTAAAATTATTTTATCAATACTTTTTTAAAAGTAAAAGTTATTATTATTAAATTATTTTATAAAACACATTTATATATTTTATATTATATACTTATAATTTTATAAATTAATTTAGTTATTGAAAAAGTATTATCATGATTTGTACAATTTTAACCATTATATTAATATGGTTATATATTTATAATATTATAAAACAAATTTAAAAATGTTAATAATGTTATGAAACCTTAATAAAAATTTTATAATATTAAATTTATGTATATATCATATTTTCAAAATATATAAATTCGATATAATTATTCTGAAATTAAATAATTGTATGCATAATTAAAATAGTTCACTTTTACAAAATAACACCGTTAAAATACGTTAAAACTATAATTTTCAATATCATTTATAACCTTAATATAAAATTATAATTTCATAAAAGTATTGGTTTTATATCATAATTTCATATAATTCAAAAGTAGTGTACATATGTATATATATATACTTACATATCCAATTTTTGAACTAAAAAATAAATTAGCTATATTATATATATTAGTATCATTATTAAATTGAATTGTTATTTGATAAGAATAAATTATGTTAAAAAATGTTAATTTTAAATTATTCATTAAACAAAGTTAAATAATATTTACTTTGAAATTTTTATTTTGTTTGAATAACAAAAAAACCTCAATATTACTATTAAATGAGAAACAAGTTTTTGGGTGTTACATGGCGTAGGTGGGAGGAATTTCAGTTGTCTTCCCCAAATCCAGCAGCTGCTGGATCTCCCAGCAGCGATCTCTCCTCCCTTTTTTCAGCTCCAGCACAACCCTGTACAGCATCTCTTAGTGGAAGGTGGCCTCCCCTATGGTCCTGAAAATTTCTTCAGGAGAGGTCTCAGATGTATCTCCTCACATGGCAGGTAACTCTTCCTCCTATCATTGTCATCCCACATTCTCACCGAATGAACAACTTTCAAAATCGTCTCCTTGGCCTTCCCAGAATTGAAAATCTCATATTTATTCAAAGGAATATTGATCACTATTGCAAAAAAATCAATGGATTAATTTGGTTAATTACAAAAATAAAATGGAGATATGTCAATGGAGGTTGGTCTACGGGTCGTTGGTAGGGTTTTCATATTTGAGGCGTAGGGTTGTGCGAAGGTGAGTAAGAGTTGCCCTGTGAGGGACTAATAGTAGTAGGAAGGGGTGGTGCTTCTAGTGGTTGTGGAACTATTCAAAGGCAAGATGAATCATTGAAGTAGGGGATAGTCACATGGGAAGGAAATGGTGGAAAGAGATATGGTAATACCGGTATATAAATTGTGTGAGACTTGTTGTGGAAGCCTAATGAAATTATGGTAGTAGGAGGTCTATGTTGTCATAGTAAAGAGTGGGAAACAGTTTGACCATTAGAGAGTAAAAATATTGTCTCGGGTTAAATATGTAACAATATAAATGAAATTAAAAACCAAAATAAAATGAAAACAAAAAAATTAATTAAAAACTAAAATTAATTAAAATAATTAAAAATTAACTTATAAACATAAATAAAATTATGAAACAAATAAAAAATAAATTAAATTATTAAAAACCTTAAAACCATAAAACATAAACTAGAAATAAATTAGAACTTAAATTAAAAAAATAAATTACATCATTTACTGTTGTTACAATAAGAACATTAAATGAATTAATAAATTATATTTTTATAAAAAAAATGTATGATTTCAATTAATTATTTTGAAATCTAAAAATAGACAATTAATGATAAAAATGTTTAATTTATTGATTTAATTAAAAAATTACTAATGTATGATTATTTAGTAAAAAGTAAAAAATTCATTTAAATAATTAAAAATTAAGTAAAATGATGTAGAAAACTATGTAAAAATAAGACCACATTAGGAACATCCCATGAATGAACCCCAAGCCAATTTCACCCCACGTTAATTGAATAATAGGACTATCAATCAGAGGAACACCCCTGAGTGAACTCTCCAATAATAAAATGGAAAATGAACATAAGATGAACCTTCAATCAAGTGACCAAGTATTGAGTTTTGATTCATTTCCCAAATGATATCTGAATCACTTTTCACAATCAATTTAAAAAACCATTTTATCTCATAAATCATGCATTAAAATAATTTTCCCAATTCCTAGAAAACACCAATTTTAATTAACCAAAACTAAGGTAAACCTATTTTTAAAAACAATAATTTTATTCACACAAACTATTCGTGCCAATTTATTTATAAATCATATTATAAAATAGGAGAAATCATATCTCATTCAATAAATGATTGAGATAGAACCACCTACCTTGCATTCAGGTCTCACAAAACCATAAAAGAATCCAATAACATAAGAATGAATAAAAATATAAAATTAGAGGACCTATAAAAGATTGAAACATCTTGTAATAAAATTCCAAAATAAAAATATAATATGTATAGGTTAGATCAAAGAAGGATACAAAGAACAAGCATCCCACACACTGAAACCCTCAAAAGACTAGACCCCATAATAAGACAGCCAATAGATCTAGAATAGTCAAAAATAAATTTCACCAGAGAGTCAATATATTCAAAATGTGTTCAATAATATAACTATAATCAATGAAAATGAAGAAGCAGAAAGTTCTCTTACCAAGGACATGGGACAAAACTTCCATGAAAATTAAATAGTGACCATTTGAATTTAAAAGGACCGAAGAGCACCCAAAACACACCTGGAATCCCATAGGGTTAAATGATTAAACGGAAATATTACATGAGATAGGGGAAATGTGTTTAGAACAATTAAAACATAATAGATAGAAGGTTTTATGTAGTAAATCTAGGATATATATTCTAAAATCCCTAAAATCCACATATACTGCAAAATATGCCACCTCTGATTAATTATTCCACAATCTATGCTTTTATGGATTAATATACGGTCTTAAAACATAAAATATAGTTTATAGTTTCGAATAATCTTATTCTATATACCATCTTACAACCGGTTCCCCATGAATGAAATATTCTAAACACCAAGACTTATTTTTTAAAAATGTCCAACAAGCAGCCTTCACCCCATGTTCTATATAAACACCCACAAAACCACCATTTTACCTTCAAACCAGATAACAAACTCTAAAATATGAAAAAGTTCATAATATTAAAATATATAATCACATATGTAACATTCAAAAAAATAGATATTTTTTTTATCAAAATTATATGTTATGTGATGTTATTAAATCGTACGAAGTATTAAAGATACAAAAGATATTAAATATCTAAAAACAAAATATAATTAAAAATATAATTTTATTTATTTGATGAATTCATATTTGGATGAAAAATAAATGGATATAATAAAATAGATATATAAATTTATATGTTTTTAAAATAATTTTATATATTTATATGATTTACATTAATAATAAAAAAATTTCGAGGGCGAGCTCTGAAGAAATTCAACATTGATTTTAAAGGATAACATTTCCCAATAAAAGGGGTAGTCCTTAGAATCTCAATTAATGTGGAATAAAATAATTATAATACTATATTAAATATAATTATCCCAATATAATGAAATTATTAATTCAAAATAAGAAATATATGTAGTATAAATTTTAAGGCATTCATGTGAATTTAATACAATAATGAATGTTTTGGATGTAAAAAATCCATAAATTAATTTTCACATCCAAAATTATGGGATATGAAACCTTTATTCCTTATATCCATGTTGAAATTTGTATCAGGGGATAAAATGATAAAATAAAAATTTCCAAGTTATTTTTATTGAATTTAAATAAATTGATTAAGTGTAATATATATTGAACAATCGAAATTAAATTATCATTTTTTGGTTTTAGACCATGGGACTGTGGTTATAAAATATTCACAATTAGATATAAAAAAACATTTTCCCATAAATTGTATCTACATACCACTAATGGTATATGATTGAAAAATTATGTTTTAATGACTTTAAAGTAGATACAATTGATTGAAAACTATTTTTGTTTTTCCAAATCTGAATCCTTGAATAGTTGAGATTAAAACATATAAAACCAAAATGAAATTTTATAGGAAAAATTATTTATTAGTTATTTTTATTTCTTCAAAAAAATCACTTTTAATAAAAATACATTTTAAGGTATCATAAAACATATTTTTAATGATTGAATTTTTTTTCATATTTTAAATGATGTTTGTTAAATAGTAATTTTTTATATCAAAAAATAAATTATTTATTTAATATAAATAAATTTCCCATTAAAATTGAATATATAAATTATTTTTTTACTATTTTACAAGAATATTAATTGATAATGTATATTATATATTTTACCATATTTTAGTATTTGAAAAAATACATTACTTTTTATAAAATAAAACAATAGTATAATATATTTTTTTCATTGAATTCTTTAATATGTTGTGGGTAAGGAAACCTATTAAATCAAATAATCCCCTATCATTTTTTGGGAATATTGATATCATTAAATCACACATATTATTAGTGAGAATGAAGCCCCATGAATACTTCTGGACAATAGGCCGAAACACGTAAGTCCAATGGTGGTCCAATATACCCAACAACCTGTGCCCGACTGTCCCTCCATTGTGCTTAACTACGTTAGATGCTACTATAAACTAGGCTCATCCATGATATTAATTACACTAAATTCCCCCCATTCTCTATCATTTACCCTTGGCCCTTATATTAACACCACTTGTGGCTCATCACTATCGTGGACTACCGATGTCTTCACCCTCTCGATCCACTATTAAAGGATATCAAACCAATCAAACATTTATACTTAATTTTTGATTATCCTACATCCCACTGATAATGAAAATTTCACGAGAATAATATGGATGAGGAATCATTAAACAATCACATGTTCCCATCACTGATTTATTATAAGTAGGATTATCACCACATTGGACCACACTTGTCCCACCTAAATTTATGGAAGTTGGGGGATAAAACCCCCATTATTAATGCAGTTTAGAAGGAGGAAGACCACTCATCCACCACTTTGACTTCTATAAAAAAAATTTAAATATATAAATGAAACAAAATTTAATAATTTTTAAAAAAAATCTTAGACTGTTAAAATTTTAATTTTCAGATAAATACCTTAAAAAAAGGATACAAGTATTACTATGTAAAACACACTAACTACTCATAATGAATAAATTATAATTTTAGTATTCACATTATTTATTAAATTGTTAAATTTATTATTACCATATTCTTTCAATAATATTATGAATAATTACATATATGCCACATAATTTCTTCCAAAATCAACTAATTACTTATACAAATTTTCCTCTACATTTATATTTAAAAATTTTCTTCATGGGGTTAATATATATTTTTTTATAAATTTTTTTTATTGTAATAATTATCATAGGATAAAATGAGCCAATATTTTTTTAAAATCATTTAAATAATATTTATTTTATAATTTAACCACATTTATTCCTAATAGTGATGAAGAATTAATCTATTTAAGATAGATTTTTTAAAATAAATAATTAAATATTACTAAACATTCCATTTTTATTGATGAAAACTAATTCAATTTTTATATGAATTGGTTCTTTACTAATCAATTCAAAAAAAATAATTACAAACAAATAATATATATATATAGAATATTGGGTTTTAAAATAATAAAATTTATAGAAATACCTAAAAATATTTATTAATTTTATAATTGACGGATTATAGTGAAATATTTTTATTTTGATAAAATTGGGTAATATAGAGAATAATATTTTTTAATAATATATGATTCATATAAAAAAATATTATTATTATTGTAATAGGGAGTGGGTTTAATAAAAATTATACAGATTTGGGATATAATAAAACTCATGTTTTCATGAATTAAATATGCATTGAACATGTGACTCAAAATTTTAGGTTATTTAAATTAGAAAATAATTTTTATTATTTTTAAAAATAAGTGGCCCTCTCATTAGGTTAAATCATTATGTAAGTAAAAAATTAACATATGAAATGTTTTACGATCCAATTAATTAGTATTAAATTAATAATTAACCATAATTAAATTAATATTCCAATATATACATATTTCTGTATACCATTGTGTATGGTACCCTGAGTCACAATTTTATATGGGGAGAAAGATACTATATTTTATTTTCTAGGACTGTGATATAATGATCACTATTATCTTCAATTTTGAAAAAGATGGATATTATGGATGAATATAGATATATTGAAAACTATATAAAAAATAATGTAGAATATTGATGACGTTATAATAGTGATACTCAAAATGATATTTTCGTATTATATACTAATGAGTTTTTTTATATAGTACTACTCATGTGTGTTATATAATACTCCGTTTTATAAAAACATATCCCACCATGTATAGTTTATTTTTATACTATTTATAATCACAAAGTTATAATCAGAGTTTAAATAGATAATAATTTGTTAATATGTTATGATGTGGAAAATTGAGTGTTAATTCATTAATAATTTATTTAATCAATTATTTTTTGAATAATTTTATTGGAATAATATGTTAAAAATAATATAATATTATATGAAAATAAGTTAATCAGATATTGAAACACTATTTCCCTAATGATTGTCCAACGTTTATTAAAGGAGGATGATAAATTATATCACCCACCTAAAAATATATAGATATTACATAATTTTTATGATGAAAATTTGCATTGAAGAAATTAATAAAATCCCCTAAAACCATAACATTGTTTTTTTAATATATAAATTACATATTTTATAATAATAGGAACTATTATCTATTTTTTCACCACACAAGACCCCCCTTCATTACATATCTGATGTTATACTCTTTATCATAACATTTAGAATAGAAAAATAAGAATGGGTGAACATAGACTATTAGTATGTGGTAAAAATGTGATTTATCAATAAAGAATAGTAATCTATCATAATATTAACATGTCAGTAGTGGAAATAAGGATTATAGAATTATTATTTTTAATTTAAACATTGCGTTAAAATTGGATTCATTTAATCTGATATTTAAAACTATAGTTTTTACAATAATTATTTCAAAACAATGTTGAGTTATTACTTCAACTCATTATTTTAACAAAGAGGACTTTAATATTAAATTAAAATCATTAATTCTCATAATTTTAAAATATTTTATGAATTATTCAATATTAAAAAAAATTCAATGTTTCTTTATAAAAAGACTGTCATTGAAGAATTAAAAAAATATTGACTTTTCTAATCCTTTGAATAAAGGATTTATATAAATCATAAATTAAAGAATAATTATTTATAGCAAAAATATTTAATGAATATATAAATACATGACTTTTATATTAATTTTTGTATAAAAATATAGTAGAAAATATAAAGATAAAACAAAAACATAGACAAAATAAAATCTTTTCAAATAAAAACACAAAAAAAGTTAATGTAACATAAAATATTTAAATTTACTAATAAAAATTAATATTACATACTAATTTGTATGAACATAAAAATAAAAGTTATTTTAAATTATTATATGTATAAGATGTAACATTATTAATAAACCATAAAAATATTGAATGTTAAATAATTAATAATATAATATATTGGCCTAAAACATAATTTTTGAAATGGAACCAACTTTTTTGAAATATATCAATATTCATGTATTGATAATATCCTTAATGAGTCATATAACATAATAAACACATTATAAATTTACTTTTATTGACAATTTCACTTTGGTATCAAAATTAAAATATTAATGAAAAAAATTATATATGTAATATAAAAATAGTGTTAATTAATATAAAATATATCTACCATCATGATGATATATTAAATTGTATTTAAACTCTTCATGGATAGTTAATCATCGTTAAACTATTTCCATGGCCAATAATTTTATATATCCATATAATAATAAATATTTATGAATAATGAACTAAATAAAATTTGAAAAACTTATGAATGGTATAATTTTTTAAAACATTTATAAACTCAACTATGTAATAGGGATAACTATATTCTATATATTCATGTGGGTTTAATATGCATAACATCGAATGAACACGGTATTATTTAATTTTTAAAAAAATGATGTAATAAGGAGTAGTAGTTTTTAATTATATTATAGTTTTCTAACTTATCATGGAATAGAACAAACCAACACCCAAAATCTATATTTTTTAATCATTAACAAATATAATTATTTTTTACATTATCATTTTTAAATTATACATCCATCGATATATATTGAAGATATAGTAAAATATATATATATATGTGATCTCTTATTGGATAGATATATTCAAGGGATAACTAATTAAATATAAAATAAATGAAGTCACTAAATTTTTTATTTATTTAATGAAATTGATATAAAATTCAAAATTTTCTTGTATAGAATACCTTGATAAGACAAATATAGTAAAATATTCAGTAATTAACAAGATCCATGGTACCAATTCGATAATTTCTCAATGCATTGTTTCATGAACATATATAACCAGTCATCTGAAATGCACCATACGTATCTTATATTGATTATATTTAAAATATTTTTGTTTGAACATCAGAATTCTCAAAAGTATTTGAAAGAACTGACTCCGTTAACTTTTTCATCTATTTGAATAATTCCTTTTTTGGAAAATCGAATTTAATAAAACAATATGTGTAATGTACGAAAATAATTTCCAATAATTTGAAATAAAAAGAGAATAAATATTTTAATTCAATAAAAACCTTATATGTCAACTAATGAAAAAAGGCTATTTTTCTAGTGTAATTTTTTTTCCATAATATCAGAAACCCTATCCAACTCTATGGTAGGTAACAGAACAATAGTAGTTAGATTAAATAAATTTTATCATATTATTCATACCCTGCATAAATTTATAAAATAACACTATAAAAAATATCATGAACTAAGTATCACTCAATATGCTTCAATATGTACATGGGTATCCTAATCATCTTACTAAAAATACATGTAGCAGCCCTCACCGTATTATCCCAAATTATATGATTTACATTATTACATTGGCATAGATACATGATTCAAATCTAAAAGGATATATTTGTTTAACAGTTCGGGAAAACTAGAAACATACATAATAAAAATTTTAAATTTTGAAATAAAATTAATTCTTAAAAAAATTAAAATGTCAATATCTTTGAAACTCATTATAATATATCTAATTTAGTTCATGGGTAAAGGAAACAAAATGATGGGTTACATCATTTTCTTAGTAAGTGTATATAAAGTGGGAGCAGTCATGAATCAATAATCATAATCAAAATTGAAGGGTAGATAACTGAATAGACATGCCATTTAAATAACATAACTATTATGGTGAGATATGGTATAATCAACATTGAAAGAAAATAACTAGAAACACATTCCATTTATTAAATAAAATGATAATTAAATGCATCCATAGATAATGTTAGAGTAAAAACTCATGGATAATAATAATAAATGTATTCCTAATGAAGGAGATTCTTAATTATTAGATCCCATGTTCCACATTTACATGATACCTTTACCATCAAAACCATTCACACAACATTTTATAACATACTGGGAAAAAATAATCAGATATGGACAAATTATTCATTTCATGATAGAATTGATTAATCAAGTGGATTTTAATAAATGGCCCCCAATCTATTTCATACATGTCCAATGCATTCCTTATAAACTAGATATAAGCTCTTCTTAGAGGTGATTTATTAGTGGTCATTTTATTAATATCCTTTAATTAAATCTAGTTAAAAAAGTTATATAATATAGAATCTGTTTAATGAAAAAATCACTATACTTTTATTATTTAAACAATTAAAAGTTGTTTTTAATTAAATAGATGCTAAAAGACTTTTACAACCCATAATTATTCCCACTCTACCGCTCCCTTTGCATGACCCCATCCCCTTTTAACCATCCCTCCACTAACGTCCTCTGATCCCTTCACCAGTAGCGACCCTGACCCTACAACCCATGTCCCCGCTGACCCTACATCCTCCTCCGCTCCGTCTAGAGACCACAACCCCCTTTAAACTCCCCCCATAACATTGAACACCACAACCCCCAACCATATGACCCCTTATCCCCTACTTGGTTCCCCTCCTCAATTGTGATACATGCCCCCACTCTGACCTCCCACTCCCCATCTTAGATCCCCTTCTTCGTAGCAATACTGGAAACCCCTTAAAGGTTTATTCATCCTCACCATGAATCTCTTATTGAGTAGGATTTGATGGAAAATCATGGGTGATATAAAGAGTAAATTTTTATTTCAATCATTCAATAGTAATGTATATATGTAATTTTGGTTTATATTGCATTATTTTTGGATTTTGTAGTTATTTTATTGAGTTATTATAATCATTAATTTTTTATGTTATATTATATGAAAAAAATAATTGTATTATGATATAAGTTGGTTATGAAATCATGATCATTCATAATTTTATGTTTTGTATTTGATATTAATGAATTACACTTTTTTCTATATATATTAATGCCTCTAATTATTTACATATACATAATTGGGGATATTTACCAAGTCATGAAAAATTGGTTGAAGTGTTTGATTTCATCACCAGACCTAGAAATGTATATAAGGATAATGTCCTTAAAAGGGGATATTAGGCCCTTTTTAAATTTATCAGATTGCTTCACGTGTTATAAATCTGCGATTAATCATTCTTCCTAATTAAATATATTAAATAATATTTCTGTAGTTAGGGTTGTGTTTTACATGCCTAATAATCAATTATTGGTTATGGTAACTTGAACATCCAACATAGTTTCATTGACTATATATTAGCTAAAATGATTTTTATGAGAATTGTTTATAGTGTTTAGTTTTTTTGTTTTGATTAAAATCAATTATTTTTTATCATTTGATTTTAAATTCGTGATACATATTATTAAATTATATGCTAACATCATATTATTTAAGTTTATCTCAAATTGAAGGAACATCTGATTCGATGTTATGTGAAAAAATGATGATTTATATAATTCATGGAATAACATGAAGGCACACTATACTAGTTCAATATAATATAGATATATAGTGTTGAATATTTTTGGTATGCATGGAGTATCGTGATTTTTAATCCTCGACCCTAGTTACCCTCAGTCGGTGCATTATTTTAAAATATTGGCATGATTACAAGGAATCAAGTCCTTAAGGACAGATCATTTTAGATGTCTTGTAAAATAGATTACATTAATGAACATTACATTACAATTTCTAACATAAAACACAACATAAATAATCCTTTGAGAATTCCATTTTTCCCATTGATGAAAACTGCATATAAATCATAATATACTTTTTGGAATCCTGGGAAAATAAAAAATAAAAAAGGGGTGATCCCAGATGCTCAATAAGGATAAACAATATTGCAGATTCTAACAAAAATAATCATAAACATTTATGGAAATTTATAAAATTAAAACACAATACCTTTAAACAAAAACTTCAACATAATATGGAAACGATAATTAAAATAATACCATTTACTTTTTCAATGGATATTCTACTAGTAGAATAGAAACATGTAATATCAATATCTAATTTCATAATGATGGAATGCATATTGTCGGACATCTAAACCACATAGTCAAGGCCTCATTTCAAGAATACAAATAAAATTTTTGTCAATGCCTTATTCCAAAAAACTAATTTGTATCATGAGAACTATATATGCATCGAGGAGCTATAGCGCGCTCCACCCATCACATACTAAGTCCAATTAATTCCTCATATGAAAAGGTAGAAAAATAACATAAACATTTGTATTAAAATTATAAGATGAAATGTTAATAATTTAACCATAAACCATGAATTGTATAACAAAATTCATCCATAGTGAAAAATATCTTTAAACATTCAATACAATATAATATTTTTTTTAAAAAATAAATAAACTTCAATCATGAATAATAGCCAGTAATGGATGCTGAGATAGTTGAAAATGATCAGTAAAACTCTTTGAGATAGATATCCCTTTTTCATGTAATCATTTAAAATTCACAAAATTTAGAAAGTAAAAAATTTAAAATTAAATTCTAAATCAAAGTGTCCCATTCTAATTTGAATCATTTTAAAGGAATTAGCATTTCAAAACAGTCATGTCCATATAAATAAATCCTTCAAAACATTTTGAATACATGGACATTAAGGACAACGATTCAGAATAATAAATATTTAAAACATTTAAAATGTTGTTTTAGTTAAAGAGTCTCTTAAAAATAATCATTTTTAAAACTATTATATGATGCATGTACAAGGATAATAAATACGTCCCAGTAAAAAAATACACATAAACAATCTCAGATAATAATGAGATTGAGGAATTAACCCTTACATTGTATTTTCCGTTGGTCGAGGGTATGTTTAACCTCTTGTATAATGACCATAGTATGTTTTTAAATTATAACTGAACCATATTCATATTTATGAATTCATACTTGATTCATTTATGGTTTTATACAACCAATTTAAAAATAATTTCCATGTTAAAATAACAATTCGGGTAATAATCACATTCTTTATCAAACATGTTTTACCTTGTTATTATTGATCTTACAACATATATAATGATTTAATTGTTTCCAAAATATAATAATTTATTTATGTATCATATATATTCAGAATATAATTCTGTATAATAGATAGATATATGAAATGGAAAACACAGTTTAAGGAGACGGTAGGCCGTACATATGCATAAATGTTGTTTCCATTTTCATATCGTATTGAATAGAAGTAAGTGAATGAGATATATGTAAATACACACACATAGACACATATTTCAAGTATAATTTTAATTTCATATATTAAAAATTTATAAATAATATATATATATATATTTATTTATAATCATCGTTTAATGATGAATGTGGAAATGAATCTCAATACGTCGTGGAGACAGTAAGTTGTACGTACGCAGGAGCAATGATATCATTATATTGATGGTGAGATAGTATTTTAAATGATGTTATATTACATATATATAATCATTAAAATGTTATATTTATTATTTATATCAATTATACTAATTATTATACCTATCCAAGTAATTAAGTGTTTAATAACAAACTACACCACAATGTGGAGACGGTAAGTCATACGTACACACGTATGGTGACTTTGTCATTTATAGAATGGAATGAATAATGAATATGGTTATTCAATATTTATAATAACATCACATTATTTAAGTGGTACTAGATTTAATATTTTGGAATGGAATCAACAAAGAAAGAGGATGTGGGAGAAGAAAAGAACTTTAAAAGAGGTGATGAAATTATTACTTATTCTTTGGGTTCTTCATTTTAATTTGATAAAAATTTATTAATAAGATGGATTTGTGGCCAATTTAAGGCCTCTAAGAAGAAGTGAGGGTATTTGGGAAGATATTTGAGTAGGGTTTGTCCTATCCAAAAAGATTTTGAGGTGTGATTTTTAATGAAGGGTAAGTACCGTTTTATAAGAGAGGTGATGGTCACTTTAGGAAAATATGGAATTATTATTTTATTATAAAATAATTTTCGGTTTATAATGACTCCAAATGGATGTATTTAGAGGATAAGGTGGGTATGCGCCTGAAACCTCTCATCCACTAGGTTTTATACAAGTTTATGTCACCATATTAACCATATATTTTAGATTTAACTCTTAGTTAAATAGTTTTACTTTTACAATGTCTTCTTGTATTTTTATATTACATGGTTAATTAACATATTATAAAATTAAAAGAGAGCCTAATGTGGTTAATTAATGAAGTATATATAATTATATAAGTCATTTTGAATATTTTTTATTTTTAGTAATATTATATCATTTAATAATATTGTATTTTTTTTAAAAACTCATTTTTTTCAATTTTGACAGTATTTAGTATTTGGTTTTTCTAAAAGTCAACAAAATAATATTTATTAGAAAACGATACATTAAATCAACCCTAAAATATCATATTGACATAGAAAATTAGTGTAATGCATCAAAATTCTCAATTTACATTTATTTGTATTTTTATAATATCAATTATTTTAACCATTCATTAATAATGTTATTAATGCATCATCATTATGTCATAAATAAATTTATTTATATAATTTATAACAATTAAAAATAAAATTCCATGAATTATTAAATCATTTTATCTTTAAAATTAATATTTATAGTTGAATTTATCTTATATATAACCCTATATTAAAAATGGTTTAGTTATTAAAATTTGAATTTAACACTTTTAACTCTTATTTAAATAAAATAATGACAAATCTCCAAATCTAATCCATGTGGATAAAAAAGGATCATATTTTATTCATAAGGTTGATTTGGGTCAAAAAAAAAACTTATACAATAGAATTAGGACATGTGTTATCTTAATTATAATATGATTTTTACCTTTAATTACCCTATTTATTTTATCAGTGGTAAATAAAATGCAAAGGTAACTATTCACCCAAAAACAATTTCACCCTATTCACCCAGATTTTACCTATTGATGTCAACTGTGTCTCTTGGATTTTTTTAATTTAGTTCACAGAAGCGGTAAAATTACGTTTTATGAAAATTTACTAATGTGTCTAAAAGGTGGGTAAAAGACATTAAATAGTTCAATAAAATTTTTCATATCTAATCTTATTATAAAATGAATCCAATGAATTATATTGGACTAATATGTGAATTATATATATATTTTTAAATTAAAATAAATAAAAATATTAATATGAATTTTTCAAACAAAATGTTCGTTCTAAATAATAATGAAGTGCTTTTAACTATTCATAAAAATTGAATGTTTTCAGAAAAATAAAAGAAATTTACCCTAACATTATTTTGATATTAAAAATTAAAAATTTGTGTTATATTTTAAAAAATTTCAAACATTTAAGTTGAATTAATTAAAGTAAAATTAAATTAAATTTTCAAAACCGGAAAGCGTGTTTTTAAGAATAAAAAACTATCAAAAGAATGACATGTGTTTATGTAGAATTTAAATGTGAAATTACATCCAATAACCTAAATTATATTAAATGATAAAAATATATGATAATGGAACTTTAAAACCACTAAAATATATAACTTAAGAATATAAATTATTTCGATTAAAGAATTTGATTTTAAATAAAATTTAGTAATTTTTGATATTTATCAAAATATGAATGTTATCAGAAAAGTACAAAAAACATATCAAAAATAAATTTTTATGTCCCTATACTAAGGATAAATTTAATTTTTTTAAATTAAATATTTAAAAGTGTCAAATATTGGATTTGAAAAAGGGTTTACCATTAAAAGGTGGAAACAACATTTTAAAAAAAATACTTCTTTTATCTGAAAAATTGAATTTTTCATTATATTATTCCTAAGAAACACAAAATATGAATGAAAAAATTATATTAGATATATATGATATTCAAAATGTGGTTAATTATATTCATAACAACTTTTTTAAATGACTAGTTTCATAGGTCGTGATGCGCTTGAACTCAGTTTTTCATGTAGCACAAGCTATTGAATTATTTTAAAGAGATAATTTCCTTTGAAATCTTGGGGTGTTACATTTTCCCCGCCTTCAATAAATTTAATCCTCACAATTTTAAATTCATCTTAAAATATAGAAAGATGAAAATAGAAAATACCTTTTTGGAAAACCCAAATCTGAAATAGGCTTACTAAAATTTATTCAGAATAAGAGGGAATGGGAAATGAAAAAGTCACCATGAAATTTGGATTTCAAATAGGAGAACATAGGTAGACATTTTAGACCCATAATTTGAGGAAAAGAATAAATCTTTATAGGGAGTGATTGAGGTCATCAATCACAGATAGGTGAACAAAAAATAGAAAATTGAGGGCCACAAAGTCATAAATCTATGATGACATAAAATATCATTGGTTCATCAAAACGTAATGTATTAGGATAACAAATGTTTTTAAGATCCATGAACTAATGTTTAAGAATTAAAATTTTAATATAATAAAAAAAATTACTAGACAAGTCGAGTTCCATCATTTAAATAATTTCTACCAAAAACTCATCTTTTGCTCCAAAAGATAATAGAACTCAAAAATATTTTATTTATCATAATCGTATTGGGTTTAAAAATTATTAATATATAATTAATTTATCATATCTTTTATAAAAAAATACATTATACAAACTAGGAAATCACGTTGGCCAATGGTAGGTGATGCACCCTTGTCGCCCATCGGTTGTCGGTTCAAGTCTCGCGGCCTTGCCGGACGCGATGGGGTGTCGCCCGACATTCGGGTTATCCTTTTTATAACAATCCAAAAATAATCATAAGAAATCATTTAAAATTTAAAAATGGTATTCAATGTCCAACATAATTCATTCCAACCTTTAGACTTATCGAAAATACATTTTTCCAAAGTCAAAGTCCAAAATTTATAATGAAGGTAAACATAATGAAGATCTCTTTTCCCACGTAATAACATGTGAATACCTTTATCATATGTTCTCTTAAAATCTGGTAACTCACTGAATTTCCATAAAACATTATTAAATACATTCATTCTCCCTTATTCCTTATATAATTCCAGATATAATCCTTAACTCCAAAAATATTGTAAACTCCAAAAATGATAAATAGACAAAAAGTTAATAAGTTCCATGGTTGTTAATAATATCTAATATAGATCATCCAATCAATTATATATTATTCTGAAATCATTATCTCAATTTCAGAAACATATTAAGGGATATATTTACCCCAACCATATACTTTCCAAAAAGTTTAACTTGAAACTGTATCACTTTACTTAGTACCATAACATCTCAAATCCTTAATGAAAACGTACTGCAGTACAATCCTTATATACTTTATAATTTTTATAACTTGAACTCAAATAACACAATTAATTAATAACAACGTAAGAACACTGACCATTCCTTTTCATCTATGGAAGTATCCTTACTTTATTATTATCCAATAACATCATTTGGGGTATACTCTGATGATTGGGATATTGATTTGTGTAGTGTACCAACTCTTTGAAGATGGAAAATTGTACATTTGAAACAATCTTATTACCCTTGAAATAAAGAACATGGTGTCATGTGTCTCCAAACTTATAACATCTCATTTCTTTCAAGCACTTCATAGGGTTATTTGTTCGATAGTTATCACATATGGTAAAATACGTCTTTCCCTTCTTCCCTTTATCCATCTTTCTCTCGACCATCATCTTATTATCTGTCTTCAATTGAAATCCATAAAACTAATAGAATCAATTTCATAACTTTTTAACACATGATACTATTTATTCATATGATGAGAATACATGGGGGACTATTTCCCTTATAAATATTGGCTTAAGACCCTAAAAGATATTATCCTTATTACACTTTGAATCATATGTATTCTTGTATTACTCATTAATTCTACTAGGCACCATTTCTAAATGAAGAAATACACTAGGTTAGATCATATCATAATATATTGTCCAAAAACTAGGAAAATTATCAACATTAATTGAACATTTAAACACATTTAGTATCATAATCATAAAAATGGGTTATTTGCTGACATATTTACTCATAAATATTTCATAATTTTTTGTAAAGAAAAATGTGAATTATCCGAAGTAAATACCCTTGGAGTGTCATAACCAAGAGTGAAACAAGGCTCGTTGTTTTGTACCAGGATAAACCAGTTAAAGCCCAAAACACCTTGTCAGAGTTTTCAATCCATGGTAAATCAGTGCCAGAGCCACATCTACCTACTCATATCCAGATAGGGATATATTTATTATAAAATTCAAAAATATCTACATTACCTAAATTCTAGGAAGTTCTTCAATACCAACCCTCATAGTCTATCTTAGGGAAATGTTCTCTAACCAGAGTTTTTCTAAATCTAATTACCAAGGCTTGTACTAAAATTCTTCTGATACCAACATTAATTCTCTAACCCAAGTTAGCTAGAGTTAGTGCATTATTTTAATACATTGGCATGATTACATGGAATCAAGTCCCGAAGGACTGATCAGTTCATCAGTCTTGGAAAATAGATTACATAAATGAAATTTTCATTAAAATTTATAAAATAAAACACATAAAAAATAACCCTTTTAGAATTCCATTATTCCCTTATCATAAACCAACCAATAAATTATAATATACTTCTTGGGATCCTGGGAAAATAAAATATAAGAAAGGGGTGAGCTCAGATGCTCTGTAAGGATAAACAATATAGTAGAAGCTATCATAAGGACTCATAAATATCGATGGAATGGTATAAAATTAAAACACATGTCCTTTAAACATAAACTAAATAATAACATTGAAAAAATAAATCAAATAATTATATTTACTTATTCACATGGATTTTATAAATTTTGAACAATCACATGTAATGTCAATAGCTAATTTCATAATGATAGAATACATAATGTCAGACATCATAACAACATAGTGAAGGCCTCGTGCCAAGACTACAAATAAATTTTTTTTCAAGGCATTGTTCCTAGACACTAATTTTCCTCATTAGACCTACCGATTCATCGAGGAGCTATAGCGGGATCTACCCATCACTTACTAAGTCCAATTCATTCCTCATATGAAAAGGCTGAAACATAACATAAACATTCATATTAAAACATTCATACGAAATTTTAATACTTTAACCATAAAAAATGAATAGTTTAAAAACAACACATACATAGTCAAACATATCATAACTCATTCAATATAATATAGAACATTCTATAAAAACAAATAAACCAAAATCATTAATAATATCAAATAAATGATATAGATATAGTTGAAAATGATCATTAAAACTCTTAGAGAGAAATATCCATTTTTTTAAATAATTTAAAAGTCAGATAATTTATAAAGGAGAAGATTTAAAAGAAATTTTGGAATCAAAGTGTCCCAAAACAATTTGAAACATTTGAAATTAATTAGCATTTAAAAACATTCATGTCCGTATAAAAAAATCCTTAAAACCACTTTGAAAACAAGGAAATTAATGAGACTGATTTGGAATAATAAATATTAAAACCATTAAAATTGCTTTTTTTGTTAACTAGTACCTTAAAAATAATAATTGTGGAAACTATTTTATGAATCATGGACATGGATAATAAATATTTCCTAGTAAAAACCTAATCACAAAAATCTTAGATAATAATGAGATTGAAGAATTAACCCTTAACTTGTAATTTACTTTGGTTAAGGGTGCTTTTAACCTTCTATATAATGAGAATAGTATGTTATTAAATTATAATAGAACCATATTCATATTTATGATATAATACTTGTTTAATTTTTGGATTTATACTACCCATTTAATAATAATTTCTATGTGAAAATAAAATTTCAGGTAATAATCACTTTCTTTATCATATGAGTTTTAACATGTTATTCATGATCGTATAACATATATCATGATTTAATTTTTTCCATAATATAAAAAATTAAATATGTATAATATATACTTAGAATATAAGTATGTATAATAGATAGATATATGAAATGGAAAACACCATTTATGGAGATGGTAGGCTGTACATATGCATAAACATTGTTTCTGTTTTCATATCGTATTGAACAGAAGTAAGTGAATGAGACATATGAATATATATATTTCTCTATATATTTCTCATAGAATTATTATTTCATATATTACATACTTAATAATAGTATATATATATATATTTATAATCATCATTTAATGATGAATGTGGAAATGAGTCTCACCGTGTTGGGGTGACGGTAAGCCATACATACGCACGAGTGATCATATCATTCAACTGATGGTGAAATCGTTTATAATTGGACGATATAAAACATATAAATTATCATTAAAATTTTATATTTATCATTTCAATCAATTATACTCATTATTATACTCATCCAAATAATGAAGTGTAGAATTTCAAACTACACCACAACGTGGAGACGGTAAGTCATACGTACACACATCTGGTGACTTTGTCATTCATAAGATGAATAGAATAAAGAATATGGTTGTACCATATTTTTAAAAACATCGCAATATATAGAAGGTACTGGAGTTATTTTTTTATGAAAACAACAAATAAAGGGGACGTGGGAGAAGAAAAGAACTTTGAAATAGGTGATGAAAATATTACCTCTTTTTTCGGGTGCTTATTTTTTATTTGATCGAAAGGGATCATTAGGTTGGATTTCTTATAAAAGTAAGGCATCAAGGTTGAAGTGAGGATATTTGGGAAAATATTTGAGCTGGGTTTGGCTGAGATCAATGGATTTTGAGGTTTTATTTTGAGAGAAGTGGAAGTAACCTCTTATAAGAGAGGTGAGGGTGACTTCAGGAAAAGCACGAAATATTATTTTATTATAAATTCAATTTCGGAATATTATGTCTACAAATGGATTTATTTCGAGTATAAGGTTGGGATGTTCCTGAATAATCTCAACCAATAGGTTTTAGACAATTTTAGGTCACAAATATAACATTATATTATATATTTAACTCTTAGTTAAATATTTTAACTTTTACAATGTCTTCTTGTATTTTAATATTACATGGTTAATAATCATACAATAAAATGAAAAAATAACCTAAATTAGTTCATTAATGACATATAAATAATTATATAATTATTTTTTCCTATC
The DNA here is from genome assembly GCA_963277665.1 of Viscum album. Lineage (NCBI taxonomy): Eukaryota > Viridiplantae > Streptophyta > Magnoliopsida > Santalales > Viscaceae > Viscum > Viscum album. Next base: position 420,630,945 of record OY728127.1, on the reverse strand, counting down.
CTTATATTTTTACGAATATTATATAATGTAATAATATAGATTTTGTTTTAAAATCTCATTTATGTTAATTTTGACACTATTTAGTATTTGGTTTTTTTGATTGTTATAGAAACTTGATTACTTCTAAAAACATAAATTAAATCAACCCTAACATATCATATTAACATATAAAATTAATTTAATGAATCAAAATTTTCAATTTTCATTTATTTAGAATTTTAGAATTTCAATTCCTTTAATCTTTCATTAATATGGTTATTAGTACGGCATCACTGATTCATAAATAAATTTAATTATATAATATATAAAAATTATAAATAAAATAACATGATGTATGCAATCTTATTATACATATAATTAATATTTATAGTCGAATTTATCTTATTTATAACCCTATATTAAAAGTTGTTTAGTTATTAAAATTTGAATTTAACACTTTTAACACTTCATTAAATAAAATAATAATAACTGTTATAATATAATCCAAGTGGATAAAAAGGGATAAAATTTTATTCTTAAGGTTGAGTTGTTTCTAAAAATACGTATCCATTATAATTATAACATGTGTCAGGGTAATTATAATAACAATTTTAACTTTAATTACCCTATTTACTTTTAACTGTGGAAAATAAATTTCAAAAGTTACAATTCACAAAAATTATTTTCATCATATTAAAAAAAATTGACATACTTATGTAAATTATGTCTCTCAGATTTTTGGAATTCAATTCAGAGAAGTAGTAAAATTATTTTATATGAAAATTTATAAATGTGCCTAGAAGATGGGTAAAGACGTTAAATAATTCAATAAAAATGTTAATATATAATCTTATTATAAAATGATTCAAATGAATTAAATTGTAAAAATATAGGTATTATATATATTTTTTTTAATTTAAAATAAATTTAAATAAAATTTGTAATTATTTAAATAAAATGTCAGTTTTATACAATAACACCGTGTTTTTCAATATTCATTAAAAATGAATGTTTTCAGAAAAATAACAAAACATCACCCTAATCTAATTTTGATATTCCAAATTCAATAATGTTGTATATTTTACCAAATTTCAAACATATTTTTTTCATTAAATAAATTAAAATTATTTCCCATTATTAAAACCAGAAAGAGTGTTTTTAGGAATTAAAAACTATAAACATATTGACATGTTTTTATGTACAATTTAAATATGAAATTACATCTAATGACCTAAATTATATTCAATGAAAAAATATAATCTAATGTTTCTTTAAAACTACTCAAATTTTTAAATAAAAACTATAAATTATTTTGATTAAAAATGTTGTTTTTAATTAATATTTAGAATTTTTCACTATTCATCAAAATATGAATATTATCATAAAAGTACCAAAAAATTATCCAAACAAAATTTCTATGTCCTGCTTACAAAGAAAAAATTAATTTCATTTAATTTAATATATAAAAGTGTCAAATATTGTATTTAAAAAGGGATCACCTTTAAATGAAAAAAAAATTAATTTTTTTTGAAATACATATTTTTTCAGAAAAATAGAATCTGTCCTTATATTATGTATAAGAAATACAAAAGATGAATGATAAAATTATATAAGATATATATAAAATTAAAAATGTTGTTAATATTATTCCTAAACACATTTTAAATTGCTAGTTTGATAGTTCAGGATGCGCTTGAACTCGGTGTTGCGTGTAGCACAAGCTATTGATTTAGTTTAAAAGATATAACATACTATGAAATCTAAGGGGGTTATAGTGAAATATAAAGAAATTATACTTTGCACACAAATTTTAAAACTTGTTCTCTTACAATTTGTAAGATCATGGGAAATTATTTAGAAATTGCTCAATTTATCTAATTTTTCAATGGAATGAAAGCTCCATAGTTACAACACAATGGTAGAATACACCTTTATATTTTTCTACAATAAAAAGAGTATCATATACATATAAAATATCAAATATTTATGCATCTATGTCATATATAATGTAGATGATGTTTTCAAAACTTCTATCATTAAATATTAATTGTGTGACGAATGTATGTATCTTCAAATTCCATGATCTTGAGTCTTATCTTAACCTTCATTGATCCTTAATTATCCTTCAAAAAAATTATATTTATTTTTAAAGATACATCATCTCCCAAATTCCAATATAAGAAGATGTATTTGATATCTTTTAAAACAGTCATGGGTATCCATTGTTCTAAAATGTGGTTTTCATCTAATTTATTCCATGTTTCAACTATGTTTATGATAAACAATAATTTATTTGATTCTTGTTTTTATATAAGAAGTTTAGTTAGAAATATTTCACTATTTGATTCATCACATTTTCCTCTATAGTTGTTGTAAATGTGTCCATGATGATGTTGGAAGATATTTAATCTTGATTGCATCTATATGATTCGGAACTTATATCTTTATATCAAAATGTACAGGGAGAATAGAATCTGATACATATGGATAAAAGTTGGATTAATTTACCATAAAATTTTCTTTTATATTCTAGGTGTTTGGAAGAATTTTAACATTATGCAATTGAAAATCGGACAATGGATTGTAGAATAAAATTTTAATTTACTTGTTTTAAATTTTAACCATGGATGAATATAAATGTAGTATATGGGATTATGAAATTTAAATAGCTTCCTACTTAGTATGTACTTCATATTAGGCCTGGTGAATTAATTTTTTTGGAAAGTAAAAATAATTAAAATACAGTCAATGAAATACAATGTGACCTAAAATAAGAAAATTAGCTCAAATTTTATTAAATATCACATAAGTTTTTGTAGAATACAATTTCAATGAATTTAATAGATCAATATAACCTTCAATTTATCCTTATCAGGATAATATTTCTTATAACTTCAGTGACCAAAAAAATTATTTTTCTGAATTAGATAAATACAGACTACAAGAAATCAATTAAGGGTGTTCCAAGTATTCGTAGATGTGTTTTCTACTTAATTTATATCATATCAAGTGTCTCAATCAAAATATTAACAATGTTATGTCCATGATTTTATATTTTCTTCCTGATGCATTTAGTGAATATAATATCCCTGCATCATTCTATGAAATAAATAAAGTCATCAAATTGTAGTCCTGATCATACAATGATACATTTATTCTCTAATTATTTCATGATTTATTGGGGAGAAAAAGCACCTAATAAATAATAATGAAAATATTTCATAAAATTAGATTGAATTTAATGAAAAAATGACAGTATATATCAGTTCAACCCCAATAATAAGGAAAAGAACAAAACTTATACAATTTTATTTTGATACTTTACTTTGAAACAACATATGGAATTATTATTCAAGCCATCTAAGAATTTATAGAACATTAATTGGAATGATCAAGATTGTAATGACGGATTAATGAGATATCCAAAAGAATAAAAATCACGGAAGATGTTTTATTCTCTTTATCAAAATTTTTCTTCAGATCCTAGGAATGTAAGTTTGGGATTGTCTTATGATGATTTTAAACCATTTGTTACATTATATACTAATTATATCAATTTAACAATTAATATTATCCCCCATAATACACTTCCATGGTTGTGTATGATGAATATTTATTTCAGTATTTTGATGAGTATCCTTGAAATCAAATTCTTATAAATGGAATCGATGTATACCTTTAACCTATAATTAAAGAATTGAGTGAATTGTGGGATGATGGCCTAGAAATATATGATTCTTCTATAGGAAAACAATTTAAAATACATTCATCATTAATTTGGAAAATTTATGACTTTCCTGGATAAGTAAATTTAACATCTTGGAACACTCATACTAGTTTGGATTTTCCATTTTATAATTATGATTTTGAACCTCAATGGTTAACACATAGATGAAAATGGTTTTTTATATTTCATCATCAATTTATTAATGTTTCTCAATAATAAATTTTTATCTTGAAATGATCCAATAGTGATATTTAAATTATAATTTCACTGAAGTTTTTGTCTGGTTCAAAATTCATGGGACCGTTAATGAATGTCACTGACGAATTTTGAAAATTTCATCAGTTTAATGAAGGGGAAATGGTATAAGGTACAATATCCATAGAAGATGTAAATCAACAGTGGAAGAAAAAGAGAATATTTTTCAAACATCATTATTTGGAGTTTAATTTGATATGTCATAATCTTGACATAATTGATATTGAGAAGAAAGCCTGGGATTATCTAATTTTTACAATTCTTAATGAGAAGCATAAATCAGAGAATCACCTTAATGCTCATAAGGATTTAGAGTCAAGAAATATAATTTATGGTTTGTGGAAAAATTACAATTACAAGTATCCTTTTTCTATTTTTAAAATGAGAAACATTAGAAATACATATTACATTGAACATTAAAGAATATAAAATAGATAGATGGATATTTATATTACATATCCAGGTGTGTTGACTTAAAACATCAAAATTTTCATGGAATTAATATTCATCTCTCACATATTTTTATGGAGAAGTTGTTCTCATAGGATTTGTGTAATATAATACCCAAAAAAGTAATTTGGGTTCTTGCTGAGTTTTGTTCATTTTTTAGAGAGCTTTGTAGAAAAAAAACTAAATCCAAATGAGGATGATAAACTTCGAGAAAGAATTGTTTTGACACATTTTCATTTGTAGATTTTTTTATCCCCTTCATTCTTCACAATAATGATTCATTTGATTTTTCATTAGGTTGATGAATATAATCATTTTTCACTAGTAAACTAACTATGGATGTATCCGGTTAAGAGAAATGTTTATATATTTTATTTTCATTATTGATTTAAACATTATAAAATCACTATGTAAATTATTTTTAACAAGATTATGATTTTTTTCTATTGGGTTCTTCGGTCATTTTAAATCATATACGAGGAATAAAGGTTAACCATTATGCTATATTTCTAATGGATACATATCCAAATAGTGAATGGCCTTTTGTATTATGTACTTGGATGGGAATGGCACTAGATTTAATTTTATTGGACTTGTTAACGAAATCACCATTAATTATAATTATGAAAATAAATCATTTGTATTTCAAACTATTTGATGACGAATTGGAATGGGGTCAAATTTTACACTGACTAAATTGGAGTTTCTACAGGAAAAAAGATATGTGCTACTCACTAGTGTTATTTTAGATCCATCTATTGATGAATTGTGACTTCAAATAAATAGGTGACTATGGGGTCGAGCATGAAATGAGTTGGAATTCACAAAAGATATGAATAAGGTTCTTGTTTAATGGTTATACATTTCTGTGTAAATATATACTCATAATCATATTATTGACATGTAATTATATTGTCTATGATAAAGTAACATCTTATATATTTTTACCTAGATAATTTTTTGTTGAATATTGAGCTGAAATATCGAATGATTTTATGTTCTTGGCTTGAGGTCTTCTAAGAGAGGCTGAGATATTTGATACCAACAAGATTCATGGAACCATGTTTTATACAATTTATTTTGAAGAAGAACTGAATGCTCAGAATAGTGGTGTATTTAAATTTGCAGAGGTGGGATACAATGGGAAGCAGAATGATATAAATGAATTAATCTATTATGGATAGTTTTCAGTTGCCTTATTAAAATTAAAGTGGTTAAACATTTAAAAGGGTATATTGAAAGATTCATTAAATTTTAATTATATAAAATTCTCTTATTATATGAATATAGGTGAGCATGAAGAAAATGATCCATTTATATTTTCTGTAGAATCGAAGATGGCTTATTATGTACATGATGAAATAAATTAATGATGGGTTTCAATATAAACATAATGTATAGATATATATATGATACAAGTGATGAATGTAAATTGGTGGTTTTTGACAGCGAACTTCATCTACCACAAAATAGTCATAATTTTATCCTAAAAATATCAGAAGAGTAAAACATGAATTATAGGCAGAAAATGAAGGAATATTCAAAATGGAGATTGATAATAATGATCATAATGATGATGAAAATAATTTAATGTATAAATTGGTAATGAACATATACTTCAATTTCTCATTAATATGTGTTTCAAACATATATAAATTGTTCTAGTTTTTCTTTTTCCCATATAATTATTTTAGTTTTTCATTTTTCATAAACCTAATAATCCTTAACCATTAGAAATATAGGAATTTTTAGTACAAAAAAATGGATCATAGTCAGTCAGCATCACATAGCATGCCACCACTACAATTCTCTTATGTGAATCCTAGTGATTCCATTAAACTTGAGACTAGTTGTGAGAAAAAAATTTCCCAAGATAACATTGGTAGAACACTACCTAATTCACCTCTATAAATGTTGTAGTTTACCGCCCCTCCACATAATGGATATTGGCATGTTACCGTTATTGGTGTGTATGTCATTTTGCAAAAAAAAATTATTATATTTTGTAATTTTTTTAGTCATTTGTAAAATTGATAAATATAAACCTAGAAGGGATATGATTATGAACATAACATATTTATGATACCCAAAGGATATCATTATTGTTATTATATTTGATTAGTTCAGTGTGCCTATCAGAATTGCTATTGGAATCTATGTGTAGATTCTTGGGAATCGTTCTTATGTGATGGTGATATTTTCCATTAATTATAAATATTTGAAGAATATTCCTACATCTTTGAAAATGAGGTCTTTGATACTAATGTAAAGGTAATATTAATATAAAATTCATTGGAAACTAATTTAAAAGACAAGAGTAATTTTTTTAATATAATGATAATGTATTATACATTTTAATTTTATATTTTTTTTTCATTTTGATGTCCCTGACATTGTTTAATGCCCATGGACATTGAATATTTTGGGAAACACATGGAGATATTTTTAATGGAGGTTGTGGCATTAAATTATTGAAACTTCTATAAGGTCACTCCAAATTCTTGTGAAAGTGCATAAGGGAATTTCTCATGTTCAATAGAATCTCTTCTTCGGTATAAATAGAGTTGCCTCCCTTGGGGTAATTGCATATTTTATAATATATTAATCATATAAACATAATAAAATTTTATTTTTTATTCATGTTTATACTTTTTTTTTGAATTATTGAATAAAAATATGCGAATTAGTTGAATTAATTCAATCCTCACATTGCAATGTCTCAGTTTTTTTAAAGGAAAATGAATTTATTAAATTTTTTTATTATTATTTATATCATTTTATATTAACTCAAGGTTTTTTCTAACATGTTTACATTTTTAATAAAGACTAATGAATTAGGTCACTATGTTGGCCAATTAGATATGTGGTTTAATTTGCGTAGGAAACATAATGGCGGTTTTGTAATTGAAGCTACCAAACACCTTAGAGTAAGTACAACCCATTACAATTTCATAGTATTTTTTTTACCATAAATACTTAATAATGAAAAATATATTATAACAAATAACAATACATAAACAAAATTAAATGGTTACAGCTAAATGGATCAATTTATTCTAATTTGGAATCATTTTAGACATCTATCTGGCCCAAATTAATGGTTTTTAAGGCCTGTTGGTTATTATTATATAATTTTCAATGTTAGGTATTCATAGTTTTGAAATGAAAATAAATACTACTAAACAATTTATTAATTAGATAACATTATGATGTTCATATATATAAAAGAACACTGTTAATATTTAGGTACTAACTATTAAAATTCCAAAAGATTTGATGAGAACCCTTCATAGTCAACATCGATTTCCCGGAACAATGTAGATGGAATATTTATAGGGGAGGAGAAAACTAAAAATATACATGGGATGGGTTATGGGACAACTCCATCAGCTTTATATGGTTGGGTAGAATCATCCATTACATCTACACCCATTGGGGGTTTGATTATTTCCCTTGATCAAGAATCACAAAGATATATATAAATAATGAATGAAAAAGTTCATGAACAAGACTCTTATAGGAATATAGAGGATCAGCAATGGTTGTAAATAGAAAATTATTTAGTTTATGTATTTCAGCATATGACCAGCATAATCCCCAATAAATTTTTTTTCCTTACAGTTCATCCCACTGAGTTAGATTCTAAATTCTATAGATCATTCATTCATTTTCAATGAACACGTACTACATCCATAAAAAACTAAAATGACACTTTTAAATAGAAAACCTGAATTCTTAGTCAAAACAATAACATATTTTGATAGATTAACATGTTGTCGACTCATACATGTCAAAAATGAATTATAGATCATTATTCATAATATTTAAATCAATTCTAGGATCATTGCTCTGTTTTGACTCAGTAAAATGTTATAAAAGGTACAAAATCATGTACAAAAATGTCAGGGGTCAAAACCAGAGAAACAATGTTATATTTCCAATAAATCACATGCCAATGATCATATATTTAATTATGAAATGTAGGAACGAAATACACCTCAATCCAAATTATTTTTTCATGTTTTATATGCAAACATATTTTTACAGTTTAAAAAAAATAAATATTTGTGGAATGGAAAATACTATAAAAAATGTAATTATTTTGATGTTAAATCATGGGAAAATAGATATGAGTCGTTTTGTTTCATATACCCATTTACAAAATGTCTATAAAACATGCGGTGTGGTTATAATTAGTTTGTATACAATTTTGAAAGGTAAAAAATCCTTTAAAAACACGTTTTAGGTAGTCAAAATTAGGAAAAAAATTGGATTGCCCTTAAATCAAGGTAAAAATATCATAGATTTAATATAGAAATTTAGGAACCAGTCCATATAATTTTGAATTACGGTTTTCTAGTTATGGCCATAAACGTGTGTTTAGTGTTTTAAAACACTAAAATGTTAATGGAATGGTAAAAACCATAGAAAACAACCTCATATTTATTTTAAATTATGATAAAAGAAACTCTAGTTTTTTTGGATGTGTATGAGTAGAAAAAAAGTGAATTCGACATGCCTTATGGTCAGAATTACTCATCATACACTTCTGAAAGGTACAACAGCTATTAAAAACATGTTTTAGGTGGTAAAAATTAAGAAAAGGATGTCTAATTTTCATAAAATCATAGGAAGATAACCATATATTTAATTGGGAAATGAAGGAACTGAAAACATTTCATTCTGAATTAGATTTTTTTCATTATGATCGTAAACATGTTTTTAGTGTTTTAAAACACTAAATTGTGCATAGAATGGTCAAAACCATTAGAAATGACATCAGATAGTTTCTCAATTATGGTAAAACTTCTGATGATTTTTGTGACATGTAAATGTCGGAAAAATGTCAATCTGACATGTATTGTGGTCGGTATAACACAGTATACACTTATGATAGGTAAAAAAGACTTTAAAAACAAGTATCAGGGTAAAATAAAAAAATGACATCGTATAGCCCTCAAATAATGGGAAACTGATCATATAACTAATTGAAAAATGTAAGAACAAAGAAATTTCATGCTAAATTAAATTTTACATGTTATGGATGTAAACATGTTTATGTATTTTAAGACATTAAAACATATGCGAAACTGTCAAACCCATAGAAAACAACCTTATATTTGTGTGAAATTTGTGGAAAACAACCAAAGAGTTGTTTTTTATGTGCACACATAGGGAAAAACATCAATCTAATGTTTAGTGTGGTTAGAATTACATGTTATAAAATTATAAAAGGAAAAAACCCCATTTAAAATAATTTTTGGGGATACAAACAAGGAAAATGACATCGTATTCCCCATAAATCACAAGATAATGATCATAGGTATAATTTTGAAGTTTAGAAACTAATGACACATAATTATAAATTATAGTTTCCCTATTATGGATGTAATTGTGTAATTAGTTTTTTAAAATAGTAAAATCAGCATGGAATGCTTAAAATGAAAGAAAAAACATTAGATTTATAAGAAGTCAAGTTAAAACAACTTTTGCGTTTTTTTGATGTGTACACTATCACAAACTAATATGTTGTTCCTTTAAACATGGAATCAGACCCGGATTGAAAAATTTCCCAATGGGAATCCCTGATACCCATAGGCTAGAAAATAGTGTTGGGAATAAAATAAATCACTATAGGAATTAACTTTCCGAAAAATAAAATATCACATAAATAAACATAACAAATGTAAAAAAAATAACTGAATCTCGCTAAATATACTGATTGTTTCATTTAAAACTAGTGAACAAAATCAAATCTAATACAAAATAAAATTATACCATATATATCGATGTGACCTCTTGGTCACCACCAACCTGAAGAACGACCGACTCTAATGGTGAGAAACCTAAACAAGAAATTGTTAAATAATTCGGGTCTACCGACCCAATATGGTGCAAGTAGGGTGTGATATTAGCATCTTAATATGAAACCACCATAAAATACATACATTTATTTTCTAAAAAAATCCATAAACAGTAGTTTGAAATAAATATATTTAACATTATGTTTCTCTCATTTTAATAAACAAGAACAACTTTTCCTCCTTAAAATGATACACACCACATTACTATTTTCAAAATGAATTACTATTTTAAAACCAAAAACAAAAAAATAAATACACCAAGATATGCTGAAAATAAATATTTAGTATATATTAGAAAACAAGTGAACATTATATAAAAGAAATTTTATATAGTAACCATGTAAAATTCCAAAATATCCAATGAGTGATCCCTTGAAAAACTCGGGTCAGACTGACCTACCTATGTATGGTGCAACTCTAAAGTCTTTAAAAAACTAGTCATTCTAACTATCTAATCTGGTGGAACATCCCACTAGGCCTTATACAGTCCAGGGAGTACTAACCCATCTAATCATAGTTAACAAGCGACCATCACTCAACACTCAAAAAGACTCCCCCGAAACCCATGGTAAAAGTAATGATAAACAATGAAAGGAGAGGCCCTCGCATGTGTGACTTACCTTACCTACCGCCACCACACCTGCCTAACCGAATCAATAACATCACCCATGAAATATCTTATATTTGATAATCCCTCAATAGGGGTGCCTATATTACAATTAACCATTCACATGTACTAACTAGGTTTTCACGTCACATATACTTTCAAACCATTTCCCAAAACATGTTTAGATACCAAACAAGAATTTTTTACTTTATAACCAAATTTAATTTACAAAACTTTATAATGTTCCAACTAATAAATCAACATTATCAGTACCAATACATTAAAAAAATTCTTATTCATTTTCGAAAAAACATAAAACACTAGTTTTATGTGCATCTAAATGATGAATTACATTCTAAATCTAATTACATTTCCTACACTAATTAAATACCAAGATGGAAACACACTAGCTAACCAAAGATTCCATATTGGGATTTTATACATATTATAAGGAAACTATTTAACAAAGAGAAAAATGGGACATAAATTGATATACAACAACGAAAATAATTTCATTTCATTATGGAAAAATAAGGGATTGTTAATAAGCATTATGATTTTGAAGAAGGGTTGATGTTGGAAGGATGATTGTTTTGAAAATATGGATTTTTATAATGATAATGTTTATCCAAGACCACTATTATTTGTGTTCCCACCCATGTTTTTATCCCATGAACATGTGTATTTTCTTACATCTAATGGTTCACCACAAATATCAATGAATATACCAAAACCCATTTTTAATGAAACTCCACAAGCTTTCCAACCAACACGAAAAAAATACACAAATTCCAACCCATAAAATTTAACAAAATGAACGCTTAATGTCAAGTTCACGATTTCATAATTATATCATAACAAAAAAAAGGTTATGAACTTTTCAAAACACATAAATTAATTTTTAATATAACAACTGAAATTTTAACAAATAGCTTATGTGCATAATTAAAGAAAACCCCATAAAACAACTTCCACTAATTTTCTCCATAAATAATCACCATTTCAAGACCAAAATTCATACCAAAATAATGAAAAACATGATTATAATTTTTTAAAAACTATATATGCATAAAATAAAATGATTTATAAATAAAATGGATGGAAACACCTACCTCAATGGAATGCGGATGAGAAAAAACATCATGGGAAGAAATAAATGGTCACAACAGACTATCCACATGCCCTAGATCATTTGAAATTGAACCAAAAAAAACACTAGACATTAGGGTTTAGAAAAGGGAGAAACCCCCACCATGAGAGACCAATATATCAATAGGGAGATTATAGGAGAAGATAAAATAATGGTAAATTTCCAAAACGCTAGAAAACTCACCTTGGAGTCTTGGAGGAGCATCCATAAAGGGATGAGGTCCAAATAAAAAGGTCTTAGAGGCTATCCTCATGCTCCAAAAGTGACCAAAGTGCATGAAATCCTGAATGTATCAAAACAGTGGGGAGGGTAGAAAATTAATTTTAAAATTTGAAAATTTGGGTAGTTCGCACAGTTTGGAAACACGTTTTGGAAAAATGTAGGCCCACTTTTCACCCTCAATTTTACAAGAGTGGAACCTCACACTTAATGGTTGCACGATTACCAAACCATGTGCAGACCATGATGCACATATCTATCTATTTACAAAACCCAACTACATGATTTACACAAAATTTCCCAAACCCTGCGCAATGTGTGCACCTCAATACTAGACAGCCAATATAGGCTGCATGGTTAACTTGGTTGTGGTGTACAGTTTTCAGAACACTGCACCCCAAATGTTCTTAGGCCAATAATTCTCCTGATACTTCCAAAATTCAAAATTTTAAACTAGGGCTCAACTCGAACCTCAAAAAAATTAACTATGACTACTAGAAAACATGGTATATCCACATACCTATAGCCATTATTTTCCAAAACTATAGAGATAAGTCATTATAACAAGGCTATATGTTGATTTTAACATAAAACTATGGATATAGAGGATACATTCAAAGGTTATAGCCACGGTTTAACTAAACCCTGGCTATATGATTTTTTTCATGAGATATAGCGACGATCTTGGTAATCTATTCCTATAGGTTCATTTTACAATGGCTATATCCATGGTTTGGGTAAAATAGTTGTTATATGGTGTTTTCCAAGGGTTATAACCATAGTTTTGGCAAATCATGGCTAATGGGTATTTTTCTAAGGGTTGCAGCTGTAATTTTTGTAAAACCATGGCTATATAGAATTATTTTCATGGTATATTGCCACAGTTTTGGTAAAAACGTTTCTATATAGTATTTTCATTATATATAGCCATGGTTCCTCAAAAATGTGGCTTTTGTTCTCCCTCCCTTATGTTGGAAAAAATTAACCCTTGAAAATGGTGGGAAGGGATTTTGCCACAATTTATTTTCTATAGCCACAATTTTTAATAATATATAAAACTATATATATACATATACCCAAATGAATATGTGGTGTATTTTAAAGGTGGCTGGTTCACATAGAGGCAGTACAAGGATAAAATCTAGTCAGATGAAAATTATTTTTGGGCCATATCCATGGTTGAAAACTGTGGATATAGTCTAACTACCATGGTGGATGACTATAGCCCAATAAAACTATGGCTATAGCTTTTCACTATAGCCACCCCAATACGTGCCACACCCAAATGGAGCTATGGTTGTGGCTTATAGCCACAATTTTGACACTTATAGCCATGGATTTTTACCGTGGATAGATAATGATTTTCCAGTAGTATATGAGTAATAAAATAATTAAATAAAATAATTTCAAAGGTCAGGGTGTGACAATTCCCCCCACAACATATACTTTATGCCCCCAGAAAGTCACCCATAAAAAAGATAACCAAAACTTGAATCCATGGTAGATCAAAATCAAAAGAAACCACATACATCAGGGTGAACTCTTACTTCACAACTCACAACCGAATGATCAAGAAGATACTAGAGCACAAGAATGAGTGAATACCACAAGAGGGTTCTCCCCACCCAAAGAAGTCAACTAGTATCAACAATAAAGCTAGGAAATCACAAAATGAGATTACTCAAACTTCTTCACATTAATTGAGAAACACCTTCACTGCAACCGTGATCTCCCATCCCAACTAACACAGACTTTTCATATAGGATGAACAGTGACACCACCTGAACTGAAAATTTATTAAAAAAAATGAACCGTCAACACTATGGGAATCCTACAAATGGAACTCAAACAAAAGAGTGAACCAAAACCACAATCTATCCATTTGACAAAATTCAATCATCTCCAAAATATTATAGTTAAAACTAATACCAACCAACAAAAGTGTTTATCACACTCAAGGACGAAAAAGAAACTCAAACTTCCACCTTAATACAAAAAAATAACTCAAAATAAGATAAAACAACTCCATAATACATTTACAATGAAAATATGATAATAAAACAACAAAAAACAAAAATATGGAAACTATGAACATATCCACCTCAACAAAGAAGAAAAATTTAGTCCATGAATCCCCACACACCCCCATCAATTCCTGACTATGTACCAGCTTCACTCTAGGGCCAATGGCTAGAGCCATAATACATGGAACATTTTTATCCATGCATCCCCAAGGCGACATCCTCCAATAAAAAAATTTTCTTCAGGAAATTATTCCAATGAAACTACTCTAGATGACACAAACATACACAATAATGATAAGTCATTGGTGGATTGCGAAAGGATTTCTTCGAATTCCCAAATCGGGAACACTATAGGAACAGAAGTGAATGGTCCAAAGAAAAATTGTTAAACACCAATAATGGATGCCTTTAAAAAATAAGATCCTCTATAACACACCTCTCACTAGATGGGGAACCTTCGCAAGTGATAAGAGATACCAGACTACCAACTGCATGACTTCTGGAAAAAATTTCATCTAAAACGCTCCATCCACCATCTTCTTGAAACAATTATCCTTGTAACAAAGGAATCAGTCCTTGATTTTTGGATGAAGAACTAGTATTAAAGAGGAATATTTTAATAGATAATGAAAATCTATCTCCAGAGAGAATACAAGTATCTCCTCAAAAAGTGTGACATAATCCTTCATCGACCAATAGTCTTGCTAAGCATGAATGGTCTCTTCCACTTTGTTCGTCTTCACATCCTTAAGTATAAAAAATTAGAAAAAATACAAACATAAACCATTCCAACAACATCCCAACCTGCATTTAAGGTGAATAAACAAAATCCCATTTATTCGAGAATGGACACTCAAAACAAACCAGAATAGAAAAAACTCTAACAGATTCAGCATTGCCCAATGATTTTAGGACACTCTCAATATCTCCATGTCACTCCAATACGTCTAACGGAACTTGATCACCATGATAGACATGAATCACTTGAGGAGAACTATAAACGGAGTAGAAATAATATGGACTTTTCTTGGTGTAATATTTATAAAAGAGGAATCATATAACCAAAATCAATATAAACCAACAAACAACCAAAAAATCATCTCAGGAAAAGAAGTGGATCACAAGCCAAATATCACAAAAAAAACTTGAGTTTCCATTTTAAAACCTCTATTTCCATTTAAAATTAAAAACTAAATTCTTTAGAGGAAACATTCCCCAATACCAATAATCCATTTTCACAATGAAAAAAATATACTTTTCAAATAAAAACCAATTTAGAATTATTTTAACCCCCAATACCCACCAATGTAATTCAATGAACCATCTCATATGTGTTCGTACACATCCCCTTATTCCATGCACACATTCCAACATTCACCTCCCATTCATACTTATACATATGAGATGTCCAAAAGTGACACTAAGGGGAACACAAATAAATACACCATAAAACCCAAGAATATATCAATTTATTAACTCAAATTGATTTCTATTTAAAAAAACATTCTCTTAAAATAACAAACCATTTTAGGAATCATTTTCATTTTCAAAAATTGTTTTCATTTTAAAATCATAATTTCATAAACCAATGCCTATGTAAAACAAATCTCATACCAACCTATTGGAACAAGGAACTAGTTTCTATACCTAACTTGGTGATATGCT
This sequence comes from Viscum album, assembly GCA_963277665.1. Taxonomy (NCBI): domain Eukaryota; kingdom Viridiplantae; phylum Streptophyta; class Magnoliopsida; order Santalales; family Viscaceae; genus Viscum; species Viscum album. The sequence goes on along the minus strand of OY728127.1, from coordinate 420,615,005 downwards.
TAGTGGCTCATTACTCAAGATGGAATTAAAAACTAATAATACCTTGATACAGGCACTTGGAGTCTGCATGGGTCACTAATCAATGTTAGATCACAACATGACATTAAATCATCTCCATTAACATTCATCATTTGAAAATAAGGAAAAAAGACTCAAATCCCAAACTACCCATGGAATATCAAGGATTAATATGATCAAGGGTTCATGATTTAGGTCATTTACCTATATCTAGATTCCTGATTGTCCTGGTCTCTAGTCTACCTAACACACCAATTAATAAGGATTTTCGTTAATAACATTTTTTCAAAAACTAAAATAGAAATCCATCCAAACCAGCATCTACCCCAGTTGGTGAAATGGTCCAAATGAATTTTTGATCTCTATGGGATGGAAACTACTATTGAATATAAAGTAAATAACTATGGGAAAAATGTTTTCCCATTAAACAAATATAAATAAATAAATCGAACAGACAAAAAGATCAACAATAACTAAATCTCAATAAATATAAAAACTGTTTCAGATACAATTGTTGAAAAAAATCAATACTAAATACAACCTAAAACTAGATCATGACAAAAAGACACACATGTGAACACTTGGTCACCACCATACACAATACATAACTAAACCAAAGGAGTGCAATATAACTAAGAACCTACACAATAGCTCTGGTCTACTGACACCGAATGGTACAAGAAGGGTGTGAGCTTAACATCTCAGTAGGAAACCACCATAGAAGACATACATTTTCTTTGAAAAAAATTCCATAAACCCTATTTTGAAATACATATATATATATATATATATCATATTTCTTTTATCATTTTAATAAACAAACATAGATTTTACTTCGTTAAACACTACACACCACATCAATATTATCAATACAAATTACTATTTTATAAATAAAAACCAATCAAAAAAACCCAAAAAAATGATACTAATATATGATTAAAATATAAAAGATGTATAAATAGAAAATCAAGTGCAATAGGATATAATCAAACAATTATAGATAGTAACCATTATAATTTCCTAAACATCAATTGAGTGATCCCTTGATGTACTTGGATTAGACTCACCTGTCACCAAATTGTACAACTCCAATGCCTATAACCAAATAGCCATTCTAACTATGTAATCTAAGAGAATGTCCCACCAAGACCTAAAAAATAATGGGATACTGACCCATCTAATATGGGTTGGCAAGAAACCAACACCTGACTCGTTAAAATAATCCCAAGAAACCAATGCTAATAGAAATGATAAATTGTGAAAGGAGAGGCCCTTTTATATGTTACTCACCTGCCATTCCACCACCATACTTGCCTAACACATTACCTGACACCACCCATGTGATAACCCACATAGGGAAATCATCTATATTGGTGAACAAATTAAAATAAATTGTTCCCATGTGCCAACTGGGAAGTCATATTACATACTCTTTTAAACCATTTCTAAATGTACATTAAGATTCCAAGCATACATTTTTAATTTAAAAGAACAATTCATTTCCAAATCATTATAATTTTAAAACACTGCCATGAACACTATCAATTCCAATACATTAAAAAAATTATTCATAACCATTTTCAAAACAACGTCAACCCCCAACATTATATGAAAAATGAATAATGAGATTTTATGTTTGAAAAGAAATTTCATTTCCAACACTATTAAAAAATGAAGATGAAAAAACACAAGATAAATGGTGATTACATAGAATATTTCATGCCATTTAGAAGGAAAAAATTTCTCAAAGTGACAAATGATTCATAATTTTAAATACAAAATTTAAACCACATTTGTGTCATTAGGGAAAAATAAGGAACCATTTTTAGAGAATCATGATAATGAAGAATGAATAAAGGGAGAATGTTGAGTATTTTGAATATATATGTTTTTTAGTTCATCATGTTTATCCAAGACCACTATAATTTGTGTTTCCATCCATGTTTACATCTCTAGAAAATATAATGTCATGACCCATCACCCGGGGCCCGTGCCCTGACTACCCCAAGTCCACCTCTTGAAGGCATAGGGCTAGCGACTAGTGCTGAAGGCATCTACCGAAAAGTGGGAGGAATTTTCTTGAGTACCTATATACACACACATTCCCAACCATGTACCACACACCAAAAGGAAAACAATGGTCACTAATACAATGCTTAGTACAAGTTAAACCAATATAAGTGGGCCAGAATGCAAACCCAACCAAATAATTGAAAATAACAAAGTACAAAAATGAAACTCTAATGGCGAACCATAGAAGATCCCACATAATCGTGAGAGTAGTGTATCTACTAGAGGATAATGTATAACATCACTTCCTCCTGATCTTACTTGCACAACATGGTCCTAGGCCACCAATTCCACTGTTATAGCATTCGTCAGTCTCATCCCCATGAGCACCTCTTTGTCTTGATCCACCAAAGTCTCTATCGAAACATCGATCGTCTTCACCAGACCCAACAAGTGTGGGTGAAGCACATCTAGGGGTGAGTAACAAAGTACTCATTATGTACCCCCCAAAAAAGGAAAGACCACACAATAATCCTCAAAGTAAATCATGAAACACAAGAGAGCTCACCCCAGGTATACATTTAGGGTAGTGATAGCAGAATCATCAGTCACCTCATCGAACACCTCATCTACTGAATAAATTCTCTTCTATCGAGTACAATGGGCCTAAAAAGTCACATATAAGTTATTCTAACTAACCTTAGATGACTTAGGTACACCTCCACATAGTGTATCATGGTCCATCAAAATCAAATAGAAGTGATTCCCACTAATCTTATCAAATTGAGGTACTCCTCCTTGTCGTGTACCGTGGGTCTGCAATGTCACACATAAATGTTTCCCACCTTGGGCCAATAAATTCAGAAGGAATTTATTCACACTAGTCCACAATAGAATCTCACAGATTCTAATGTCAGCAGTCTATAAGTCTTATCCAATAGTAGGGTTCCGTACATAGCGTGTCTGAGAGAACCACTCCTAAAGTCATTCATTGAATCTCAATATCCATTAAAGTCTCCATAATGCATTCCAAAAGATCCACCTCATAGATATGGTCCCAATACTACACACTTCTTGTTAATTAGATTCTCAGTTATCATGATACAAGAATTTTATTAACCATGGGCAAGTTATGTCTGGGCCTGGTCCAACCTGGGCGGACAGACCCGACCAACCTGGCCCTAGGTCCCACATACCGAGGTTTAAATTTGACCTAGCTTGACCTGACCAGTTCGGGTTTGGGTCGATCTAGTCTTGTCAGGCCAGTGGGCCATGACCAATGGGCCTCGCTGGTCCCGACCTAGTATGGATGAAGTTCTATCCCGCTGTATAGCCTAGCGACCCGGTCTTGTCCGCCATAGCCTAAATGGAGAGGGTCTGGCCTTTAGGTGCTAGTCCTGACCACCAGTGCAGCTGCACCCCGCAGGTGTTGGTCTGGACCTCTAGCGTTGTTCTGGCCCACTGGGTACGAGGCTAACCAGACCCGGTGGTTGGGAGAAAAACCTGATGGAAAGGGGTGTAGGACGCTAGCTGGGGGCGCAACCCGCCTGCCCAAACACCGGCCATTTGGGCGGCCCATGGGGGGCTTCGGGGAAACGGATTCCAATCTCTTGGGTCTTCTCACATCCGCCATAGTCACGTAAGGATCCTTCAGCTTCAGTCAGGAGACCGCAGCTGTCCAGCCACCCAGACAACCCAGATGCAAGTCATCCCTCCACACGGCGCCAGGCGGGCACCGTGGCGCGCTGACGGGCATGCCTCCATCCTCTACCTGCGGCCACTTCCATCTATCAATGGTTCATTCAGCGGGCCACTAGAGTTTCTATAACCGTCTATTTTTCATTTTGTCAGAACCTATGGTCTCCAGGAAGTGTTCTCTTTACCGAAAGGTTTCAAACCTGGATTGATGTAGATTCAGATGTTCTTCCACAAAGAACACATGTTGCGAAGGGGATCGAGGCTTATTCATGTCAGCCTTCTCCCACTACATTAGTTGTTTATATTCATGGGTGGTCCATGGATTTCAGTCCAATCAAAAAATGATAATTTCATCGTCGATTAAAGAAAAACCAAAAAAAGGTACCCTCTTTCATAAAGTCACGATTTGCGGATCAACTTGTTCATGGGTTGGTCTATGTTCATCGTTTCTAGAATAAGAATGAGGTAGAATGTGCAAAAATTATATGCGTACCTCTTGATGTTTGTCACTGCAGCGTCACGTCCCCACGGTTTTTAAGACATCGATGTCGTTCATCACTTCCAGCTCCGTTATTCAAGGTGTGTCAAATATGTTTGATGTTTTATGAATTTTTCATTCTTTGTTGGAGAGGAATATCATCAGGGGTTCTTCAAGGAATACTCATTATTTAATTCCTTGTTACACCATCATGTCAACCAAAATAAATGGAAAACACATTGCAGTTTTTCTGTTAACCAGCGGCGTTACGTCATTACTCTATTTAATTTATGAGACTACATCATTGTTATATGTCATTAAATATTCGTCAATATATGTGTTAACAAGCCATTAATGAGCTCCAATACTGTGTCTTGTCACTACCTCTTTGTTGCACCACATTGTCACTGTGTCGCTGCTCGTCGGTTAGAAAATAAATAAAATAACTTTTTTAATGTAGGTTGTTATTTTTCTCAAAATGTTTGAAAATTAACTTTTCTATTCGACCCATGATAACCGAAGTTAAGACCCTTCTATACGAATCCATAAATTTTGAGTTCAATAGAACCATCAAATTTTTTATCCGAACACTGGTTAAAATGTTATAAAATCCCACTCACACATTTTTTTAAATGAACCTTAAAAAAAGTTAGAAAATTAACATTCACCCTCAACCCAAATTTTTCAAGGTTAGGCTCTGCATAATAAGAACATACCCCCAAGAGCTCAATGGTACTCTCTGATTTTCAATTCGAGTTACTATTTTGGATTTATAAGGATTTGACCATAAAATAATTGTTAATTATTTTATTTATAGGCAAAAACTAACATAAACTATTGGCATGTGCGGACCAATGTTATGATATGACTAAGGATAGAATACCCTCATGAGTTTAATGGTGTTCTCATATTTTTAATCTGATACCCCATCTGTGAGTAATAAGCATGTAAAAGAAATATATAATTTTACTTAATTATTTTATTTACAGTTATGCCATTTTTGGGTTTCTCACTAGAGGCTTGCACCGACTAAAAATAAGTCGTGACTAGTGTAAAATTGTTATCGTGAATGCAACGGTGCCCTCAGATTTCTGATTTCGGAAATGTTTAAGATTTATTCCCCTTTTTCAAGAAAAAATGCTATTGCTCAGTATTTAAAGCATAACATTTTTTTACGGATCATTATGGGCACTTTGGGCCTCAGAATCACATGTCTTCTTAGTTCCCGATCATGAAATAATTCCTTATAAAAAAGTACATGGACATTCTAAGACATTACTATCTATTCCTCCTTAGATAATTACTTCCCCAAAAGCCAAAAACAATGGAAAGACAAATAAATTGGGGCTACTGAACACGTATCTAAGCCATCACCTCCCGTGTTCTCTCTTGAAGATTATCGTGCTGCCACCGAATGTTCATTAGATGAATCAACCATACACAAATGACCCACTCTAATCTATCCTCTATCTCCACCAAGATATCTTCAATCATATCCCTATCATGAATTTCCAACTCGCCCGAGTCGATGAAGTGCAAAGGATCATGGATGTATATCCTCAGCTGTGAAACATGGAAAAAAAATCATGCACCCAATGCATCTGTGGGGGAAGAGATATGTAGTACACCATGTCGCCAACTCTATTGATAATCATGAATGGTTTGATGAACCGAGGTGATAGCTTCTCATCCGTTCCAGATCTCCACAATCCCCATCGAGGTGAGACTCCAAGGAAAACATGGTCTCTCTCCTCGAACACCAAGGGTATCTGTCTCATATAAGCATAAGACTTTTGTTTGTTCTATGTAGTTGTCATCCACTCCCAGATGATATACAAATTCTTAGCGGTAGCCCATACCAACTCTGGACCCATGAGTGTTGACTCCCCTAGGTCTGTCCAGCATATTGCTGATCTGCATGGTAGTCCTTACAAGTCCTCCAATAGTGCCATTCCATTAGTGTAGTGATAGTTGTTGTTTTATGCAAAATCCACTAGTGGTATGTGGTTCAGTAAACTATAACCAAAATAAAGGACTCATATAAGATGCATGTCCTGGAAGATCTGTATGGTCTGCACTATTCGATTATTAGTCTATGGGTGAAAAGATGAGCTCAAGTGTAACTGAGTCCCAAATTCCTCCATAAGTCCCTTCGACAAATGGGATGTAAAGAGTGAATCATGGTATGATACGATATTCAAAGGCACCCCATGAAGCCGCACTATCTCCTAGATGTAGAGGCGTCACAATCCCTCTATCAGTCCCTACTCCTGGTTGGGTATGATGTGAGATGACTTGGTGTGTCTGTCAACAATCACATAGATAGATTCGTGGACCCAGTATGTTTGTGGTAAACCCATCACATTTTCCATCAAGATACTATCTCATTTCCACCCGGGTACCTCGAGTTGTTGGGCTAAGCCTGCTGGAACATGATACTCGACCTTCACTTGCTAACAAGAGAGGCATCATGAAATGAATTCAGCAACTACTTTCATCATCCCTGACCACCAGTACTGACGTTGAAGGACCGAGTACAACTTTTCCACTCTTGGATTTACTACCAATAGGGATGAATGGAACTCCCACAACACCTCCTTAAGTAATGTCACTAGTACTATAATGTGTCCTCTGAAAAGGATGATGTGCTTCCCACCGATTGATAATAAACCCGGAGTTTGTCTGAGGATAACTGACCACGTCGGGCCTCAAAGTCAACATCCAAATATTATGCCTACCTGGATCAATATAAGAGAGGGGGAGTGACAGTCATTGATTGAAGGTATGTTTCCCCATCATCCTCCATAATGGATATCAGCATCACGGCTAGTTGATATGTCTCCTCACTCAGCACTTGTAAACCATACCTTTTACTGAGCACATCTTCCACCACGTACCCCTTCATAAGAGTATATAATATGTAAAAGTTATAGTACAAGAGGAAATCCAACCATAAATTCTATCTCAAATACTGAAAATACTATGGGAACCTTTCCATCGACACAAAAGGCTACCCCTTTAACTGATTGATGTTCAAATTGACCCTTTATTTGGGGTACTCTTCTCCATGAGCACTTCATTAATGTTCCGAAAATCCACACATAAAATCAAGAACTGGGTCTTACTAAGACCCTCCTCTGCATGTCCCCACCTATATCCCCTACTTGTGAAGCTCTATGAAATCCCTCTGATATATTGATGCTGATATTGGTTCCATCTCGAGGTGTAAAATGATACAGCAGTCCCCCCTGTACGGGGAGGTAATCCTGGAATCATCTTTTGAAAGGATGTTCCTGCACTCAGCCACTACTATTAGGAATTGAAAACTCAAAACATATACTACCACGAGGGTGAGGCAGGTTGACTGAAGAGTGATCAGCCACACCCACCAATGCATGGGTTTATTCTATGCTGCCCAAGATTCATTTTTCTCAAACCAAGGGAAACCCCATTCCAACACTACAAATATACCACATCCATTTTTTCTTAAAACAGTCAATACGAACATGAATTTCGTATGACCAATACATACCCAAACTAACTTCACAAGGCCTCAGCGCTGTCACCAGTAGGTTCCAACCGAAAATCTCTCCTCAAGGTCTAGATCATAACATCGACATAGGTGTGATTATTGGGTCTCCTCCCACAGGTATCTCCAGATGTAGGGATCATGTAAATGGTTTAGATGTATACTCTAGGTGTTGAACAAGATTCATGACACAAAGGAATGGTTAGTATCTATATGTATTAATACAACCTTTATTAGTAGATAGAGACTATACCGCGAATCATTCATGGAGACCTTGGATCATACTCTTTGACTGCATGCTGCTACTCCCTTCTCATGTACTCCAGTTCCTTGAGCCTGGTGGGGACCACATTGTGGTGGTGGTTCTAATATTTTGAAATGTATACCACATCCTACTTCTCTCCTAGATACTCATCCTAATGTTCTACCCTACAGATTCATCTGTCCCTATCAATTCTTCTTCCAAAAACATTTTTACATGTCCAAGTCTCTGATACGGATTTTGGTTTCCTTCTTTCCCACTGCTGACATTCACTAGTTGTATCTGCTTATCCAATGAACATTCAACCACAATGTTTCTCTCTAGAACCCGAAAATATGTTAGAATGCATAAAGGAATGTTGATGACTCATATGACCATAAACACATCTCTCTCAGATATCCGATCTCTAAAGCACTTGTTGTATCGTATTCATCGAGTACCTTGAGTAGTCGGTGCACCTCGATGAATACTCAGCTACTAACATGTAATCCAAAAAAATTTGTATAATCTATTGGGAACACCTAACCCTGTGATTTTTTTGGAATGATACCCATTCTCTATGAAAAGTTCTCAGGCTCTATCCCTAGAAAAGTCACCTCATCAAAAGATCGGGGTAATTGAAACCCTATCGTCTCCATATTAATCCAAGTAGAAGGCTCATTAACACGAGTTCCATCTGATATAATTGTGCCTTGGATAGTTATAAACATAGTCACCACATCAGAATAGTCCTTAACATCCTATGAGTCTGGATCTCCCTGTAACATGATGGGTATTTTTTGTTGAAACTCATTTAAGGCACTGAGCCTATATGTGTCATATATCGGTAGCTCCATTAGTAAATGCCGACCAAGAAGAAGTTGTATTGCTAGAACACCACCTAATAGAACCATCTCAGGCAATGGTCTTTGTAACGAAGCCACATCACTCTTTGTACCATCCTCATGGTCATGCACTAGTATCCTATCTTGTTGTCTGCGTGGAGGTTTCTTGAAAGAGAAAAAAGATGAACAACAATCAAAACATTATACCTGGTGAGATGAAACTTCATAAAAAGAACAAATGGATACACTTATGAATATATTGTTTTCACATATTAAGATGAATAGAATAATTCATGTCCTGGTGTATGGATACATTGGTCTCTGCACCAATACTGGACTCCTTGAATCTGAAAGTCAAACTCGCAACACTTAAAACTATTGACCCAAAACAAAACACAAACTCGCGGTCTTTGTGGTAGGACCGACCACCCTATAATACTACTTTGTGACAACCCAACCCCTGGGGATCGTGCCATGACTACCCTAATCCCACCTCCTGAAGGCTGAGGGATAGTGACTAGCACCAAATGCATCAACCTATAAGTGGGAGAAATTTTTATGAGTACCTGTATGCACACACACACCCAACCAAGTCCCACACATAAAAAGGGAAAAAAGGATCATTAAGACAAAGATGAGTACATGTAAAACCAATATTGGTGGGCCGGAATACCTACCCAACCAATGAACTGAAATAGAAAAGTACAAAAAGGAAACATGAGTGGCCATCTGCAGAAGACAACATCTGATCATGAGAGTAGTATATCTACTGAAAGAAAAAATAGAACATCATATCCACATGATCCTACTAGGACCCACTTAGTCTAAGGCCACCATGTCCATCGTCATAGAATCCCTCGGTACCATCCCCCTGAGAAAATCTGGGTCTTTGTCCACCAAAGTCTCTGTCGAAATGTCGATCGACTTCACAATACACAACACTTGTGGGAGAAGCACATGCAGGGGTGAGGAAAATTGTACTCATTACTGACCTGAAAACAAAAAGGAAATCCCACAAAAAAAATTTCAAAGTAAATCACCAAACACAAGACAACACACAACAGGTTTACATTTTGGGTTGTGATAGAAGATATTCCATTCACATCATCAAACACCTAGGATGCTGTAGAACTCCTCCTCTATCGTGTACAATGATATTTCCAATTCTCATAGATATTCTTCCCAATAACCTTGGACTACATAGGTACACCTCCTCATCACATATTATGGGCATGCAAAGTCATGCAGATGTGAATCCCACTAATATTCTCCAACTGAGGTACTCCCCCTCGTCGCATACTATGGGCCTGAAAAGTCATAATGAATTGATTCATACCATGTGCCTAAAATGTCACAAAAAAGTGTTTCCCACTAAACTGTATTCAAGTCTCACAGATTGGAAAGTTAGCAGTCTTCAGGTCTCATCCAACCGTAGGGTTCCATACGTATCCCTCCTTAGATAACTGCTCCACAAGATATTATTTACATATAAACATCCATTAATGTCACCTTAGGGCATGGAAACAGATCTGACTCATAAAGACTCTCCATACACCTCAAATGTCTTATCAATAGTATGATCAATTTTCAAGATACGAGCATTTTAGTAACAAGTGGTCGGTTGCATCTGGGCCTGGTCGGGCCTGGTCGGAGTGACCCAAACAACCTGGATCAGGGGTCCCACATACCCTGGATTAAATTTGACTAACTCGACCTAACTCAATTTGGGTCTGGGTCAGTCTAGTCCAGCCTGGCCAGTGGTCTAGGCCCAATGGGCCTCGTTGGACTCGGTCCGGTTTGGCCGAGGGTCCAGCCCACCCGGTTTCCAAGTAACCCGACCTAGTTTGGCCCAGCCCGGAGGGCATGGGTCCAACTCCCTGGGTTCAGGTCCAGCCGGTCTGCGTGAGTCTGTCATGGTGGCTAGGGGGTGGCCCGCTGGATGGGGGAATGACCTGCCACCCGAATGACTAGCCGTGTGGGTGGCTGGTGGGGCGCTCCAGGAACATTGCAGCCGGCCACGTCTGTTCTTCTCGCCTACCCTACAGTCGCACTTGGATCCTCTCAGCCACATTTGGACAACCAAGACTATCTAGAAACCCAGAAGACATTGATGTAGGCTCTCATCCAGTCAGCGGTAGGCAGTCGCCACATCTCCTCGCGGATGTCGCGACACGCTAAAAGGCGCGCCGCCACGGGGCTGCCGACAATTCTTTCATCAGGAAAACAAAGTCGCTCTGGTGGTCCGTCTATTCGTTCTTTAGGTGCCTATAGTCTCAGTGGAATGTTCTCTTTACCAAGAAGGTCTCTAACTTGTCTTGTTGTCGATTTAGATGTTTGGCCACAATGAACACACGCGGCAGAGTGGCTTAGGCCTTGTTCGTGTCAGCCTGTGCCCTCCGCGTTAGTTGTTTATAATGATTTGATGTTTTGTGATTTCAGTCAAATAAACAAATGATATTTTGAGATCCGGTTAATGAAAATCCCAAAAAAAGTTACCCTCCTGCATAAATTCATGATTTTTTGATCAACCTATTCATTAGTTGATCTGTGTTCTTTGTTTCTACAATGTGAATTGTGGAGAACATAGACAAATTAAACCCCATCCTCCTTGATTCTCACCACTACAAAATCATGTCCTCTAGGTTTCAGGACGTCTATGCCGTTCGTCCCGTCCAGATTTATTTACTAAGGTGCATCGAATATGATTGACATTTTCCAGTGTATATCGTAGTTTGTTGGCGAGGAATTTCATCGGAGGTTCGTCAATGAATCCTCGTAGTATAATTCATTTTTCCGACACAGAGTCAACAAAAATAAAAGGAAAACACATTGCAACATTTGTTTTATGCTTCGACGTCACATCATTATGTAATTATGTGTCATTAAAGCATCGTTACATAGTGTTTTAACAAGCCATTAGTGAGCTCCATTACAGTTTATCATCGCTACCTCGTCGATGTACCACAACGTCACCATGTCGCCGGTCATTCGTGAGAAAAGAAATTAAAAAACATTTCATTAAGTTATTTTTATTTTTTTTGCAGAAAAGTCCAAAGATTAAATTTTCCATTAAGCCTTTTCATTCCAATGTTCAGTCATTTCTAGGAAAATTGCCGAATTCCAAGTGGACCAATGCCCTTGGAGTTTCGATCCAAGCATCGGTTCCAAAGATAGAAAAACCCACTCGCACATTTATTTAATCGAAACATAAAAAATGTTCAGAACTCAGTATTCACCCTTGACCCGCATTGGTCGAGGTTAACCTCTGCCTAAGGGGAACACACCCCCACATGATCTATGGTACTCTTGTATTTTCAATCTGTGTAACCATTTAGGAGTTATAAGGATTTGAAAATAAGATAGTTGTTATTTAATTATTTTATCTACAAACAAAAACTAACTTCAAATGTGGACCCATGTAGGAAAATGATAGGATATTCCTAATGAAATAATAACGTCATGAGTTCATTAGTGGTATCATATTTTTAATCAGAGTCACCATTCATGATTTATAAGCATTTGAAAAATAAAATAATTTTATTTAATAATTTTATTTTCGGTTATGCCTTTTTTGGGTTTTCCCACTAAAAGCTAACACCGACTAAAATTAAGTGACACCTAGGGTATACCCACCATAATAAACATAATAGTTCCCTTAAATTTATGATCTAGGCACCCGTTTAAGTGTTATTACACTTTTTCAAGAAAAACGATCATACACGCTACCTAAAGAATAACATTTTTCGACGGATCATTCTAAGATCACACGTCGTCTCATTTCCTGGTCTCAAAATAATTCCATATAAATAAAAAAATTATATGGAAATTCGGAGATAGTACTTGTAAATTTTCCAACATCCAATGGTTCACCACAAACATATATAATGTTATCTAAAACCATTTTTAATGAAACACATCATGCTTTCTAAATAGTAGGACAATCCATACCCAAATTCCAAACCATAAAATCCACAATAATACACACATAATTCAATTTTTTGATCCCACAATGATATTATAATGCATCCAAGGTTATTAACTATTCAATACACAAAATTTAATTTTTAAAATAACAATTGATATTTAAAAAAAACCCAATGTGAATTATTAAAGAGACCCCATTAAAACCACTTCCACCAATTATTGCAAACACAAAAACCCCATATCATGACCAAAATTCAAACCAAATCCATGAAAGCCACACTTATTATTTATTTAAAAATAAGTAATCATTATATAGAATGAGAAGAAATGGAAATGCATGGAAACCCCTACCTCAACTAACTGCGGATGCAATGAAACTTTATGTGAAGGAAGAACCTATCCGAATAGAAAATCTACACACCAAAGATCCAAAGATATTAAAAAACACACCAAACCTATTAATTAATGTATTTCTAAGGAGAAACACCCACCAAGAGAGACTATGATATCAAGAGGGAGGGGAGATGTGAAGAACAAGGAATGTAAAATGTCAAACAACCATAGGAAACTCAACATGGAATCATTTAAGAGCATACATGGATCAAGGATAACCAAATACAGATGACCTGGAGGCTCCCTGAGTGCGCAAAAACAACCCAAGTGGAGAAAATTCATAAAATTTCTAAAAAGAGGGGTGGGTAAAAAAGATATTTGGTGATTTTAATAATCTGGATAGCTTGCACGGTTTGGCCGCACAGTTTGATAAATTGTGCACCAACCCTGTTCTATCTACTGGATATGAGGAGCACCTCACATGGGCTGGTTTCATGGTTACCGAACCATGAACCAATCTGGATGAACACCTTTTCTAGGTCTAGAACCAAACCTCATAGTTTCTTAAACCATATGCAACATGAGTGTCTCAATACTGGAAAACCAACATAGGTCGCACGATTACCTTGGCTATAGGAGACATTTTCCCAAACCATGAACTGAAATTGTGAAAATTCAAAAAACTCACCAAGGACAACCAAAATTAAATATTTTTAAATGGGAATCAACCTGACCCTTGACCATAGGAACCATAATCAAGAAAATAATAAAATAAAATAATCATAAAATATAGTGTGTGACATAAACGTATTTGACACATAAATATGATGTTTTCTATGGTCGGAATTACTCAGTAAGAAATTTTAAAATATTAAACCCTTTAAAACCATGTTTTGGCGGTCAAAATGAGAAAAAATGACATAGGATTTCCATAAAATCATGGTAAATTGACTATTTATTTAATAGTGAATTTTAAAAACCGACAATATACCATCCCAAATTAAAATTACCATGTTATAGACTTAAAAGCATTATTTGGGTTTTAAAACAGTAAAACAAGAATAGAATGGTCAAAACCTTAGAAAACGATCTCATATTAATGTGAAATCAAGGGGAAACCACCACTACGTTGTTTTTGAACATTACATGTAGAAAACATGTCAATAAGATGTTTGGTAAGGCCATAATTAATTCATATAAACTTCTAAAAGTTACAAAATCTTTTAAAAACAAGTGTTGGGATGTTAAAACCCATAAAATGATATCAAATTTCCATGAAATCAAAATAAAAAACCGTATATTGAGTTATGGAATTTAGGAACTGGAAGCCTATAATTCTGAATTATGATTTCCTGTTATGATCATAAATGTGTTATTTGTGTCTTGAAACACTAAAACGTACATGGAACGGTCAAAACCATAATAAACAACTTCATTTTGATGTGAAATCTTTGGAATACACATGTACTATTTTTTTGACATATACACATAGAAAACATGTCAATATGATGTGAATTGTGGTCAGGATAACATGGTATACATTTATAAAAGGTACAACAACATTGAGAAACAAGTGTCGGGGGTTAATAATAGGAAACCAACATTGGATTTCCCTAAAATCATGGGACAAAAACCATAAATTTAATTGTTAAAATTTGGAACTAATGGAAATTAATTCCTAATTATGGGTTTATTTCAATTGTTTTAAACAAATTTTAAGTGTTTGAAAAAACTATAATAGGCCTAAAATGGTCAAATAAATATATAAAAACCACTGATTTATGATAAATAATGTTACAATAACTTATTAGTTTTTTTGGTCTATTCATATAAATTACATCAATATTACTAATGGTGTGGTCTTAATTACTTAGTAAACACTTTTAAAAGGTATGGAAGCCATACAAAATTAGCTTCACAAGGTCAAAACCAGGAAAATGAAATCTAAATTCTCTAAAATAATGGGAAAAGAACATATAGTTAATTATAAAATGTATTAACTAATGGAATATCATTCCAAATTAATATTTTCCCATTAGGTCTATAAACAGGTTTTACTATTTTAAAACACTAAAATGTGCATGGAGCGGTCAAACCCATATAAAACTACCACATTTTGTTGTGAAATAATGGTAAAACCACTACTGAGTGGATTTGGATATATTGAGATTGTTGTGATATCCTAATCATTATAAATTGTTTATTAAGTAAATTTCAATCACACCACATGTAACATTAAATGTATATTATAATATTTACTCATCCTAGTTTTAGTTTCAACTATTTAATAATATATTAAATATGTATTTATTTGTTTTAATGTAATTTTCATTATATATTATTATTTTATGTTTAAAAACATTCATTTTGATTCAGAAAATAACAAATTTTAGTTACATCATTTGTAATATATACTCTGTCTTTTCAATTCCATATTTATTTTCATAAATTTCCTAGTTTTCATTGAAGGTGATAGATGTTGAGAGTAGGCAAGAGTTGTACCATTCTGATCCATGTCCTTCATCAAAATGTAGTCATGATGGTTTTTAGTTTTTGTGGTTTGTTAAATGCTTTCAATTATTCCTGTGTAATTCTTATTTGATACGTATAGTTTTAATTTTTGTCCTTTGTTACTATTGGTGAGATGACATGTTCGGCTTTAGTTTATGACATGATGCAGAGGAAATCAAATGCGGTGGAGGTCATGACATGGATTTATAAATGGCATGGGTTGTTATTGGACATATTTTATATTTATATTGATAGATGTATGGGTTGAATTAGATTGATATTATGATGACTGGACATTTGTATAATACTGCATATGTATGATATATGTATTATGGGTTAATCATATATTTATGTTTTAGTTTATTATATTTCATTTTTTTATATTTTTAATTTTTATTAATTATTTTAAAAAATAAATATAATTTAGATGCAGTTTTATGTAACCACTTCTAAATAAATTTTATATAATATGTTTAGTAGTGGCCACGCTTACCACCATCTAATAAGTTTCATAGTGACTTACTTTATTTTATTTATATTTCCCATAGATTTTTTTTAAAAACCTCTACAACATAAACATGTAACCACCACAAAATATCCCAAAAATGAATCTTTTAAAAAATTACCTCTAAATTAAAAAATAACCTCCACTAAATGACTAGAACCCATGAAATATGTGGAAGTTTTAATAACCATCTCTATACTATTAGGAGGTAGTTTAATAAACAATTATTTCATTAAACAATTGTTGCTACTAACACTTTTTTGTTGTTATATACCTAATAATAAATTTAATTTATAAAAAAATATACCTTATCTTCATGCATCTGTATTGATTAAGGGATACATATTTTGCAATATTTTCCCAGTTCATCAAATAATTATAAAATTGAAAACTATTTGTAAAATTGTATACAGTTATTAAAATAATCATATTAATAATACAATAATATGGATATCAAGGATACATTTAATATATAATGAAAAATTATTAAAAATTAGATATTTTTTCAAGACAAAGTTAAAAATCAAAAAAGAAAATGAGCCTTCATAATAAATTTTACCACTTGGTAATTTTTATTTCAAATCCCCTTCAATGGAATAATTCATATAGGAAAATAATATACAATTATTAATGATTTAATCATGAAATTAAATTTTAAAGGGGATATTTATACACCCTAAAACAATTTAATTGTTGCATATTAACAAGTAAATCCTAATGGAATGTAAATTGTGAAAAAATCCCTCACCTCACACATAATTTGGGGTAAAATTACATTAAAAACATTTATAGTGGTTTAAAAAAATTTATTAATAAAGTCTAAAACTATAAAAATATTTATAAAATCATCTATGATCCTTTAATATTTTTTAGTAACTCATTCATTCAAAATATATTATTATTATCATGGTTTCGAGCATTAATTACTTAGTTTTCTCATTCATGTTTTTCTGGAAAGATATTATTTTTAAAAACTTATATAGTTTCATATTCCCAAAAATAATAATCATGATATAATTATAATATTTTTTAATACATTTTAATTTTAAAACCAATAATTAATAATGGTTATGAAAAAGGAAGTATGTTATGATCATTGAAAAGATTGGTCGTACGTATGAAAGAGTTACATTTGACATTTTTTCACAACTATTATGGAAATGGTGTACATATTATTTTAGTTTTATATAATTATAATAATAGCAAATATACGATATTATTTGATTATGTGTACTTAATATATTATTCATGTGGTGTGTTGATGAAAATAGAGTCACATCGCTTCATGAATGGGCTTGTCCTCACAGAGACGAATGATGTTATCATAGTTAAGTTAAAAAAAATAAAATGATATATTATCTTTATAGAATAGTGAAAATATCCTTAATATCCAAATTATTTAATTTATATCACATATAATCATTAAAATTATTCATTATCACCATTCATATAAAGAGTAAGTGAATGAAGTATCACATCATTTTGAGAGGCGGTAGTCCGTTGTACACATGAGCGACTTTATCGTATCTCCTATAGAATATGAAGTAACAATGTACTTATGATATGATGACTCAAAATTTAGAATAAGGTTTTATATATCATATATATACTTTATATTCATTTTAATTATCCACCTTTATATGTGTTGATGAAAAAAATGAATGATATTGGTTTGTGAGGCGGTTGTCTGACTCACACACAAATGAAGATTATATAACCCATTTGTTGGATGTGGATATGGTTTTTGGTCATTAACATATTATAAAAATACCCCATTATATTTATTATATTTACGTTTCCATGTAATCATGGTATAACAAGAATTTAAGGATGTGGATAAGTTAATAAAATAAAAATGCTCATTGAAGAATATTACATTTTCCCCATGTATTCTCCTCAGGTTTTTCATAAACATATCATTGGATGGTTTTATTCCAAAAATAAGGATTAAAATATGAGTTTAGTGATGTTTTTAAGTGATTATGTTATGTTTTTGTTGATCCGAATGGATTTATTAGTGTGTATAATGGGGGAGAGTGAGTTCCCTTTAATAGTTCTGGAGAACTGGAATTCATATAAATACCCAACTCTATTCACTATAGGGACGTCTCCCATACCTCATGTGGACATGAAATTGAATAATAATTTAGGTAAAGATTTATTTTTTCTATAAAAAACCTCTAAAACTAAAAATTAAAAACATTTATATAATGGTAGTCCATAGGTTTTATGTTTTCTCAAATTTACCATTTTAGGTTTAACCACGTTAATTGTATCTTTTTTTACCAACTTAATTAAACCATAAAGAAAAAAATTAAAATTGGTTTTTTAGATAATTTATAAATAATTATTCTATTTAAAATGTATAAATAAAAAATATACAAATCCAAGGTGTGTTGGAAACTAATTTTAAAACAATCACATATAACGTGAAAAAACAACACTTTAACATTAATCACACTTAGAATGTTTTTACTATTTACGGGTAAATATATTACCTTAAAAAGAAAAAATGGTCCATTAATGGAATATAGGAAACATTTATCATAATTTTCAAATCAATTTGAAGAAGATAATATTTTTTTAAAATTTTAAAATATTTAATTAAATATAATTTATTATAAAATAATACTAATGAAAATTTTAACATTTTTCATTTCATTTGAATTTAAAAATATTAATATAATGATGGAATTGAGATATATTATTCTGACTACAATGTAACAGTATATTTTCTTGTAATAAATTAATATATGTTAGTAACTCATTCAATTTACTTGACAATAAATATTTTTTAATATCATTTATTTTAATTAATTATAAATAAAATAATTACTGTGTTGGTATTTCATAAGGAAATATTGTAATTGTTTCCTCTAAAAAAATTATCATTATAAATAAACATACATTTAAAAATATATTTTCTAACTGATTATGTAATTTTTTCTTATCCAAATGCTTTATAGATATTAAATACATGGAAAGATAAATTTTTTTCTTTTCATAACATATTATATATTTACCACTCCAAGAAAAATATCCCAGTTAATAATAAAAATATGTCATACGGTTATATGGATTGAAATATAGAGATCTAATTGGTGATGGACAATTTTATAGGTCATTTTATCAATTACCAATTATGTTTTACCCTTGATAACTCATTTTTACCATAATCACGATAAATAGTTTTAACATATTTCACTATTAATTATGGTAAAAATTATGTTGAAATTAATAGATCATATAAATAATGATGATTAAAAATACAGAATCATTTTTTACATATTCAAATCATATATTTGGAACTATTTAATTTTAAACTAATCTCGTAGATGCAATAAGAAAACGAGGTTTTCAAGTGAAAATGATTGACGGTTCGAAATGTTCTTCCGTCCAACATTAACATGAAAATGATCCCAATGACCTGAATTATATTTATAGATATAAATATGAAATAATTTAAATTTTAAAAAAACAAATATATAAATTTATAATATTAATTATTGAATTTAAAATTAAATTTTCAATTGAAATTAAGTATTTTTAACTATTCATAAAAAATAAAACCTCTCTGAAAAATCCCAAAAACTCACCCTAAGTTAATTTTTGTTTTATGAATTCAAAAATTAATATTATTTAATAAAAATAAATTTCTAGTAGTGGTAAAAATAATTATAATTTATGTGCACAGGGTAGGACTAAACACTCTTTTTTAGAAATGTTATTTTTCAAATAGTTCATTTTCATTTAAATTATTTTCATTTTATTACTAATAAATATGTAAATATAAAATGTATCTAAATATTTTTACATTCATTATTTAGTTATTTCTATTCATACTCAAAAATAAAACTATTGTGTGACAACTATCAAATTATGTCATATTATTAAAATTATATTATTATTTGGTTGACTCGGTCTTGAGTGTAACAGATGCTTTCAAAGAAACCAATCATTCTGTGTAACACAAGTTAAAATCAGTGTTTCGTGTACTTAAATCTGTTGAAGTGATTGAGATCATATATTGTACCATCATGAGGTGTTATATTAGCTTCATCTATTGGTGTTTTGTTCCAAATACATTATTGGATAAATTGTTTTTCTTTTTGAATTTCAGGGTGTTACCATCTCCCCACCATAAATAAATGGAATCCCCACAATTTAAACTAGATCATGAGAATCAAGGGTTTAAAATTTGGGATATATTTTATTTTGAATCCCAAATCGTAAAAGGGTTAATAAAATATCCTCCTCAGAAAGGTTATATGAAATAATACTTTAACTAGGTTTTGATGTAGGAGAACATTCAAGTGAAATGAAATAATGGACATGGAATAGAATAATAACTCCAATGGATTAATGATGAGTGATAGGGAATGTGGATCAACATAAAGTGGATGACCCAAAAAAGGATAATGACCAAAAATCCATAATTGATATAGGTGTGAAAAGGGTAATTAAAGTAAAATAAAATATGGTAGTATGAGAATTTTTTTTTTCAATATCCATTTCTAAATTTTGATGAACATTTATGGAATGATATACTTACTTTAATTCATTCCATTTCATATTCAAAATCTCTTCCTTTTTTTGTGCCTTTATAAAAATATAATTCGACTATTACTCTAAGAAATGACTTATCAAAAAAAAATAGGCCTGAAGCACTAAAGTTTACATTTAACAAATCATAATTTCAGTAATATAATAATAAGACAATCCTATGATATCTAGTTATTATTTTAAAAAAATTACTAGTGTAGGTCATCAATTCTGCCTAAATTTCAATATATTGATGTGATAAATTAGACCCTAAATATTCATAAATTTTTTTTAACTTAAACCATTTCATAAATGTTTATCCTTATGAAAATTTGAAATGATTATGATACAAAAGTTTAGAAATAATGTCACTAAATTTTGAAAATGATCACATCATTAATCTTTTTAACAACATGAAATAGTTCAAAATCATCTCATACCAAACTTCTGAATAACTTCATCATATATTCTCCTAAAAATGGTATCAAATTTAATTATATTAAAACCATATTGAAAACTTGAATTATTTCGTAACCCAAATATTATTTGAAATATTCCATAAATTGAAAAATTTTCATAACTCCCTCAATTATTGCATAAACCACTTTTTTAACAAATAATTCCTCAGTTTAAAGTTAATAATAACAATAAAGATTAATTTATCCATATCAATCATCTAATAATCCTAACATTATTTTATCATTATTAAGAACATTTTAAGGGTTATATTTCCCTCATTAATGTGTTTAAATGATGTTCATCCTTCCATGGAATCAATTTTCTTGGTACCATTCAATAAATGATTTTAAATTCTTATTGATACGTTAATTCATTATGACTAAAAATTAACTTTTTTATTAAGGAAACGCATTTAAAGAAAAAGTGAGAGACCAAGATACATGACTTCAGTGACTTAAGACATCAAACCTTTCTCCAGCAGTCCAAAATTAAAAAAAACCATATCAAACAACAAAGAATTGCCCATCCAAGAATATACAACATAATGTCCAGTTTCCACCATTCCAATGGTCCACAGCAAGCTATCTCGTACAATGATGGGCTAGTACCGATGGCCAAGACCATACCCTCCCAATCATTCAAAACTGAAACACATCAGACTGGTAAATACTTTATGCTCTTGACCCCATCTTGAGCACTCTCTAAGGATAATCCGGAATCAAGAACCTATAAACAGAAGGCCGCAGGTAACAACATTCATACCGAGGAGCAGAAACACCCAGCAAAGACACGAATTCAACCACCAAAACAACTAAATAAATTACAAACTAGAAATAAACCGAAATTAGAACTACGGCGATGACGTAGGATGCCAGAAGCCATAATCTAAAGCCCCTCTCCCTCCGTGTAACACTAGGGCCAGCGCTTAGCCATGCCCAAAAGGAAACAATCATAGCTGTATCCATCACCCAACGACGCCAATATGAGAACCAACGCGAAACGAGTGCCTGAAACTCATCGAGCAGGGCAGCCGATGCCAGACCCACGCCGCTGGAGCCTTCGGAAGAACGGACGTAGCCATGCTCGACCCTCCTCCAAGGAAACGCTTCCGAAATCGTAGCTTCACACTAACCCTTGCTGAGACGGTGTGGTCGAATGGAATTTCTCTAGGTTTCATCATAGCTCGACGACGCTAGATGAGGGAATCGTTTCCGACCCACGCTGTGCCACGCCAGAGGAGGAGAGGGTAGGAATCCAAAGGAAAAAATCGCAGTAGGAGAGAGGGACGAGCTGTCTCCGCTCAGAGGCCCAGTTTCTATGTTAATTCATTATAATCCTTATAAGTATCATAATTTTTATAACTACGATACAATTGATAGAGTAGTAAAATTTCATAATTAATGAGTTCAAAAACTAGAATGTTTATGTTAGGTCCACTATGTCAAATAACATGATGGGGGGGTGAATCAAGGTATGACAGAATACAATCACTATAACTTTTGATCTTCTTTTATTACTAAACCAAACACTCTTAACTCTCTTTCCCATAGCATGGTATGAGTATAAATTAAATAATGCACTAGGCAAAATTATTTTAAATGGTTCACCCTCACTGGGATACATCCAAGGAGCATACAATAGTAATGTTACGATGTAAATAATCTACTAAAACAATACTATTGTTTATAGTTTTCATAGTGTACTCACTATCCCACCAAGTTTACAACCAATAAGAATTTGATAGTTCACTACTCTCTCAACTGAATTGTGGTCACTCCTTCTTCAGAAGATCCACTCACAGATTAAAGACATGTAGGTCCCTTCATTATCTCTAATTAATTCTTCCTCCATTGTATATAGATGATCTATTGATTTCCCACTTTTATCCACTAATGAATACTACTTTACCAAATATGTACTGGGTAACTTCAAATCTTCTGTGCAACCCTTACTACATCTTGTGGGCAACTATAATTCATTGGATGCATCATTTGAAATTTTCATGAAATAACTTTTTCACACAAATTCAATATTATGTCCAATTGAAATATTATATACAACTTCTTTATCTTACGCACAACTCTCATTTTTTCTCACAACTCCCTATTCATGAAATTATTATGCGATCTAGAGCATAGATTCATTCTAAGTGTTAATTTTTTTTGAATGAGGGGGGTCACCTCTTATTTATAGTCATTGAAAACCACTACACTCAAAACCCAAACATGTCACATAATCCCAAAATTTACAACATAAAACAAAATTTGTCGTCACATTGGGTGCATAATCCTCTTTCGTGAAAACTCATCTTTCGCCCACATTGGGAAATGTTTCACACACATCATTACATTTAAATTTTTCCACATTCTAATCCCAAACCATGAATTATGTGCATGTTTCAACATCACCTTCAAATTTTCACACAACATCCTTTTCCCAAAACACTTTTATCTGTTCTCCTGATTTTGAGGCCCAAAATTTTGGCATACACTAGAAAATAACACCACCTTGGATATGTTATTTTTGTACCGCCTCTAGATCATCCATTCCTTTTGGTGGTTATATTTCAACATTGGTTCTCAATAATATCTCTAGATCACCATAACATACCTAGGAAACCCTATTTGTGAATTATCAAAATCATCCATAAAATGATTGAATGTTAACTAGAGGTATTTTTTCCCAAAAATTTATAATTCCTCTTTATATGTGGTAATATTATAAGAATATACAAGACCATTTATCTTCTATTAATTTATATTCCATTGACACTTGAGATATTGATTTTCATAGTGGACCATCACTTTATAGTTGAATCAATTTACATTGGATACTTTTTTATTACCCTTAAAATCAAAACAACGATGGACTTTCTCTCCCTAATTATAGAAAAATCACAACACTTTTATACAAGAAATAGTGTCTTTATTTCCATAATTATAACATTTTTGAAAGTCATTCATTCCCTTTTTCACATTATATGTCATTTTCTCTATCATCCTATTATTTCATTGCTTACCTTTGAATCCATATAGACTTGGACAATTCATTCATAGTATTTTTATAAATTGATATTATGACTTCATATTATGATAATATTTGGAAAACTAATTAATGTAATAAGATAAGATTAATACCATCAATGAAATTATAATTATTACCCATTGGATTATGTGAATTGATTCAGTTCCAATTGATTCTACTATGATCTATTTTTAAATCATTTCATCTACTAGATCATCTCGTTAAATTATGAAATTTAAATCATAATATGTAAACACAAAACTGGTAAAATACTTAATGTTATCTAATATCACTACTATAAGAATGGCTTCATTCAAGATATCTCTATTATAAAATCCATCATAGTTTTATGTAAAAAAATATTAATTATCCTATGAATATCTCATAGGTGTCACAAACTACGTTCATAGTAAGGTTGTCTTTCATGCACCGAGTAATGCATGAGTCAATCCTGACACACTTTTTTGGAGTCATTACCCTTAGGTACCTCTGTTCTAAAACCATGTTCACTTATTGTATCAACACATTTATGTATTTCTTGAAAAAACACATAATCGATACCATACAAAAACATTTGGATGTTATTAAATACAGGTTATCTATGCATATCATATTATTGTTTTCCTCAGTCTATATTTCCATAAACCTAGTTCCCTAGGTTTATAAAAAACATCATGTGATAGCAACTATAGTAACCCCAACCCCAGTAGCCCGATGTCAGTGTTTTACTTTATTACATTGTCAGAGATACATAATTCAATTCCCAATGTATTTATCAATTTAGGAGTTTTGAAAAAATAGATATATATATTACACCCATTTGACATTAGGAAAATAAAATAAATTATAAAAAATTAATTTAGAAATATCCTTGAAAATTATTCTAAGAATTCATCTCATGACATTGGTAAAGGAAGCGAAATAAGGGTGAGATCAACTCTTCAGTAAGAGTTATGAATAATGGAATCTATCATGAACCAATAAGCATAATCAAAAAAGAATGGTAGATAAATTAACATACAGTAAATTTCAATAACAAGAATAACATGGTGAGATTATAAATAATCAATATGAAAAGGTAAATAATTGAAAACACATGTCATTTAATAAATAAACATAGAATGAATTACAGTTATAGATAATATCATAGTGAAAATATTTTAAATAATATAAATATATGAATTATAAATTACATTATTAATTATTGGATTCTATGTTTCAAAAGTACATGATTACATTACCTTAAATACCCTTCACAATATAGTTTGAAACATACTGGGTAATAACCCATATGTTTTGGCCAACTAATTTTCCTCGTTAGAGTACTAATGCATCGAGGGGATTTATATAAATGATCTGAAACAAATTTAATACTTATCCAATTAATTTATCATATATGTAGTTATAAATTTAATTAATTAACAATGTTTCTTATCATCAGGTATCTTTATTGAGTAAAGTATATAGACTTTCAATATTTGGCTAGTTAATCAAATATCATTCATTGTGAACAACCTCTGTAAAAAATAGTATATGGTTTATGGAATAATCATATTCATAATAAATGAATATATTTATCTATGATAAATTTAATATCTATTGAAAAATTATTATAATAAAGTGATTATTTAAAGAAATAGTTATCAATAACGAAAGAAAGTGATATTTCCCAATAACTTTTACCACATGCTAATTTTCAATTTTAATTACCTTAGATAGAGTAATTAAAATGGATACATAAAATGAAATTAATAATTAATGACTCATGATATTTCATGTCAATGGGTATTTATATACACCATATAAAAGTGAATTGGCAGATAATTAAAATTACCCCAATGTAATGTAAATTGAGATGAAATCCCTTACCTATAACTTCCTTTTGGATGACCATGTTTTAAACTCTTATATAGTGGTTTTATAAATTTTTTTAATTTATTCTATAAGCATATTAATATTTATAATTTCATATATAATCTTTTCATAACATATTATCCCCTTTTCATTAATAATATTTTATAATTTTCATGGTTTGGTGTGTTAATTGCCTTGATTACACATTCATGTTTGTCGTGAATGATACAGTTCTTACATGTATTATATACTCTAATATTATCTAGAATTAAAATATTGATATAAATATATTATTTATTAAATTATTATATTTTTAAAACCAATCATTAATTATAGTTAAGAAAAATGAAGTATATTATTATCAACGAGACGATAGGGCGTATGTATACATGAGTATCTTTTATTATTATTCCGTGATCATTGTTGAAAGTCTTTCAGTAATATTTTATCATTAAATATTTATAATAATATCATATATTCCATATTATTTATTAATGTATATATATATTTATCATTCATATGATGTGGTTATGAAAAGAGAGTCACATTGATTGGTTAAGGCGGTAGTCCACTTGCCAATGAGAAATGTTTTCATATTTAAGTGTAATAAAAATTAAAATGATATATTGTATTTATAGAATGATAATAAAGAAAATATTATAAAAAACAATTCACTTATATAATATAAAATCATTAAAATTATTATTTATCAAATTCAATTATGGTCATTAGTGAATGATGATTCACATCACTTTGTGAGGCGGTTGTCCTCTGTACACACGAGCGACAATATTGTGTCTCATAAGTAATGAAAAGTAATACGGTATATATATTATGATAACTAAATAGGTTTATTAATTTTATATATATCATATATTTACATTCTATCCATCTAAATAATCATCCTTGAAAGGAGTTAATTGAAAAAATTAACATTGTTAGTTCAGGAGGAAAAAGTCTCACACACCCACTAATAATGATTTTGTAAGCCATTTGATAGAAGTGGATATGATTTTATGTCATTAACTTATTATAAGAACACCAAATTATATGGAATATACTGATATTATTATATTACCATGGTGTAATAGGAATTTAATGATGTAGAAAATAAAATAAAAAACTCTTATTAATGAATGTTACCTCTTCTTTGGATATTCTCTTTAGGTTTGCACTAAATAAATTCTTGGTTGGATTTATGAATAAATAAGGATTATATTATGAGTGTTTGTATGTTTTGAAATATTTTTTTTGGTTTTGGTCTATAAAAATGGATTGAGTGTTGTGAGTAAGGGGGTATAGTTAATTCCCATTTATAGTTGAGGTGGGGTGAGATACTATAAATACCCATAAGTTTTAACAATTTGGAGGTAACCATTACCTCATTTAGATAAAAAAATTTAATAATAATGTAGGGAAGTGTTTGTGTGGTTGAAAAATACCTTCAACAAACAAAATAAACACATTTTTATTAATTTAATCCTTATAATTATATTTATATAATTTTACCATTTTATTTTTTTACCATGGAAACTTCTATCTTTTTATATTCTAAGGTAATTTTTTCTATAAGAATAAATAAATATTAGGTTTATTAGATTATCAATAACTAATGATTTAAAATATAATATCTATTTTTTTTTAAAAAAAAATCAAATTTTCATGGTTAATTAATTTTAACACAAGCACCTATAACATGAAAACACCCCTTTAACCTCAACATTGCAAACACAGTTTTTAATATTTAGGGGTATATAAATTAATTACAAAAATAGAATTTATACCATAAAAAATAGATTAGAATTATTAAAATTTTAAAATTAATTAGAATAACTTATAATTTTAGTAATTTTATATAATTTAATAAAATATATTTTTTTAGGAAATAACATCACGTGCAATTTCACATTATTATTTCAATTTAGATAAAAAATATACCATAAAAATGATGAAATTAAAATATATTATAATAACTCCAATATAAAATGATATATTCATCTAAAAACTAATATAATAAAATAATCCATTCAATTTTCATCACATTTAATATTTTTTGTATCATTCATTTTATTTAATTAACGAAAAAATATTTATATTATTTTCATTTCTTAGGAAATTAATATAATTATTTCAACTCAAAAAAAACTCAGATAAATTATCATTATAAAGAAACTCATCTATATTTTAAAATAACTTTTAAAACGTAACCTATGATGTTTTTATCCATCCTAATGATTTATATATATTACAGTTAAGGAAGGATTATTTTTAACTTTTTCATTACATAACTTATTATATTGGTCACATTCACATAATTAAAACCTAATAAATCATTAAAATATTATTAATTATATATATATTTAAATATGGGATGTAAATGGGTATTTTTAAAAAATTTAGGTAATTTTTACCCTTATTATACAAAGTTTATCCCCTAAAATACACACGTTTTACCCCAATCATAGTAATTAATTTTAATTAATTTCACTAATCAATATGTTTATAAATTAATTTTACCTTATAAGATAATATTAATTAGGGTGATTCTATATATGGATTACATTTATCCAAATTAAACACGCATATGTGGAAGAATATAATATAAAATTAATCCCATATATTAAATGTGAAACCATGTTTTTAATGTGAAAATGTTCAAATATTTGTTAGGGTTTTAAATCTAAATTCAATAAAAAAATTGATTCTAATGATCTAAATTTGATTAATTCATAAAAAATGGAAATAATTTTACTTTAAAACCAATTAAAAATAAATTTTATCACTATAAGTTATTTAATCAAAAAGGTACTTTTCATTTCAAAATTATTATTTCTCACTATGTAAAAAAATTTCATCATCTAAAAATAATCATAAAAAATCAATCTATGGTAATTTTTAATTGAATTTTATAAATTATTTGTATATTTATCAAATTAATTTTCTAAAATTGGTTACAATTAATTATACATTAAGGGAACATGGATTGACTAAACCATCATTTTAAAAAGTTAATTTTTTTCAGAAAATATTTCTTTTCTTATAAATGATTTTAATTTTTTACTAATCAATGTATAGAAAATAAATTTTTTGGACAATATATTTTCAAAAGTTAGGTATTTCAATTCATACGTTTATTTGAAATGAATATTAGATAACTATAATATTATAAAATAATATTAATTGTTTAATATTTTTTTATAATACATAGTCTATAATGTAACACATGATTACAAAGAATCTCATCATTATGTGTAATATGAGCTAATATACGTGTTTCATGTAATTAAATCTATTGAATCGATTGAATAAAATTATTAGAAGGTCTTAAGGTGTTATATTATATTTTATTAATGGTGTTTCATGTCAAATATGTTATAGAATAAAATGTTATATTTTCATAATTTCATGGTGTTACAATAAATAGTCAGGATTGACAATTGAGGTGTAGGATCTGGCTAAGAATATTTTGTATAAATCATCTGTCTCATAATTTCTGAGAACACATACTTTAAAAATAATTTTATTTGATTATCTATATACTTATCATATATTTATAATCAAACCTTGTGAATGATATTTTCATATTTTATTCTTCCACCCTCAAAACAATTATATTATAGGTCTAATCATTTATAATATATAAATGAACCTAATATAACATTATATAGAAATAATGTACTTACATTCCTAATTTTGTATCCAGACATTTCATCCCACCATCATGGATATTGACACCCTATAGTTATTTTCATGAGTTTCATCTTGAATTTATATATATATATATATGATAAATTAGTGAAATGAGTTTAAATGATAATATTTTTCAAAAAATGTTAAAAATAATGTGTTATATTTTTACAATCTAACTCACTTGATGGACCCATCTGAAATAGTATCCTTTTGGTTTCCAGTCTATTTCAAAATATTTATGAAATATATTAGGAGATGGATGGCTGAATTGATACTATTTGGCCCCAAATTAAGATTTTTCTATTGATATATCAATAAATTAATAAATAATGTACTCCTACAGCAAATAGAACCATCTTTGTTATAATGTATGAGGATATACATTTTTAAACAACATCCATTTATATGAACTAGTATAGGCATGAAACAAAGAGAATTAATGAATATGAATTAAAAAAAATAAATTAATTAGATTAAAAATATACTTTATATAAAATAATTACCAAAAAATATGTTTTTTCTATTGAGTTGGTGATAAATTTCTACCATGTTACGTTAACTAAAAAATCATACATGAGTTATGGGTTTTCATTCTGTATCTGGAATAAAATGTAAACATTATAAAATATTATTTTATAAAAATATATCCATTCATGTAAACTAAACAATATCCAAAACTTCATATTTTAAGTAATTTTTTGAATGTTTAATTTTCATCTTTAACTAAATATAATATATATTAGTTATGTGAAACAAGGTATTTTTCAAGAATTTTAAATATAAATAAATAATATGAGTCATTTTACCATTAAATAATTACATATATGAATCTTGATGATATTATTGATGTTTAACTAATATGGATATATAATGTTAGTCCCCTTACAAATATACATTGATATATAACACATAAGATTCTTTTCATACGGGCCACATGGGTTATTTAAATAACCAAATTGAGTATTTGTAATTAGATATCAATGACCCACTAAATTATTTGGTAATAATCTATTTCCATAATTTTTTAAATGGGGAATGATCTTTTCTAGAGATGATAAAGAAGACACCCCCCTAGGATACTCTATAGTAGTGGTACAAGAAATTTTGGTAAAAAATTGATTAATTACAAATTTTTTTTTCTTAAGATGTATTAAGATAATAAAAACACAAAAACCTCACAAAATATTCCCCTTTCATAATTTCCATTAATTAAATACAATAATTTAATTCAATTATATGTGACAATATATTAATATAATAAAAATATTTTTAAATTATATAAGAAATATTTTTAATATCTGAAAAAAATTATATGTATAATGTTATCTAATATTGTTGAAAACATTTAATAACAAAAAATAATTTATACAAAAATTTCTATTTAAAAAACTTTTTCTTTATATTTTTTTACAAAAAATTCTTTTATATGATTATTAACAAAAAATATATAACCAAAACTAAAAAAATAAATTAATTTATAATTGAAAAAAAAATATCATCACATTTAGATATTAATATTTATGTTAATATAATTTTTTACATTTTTATAAATACAAAATAATGATTCTAAATTTCTGTAATGAAAAAATAGCTAACTGAGATTGATGAATGTAAAATTTAAAAAAAATTATTGAATTTACTGATATTTATGGATTTATAAATTCATGCAAAGAATATATATTTTTACATGTGTAATTAAAAAAAGAAAATTTAAAATTACTTGATTAATTGAATGATTAATCTATTGTTTTCCAATATCCTGTTAGCGTGATCATTAAGTTATGCGTGGAAAATTATTATATAAAATTTATTTCTATCATATGGTTATCTTATAAAAGATGAAAAAACATATAGTCAATAAACAATATCAGTATATTAATATCTCATATGTTTTTTTATTTTAAATTATTTGACCACTAATAAAATAATGAGTCAGTAAATAAAAAAATATACTTTTAATGTGTCTCCAATATTACCATTTTCTCAACGTGACTATATTTTCTCAAATTGTCTAATGTAAATCCCAAATCATCATGTGTCACTCCACTATTTGTGTCAACTTTTTACACTTTAACAATGATATAAAATGTTTCATAATCTATCATCAATATTTCCCAAAGACACTTAAATATTTTATATATTTAGAAATTGGATTTTTGACTTCATTATTTAAATAATACAATGCTTTAACAACAACCAAAACACCAAAATTATTAATGAATATCTTTTCATCATATTTTTTAAAAATATGTAGCCATTAATATCATAATAATACTATTTAATAATATTAAAAAAATGGTT
The DNA here is from genome assembly GCA_963277665.1 of Viscum album. Classification (NCBI taxonomy): domain Eukaryota; kingdom Viridiplantae; phylum Streptophyta; class Magnoliopsida; order Santalales; family Viscaceae; genus Viscum; species Viscum album. The sequence goes on along the minus strand of OY728127.1, from coordinate 420,583,043 downwards.
TCCTAATATCCATTTCAAGGTTTATGGTTTAAATAATTGCCTTTTTATTTTCTCATTAATCCATGATATTTTTTTGTTTTTTCACTCATCAGCTAATTTTCATTTATTATATTATATTATACATTCAATCGTACAATTTGTGATGATATTAAGGGATTAACATCCCATGTATCATTTAAAACATATAAATGTGACTCCATGACTTCATGAAATGGAATTATCATTTCCTTCAACACATTTATAACTAAATAATCACTATCAACTTCTTAATGTTGAGACATAAGTAGGCCAACATGCGTCAAATTTTAAAATTAATTATTATAGAACTCATTAATTTATTTCGATATATAATTTTCAATTATATTGGCCTTTTTAGAATTCATAAATTTTTCTGATAAATTTAATATTTTAATATATCTATTAAAACAATAATTCTATCATAAATAAAAAAATCCCCTATTTTTAGTCACATCCCATTTATGAATCTTAAGAATAATTTTTTTTTAAAAAATATCTATAAAACACATGTTTATTTGAAGAAGTATGTGGATAACATAAATCACTATGACATATAAAAAATTTAGATCTATGACATTATTAAAAATGTAATTGAAAAAACGTACAATTCATGTTGATATAATTTCACACATATGATATAGATTTTTCTTATAGTGAAAATGATTTCCTTTATGTCATCGATATATTAAACTAATGAGATTTAATTCCTTTTAACATTAAATACTTCAGTGACAGAAATTGTTTCCAATTTTATAAAAACCTGTTGTATTGGTTAATACCATATATATATTAAATTATTTTTATCTTTTCACTATTTCATATTGTGTGAAAATCTATAGGAAAATATGTTATATTTTAATTTATAGTGGTAGTTAACTAACAATGTTTTACGATGAATATTAAGTCCAATGTATCATGAAATGCATATTTTTTTATTATCTTTATTGTAAATAAATGTTCCAATCAAAAACATATATAGATATATATGTAATTTAGGACAAACATAAAATAAATGTTATATTTTACCATAAAAAGTATCTAATTAGGTATATAAAATATAATAGAACACTTCCTCCATGTAATATATTGATGACCAAAACATCCTTTGTTTCAAAATACAGAAGCGAATTTTTTGACCCTTTCAAAATATTGTATGGATTAAAATGCGTTTTGGGAAATATTGCACTCTTTAAAACAATTAACCATCATTTTAATATTTCACATGTATGATCCCATTATAATAATATCTAATTATTCATAATAATGAAATTATTCCATTAATATGTTTTTGATTTGATGTTCCTTATTCATAAATTAGATAATTTATATCCCTTGAACACTATATCGATATATGTTTCCATATAATAGAATTTTATTTTATATAAAATTATCATATAATGTAAATTTTAATAATCTTTATTTTATACATGAAAAAAATTATTTATCCCCCATTTAAATATTAATCTTCAATAAAAAATGATTAAAAATCTATGCAATTTTGAGTTTTTTTAATCCAAAAAACAACAACATAATAAAATAATTTTCTATATTAATAAATATATGTGGTTAATAGTTATAAACCTCAAATAAAATTTAATAAGAACTATATTTTCTATCATTAACTAATATAGAATCGTTCTATCTATCCATAATCCCATTTTATGCATTATAACCTCATTTTTAATAACCAGTAATTATCCATCAAGTCTCCTACATTGTGGTGAATCAATATAGTTACATAGGATTACATTAGATTTGTACTCATTATTATTCCATCATAGAAGCTTTTGGAAATTTAATTTTGTTAATATACTGCTTAAATGAGGAGTTATAGGAAGATAAAAAATTTATTTTGTAGGAGGTTGGTTTTCTATACTTGAGAACAAATCACCTTTTGGATTTACCATCCATTTTATATCATGATATCCAAAATTTAGTAAATTTTAGAAAACATTTATCTTCCATTTTATATATAACACAATAATTGGTTAAAGCATTTATATTTTTGTACCCCAATTCCATTTTCCATGATGCTTCTTTTTAATAAAATTGGAATATAAAATCCTAGTTCCTTAAGTGTATCTTATAATAGTAAAATCAATTTAAGAAAACATTTATCACACCATCCATTTAATAATTTCATGTTATCTAATCCCATAAGGGTTCATAATAGTAAAAATTTAATGCAGCCTTGAAAAATTGTTTTCTTATTTTATATTTTCGATCATTAAACACTAATTTTTTTTCAAAAGATTTAATATCTAAATCACAAATTTATTCATCAAGATGATCTTGTATCTCTGTTTGAACTTATTTATCATCATTTGATCATTAATTATTTATTATTTCACTATTAATGATGGTCTTTGTTTAATTATGAATAAAATAACAAAAAATTATATGGTCTTTTTATTTATCAATTCCAAAATTTTACCAGATTCATGGAATTATTTCATGAATAGAAAATTATATCTCAATTTTATGGATTTCATTTATCAAATTCCATGAAATCACATACGCCATTCTCATATTCTTTATTGGTACATTATGAATTTAAATAATTATGATCTATTAGTTACTAAATGTGATTGTGTAAAAAATAAATAAAATAAAAGATATAGGCATGTATACAGATAAATTAAAAGATAAATTTTAAAAATGAAACAATATAAAATATATATACTATCAAAATATTCTAAGAAACCATTTATAACTGAAAAAATTATAAAAAACATATAAATTTATATTTTTTAATTTTTTAAAAAATATTAAAAAACAAATTATATCCTCAAACTAGTTATAGCCATATAAAATTTATAATTTGAATATATATATAAATATATATGAAATAATTAAATTCAAAACTAATGAATAATTAATTAATATTTAAAAAAATATAAAACACAAAATTAACACACAAAATATGGAGTCTGACCATAATGGAAAATAGATATTAAAGGATGTATATGAGATAACTCAAATGATAAATGTGAATAATTGCTTAAATTTTCTAAATATAGTCATGGGTGGTGGAATCAGTGATGGTGATTCATAATTGAAGAGAATATTTTGAAAAAATGAATAATAAAATTAAACAAATGAAATGTTGTAGGGACTCAAATGTAATGTAGATCAGTGTTAAAGTGGTATGATTTAATTTTAATTTATTGGAAGTTGGTTGAAAAATTGTTTTATTAAGGATTAATGATTCAAAAAAAAGAGTATCAAATTCATAAAATGAATTTGTTCAAGAACAGGTGAATTGTAGTCAAGAATTTAGTGGATAAATTATTTTGTAAGAGGGGAATCAAATTATGAGGGGAACCCATGTGGTTATATTTTATTAAAACAAATTAATTTTTATTATATAATAAGAAAAGTTAAAAAAAATAGTAAACACCATAAACATTGGTTATAGAATTACTAATGTATAAATGATCCATCTATGGATATGAATGTCTATTTATGGAAAAATAATTTAAAAAATAGGAAACCAATATATTAATTTTTCTTCTAGTGTTCGGGTATGAGAAAAAAACGAATGTATATGAATAAAAAATATATAGATCACAACCAATAAAATTGTAATAATACAAATTAATTTTTAAAAAATTATTTACCATAGATTCTGTATATTTCATTTGAATGATAAAATATTGTACAATAATCAAGATCCTTGGAAAAAACATCATAATGTGGAAAAAATTATTATAAATCCATTCATGTGTTAAGGAAGATTACAAAGAACAACATGATGTAGTTGTTGAACATGCCCCATAACATAATAGATTTTTATAACAACCCTTATCCCATAATATATTATCTCATAATATATAATATTTAACCAATGCATTAGAGGTATATAGAATTATTTTCTACTCCATCATAAAATGAACAACCATACATATGTACTACATTTGAAACTAATTGAATTACAAGATACATTCTAAAAATGATATACCATGGGATATAATTTGGTTTGTGGAATATTTCCACATAAACACAGGTTATCTAGATAACGAATATGGATGGTATCATTAGAATATATCACATGTGTGTCATCATAAAATGTATTATATTTTAAAATTAAATTTATTTAAATGATGTAGAATATGAAAATAAGAGGATTATTGTATATTTATAAATAATCCATTTCATTTACCCCTTTTATCTTTTAAATCCAATGATTGGGATAAATTTTATTAAAAATAGGAAGGATAGAATACATTTAACCTAGTTTTACATCAGAAATCATTAATGAGGTCCTTAGTAATTAATATAGAAGAAATTGAAAAAGGGATTTAATAGTGTCGAAAATGATAAATAGTAGTATTTACATATTTCCTAAATGATTTTATAAAATAATGTAAAATACATATGAAAATAAAATCAGTAATTCAATTAAAATTATGGATAGAAATATAATACATCCATTACATATAATTAAGAAGAAAAACATGGAAGGTATTAATTATAAATGAAATTAATAGATAAATAAATTTCACTTTTAAAGGACATTGTAGGTAAATTTCCAATAATTATAAGATTAAATTAAAACAAAAAATCTAAACCCTAAATTTAACAAGAGGGAATTGAAATAGATGGTATTGTAGAGAGAGAACATTCAATTTCTCCTTAATGGAATTATAAACAATGTTAGTCTGAAAATTATACCTAGATTAGAGGAAAACAAATTATGACATTGGTATTGATTGAGTTCAATGAAATTAAATTACAACTAAAAATATGGATTTGAAAATCCCATGAATTTATCAAAAATTATGATCAAATAAATCTATGGGAATGTATAACCACTATATAAATAAAAATAGATTTTTAATATGAAACACATTTCAATGAAAGTGAATTTAAAAATAAAACCCAGAAGTTTACTCTTGATTCCATTTATAATAATTTAAACTACATTAAAATAAACATATCCTTCTAAATAAAAAATATTTCACAACTTAATTTTCCTCTAGAACCTTTGAATTAATTAATTTATAATCATTTATTTTATATATATTAGTCTATTATTTATTATGTTCATCATTAATTGTGGGTATTTTTGATTGTCTCATACAATTTCTGTTATGGTGGTGTTGATCCACACTAATGAATAACATTTTCTACATTTACTGATTATTAAAGGTATCCATATTCATGTATTATAATTATTTATTAATTGTTATATTTTTTGAGTGATGATACAATATTTGGTTTCGGTGATAATAGAATTCACAATGTGATGTTTCATTTCATTTAATGGGATATCTTGAGTACTATTGTAATGACAATTAATTTTCATATCAACATTAAAAAAAATCATGAAATTAATTATTATGTAATATAATATATTTTCATTACATATAGTCAGCCATGATTTAAATATTGAAGATAGTTTATCATTGATTTTTTATGTGATTAAAAAAACATAATAAAGAACATGATATACCCATGAATGTGTAAGATTATATAGTTATATTATTTAAATATAATTTCAAATAAAATTATTGATATTAAAAGAAAATAATTATATTGGTGATTTTTTTGGGGATGTGTAGGGGTAATGTAATTGAAAAATATATTTAACAAGTTGATACTTGAAATGAAAAATTCATTCCCACTCAAAATGGGTTCCATTGAAATGAAATATTTATGTATCCTTAAATAGACCAATAGCTCATAAAAGCGGAAATAAGTAATTAGGAAGTGGCATTTTTTGGTAAGGATTCATGTTAAAACTTTATGATTTATGTTTTATTATAGTTGGTCAATAAGAGAACCTATTATAGGTAAAAATGTGGGACATTTCATTGGCAATATGCATTTTGGGAAGGGTTAACATGCAGTCATAACAGAGTTAGGCGTGTTCCATGAATAAATTTTGAATTTAATTTGAGGATTGATTCCCAAAATTACAAATGAAATTTTATAGTTCCAAAATGTAAAATTAATTTTTTAATTTTAATGCTATGTAATTTTATAAATTTTTATATAGTTTAATATTTTTTAATTATTTACCATGATATTTTGTTTAATTAAAATAAAATATGAATCTTGGTATATAATATAAATGTTTTTATTTTAATTTTTGGACCCTATTTTATAAAATTAAAATGAGAAAGTATTAAATTTATCATTTAAATGAAAACAGTAAATATAAAAAACTTTTTTTATGGAAAAAACATTAAAAACATTAAATATTATTATACTAATTTAATTAGAATTATAAATCATTTCATGAGTGGTAATATTATTTTTATAAAAAGAAATTATATTATATTAAAATCTGACTTTATCTCTTATTTATTTATTTTAATAAAAAAATACAGAACACATATGTACCCATTTTTTAAAATGTATTTTTTTAAACATTATGTGATTTAAATAAAATTTAAATATAATTAGTAATAAATTTATGATTTTTCAATTATTCATATACATAAAAAATACAAATTTTTTAATATAGCTATCTTAATATAATAAAATTATCTTTCAAGTGAAATTATATAATAATTTAGAAAAAATAATTTATGAGAAAAAATAATTCCTCAGGTAATGAATGATTATTTTACTTAATTGTAGTTCCAAATTTAATCAATAGTTTCCAAATATTTTATATACATATTAAACATAATTTTTATAACACATTATCCATTTATTATATACAATTATATTCTCATTGTAACATATTTAATGTATAGAATCATTATAAACATTCCGAAAAATAATATATATTTCCAATGAATACATTATAATCATAGTACCCCTTGTCACAAATTCCTGAAGAATTATTTTTAATATTTATTTTTGATATTACATTTTTATTGTATAAGGGGTAATCTTATCATTTTCTATACTCAGAGAAGCTAAACCTTAGTACATGGCAATTATAGGCCCAAGGATCGAAAACTCAACCACAATCCCCAACTAGCTAATTCGAATTATTGGTCTAAAATGAACCTAAAAAGTTAGATAGTATGAAGTATCAATGCATGACTGCATGGCCCTAGTATTGACAGAAATTCTATACTCTCTCATTCTGGTAAATCTAAGACATTTCGTGTGGTTTTTTCTTGTTTTTACCTTGTTTGGTACTGAACATCTGTATATGTCCCAAATATTATGGTAATCATTTGTCTTACCACTATGTAGTCACAACATCCCATTATATTCCTCCTAGTCAATACACTACTGACGGATGTTCACCACGATTCCCCAGCATTACCTATTTGGTTGTACAAGGAGGCATCTCCATTGCTGAAGCCCACTTCCATCATTCACCTAACCCTCATCGAGCTCCTCCCACTAGGGTTTCCCACTCCCCGAATATTGATTAATCCCTTCACTATCTATCTTTATGCCTCCACCCAACTGGAAATATCCATGATGAACCCCGTCATTGAGTGTCCCCCTCTTCCAACCACAAAACACGAATGAGCCCCCATACTCTACTTCCTCCTCCAGTGCCCCACTGTAATGCCCACCTGGATGTCGTACTACCAACCTTCAATGCCAACCTACATCCTAATATTTCCCCATATATAGGGTACCCTATAATTAAACCCTACATTGATACGAGGTTATGAGGTAGCCTTTTCCACAATGCTAGGAACCCAACTACGTAGCATTACCCATTTTAACTCATTTAATTGACATTAAATTTTAATCTAAATTTAACGAATAATACTCATTCATTTAAGTTTATTTTTTGTAATATTTTTAGTGTTTTTAATTATTTACATAATTATTATAGGATTGGTGATGTTAATGTAAATTCAAGAGGATGTATATTTGACATTACTACCCTCTAAATTTTCATATGGATATATCCATATTATAATTTATATTGTTATATTTAATATTTTTTCAATTAATTTACCAAATTTTAACATGAATTTTTATACTTTATCTTAAAAAAATATTTTTATTTTTATTTTAATTAAATTTTGAGGGAAGGAAAAAATATCTTATATATTCATGGTATAAAAATAATGTGTGTTTTAATATAGAGGGTTAAGAGCTAGGATATGATCATATTAAATTTCAATTAAACACAAAGTCATTTATCAATAATGTGTACATTGATCATTTTATTTAATAAATAAATCATTCATTGAGGCTTGAAAGGATGCCTTGAAAATTACATTTATGATTCCAAAATACTCTGAATCATATATAAATGCTAGAATCCACTAACTATATCTATAGTAACATCATCAAATTTATCCAATAAGAACAATTAATTCAATTAATTGAACCCTAGTTTTTCCTATATTGTTTATATATATATAAATTTATCCTAAACCACTCATGATAGATATTTCATAACCAATTGATGGTTTTTGAAGGACTATAATAATTTTTTTGATTAATTTAGTTTTATTAATTAAAATTTATATATATTTAATATTACTCACAGATGTTCGTATAATATATGGATATCATATTATATATTAATATATAATAGGATATTATATAGCGTTATTTGAGGTTGTTATATGGTGTATTAGTTTACTAAATATTGACATGATCATTGATATTATATGATTTTTTATATCATAATATTTGATATATATTCAAAAGTGTATTTTGGCATGTCATGGGGAATGATATGTATAAAATGAATAAAACCATAAAATAGTGTGTCACAAATCCATTAAAGAATGCCCCATTTTCTTCAAATGATTTTTATATTATTAATTTAATATTTAATGGTAAAATTATAATTATTAATACCATATAATGTAGATTTCAATGAAAAAATGTCTAAACAAGACATTCAATTCATTATATGTTTTCCAATATAATATTACTTCATGATATGCAATATTCATACTACAAATTAAACAATAAACTGTATAGTATTATTTTGGAAATTCATAATGATGGGTGGGAAGAGATAACATATTATACTACAGAGTAAACCAAATAAAATTTTATGTCTAATGAGTTTAAAATTAATTTTTGAAAATTTCATAAATGCCTTGTTGAGTGTAAAATTTTCATAATTAACAATATTATGTATTTTAGAAATATTAATTTATAGAAATATAGTTTAATCATATGAAAACATTATCATAAAAATTATAATTGGATAAAACCCAATAAAATATTAACATTATATTGATAGATGAGTCATTTACAAAATATGAATATTTATCGTGGAAATCATAATAACATTTATAATATTGAAAATATTTTAAATTATTAATATTATCAATTTTGAATTTTTTATGAATCTTAATATATTAGATATAAGGGGTTTTTATTTCATTTCATTTATATATTTTAATAATTTTTTTAATAACATTTTCATTATTTATTATTAATTATTTAATAACATATAAAGTGTGTAGATTGAGAAATATTTATAATGGTATATATTTAATTTTTTTGGATTTGTAATTTATTTTTTAATTATTGTCGTTGGAAAAAAATATTTTTAAACTATGATGTGTTAAAATGTTAAATTACAATCATAGGATTTTTTTTTATTTATATAAGTCAAAAAAAAATCCAAAAATATCATATATAATTTTTTTTTTATATTTGACCACTTAATCTAAAATATTTACTTTATTATTTTAAATATCATACAATGAATTTCAAAAAATTCATGTAATGTATTATATTAATTTATTGTTTAAATTTAATTAATTGTTTTTAAATATATATCCAAACTAGTGATTTTTCATATATTTATTCCAAATTGGAATAAAATTTGTTAATAGAACATTATTTACTCTTATGTAATTGTCTAAATATAGTTTGGAATTAGAATATTTATTTAACTAACAAATAAAATTGAGATATTTAAAGAATTAGTTTTGGATATAAATTAAAATGTAGACATTATTGATTATGACTTTAGTCTATTGAAGAAGTTGAGTCAAAAATTAATGTTGAAATAGATATTTTTATTAATGAATTTAGAGAAATAGTTAACTGATATGAAATGAGGGAGTATACAAATGTTCTTTTTTAATAGATATGATTAACTTCTTTGGGAAACTCTTTGGAAAAAATGAGGGTGTCAGTAGTCACACTATTCTTTAAGACACAATAACCTATAGATTTCACCTCTTAGTATATATGAGTGATGTTAAATTTAGTGTAGATGAGGATGTATAGGATTCCAGTCAACATAATAGTAATATTCCTTGAGAAATATATGGTATTACTTCTAATGGATTTCTAAATGGTGGTGGAGTCACTTTATAACCAAAAGATCTATCATCCATTTATCTAAGAGAAGAACATTGATTTTTTATAATATTAAATATTATAATTTAAGTATTATATAATTGATCCAAAAAAAATTAATAATTACTTAATGGATAAAATTAATTTTGTTTACTCAGTTAGAGATATAAATTTTAATCACAACAATCATATATATATATATATATATAATTATTACATGAGACAGAACATGCATGATCTCTACAAAGAAATGGAATTGTGATATCATTTTAAAATTATAAATATAATACGTTTCTATTATCATTATAAGATGAAAAATCATCCTAGAAATAATCAACCTAAATATTAGCTCATTACATATCTAAGTATTAGTTTATTACCTTTTTTATGAAATATTGGAAAAGTAATTATTCCATGGTAGTAACTCAAAAATAAATTCAATGTTAAGGGAAATATTAAAACATTAGTTTGGTGTTACAGTTTTTTTGAAATTGAAAAAAAACAAATGCATAAATGTTATTGGAACATTTGGGTATCTTTATCTTAATAAAATTGGAATGATATTATGGTCATTTTATAATTTATAAGGATTTTAATTACTATATTAGGATTTTTTAGTCTCATAAAATAGTTTAATAGGGGAATTCTATTAAAGCGAATTGAATCTATGTGTGTGGGTCACAATAATAAGCATCTATAAATAAAGTGGTAGTACAAAAAGAGTTCTGATATACTAGGATTGTTTACATAACAATGTCCCAACAACAAGATGTTTTGATTCATATTGTCTAGACCCTAATTTTCTCACTGAATATCAAGTGATAGAATATTTAATGGTAATTATACAGTAGTTTATTTTTTAATATCAAGGAGAATAAAAATATTTTAATGGTAACCCGTGTTTGGTTAGGGAAGAATGTGTATTTCATGGGTGACCGTTCATTCATCCACTCATCTCACAATTTAATAATGTTTGGAATGGTTTGGGACTTGTTTACATGGATGTTTGAGGTGGAATTCATATTTTATTTATCTCGAATCCTTCCAAATTACTAATTTTATTTAATAGGTAATGAATTATATTTTAGGAGGATATTTGACAATTACTTTTCATTATGATATCATATCTATATAAAAATATGTTTTTTATTTGAATACTCGATTCAGGACATTTATATGAACTAATTAACAATGTGGGAAATACTTCTATTTCATTATAAAAAATTATTAGTTGATGATGAAATAATTATATAAGATCAATTAATTCAAAATTTTAAAATAAATTAATTTAAAAATAAATCTTAAATTTCAAATTGTAATTGGATTTATTCTCAAAAAATACCATTTTCACGAAAAAAAGGGAAAAATTATTTACAAATTTGCAAGTTGTGAAAGAATTTTAATCGTCACTGATAAAAATATTGATTAAATGAATTATTAATGAAAAATTATATATTTATTGAATAGATACATATTATAATATAATTGGAATGATTATTAAACCATCAGAATAATAACCATCGATTATTAGTAATGAAATACCATAACATTAATATTCAAAAGTATTAATGAAATTAAATATAAATATTATAATAATAATTGTAATAATAATAACAATAATGTTACGATCCACTATATAGGTAAAACTAAAGGACTAAAAAATTTAAATAAAATAAAAAGATTGAGGTTTACAATAACAAGGATTTCTGAATCAATGAATCTTAAATCATGTATTAGTATTAATTTTAGATTAATTTTTTTTAAATTTATTCATTGATTCTCTTTGAATTTTCTTGATCATACTGTTTATGTTTTCCATATTTAAATTTTTAATATCAAGATATAAAATCCTTATGTTTTTCTTTATTTATCCCATTTGATGGATTTTTCCCACCGTTTTCTTTTATGTATTCCACCAGGATATCTAATGAATTGATATGGTTTGATGATAGTACTGATATGGTAATATAAGTTATGGTTGTTCAGTAATCATATGATTTGATATTTTAGGTATTTGTTGTTCAATATTTATAAAAAAATGATTTTCTTTATATATTCTTTATAATATAGTTTTTCAAATCCTTAAATATCCACCCGTTTAATGAAAAATTGAATTTTTGGAAATCATATTTTTGGAGACCATTTTTTTTATCTGTTATGCTTTTTAATTTCATATGATTCATTTTATATACCTACAACTATAAGAATTTTTTTCCCAAAAATTATTTTATTTTATAAAATTTATAGAAGTAAGATGAATCATGTTACTTAATTACACTATATATAATGAAATGATTTATATAATTAGGATCATAATATGAAGAAAGGTGGATTCAAAATATATGAAGGTGTTTATTTCTCAACTTATTCAATTTATGAATTATAAATTAAAGAATACATCATTATATATTACTCCATAGAAAGAACATATTTTTGTTCTATTGTTTATTGTTGAACAACTACATTATTTTAGTTAATATTAAAAACCATTAATAATAATTTTTATATAAATTCCATTCCAAGAATATTTTCCATTCACTATATCCCCAATCAAGAAAAATTGATCTTATCCATTTATCATTTGAAGAGATATGTTTATTACTGGTGGAAATTAATCAAGAATTCCAATCATAGGGAATAAATTAATATAATGGAAGAGATTAAATTCATGAAAAGAAAAGACGAATCATTAGTATCTTAAAAGGAAAATTTTTCATGACTTGAAATATTCAACTCATGATTTTTATTGATGTTTAATTTTTGGTTGGACAGCTATATAGTGTATTTAAACCCTAAAATTGAAAATATTTTTCAACTCAAGAAATTGGTAACTATAAGGAAATATTTTACGGTTACATAAATATAGATATTATCACTGGTGAGGAAAACTAGTCTCATGAAATTAGGGACCTGAAGACATGTACAAAGTTTAATTATGAAGTTAATAATAAATGATTAATAGGGACAGGGGTGGGGTGAAAATTTGACCACCCATATGTCAATTTTTTGGGATTAATCACCCAAGGAACTACTTCTAATGAATAGGAAAATTTTTAAAATGTGAAAAAGAAGGTTATCAAATAGAAGAATGGTGAAGGTAAATAATGAATCCAGTTACTATGATGGATGAAAGGTATAAAATTATCAATCCTCCACCCATGGATTGAAATTTAAATTACATGGAACATAGAGTCTATAAAATAAAATTCAATAATCCAAGAAATTTTTTGGATAATAAATAGACATAAATATTAAATCCTGGGAAAAAAGGAATAGTTAATTAAACAATACTAATGAGGTGATCATTTATAAAATTTATTTAGTTGAACATATATTATTTATTAATGAATAAGGAATATAAAATTTTATTCAACATATACATAATCATTCATATCATTCCCCTTCTCCAGAAATATTCAAAGAGAACCCCAAGGATTAAAGGATGGGTTATCAATGAAATCACCAAGTAGTGAAATCATTACATGTCATCTATATAATTCTTAAATAACATATCATTTGTGATGAACATATCCTACAAATTCTTGTTATACCCACTTATGTGAAATCATTGTAATATCAAGAAGGAATTGGTTATAAAAATATAAAACTCTTATCAACTTATTAGAGAGAAAAATCACTTTCTATATTAGAAATCAACATCCTATTCTATATAAGAATAATGATAATTAGATGTTTCATTGGAAAATTGGTCCCAATGGTAGTTATCACTCCTTAAACAAATACCATATATTAATAAAACTATTGTGATAAAGGAAATGTTCACCCTAGAATACATGATTATTTTAATGAAATAGGTGGAAGTATTCTATAAAGATTTCATTTTTCATTTTCTTGATTGAGATGTTGTGTGTGACCTAATTCTAATTGTTTATTTATAATTTATTATTTAGAATTCATTTAAATTTTTAGAGAACATAATAAAAAACTATATTGTTTTTGAAGACTTTACTATGGACATGGATTTTACATGGTAATCACACTATATGGAAACCCATTTTTTATCCTTTATATTGGATCCTTAATTATCAATTGACCTTTTTGATAGAATTATTATTATGAATGATTTAAATGTATGGTTTTGGGGATAACTTATGGTCACCATTATGTATTAAAATTGTCATGTTCATTTTTTTCATGAACATTTCAGTCCTCATGATTAATGCAGAGATGGATTTAAATAGTGAAAGTCAACGGGGGTAATAATAGAGGCCTTTTTTCAAAGGGCGATGGTGCATGGCTTGCATATGATTAGTAGAAGACATGAATCAATTTTCATTGAGCTATATATATTTAATAAATATTTTTTTCCAGTTGAAAGGTGGTTATTAATTCATGACGCCAATAAATGTGATGGTGTTCTGTATATCCAGTGCCTTCCACATGGTTGGTGCACTCCTTACCAAATAGTGTATCCAAAACAAATGATCATCCCAAATTCATAAAAATTTAAAATTCCAATAGGTTCCTAATTTTAATTTATGTTCATTTTCCCCATTTTATCATTTCTATATCAGTCATCCTAGGGCACATGAATTGTGGATTTTTCATTTATCTTGTCATCATTATGTGGCCCCCATTCTATGATTTTAACATGATTCTCTCCAGTGATCAATATTTTCATATTATTCCTCTTCCTAATCTTATCTCATACAATTTTTTTAAGTTTAGATAAATCTCATGAATTATGAATATTTTTTCAAATGGGTATAATTATATAGGTGGGTTATAATATAATGATTTATTTTCAAGGTATTGTGGATGTTTTTTTCTTACTTGTATGAATATTCTCTATCCTAGTTAACATGTTCCAAAATATATTTCACTCACATTAATTTATATCTCATTCTTCATTTCATTTAAATTATATATATTTAATTTTATCATTGATTTTAATTACTTATTTTTTAAAATGAAATGTATATGTTATTTAAATACATATTTCTATAAACAATTAAACAGTTGTGTCACAAGGAATATTTTTTAAAAATGCATTTTATTGGGTTTTAAAATATGTTTTGAATGAAATGTAATTTTAATGAATTACAAATAGGGTTTTATAAAATTAATAAAATGTTTTAAATTATTTCACCCCATTTGTGTATTTATGAAATATAATATATTTTTTTAAGTAGATTTTTTTAAAATAATGAATAATTTTAGAATTGAAATGGTGTTAATGGAAAAAACAAATATCTGATATCATATTTATAGTTGTTTATAAATATAGATGAAGTGTCATGTATATTCTAGAATAATTTAAAATATTGTTTCGACCATTTGAAGGGTTTTTTCATAAGTGTGAGACCCTTGATGGATCTCTTTTCATTTTATTGAACATTTTTTACAGAGACCGATTCATGTATTTTTATTTAGTGGAATCATTTTTGATAAAGATTCATATAAAACGGTTAGTTTAATTTATGGTTGTAGGAGGTGAGATAATATTTATTTGAAAAACATTGAAAAATTTTATATGATAACAACATGATCTATAATAATTTCACCTACTTTAAAAGTCATCATGTGAGTTCCTAAGATACTATGTAGAGGTATGGATGTATGAAACCACTATGTTAAATTGTGATATTTCCATGGGTTTTTGATTTAAACTACTTAGTTATCATATTATTTATTATCTTATTAGAGAATCACCTCACACATTAGATGGATATAGGTCCTGACTAGTTTCGTAGGGCTATAAGTTGGAACAAGTTATTTAGTGTTTCCAAGAGTTCTCATTACTATCATGAACCTTGTTACATGAGCCCCAGACAGTTTTCCATGACTCATATATATTTTTTGTATATCCTAGGTGATTCGCTCCAATATCTATTTGGTATTCTGATACATTATTTAAATTTCATGGAAGATAATAATTTATAGTATTTTTTATTCCTTATTCATATGGTGATGAATGTATTAAATTCCATTAATTTTCATTTATATACTACTATTAAATTTAGAAAAATTTGTAAAATTATTATGAATTTTTATTTAAATAATGGATGTAGTGTGTATTTATTAATAAAGTTGATTTGAGTAATGTTTTGGAAAACTATGAATGAGATTTGGTTATTTTAAATTACATAAAAAAATATTCATCTTTTTTTATTCAAAAATACTTTAATGAAATGGTTTTAATTCAGTATTTACTAATTCTAAAATGGTTAATGTTTTCCTAAAGCTAATTGGTTTGGGAAAACTGGTTTCATCTCTTTTGGAAGTGAAACTAGTTTTTTAATTTACAATTTATAGAAACATTAATGAACTAGTATTTTGAACAAAAAATTTTGAATCTCATTGGTTAAACCCTAAAGGTAATGTTTTTTTATTACCCATATTACTCTATTATATGAATAATGACATTGTGTTTTCTCTCAGGTACCCCGATCTGGTCTTTATATAGGTTAAGATTACATTGGTCTGTTGAGGGCAGGTATTGGAACATGGTGATTGAACATGGTTCACGGGTATTATTTTAATTAGAAGATTAGTTTTTATTTTATTTTTTTCAATATTTATGCATTTTACTTTTTGGAAAAGAACATTTTGTTGTATATATATTTTTATGTATGATTTAGTCAAGATTAATCATTGGGGTTCTATGAGTTATTATTATTGGCATATTTTACGAGTTACTATGATACCCTTACTTTATTTTATACTATATATGATTATTTTTTTAACATGGAATTAAAAAATACTGATTGTTAATTAATGATTTTCAGGAGTGATTCTAGGTGGCTAATTTGATTTAGATAATAAAAATATTAAAAAAAAATTCGCAATACCTATGAACTAGTTTGTAGCCAGTGGGGTTACAAAATTTCATTCAATCAGTGTTATGAGATAGATCGAGTAGCGTTTAGATTACCATGGTTCTGTTCATTCAAAATATATATTAAATAATATGTAATATAAAGGTCAAGGTTATCAGTACTCCATATTTTTGATGTTATGATGTATGGTTATGAGAGTGATAGAACATTAGAGTTATCCACATATATTGTACTTTTATCACATTATTATCCCTATCTTTATGTTTCCATGATTTTTTTGGGTTTAATCGATGATTTGTAAGATTATTTATTATTTTTGATGTATTTTTATATAAAATATTGTTACATTGAACCCCAATGAATATACAAGTTATTTTAGGGTTATCATTAATCATTTGTTTTAGAAATAGAGGAATAAAAATATCTATATAGTAATAAATCTAGGTTTAAAAACTATTAATTGGTTATATTGATTGATTCTATAACAATTTTAGAGTATTTTTCACATTTATTGCATGATTCACTAACCCTAGTGTAAAAAATTATATATTTATACTTTCTCCCTAAATATGTTGTTTTTTATCCCTTTTATTTTGAATTGCCCATAATAGTTCCTAGTATTTGAATGAGATGAATTAATGGTGTTATATGGTGAAATAACGTTATTTAATGTTGATTTGGATGATTCTTTTACCATACAACTTTTAATTTTGTTGTGAAAATGAAGGTTTTGTGTTTAGAAAATTTGTTTTAAAATGTCAATGGATTTTATATAGATTGATTTTTTTATGAATTCTATTTTGTGGATGGAATGAAATAATTTTAGGGTCTATGAAATGTTTCAAAAATAATTATCCTTCATAATTAAAACTTTTAGAAGAGTTAAATTCCAAATAAAACAATGATTTCATGAAATGTTTTTTATTTTGAAAATTCAAATCAAGGAATTATTGAAAGATGCTATTTGGTTTGTTCAAAATGTTACCAAAGTGATTGATATGATTTAAAAAATTATTTTAACCTTTTTTAATAAATCAAAATATATTCAAATTAAAATAATTTTTTTATAAAATTTATGTTTATTTTATAATTATATGTGAATTTGGAAAAACTAATTAAATTTCTAAGAGAAATGATAGATTATTAAGGGAAGTATCTTCTTTTAATGTATGCTTGTTTTTTGAATTTCTCCTTACTGTGTTAGGGGACAATAATTTAGTTTTTTTGTAAACATGACTATCATATAATCATATTTCATGTTATTTAGTTTAACCTCCTAGAAATTTTTATAGATTATTTGATTTTCATTTCAAAAGGATAAGACTAATGGTGAATCCACTTATTTCTTACTTGTGTTTCTTGTAATCATTGACTTTTCCAAGATATTGAATGTAGTGGTAGATCTAAAATTGTATTTTTCTTAAAAGTGCACGAGTCACCACAATTAATTTCATATTTTAGAAAATGTACATTAGGTATTGTGGAATAATTAAATCATTTTCATTAATCAAGTATAATGAATCATTCAGAGTTGTTTTTGGTGATTATCCCTTCTAGGATTGGAACTTTTGTTGTTTGAAATTGATTTACGTTCATATACTGACTCTCTAGGGGTTGCTTCCCCTAGTTAGGAATTTATGGATTATAGGTAGTTTAGATTTTGGTGTTCATCATGGTGGACGAGCATGAACGAGGAACCATTTGATATTATTCACTAGCTATTGTCAGTTTGGATCTAATTTGTTTCCATATGATATGGTGCCCCATATATGATGTTCATGATCACCCCATCCATTCATATTGTAGCGGATAGTCTAAGACAATTTTTCTTAATGATGAGGATCTTTTTTGGTTTAGTTTTTTATCGCTTCTTATTTATTTTTTCATATTCATTGAGTTGGGTACTTTTATGGATTTGGTTCCGTTTTTCAAATATTAGTTTTTTTATGATTTTTTTGTTCATTTCGATATGAATTATGGACTTACTGTTACAATTTAATGATACCCATTATAATTACATTATAATGTTTCCTATTATTTCCACCATGTTAGATTAATTCTATATGGCGGGTAGACTAACAGTTGGTCTCCATATTCTAAGAAGCATGTGTTATGTTCATAAAGTATTTGTTTTTCTTATAGTTGTTCAATGAAATTTCCTAGATTTGATTATTATATTTTTATGAATAGAATATGTGAGGTGTTCCATTATAACTATACCCTTATAGTTTTTACCAACCCTCCCACCTATTGTATAGTTCATGAGTTTCCAATATTTCGCACAATTATACCATTATAAATGATCTTATAAGGATGGAATCCCAAACAGTAAGAAGGATTGTAACACCTGAATTTTCTATAAATATCTATAGTATATCATTGTATCTTATTTTGGGTAATTATTTTGGAAAATTTCATGAAATGTTTTAATTTAATGAAAAGATATTCTCCATATATAATTTATGCATGGTCACCATAAAGTATCATAAAAAATGTAACTAACATTAATAAAGGATTCATGGTTGATCAGTGACCATTACACATGAATTCCAAGTATACACAAAATTTCTATAAATTGAATAGAGGAAATAATTTGGTCACCCTTATGCATATACCTTCTCATTCTCATTTTTTTTCTTTCACGAATTAGATAAAATTTTCATCACAATGTTTGAATAAAATCATGTAAGTCCGTGGTGAAACTATGGTAGCCTATTGTTTGTACGTGTGATGAAAAAAACATCATTATGTTAACATAAGTTGTGAAAACGGATTGATAGGTGCTGAAAATTTTTGATAGGTTTTTCTGTATGGTTGGCACAATTTTATTAAACCACTCATTCAATAAATGTGATGATTTATTTTGTATCTAATTTATTTCTCACTATCATCACATTATCTAAAAAAGAGCTTGATCAGACAATATGAGCGTCCCATATTTTTAAAAATTGTAAATTCTCAAATATCCGTTATATAATTCAATTTTAGTTCAAAGAAAAATTCTTCTACTCTATTTCTACCCACATAGGGAATAGGAATAGAAGGTTATACATCCACTTTTATATGTGGCTCATATCCCTGAATTCCACTATTGTTCTAAATGGTATGTCATATTTTTTCTTATATCTTATTCTTATTTCTTAATCTTATTATTATTCTTGGAACAGATGTCTCTTAGGATTCCTAATGAGAAATTAATCCATGTATATCATTTAAGGTGGGTATTCATATAACGGTTTAGTGGCTATGGATTATAGAGGTCGAGTTTCAGTTTGTTTAAGAATTCACTATCATTGGTGATGCTTTTTAGATTAAATCATCTTGATTTATGGTACGTGATTATTTGAATTTCCCAAAACTATATTTTCTTTGAGTTACTCATTACAATTAAACCATTATTTTCTTAAATTAAATATATATTTTAGAGCCTATGTTCTTTAATCAATATTGTCGTCTTAGTTATAGTTATTCTGATAAATGGGATTTCTTGGTATCAAAAATATTGTTTTTACATAATCTGTATTTAAATAATTCACAAGAGGATTGATTAAATTGAATGTATTAGTTTATGGTATTTTACCCCATTTGGTTCCATGGAATAGATATTTTAGTTCTTCAATGTTTTTCCCTAAACATAATGAATTTTTTTGGTAATTTAATTGGTTTTAAGTGAGTAGGAGATAATTAAAATGTGATTGAAATGGTTTTTAAATGTTTATGGGTTATATTGTATGCTCAAGAATTTTTTAAAGGATTATTTATTTTTTAATGATGTTTTCTTATATTCATGTGGCCCACGATAGAGTCCTATCATTTTTTTTGTTAATTATGGTTTGTTACATATTGGTATATCTCAATCTTATTTTATCAATTTTTACACCTAGTTAAATAAATAGGAATATTTAGCAACATGTTTTAGGAGGATATATGAAATTTATTTCAAAATAATTGATAGTTTTTAAAATGACGAAATTATGCTCAGTCTGCTATTAAACTTCATTGATCAATGTTTTGGTTGTCTTATATAACTATATATAATTAAAGATATGTGTATCTTCATGTTTATATTAAGATATTGGTTGGGAGTTGAAGCCCATTAAATTTGAATGATAACATGATATTTTTTGTTATTACTATAACCTAGTGGTCATGGGATGTATAGTGGTCTATGAAACACTATTTATTAAGGATCAAAATTATTTTATTTTTATATGTTTCCATAGTAAATATTTCATCACAAAATTATATTCAGATATATTTTTTTATATTTTTCGAAGGGAAATGATCCAAAAATTAGTGACCCTCCTTACACTAGTGATATCCCTGATGTTAACTATGGGTCAAGATAATATAAATAATAGTTAAATAACCATGAAGGTGGGGGGGGGGGTGAACCAGTGTCTTTAAACTACATTGTAAAATTAAAAATACATAAACTATTCATTTCACTACCCTTAAAAGATCATGTCATCTCAATTGTGAGTGTCTATTTGTTGTTCTATTTAACTGGATTTTTTTATGTTTTCATGATATTCTTTCATAATCATGTATTAAGTAAATATAAAATTGATTGTTTAAATAGTTCAGCCTCAATGGGATACATCTAGAGATCATGCATCTGTGATGCTACTTGAACCAAAATCCACGATGATGGTCACCACTCTTACTTGAGGGAACATCCATTATAATATGTACAGTCTTGGACACTTCTTACCATATCTCACTACCTTAAAAATTTCACAGTTGAGTCACTCTCTCCCTTGGATTACTTCCCTCACATTTTATCACTATCAATATTGTCTCACTGACATAATCCTTCTACTTTTGATCACTACTCTGTGCTATGATCCATACATATTTTTGGCACATGTTTTGCAATTTTATGCTTATTTGAATATTGAGTCTTCTGTCAAGGTAGATTCTTTATTTATGTTTATATGTGATTCACTATAAAGTCTATGAAATACCATGATACATTAACTCCTTAATTACATTCTAAAATCCCTCTTGAAAAATCATCACATTTGTATAGGCATTAAAATCACAATCTCCATTAGTGATGTGTTTAACAGTTTCCAGGTCTCTATGCTTCCATCCCCTAACCATAAAATAATTCCTCCGAAATAAGAGTCATATAATCAATGTAATATATGGTTTTATCCCACTATTATTATAGATTATCAATATATGATTATATAATCCCACTTAAATCCTCTTATATTGGCCATTATGATATTCTATGATAAGTATGAAATCATATGATAATAAATATCTATTGAATACACCATAACAAGGACATTAAAACAACCTCTAATGAACCCAAAATTTCAGATATGTTTTTTTATCAAAAATACTTCCATAATTTTTTCAAGGACACATAGATTAAATTATTTCTATATTTAAATAATTTTCAATTATATCACTATCCCAAATATTGAAAATTTCATTATATGTTATCAATTATCGTGGCCCGAAAATAAGTCTCATGTCATATGAATCATAGTTTCATGGCTCATTCATCACCTGGTTGGATTCCTCCTAATTTTACATTACTAATTCTATCACACCTCCGAGAAGTGATGTTTGTCGAGAACCATCACGAGAAATAACTACACTCATTACGGGAGACACACTTTTGAGTGAAAAGGTTATGGTAGATAGAAGCACTCATTACGGGAGACACACTCTTGAGTGGGAATGATCACAATACACAGATGAGGATTGCTACCAGGGCCATGGAGGATACCATGACTCATCTGGAATTCACTTGATAGGTAGAGCATCAACGCCCAATAGAGTTGGTCATGTCGATGCCTGACTCTACCTAGGTTCTGGAATGGATAGAGGATCTCGATCCGGGACTCTCGGATGGATGCCTGACTCTATCAAAGAAAGTTATTCTGAAAGGATCATACTCTTGAGAAAGGAAATGATACCTGACCATTAGGGAATGATAAGAAGGGGCACTAACCCAAACGAAAGTTGTCCAAGAAACAGTGAATAAAAGGACAAAGACGTTTTCCAAAAATTACACGGTGTGTAGAAAATATACACGCCCTGTTGTCTGCCCCCGAATACTGCACGTGTACAACGGCCCATGTAGGCTGGTCGTGTAGGAAAAACTAAGTATACATCGTGTAGTATGATGTACACTCCATGTTCGAGTAATTGGTGTTGGCTCCTTGTACTCTGGCCATGTGCCCGTACACGGTCATCAACCCGTGTACTCCAACCCATGCAATTTCCACATGAGGTGACCCACGTTACTTGCCTCCCCTGGCCGTGTGACGGAGTACACGATCATGTACTCCAACCCGTGCCCGTGAATCCCTGAGATACGCACCGAGCTCTGCATAGCCGCCTCTTCCATGATGTACACGTCGTGCCACCTGAAGCCGTGTAGCTCATCTCGTGTCCATGTACTGCCCAAAGTACACGTCAGGTTTCGGGGAAATTCCAACATGTCGTGTGACCAGGTCACATGCCGTGTGATTCTTCTCTGACCCCGAAACCATAGCCGTCGCATCCAGTACTACACAGCGTGTTCTTCGGATGTACACGCCGTGTATTCTGGAAATTTCCAGAAATGGCGCCCTCACCGGCGCGCCTCCCGTGGTGCTCGGATCATCGATTCGGTCACTCGATCGCCATGAAACCTTAAGTGTTTGGTCTCCACGAATCCTCTTCCGTCATTTTTTGGGCCTCTGATCGGCTCCGAAAATGTGTTCTGATCGTCCCGCATGAATAATGCTCTTTCCGATCAGTTTTCGGTATTTTACTAAAGTCTAGGAGATGGTACACGTCATGTATCTTATCTACATGTCATGTACTGGCTGCTGTCAACTGGAAGACATCGTGTAACTGAGTTATACCTTGTGTACTAGCTCATGTGTTCAAGTCGTGATAGATAAAATCACACAATGAACCAGTCCACGTCATGAATGGTTGGTACAAATAATTTAGGGTTTAAATGATGTATTTTCATTCCAAATAGATAGTTTTTATGGAATAAATTATCCAGCATGGACAACACTTCATGAACAAGGGTTACATGTCATGACCCGGCCTGCGCCCAAGTTTAATTCATGCATTCAGATGTTTTGCTCAGTATTTTCTAACCAAGCTCCATTTCTCTCAAACATAGACTCTTCTTAAGAAATTTTTAGTGGATCGACTCCTTCGAGTATGATCTGATCGCCTTTGTATCATCATTTTGTCTGAGGTGCATCTCTACAGGTAAGTGTTCATTCTTTTATTCCATCGTTATTGATTGCGGTAACACCCTAGATTTGTGTTTTCAAACCTGTTGATCTAAGTTGGATGTTTCTTATTGGATTCTTCTATATCCATTTTTGGATCTAATTATGGAGGCATTTTCCTTCATTGTTCATGGTGTGTCGAGCATTCATCCTTGAGGTATGTGGGTTTCCTCTCTTCCTCCATCCTCTTGTGTTTAGATTTGGATAAATCTTGACGTGGGTTTGATTCTAGGGCCTTCGTTGTCATTGTAGGATTTAATTATTGGTTGATTCCATTGTAGGAATGTGTGACCCAAACATTGAGGTTGGTGATTCTGTCTCTAGCCTATGATAATAAACCTTCTTATTTTTCATTATAAACTGATTTATTAAATTGACATGATTTTTTTGTGTGTTGAAAGGGGTTCTAAAATAGAAATGGGGTTTTCATGGATTTTGATAAATGGTTTGTGAAATGGTTTTGAATTATTTTAAATCATTGAAATTGGATTGTGAAATTGAGAACATGGGATACCTTAGGTACTTAGGTTGAATGTTTATCCTGATGCCATCATCCATTTTTTTATTATCAAAGTGATATTTCTAGGGGATTTACTATGTTTCCAATTTCTATCGTTCTAGGGTAATTATAAAGACATTTTGGGGGGTTCACTCATGGGGAATTCCTATGATTACTAGGCCCATTGTTCTAGGATTGTAATTGATTCACATGATTGATTATTATTGAACAAGTAGTTATCGCCAGAGACCTATTGTATTCCTTAGTGTTGTGATATCTATGCTTCTGGTTGGTATCTCTTGGATTTCTGAGTTAGACTTGATATGAATGTTTATTCTTCTTTAAATGGATGTAGAAATTGTACTTGGAAGTTGATATACATGATTTTGATTAGAAATGAAAAAGGGGAATATTTACCAAGTTTTCTATAAAACTGCTTTACATCTTATCATTCCATGTTTTTAATTAAAATGAATATAAAAGTATTTTTTTAGGTAGAGACTACTTAAGGAACACCTAGGTGGGATCCTTCTGAGCTTGTTAGCTGACACCCTGCATACTTATTCTGTGTTGTGTAGACCGTTTTTTTCATCCAATGTAGGGAAAGGCAAGGAACCATTGGGAGGTATAGGTTCATGGCAAGGGTTTAGGTAGGTCATGTTGATATGGTGGGAGTTCATCCATATCATAATTTGGAGTAGCTATCTGGTTTTCAATCCTTTGTTATTGGACATGTCGTGGTGTTTTAGCTACTTTTTATGTTGTCTGTTTCTGATTTTTTTTCTTCAGTTATGGAATATATTTATTATTCATCTTCTACTATTCAATTTTTAGTACATATACTCCATGTGTTCGGTCATTTTGGGATAAATCATTCCATATTTTGTCTTGTTCGATACCTGAGTGCTTGTAAACAACCAATGGGGATTAGGAACACCCTTCAAGTATGTGACAGATCGGTTCTGGTGGTAGCTTTGAGGGAGACACGAGTCAGTTCATTACAATATATAATGGGATCATATCTTGAATCACATCACATGCACTGATCCATTTGTTTCCCATTGGCTTCTAGATAATAAGGTATCACATCCTACATTACCACTAACCACAAAAATGATATGAATGCTTTTACCCATTAATATCTCCATCAATAAATCCTACTCAATCAATTTAGTATAGAATAGAATTCAAATTTATGTCACTTTGTCCTAGATATATCAAAATAATACCTACTTGAATTAAATTCCTGGAATAATGATTCTCTGACCATATTCAATATGTTTCTCAAAAGGTTAGTTAATCTCTATGAATACTATATCATGGTTAGGCTACCCTACTAATCAGAGAAGATCCTAGATGTGCACTTCTTTTCAACATTCATGGAATAATTTCTCTTGAAATAGATGATCAAAATATGACCTTGGGGAGGGATGGATAATCTAGTTTTTGAGTCATCAAACACAACCATCCCCATGAAGAACCCTAAGGAAGAATTTACTCTTGTACATCCATCTGATTTGGAGGTGTTATCATAATAAAAAATACTTGGGTAAAAACCTCTAGCCCATCCACAACTTCCTACTTTTCTAGTTTACTCCAATAATTGATAGGTCGTATCACTGAAACACATGAGTATTTTATATCACGTATACATCCTTGGATGGAAAAATTGGAACCACTTGCTACTTTATGGGTGTTGGAAAAACATGCAAAGCACTCAGAGGTTCCACCTTCTATACAGGACAATTTACTAAATCCTTATTACCTGGTAGATCACCCTTATCTTCCTAATGTGTAATCTTGGATGGTATTCATCATGAAGTCTTTATAAATTAAAATCAAAATATAACATGGTTAAATAGAATATGTGTGGTGTTAACTCAATAAGAACATGGAAGAAAAACTCAATCATATATGATTAATGCACCAATGGTTTCTCTGAAACTACTGACTATATGTTCTAAGTCCAAAATATTATTAATCAGAGTCATTGTTAATTGATAAGTAATAATTTTCACTAACACATGATTCCCAAGATTGATATAGAAACATAAAAACCATTAAAACTACAACCATATTTTCCAAATTATAATCACAATAATAATATCCTAAAATATTATCCAAAATATAAGTACCACTATGATAGGTAACTTTTATTATCCAACCCACCAGGGCCATCCTATCTAGAGAAAAGATTACGGTGACAACCTAATTCATCCTACAATGGGCCTAGGGATATCATACTATGTCGATTATTTACATCATAATCATTGTATGCCTTATCCTAACACAACTACAAACGTAAATATGTCTTGAAACAACTAACTACCTACATTATGACTAAATTAAAACTACCACGATAATGAATATAAAAAATTTATCCCATATCATTGTATGATAGGGTATTAAAATGAATAAAGGGGTAAACAGATGCCAACTAATTATTATAAAATAATGTATCATCATAAGAAGGGGATTAATTTAAGATGAAATTACTTTTAAAACCTCGGTCTATCAAGCTCAGTAAGAATCACCTAGACATGAACCACCTATGACTTTATTAAATGGTATGTTTTTTATAAGGAACAACATGTGTGGGTAGATCCCATGTATTCATAAGTATAATAATCCTAGTAGGATATCCATAAATAAAAACACATAATGTATCAATATACTTGTCCACACATTACAATGGTAAGTCCATCAAGATATGATACAAAATAATAATAATAATAACCCAAATACCTTCATGATATATTCTTAGTCATAAGGAGGTCTCAAACATACTTGAAGCCACACGATTCTACATAATGATTCAAGGTAATGCATGAATATAGATCTCACTCCATGATCCATGATATATCTAATGGAATTATTTTTATTGGCCACACTCATCATGCCTTCCAAAATTAATACTCACTATATGTATGATGATATCAATACATAGATAGGGGATTACACCTAGGAAAACTAGGCACACAAAATATCCAATCTGTAACAAACCACTATGTTGGGGATTTTATGCCCAAATATTGTTTTCACAAATTATTTATCAAACCCCGCATTGGGAAGATGAAAAAAATAATAGAGGTTCCCACTGTAGTCCTGTAATGGGATACCATGACTTATCTCTGTGAGAAGAACAACAGAGGTGATCTAAATCTTGTGGTAAATAAATAATTTTACATTTTATACTTTTACGACTATACCATGGGAACATAATAAATTAATACTACTTTTGAAATAATAAAGGGAGGTCCTCAACCTTGTTTTGAGAAAATTACACATCATGTATAAGGGGTACACGACATAAGATGGGTAACTAAAAATGGGTCACATGGAATTGACATGTGCACACAACAAGAAATACTTTTCACTATACATAAAACCTGTCAATATTGAAGGGAGACTATACGATGTGTGTTAATGGGACTAAAATGTGTGATTTCATGGGAGTAAATTATATATAGTTTGTAAATTCATTGAAATTCATCACAGTTCCATACATTCACCCATGATACATCCACTATCACTTCCACCACCATTGATTCCTAAAAAATGTAGATTTTGGGATTCCAACACTTCTATCCCTGGGGGACAGGTTTATGACATTATATTCAATCAAGAAAAATACCCACGTTTCCCCGGGAACACGCCCCATGCCAACCTGTAGCTGGGTATCTATGATTCTAATCCCAATACCCCCTTTTATCAACCGTAATTGTAATGACACCATTATATCTTCATTGCTTATGATCCCAAATCCACATTTATGGCCCATATAACTAATAATTGATTGTAAAAATCATTAATACATAGTATTGGTTTAACTACTAAACCATGAAATACTAGAAATCAATGTACGATGAACTATGGAAGAAATATGAAAACTAAAAAATACGAATGAACATCAGCTATTGTTTGAGTTTTCCTCAATTTATTCTATTATAATGATGAAAAAATAAGAGAACTAAAATAATATTAATTTTAATAAATATTAGGAAGAAAAATATGAACACTCATGATTGAATGACACATGAATCAATCTGTTTGAGGATGTTATTTTCATTCTTCATGGGGAAAAAATGGGGAAAAATGGAAAATAAATCCCTATATCGTGTTTAGACAAATATATAATTAATATTGGTCATATGATGATGACATTAGTGTGATCCAGAAGCTCCAATTTTCATATTCATTTTCAATCCATGATTGTCCTTCAATATTCCAAGAATGATCCTCTCTCAATTTCTTGGATTATGTGGTAAACCTTATATCATATCCATAATTTGTGTTTTATAATGATATTTTTAGGTCAATATGTTAAAATAAAAAATAAATAAATAACACTTTAATAATATTTCATCACTTGACTTCACTTTAACAAAAATCTCAAAGTGAAAAAAATTCAACACTAGTGTAAAACCCATGTTCCAGACTCAACAACTGCCTCAGATTTCAAATCCGAGTACTTATTCAAGATTATATCTATTATTTAAAAAAATATGATCACCATTGATATAATACTTTTAGTATTTTAATTATATTAATACAAAACCTCATTAGTCCTAATAATCTCACTGTATGTTGGTTCCCCATTACAAAAATATTTTTAAAAATATTCCAAAGACATAAAATAAAAAATAATGGAAAATGAAATTTACTTGGAACACCCCTATTGGAATATATCCCAATATCATGAATTAATATTTTTCTTGTACATCAAAATCTACTATGTAACATACTAATATTCACCATGGGAACTCCACTTATAGTAGTTTGAGTCTTGTACACTCCTCACATAGGATCACTAACTTACAATTTTTTTGGTTATCAAACTATTTACCAGGGCTCACTATAATCACAAGGGATCACTACATTATCTATCTCACTTCCATAATCCTCAATATTCTATCGTATATTTGGTGTAGTATCCACACATTATTTATAAACATGTCTGTCCCTTATTAATCTTCCTTGAATATATCTTGAATGAAGTTATATTCTCTGTTGAAGTTCCATTGATCTAATCCTATACCTTTTTGAAATAAATTGATGTAGAACATCATTCATCACATTTCATAATACCTCTAGAATAATATTTTCATTACTACTAGAATATAAAACATTATATACTTTCAATATGAAATCAATAGTTTCTAATTCATCCAGTATTCATATTATATCCTAGAATAAAAACTCTTGTATGAGAGTTGTATCATCAATTTACTGATTGGTTCTCTCTCTATACTTATATAAGTTAAAATTATGTGAATTTAGAATATGTACATATTATCTATTGTGATTAGCTTGATCATTATTTATCTGTAGGATTTCATGTACCAATAAATATCCCCCAATTATTCCATAATTCGGAAAATCTAAAAACAGAAAGACAAATGTTTTTCTTCCATCATTTTCAGCAAAACCATATTCCTACTTCAGGTAAACCAAAAAAAATTATTTTTAGTGAGAATTATAGTAAAATAAATTCATCAACATCAATAGAAAAATTCATCATAGATATAGTGTCATATCATGGCCCATAACCAATAACCATGACATGTGTATCATGGATGATCTGTTTAAACATCCCTAGGAAGTATTCCTCCTAAATTTCCATTTCAAATACCAATACACATTTCACTATTGAATAGCGTGAAAAATAATCCATATTTTTTCTATAATGACATGATCTAGGGGTGTGGTTATCATCTATATTTCTTTTCATGCTGGAAAGTATACCTATCGACCATAAAAAAAATCATTGTGGCTCATACAACATATTTTAGCATTATCCACACATATTTTCTTCAATTTAAAACAAAATAACGACCAATGGTTTCACAATACAATTTTATAAACACACATTTTTAGTTTTTTATTCAAAATGAAAAAAATCTTGGTATCATCCACAGTCAACGTAGATGTGGTGGACTCCAACATTATCAATCCACAAAAACAATTCTACCTTTGGGTGTGGTCATATGTGTGTTGATCTTTGATAAGTGTATTTAATTCATATATTTTAGAGTTTTTGATGTATTTAGTTTTTTATTTAATTGATTAAACATTCCAAATACGGAAAAAATTTATTTTCTTCTATTTAAAGGAAGGACTCGAAAAATATTAGGAAAGGAATAAAAAGGGGTGAAATTATGAGCTTAAATACACTTAACGCTGATTCGCATTTCTTGTGATGCGACACTGGATTTTTAGGTAAGAACGAAGCTGTAAAACCCAAAAAAACAATGATTACATATATTTTAAATAAATTACATGTTATGACTTCATCGGAGAGAATTGGACATGTAGAAAAATTCATTATAAGATTTCACACAACGAAGAAAAGTAACGTGTTGTGATTACCAATTACACATCATAAAATGTGTAAAAGTTCATATGAGAGTTAAGCGAGATTCACAAACATAGTGGGAAACATGGATCAAAATTATAAAACATGTATTCTAGTTGCATGTCATGACCTTGTCGTAAAGCAGAAAAATAAATGATTCATGATTTGAGGATTTTGAAAAAAACCAAAAAATAAATGCACCAGAAACCATTCCAAGACACATTAGGACTAGTAGAGGACATGCGACACCAACATATGATTGCCAATGAGTTAAGTGGTGATTACAGTACCACTTCACCACCGTTCATTGCATACTTCCATCTTCGGGTACAGATGCTGCTCATTTGCATCATGTCTAGAATGATCAAGTATTTCTCCTAGTGTCGAGTGATGTGATTATAGGAGGATGTGATTATTAAGGATTGTGTCATGTCATTATTCATGTTTTAGGTTTCCAAAACACTATTTAATCAATTATAATTTATCTTTTTTTTCGTATTTTAAGATTATTGTTCCATTCAATGGATTATTATTTCATTTCATCAATTATTATCCTTATTTTGTGTATTACCATTATGAAATATGGGCCGGTTATGTTCAAATATGGTTTTGGGTAACCTAGTATTTCATTTTCACTAAGTACATGATTATTCCAAAGGTGAAATCACATTATTATGGAAGGTTACTTAGACCAAGAATCCATGCTAACCTAATTCCAACACCAAACCTGGATAAAATCAATATCCATGAAATCCATAGTACACGAACCTAAATATTACTAAACATGGCATGTCTACTATCTTGATTTAAAACCCATTATTTTTTATACAGTTTCATTATATCTAATCAAACAAACAATTATAATTTTAGATTCTTAATTAAGTAATCACATATGCTCTATCCATATGGGTTCAACACTCAGACATTCTAGGTACTATTTTTTTAGTTATTTTTCAATGTATTACTAAATAAATAATTTTTTTTCAATAGAAAATGATGATACCCATTGAGCTATCAGTCTTCAACTCTATTTCACAATGAAAATCACATTCATAATACATTTTTTTGGCACCACCATGTTTTTTCACAAAGTTAAACTAGAAATTTTCAATGGGTACCAACATAGGTCTAGCCCCATCTATTATTCCTATTTTTGACAACTCCCTTCACAAAACATCTATGGAAATCGATATGGGCTATTATTTCCTTCTTCTCAATCCTCAACCCACAGTAAATAATGGATATAGTCAAAACTTTTTTAGTCTCCACATAGTCTCATATTCTTAACCTATTTGGGTAAAACCCCTTCACAAAATTCCCAAATAATTTGGCAGGGTCCCTTCCTGACTTCTAGTCTTGCTCTAGCATAGCCAATGCTATTTTTTTGTATTTATTTTGTTGGGTATTTTACACTCTTGTGAACCATAATCCATGAACATAACATTCTATTTTCTAATCTAAACCAATATATTTTAAAATCATCACTCCTTCACATCTTCTAATATGTATAGCTATAATGATTTCTGCTAAAAACATTATGTGATCATCACTATTGGGATAAAAAATCACAATAATTACTTCAATAGTTATTTAATACTCAACATGTGTATTAGAACAATTAAATTGTCAAAAATATAGTGTTCCTCATTTATATGTCATCATACATCACATAAATCCACCATTAGCATCCCTGTTTTTTAAAAACCCAACCACAATCTTATGAGATTGCAAATACTAACCATCCCCACATCAGAAATTATCCACTTTTTTGAGGTCTTGACTTTCGTAACCATCCCCATGTTTAAGATTTACAAATTCATGACTATCCTAACATTTTAGATAACTAATATAGAAACATTCCACACCATTAAGATATCAATGTAGATAGCCATATATACTTTTAGGATCTTCATAGTTGTTTCCATCCTAACATTCAAATCTACATATTGGTAAGATTACTGATGTTGTTATCATCACCATGTAAACCAAACATATTAAATTTAATGACTAAAACATGATAAAATAGTATTGTAGACTTAAATAAAAATATATTTAAAAAATTAATAACTAAATAATAAAACCTTATTTTTTAATATTTTAATCATAAAAATTTCTAATTAAATATGAAAATGAATTAATCATGTAGAACACTACTTTTAAAACCATTTCCTAATAGATATAAATTTTATTCATTAATCCAAAATCATTGGATGGTTTTACATGAATATTTAATTTTAGTTGTATAAAATCATTAAATCATAGGTTAAAGTGCATAAAAATATTGGTTTTCAATTCCAAAATACATAAACCATGGAATCAGAAAAATAGAAATTAAAAGTGTGTCAAAACAATACGCAAATACAACCAATGTAATTAAATTTTCGAAAGAATGGAACACATAATAACATGACTCATAAAGGACCATGATTATATTTTAATTATAAAGATCATCGAATTAATCCCCACATCAATAATACTGTCATGTACACTCTTATATAGCTTCCCAACAAATTTCTACCCTTCATTCAGTAATATTTTAATGCAATTTTTTTTCCTCATTCCATGTTCATACAAGTGTCAAAAAAGTATTTACAAACTTATTCATCTCCTCATAATGATAAAAGGATCTAAGAATATCATGATGAAATCATGATAAGGTTCCAATGTTCATTAGGATCAATGTTTGGTTTTATTTGAATTTAAAATTATTGAGGTTGAATGATGGATCATGGATCTAATTTGAAGCTCAATTAAGGATTTTAATTTTATAGAAATAATTTGTACTCCCTTATTCCAAATTCCAAAACACGGATTATTTTATTTTTTTTCATTAAAATATTACAACCTTCACCACTTATACAATAGTTAAAAGTCATCTCCCTATTTCCCCCTACATCAAGTTTTGTAAAACATTTTTTTATTTTGGTTCAAATCTGAAATGATGGGAGGGACATTAGTATTTCCATTTTATGTTTTTAATCATCCCTTTATCCTTTCAAGTCTTGTCTTATATAATATTATGCAGTCATATCTTCAAATAAAATTCTCTTACCCTTCCAAATATATTTATTTCTATTTTTTAGATATACGATTATCATTAGAATTATTTTTTAGTAAAAGATAGATTATTTTTCAATTATAATAGTGGTGGATCTCAATTCCAAGAAATATATTATATCATGACAAATTTTAAACTCTTTAAAAAATGATTTTTTTGTTAAATAGACTAATATTTTTTTCTAAATATCCTATGGTATGTTTATATAGAATATGATAAACATATTATCATAATCCATTTATTTATTACCATGAACTCTAATTTAGAAAGGCCATGAAACTAATTATAGAGAAAGGTGGATGATGATATGAGTTATGTAATGTGGATTCCTAATATATTCATTCATGGATACTTGGGGATACAAGGATTAAATGTTAATACAACATTGGGAATAGAGAATAATTGAATAAAATGGGTACACAAATCAAAAAAATGCATTAACCATGTATAACATAGAATACTAAATTACATATCGGTTTTGACCAGATTACCTTAAAATATATGGTTATTCATGTATTCCATGGAAACATAATTATATATTGAATTTTAAAAATGATATAAATATTAATCAGGAAGCCTCACTAGAAAGAAAACAAAAATAATGTTTCTATTCCCTCGTATGATATTTAAAAATCAGTGGTTTTTACAAGAAATTAATTTATCCAAGATTTAGATGAAATGTCATAAACACTCATATATGGTGATTAAACGAATAAAATAAAATTCTAAACCATGCTGTGAACTCATATTTTATATATGGGTAATCAAATTAAACTCACATGTATCAAAAATTAACTGAATTAAATGAAAATAAAAACAAAACTTTAAAAAATAACTAAAATCTGAAAAATATAACAGTAAATGTCCTAAATAAAAAATCATAAATGAAGAGGTCTCATACCCCATATAATATTGTGGTAATATCCTAAATTATTTAAATGCGATTGATAATATACAAGGTTTTTAGTAGAATAACACTATGGAATAATGCTTTATAGGGAGCTAGAACTTACTGGGATGTTATTAATAAACATGTCAGAGGAGTGTGAGATCCTCTAATGGTTCTTGTTTATTATTACATTATTAAATCATCATTAAATTCCCATTAATATTTAATATATATTATTCTAAATCCTTTTTAAATTTTAAATATCCAAAAGGTTATAAAAGAGTGACCATAAATAGAACTTTTGATATATAAGGAATCCCAAAATACCACGAAATTGAGTTTATATTTGTAGAGAAACATGTAATATCCATAGTGTATTTTTTTATCATCTTTTCAAAATCCAATCATTTAAATTATTTATATATTATATAATATTTAAAATCATATCCTCTAATTTTGTCATATTTTAAAGCTTCATTTTTTCTCTAGATACTTCCATGTAAGGATTCGTTTCTCTAAAAACCATGTAACCAATGTGTTAAAACTATACATGTTGGTTCAAAATATTTATACATATTAAATAGTAAGGGACTTTTTTATGGGTTTTTTATGTTATCTTATATTCTAATAATGTTTCTTATATCCTTTAGCTCTAGTTATTCATATTGTGTTTTTCCATCTTTTAAAGAGTACCATTTATATCTCGTTTTGTAAATTTATTTTCCCATATGTTTAGAGGTGGTAGGGTGTTCATGTATTATAATATACACTGTAATACATTAGTACAAACTCAATTATTTTATAAAATATTTTATCCCTTGGTCACTAATGCTGGTTTTTATTTTCCCTAACCATTTAGATATGCTAATCTAAATTAAAATAAATAAAAACTTTATCATTTGTTATGATGGCCATGAAATCCCCTCATTTGGAAACATAATACATAATAGAAAGATGTTAATATTTCCCAATAGTGATAAAAAAGGTAAAATAAAATATATTCTTTATACATTAAAAATTACACAAAATATAATTGGTTGTGGTGGAATATATTTACTTTTTGATTAGTTTAGAGAAAACTGGAATTTCCAAATTTCATACAATATGCCTAGAAGGATTTAAAAATTATGCTAAAATAAATATAAAATTAAAAAAAATTGTATTTAATTTAGATCTAAATTGGCCTCTAAATTAAATTATGTTACCAAAATCAAAAATAGATTCAATTTCACTGGAATTCAAGAATCATTGTATTACATATTTTATGAAATCATTATAAATGAATAGATCCTCTTTAATATAAAAACTGGATTCATATTTGAATTTTGGTATTTGATGTTCCTTAATATTATATGTTATATTTGAGCTAACAAAATGATTTTATATATATTTATATAATGGAAATTTCACCTCTACTCTATTGTATTGTACTATTATAATGTGTTTTTGGTCTAGAATTAAATATTTAGTAGTGTTGGTAAATATTAATAGGTATTAGAAAAAATTGTGTTATATCCTTTTTTATTAAATATAAATTTCAAAATATAATATTATTATGATCCATTATTCAAATTTGGGATTTCTATCAATCTATTTTATCAATTGTTTAAGGGATACATGTTTTGATAATATAGTGAACATAGTTTCTATAAAATAGGATCTGAAAATATATAGAGATATAAAACGATAAAGAAATCATCATTTGTTGTGGTGTAGATAAGTTAGATAGCATCCAAAAACCTCAAGGTATAATAAATGACATGTGTTTTTAGTTGGTTATGATTGAACTTGTCTAATAACTTGGTTTGAATCATTGTAATGAAATTACAATTTATGTTTCTAATTTTTTGGTTGTGTCACTTGTGGGGTGATTAATCTTCTCATTATTTCATCAAAGGTTTCAATACGTTAGTAATTTAATTCCAATTAGGAATATTTTTAACGTATCATGGAATGAGGGAAATATATTATACTATAATCAACAATAAATTATTTATATATCAAGCATGGCAACATAACGATCTATCATTTTCAATAAAATTTATATTGGGGAATGATTTTATTATTTTATTCATAAATCTTTAAAAGTCAATGTATTTGAGTGAAATAAATAAAACTAATATTGTTACTATTTTCATCCAAATAATGGAATTTATCAAAAACAATAATTTTTTTCCAATATATGTTTTTTAAGGAATCTATATTTTTAACAAACGATTAGATAAAGTATATAAAAGTGATATAATCTTAAAAACCTTATATAAGGCATATATTTTATCTAAAAAAATACATAACATGAACATTTCAAATGTAACTCTGGAATTTTATTACCCTGGAGTTTACCTCTAATAGGAAAATAACCAAAAGTAAAAGTGAATGTTTCCTTTTATAGGACTTATGGTGTAATGGGAAGCATAAAATATCATTAAAATCCATCTATGAAATAATATTTAGTTATTCAATTAAAAATTTACATTTTATTTTCAATTAAATAAATAGTAATTTTGTCATTTTTATGGACATGATAAATATTTTTATAATCAATACACACTCCCGGGTCTCTATGGATTCATACATAGATCAACTCATTTTTCTAATTCCACAAAATTGTTTGTCCAATTTTTATCGAAACTAAATTTTTATGTCTTAAATATTTTTATTAAAATTAGAGAAATGATGTCTAATCATTAAAAAATTTGCATTTTCATTTTATCTAATTCCATTATAGTGGGATCAAGGATTCTTTAGGGCTCTTGGAAATGTTATTATTCTCCCTCGTGTTGAATTCTATATGAATATATTTTTGTGTTTATTCATGGAATATCTTATATATTAAAAAAATGATTCAAATTTCTCTCTAAAAATTAAAATTAATTTTTTTCAGGGGTTCCATATAGATTTTTTCAAAGTTGTTAATAATATTTTTCTTCCTTCATTGAAATATATGTATTTCAAATCACTCAAGGGTTATTGGAATTCCATTTTTGGGGGTTGTTCAATAGTAAAAATTAAACTAACCATACTAACATCTGAGGATTTAATTTCCTACACAATGGTATCATATCATCTTCTTCTTGAATTTAATCAACAGATTAATTATAAAACTAATAATATACCTATTCTTATAATTTGAAAAATTAATTTTCAGAATATTTTTGATTTCATATAACCTCATCTCTAATAGTATTATCAATAACCGATTTCTTTCCCAAAGTTAAAAATTCATTAAAAATACCTAGATCTTTTATAGATAAATTTTAATTTACGCTGTAGTTTTTAAGTAGTTACTACCCATATACAATATTGATCATTTATTTGAATATATTTGTGTGGAAAATTTTTTCTCCAAACCCATGTTGAGGGTTTCTCTCAAGTACATTGATTATCATCAGGTATTTCTTCATTAATGGTGTTCCCAATTTTATGGATTAGTGTATTAGTTATCAATATTTTTCTATTAGAGGAACATAGAAGTCATTTGGGATTAAAAATACTATAACACAAATAAGACATTTTTAAAACACCCACTGAAAAAACATTGTATATATTTGAATCTAGAACCACAAATATTTTGGGTTTAAAATATCATATATGAAATGAGGTAAATATAGTGTGAGAAATATCATTTATAGAAGCGTAAAACTAAAAACAATTTAGATAATTTAAAAATAAATGGTTTAATTAATAGATAATGTGACTAGATCTTTAGATAAGGTGGGAAATTGAGGTGTGATAAGTGCTACAACACTTCTTCCCAAAATAATATTTTCATTTCCTATAATTGATTAACATTTTTTATATTTTTATTTATGAAATTTTCAAATATTTTGGGTTTTTTGATGGATTATATAAGTGATATCTTTATTTTACTCTATTAAAATGTTTCTGAAATATTCCTTTTATAGTTACAAATGTTTTATTATCTTTGACTGAATCATTCTAGATAGAAATAAAATTAGAATTTTTTTAATTTCCCTTTAGTTTGTATGCATCATTATCTATTGATTTTCTTTCTATTAATGTACTTCCCTTCTATAGTGCTTCTTAGTATCTTTTCTTTCTCATTTGGATTTCTTTATAGATACATGTTTATATTTTTTATAATTATTTCCCATAATTTCTTTCTTTTTTCTAAGGTTAAGGTGGACGAGTCTTCATAATTCTTCATGCTATTATAATTATATTATTTTCATTCTAGACTGGGATAGTCTAAAATAGTAATTTCCTAGGATTCTTGGATAAATGATCTAATAGATAAACTAAGTGGGTTTTAGCTTTTCCATTTCATCTTTGTGGTCTTCAACCATGGGTTGTATCTATTTATATTATGAATATGAAGTAAATAATGGTGGTTTCTCTAAGGTAATAAATTATTGGAACGATGGAGGTTTTTTATTTAAATGTTTTAAGGGTTGGGTTTTGAGATTGTTTTTTTTGGAATAGTGGATGATTTGAGTACCAAATTTTATAGGGTGACTATCCTAATTCTAATGATTTACAAAACCATACAATACCCGACTAGGATATCTTTATCCCTATTTTTATTATATGTTAATTGTATATAAACATATTTTACAAGTCTTTATACCTTACACATTTGAAAAATTTTCAGTAAAATTATTCTGTGATGAGTATAAAACAATTACGATAGGTAATTGTTTTTACATTATTTTATTAAATTCCACATTCCTCAAAATAAATGGTCATATCATTAGGTTCGTTTATTTGTATTTTTTAATATTCAGATGTCATATCCCCATGAATTAATCCTTTTAAAGTAAAACTTATTTTGAATTGATATATGTTGTGAAAATTATTTTTAATTATTTGATTTTTTTAATGATGATTTTTATATTAAGCCATATCGAGGTTAGGCATAAAATTTGTTTCTATAATTCATTATCAATAATTTCTAGATGTACACGATGAATTTTCTTCCGTAAACAATGTTTTGACGTCAATGATAACAAATATTCATGAACCTAACCCAATATATGTAAAGGGTCACTATTGTTGTTTTTATTATTGAATACAACTATTTTTTAATTGATGTACTCATATTTTTGGTAGAAAATCTCTATATATATCCATGTGTATGAATATCATAATTATGGAATTGTCTAGTTCTAAGATATACTACAATTCATTTTCCTCTCCTTGAAATGAGAATGTAAAGGCTCTCCACTTGACATTCTCAATAGACACTCCATGGGATATTATATTTAGGAAAACATGATGGAATTACTATTGGTTTATATTAGGGTCCTCTCCTATATGGTCATAGAACATGGATAGATTTTGGAGTTTACCAATTTTTAATTCATATTTAATTTTAAATTAAATTATTGAAACATATTTGTCTTTATGAGAAAATTATAGTTATCAACGATCCCATAGGGTTTTATTGAGGAATTTAGGTATCTCTTCGGGCTTAGAATTAACGTTGTTAGTTTTGTTCATGCTTGTGATAATAAAAACTACAATATAAGTTTTTTAATTTATGTTTCATACATTAAACAACATTATCTCAATTTTACAGTAAAAAATACTAATGATTTCTTATATGATCTTTTCATATAATTATAAATAAGAATTTACACTTCCTCATTTAAATAAAGCATTTATTTTTACCCAATTTGTTTAAGGATAAGCATTATTTTTTAACAACATGTATAAATAGTGAAAATGTCATCTCAATAATCCATTTAAACAAAAAATATTAATATCTATAAAAGGAAAATGATCCCAATATTAGAAACAAACCTCACACTAGTGAACTTCACAGTGGTAACCACCCCTATATTGGTGGATATCCCTCTATTTGAGGTATACATGATGGTAACCATCCTATTGTTTAGGATATCCATGATTGTGATGATTTCCACATTCAGGATCTCATCATTTCTAATTGGCCAAAAATTCACTAACATCACATTAGAATCCCTGATAGCTTATGGGATCTCCATGCTAAA
Source organism: Viscum album (assembly GCA_963277665.1). Taxonomy (NCBI): domain Eukaryota; kingdom Viridiplantae; phylum Streptophyta; class Magnoliopsida; order Santalales; family Viscaceae; genus Viscum; species Viscum album. The sequence goes on along the minus strand of OY728127.1, from coordinate 420,541,984 downwards.
TAACATACTCATACTCGTATCCTCATGTTAGTATCAATCCCCATAATAATTTTTTCCTACTACTACCCATACCTTTTATAATTTAATGAATATACTAGATGGAGGTTTATTATAGATTTAAATACACTTATTTTTTCATAATCAAAAATATAATAAAAAATATATCAAATTATAATTTCAATCATTTAATTTTTATATTATATTTGAAAATTAATAAATCATTAGGAAAATATTTTTTAATAAAATTTCCAATAAACATCCAAATTAATCATAAAACCTCAATCCAATGATTATTTACAGTAAATATTTAAAATTATTAAAATTATATAATTAAAACATAATAAAACGTAAATTAAAAAACATTTTTATAAGTCTCCACTAGCTCAATTGTGATAGTGAGACATAAATTTTATTTTATACTTATCTATTGTTCATGTTACCTAATTAAACCAAATTACATGATTTATAGCATTTACAAAAAATAATTAATTCCTTTTTGTTATCCTAGGTTATTTTATCCTATATGATATTGAATTACCTTTCCTTTTTTTGATTTTATGGATCATTTTTTTTTATTTTAGGATTTTTCATTCCTTATTTATATCATGGTTCCTAGACTATATTCTATTCTATTTCATTTATTATTATTTTACTTTGAAATTAATTTATAAAATCGATTAAAAAGTGTGTTCACCAAATTTAACTAGTTTTTATTTCATAATATGAGTTTTTATTCTTGTTTTGGAAAATTAAAAATTTGTTTTGGTTATATTATTGTGCGTAATAAGGAATCCACCTATCATGATTAAAAATTAGTTTAAAAAATGGTTTTGTATATATCCTTATTTATTATAAAAGCTGGGATGTTTTTCTAAAGTAAATAATTGCATGAAATATATTTTAATATCTATTAGAAGTGAAAAAACTAATTTTTAGATATTTAAAATTAGAAAAACTACTATTTATTTTGAAGATAAATTATAGAAACTCATCATTGAAAACCACATGGGTATGTTTTTATTACATACTATATGCACTATTATATGTTTTAATCCCGTAAGTTTTCTATTAGGTACCAATGATAGGTTTTTGTTGGAGTTTTGAACTATTTTTTCCACTATTGAATGGTATTTGATCATTTTCCATGATAGTTTTTTATAAGGAGGCTTTTGGAAAGCATTTTATTTTTATATTATTTATTGGTTATTTATGAATAGACCTCATTATTCGAAATATTTAATTGGTTTAATTATATATATATATAGATGAATTTTTTAGTTTTTTAGTTCATTTTAATTTCAATAGTTATTATTATTTTTAGATACTTAGAGTCACTCTAATTTAGTTATTTTCATTTATATTGTATCTATATATTTTCATAGTGGTTACATCTAAAAATAATATTGCTTATTTCAGATTTCATAATGGTACCATGGTTTCTTATTAAGATTTTGGGGTTGTAATGGTAGATATGTTTTTATCTTGATACTTAGGTATTTTAGAGCTCATGGGGATTAAAAACATCCTTCAGGAAATGTGTAAAGTCAAATAGGGTTATGTACTAGGTTTTCCATGTTAATTATCTATATATATATATATATTACTTATTCCTAAATATCGTGAAATTTCAAATAATCCACATAATATTTCCTCTATTTTTATAAATGATGATTAATAATGTATAAGATTACCATGAAAAGGGAATTGTATTTTTTATTTATTCTCTATAGGGTGCCTTTATCATATATTTTCAGTAAGAATGTGGAATTTTTTCTATAGGATAAATATATATGAATTTAAATTATTATAACAAATTTATACTATCAATTTACATATATTTAATCTCATCCCATCAACTATGTGGGGATAATTTTTTTATATGAAGTTAATATTCAATCATAATATAATTAATAAATGGAACTAAATGATGATAAATCATATTATTTCCTTTAATAGATGACATGTACACAATGAGATAAAAGTTATTCCAATCAGGAAAAATAATTATCTATATATCTTCATCAACATGATGAATGAAATATTTAAACATTACATAGATTTCTTATGGTCTTTATATATATTATTTCAATATATTTTTTAAATAATTGATTCAAAAAACAATTATATAATTGTTGTGTTAAATTCATGTACAAATGATATTTAATGAAAACATTATAGTAAATGTGACATTTAGAAGGTTAATGTTACATTCGTGATTTTTTTAATCATAGAAAATGTTATATTTATAGACTGTTCAATGGAAAAGGTGATTTACGGATGATCTATACCATCTTATATGATAGAGATTCATATATTCCCCCCTTTTTGGTAACATATATGGTTTATGATAGATATAACAAGATTAAATAACCCACTATTTAGGATAACTTTAAATTGTGTAAATCTTTTAAAAGAGATAAATTTGAATACATCTTCGTGGAGGTGAAGAAAAATATTGTCAAAATATATTTAATTTTATAACACTAAAATAAGAATATATTTTTGGTATATAGTGAAACTTGAAAAAATATGGGGGTTGTTTAAACATTTAAAAAAGTTATATATTATTCCTCAAGACATAAGATGTTAAATGCGAATAATTACCTAATACATGATTTGAAGTTGTTATATATAATGCTTTCATTTAATATTTTGAGGAATTATGAATATGGTGGTAGGGGTTAAATATATAATTATAATAAAATTCTAAATAATATATTAACATATATATAGATCATTTTTTTTAAAATCAATATAGTTATAAAAATTAAAATAATATAGTCACTTGTTCTATTACATATGTGGATAGGTGAACAAAATGGAATATAATCTATGGATAAATTTTAATATAATCTAATCCTGAATTTGGATTTAAGGAGCTAAAATATTATTATATAAATTATGGTTGGACATGGAAATTTTAAATGATGGGAAGACATACTACCTTGCTGAAATTTTTGTTTAATCATATATCATTTAGAGAATTAATTTTTTAGAAATTGATAGTGTTTTCTTGAAAATATTGTTAAACATATATCTAAAGTTAAAATATTATTGAATTAAATTAACAGTGATACAGATAAAATATCTTGGATATGATTATATGTTCCATTAGAGACTAATATAATGATGGGGATACTATAAAATCCTCAATTCTCAAAAATGTTTATACATCCTTAGTGAAAACTGAGGCTAAGATATCTTTATGAATACTTATTGTGTGATATTATAGGAATATAGTAGGAGAATATAAATTAATGTTTAAGGTTTTCATCAAGTTATTAATTAAGGAAATAATTCCAAAGGGGTACTATAACACTAAGAGAATTTAAAAGAATAACATAATATTTGATATTGTGTATGGAATAAAACACCAAGATTAAAAGTGAATTTTACACCATAATACTTTTTGATAATTTTATTTTATAATAAATTAAATATCTTCAAAAGATTTAAATGCATGCATTACTAGGTTTTAATTAAATGTGATACTCTATTAAAATATTATTATTTAACCATTACAGTAATAACCTAGCTATTAAGATAGAGGATACAAATTGTAATTATGAAATTATAATTATCAAATTATAATAATTATTTATTTTAAACATGCATAAAATAAATTCAATGGTTATTAGTTCACTAGAAATAAAATAAAGACCATTTCAAATAAGAATATGTGTTTTTGGAAAAACATTATTTATTTTAAAGGGGGATTCATCACAGGTTCAATTCATAAATTAAAATAATTTTTAAAAAATAGGAAAATATATATTTTAAAATAAACATAATTTTTAAAATTACTTTTCAATATTATATTTGAGATAATTTTTGTGATTTTTCTGAAAATATTTTTTTGATTAATAGTGCATATATTAAAAATTAATTATCTCATTTAAGGTCAAAATATTCTTACTAGGGGTTAAACAAATAAAATAAGGGTTAATAGTGACTTAAACATTTCGAAACACATTTTATCTCAATATTTTACCATATCATCTCTATTATTCTTTAATTACCCATATTGTTGGAATTGGTCCTGATAAAAATATGGATGTCACTTTATCTATTCAAAACATACCAATGTTCCCTCTACCACATTTATATAAGATAACACCCTCTCATCCCCTTTTCACCTTTCCAACACTGTCGAATTCAGTTAATAACCTCTTAAATACCTTGAATACATCCCTCCCGACACCCTGGAGGCCTTATTTTAATTAATAACACATCCTAAGATGAAATTATTTATAAACATAAAAAAGTAATCCAATGAAGAGGTAATGTTATAAAACATGTATAGTTATTTAATTTCTTCATCCATATTCTCTATATATTGTCAAAATATGATAATATAAAATAAAAATTTATATAATACATATTAGTTTGTTTTTATATCAATTTCATAACCCATATAACTATCTAATTTCATTCAATTCGAAATTAAACCATCAATCATGTGTATGGTGACACCGTGACGGTGACACCATGAGGGTGACACCGTGACTGTGGAACCGTGAGGGTGACACCATGACGGTGCCACCGTGAGGGTGACACCGTGTCCCCTCACTGAGCCTTTTGTTCTTCTTCCAGTACCTGAGTTTTCTGCTCCCGCAACGTAAGTTTCAACATAAATTAATTCTTTTACTACTTTTAAAACCATTTAAAGCCCATAATTAATTCCACAAAATCCCGAGGGACCTCCGTGTGTAGCTTCCCAGCCGCGTGGTCAACCCACGACCCCCGCGACTTACGTAGTTACGTGTTCTCACCTCAACCGTCTACGGCTCTTATAAACTAAGGGTTATCCATGGTTTCTCCTTTCCTCGATCGTGGCTTCTCACAAACAGCTTGTGGTGCATCGGGCACATCGTTATCCATAAAGTCCCGCGCCTGGCCTAAGCATCGATCATCTATCAACAAGTAGGTAATTTCTCCTTCGCCTCTCTCTTTTGTGTATCATGCGGGGTGGGCATGATTTTGTTTCTGTAGAACTGGTCGGACCGAACTTAATGAAGATAATAAACGAAGATCTAATTAATGAAGGGGAAGGGGTTGTAATTATTGTTTCTGTGTTATATTGTGATTATATTTCTGAGTTGTGCTGGCTTACGCCTTCTGAAAATTCATGGCCGTTGGTGGTCTTTCCATGTGCAGTAATGAAACCATCATATGTTTTAAATGGCTTGTTTGTAAATGTGAACTCCTTCTGTGAAATTGGTTAATCACGTATATCCGGATGAATAAATTGAAAGCACTGGGATCATCCCTTCTATGATAACTCCCGGTTAGAACACACGGAATTTGAAATCATGGAGTGTGTTAAGTCAATATATCTGAAAATCCCTGACGTGTGTTGGTGGTGGTAGTTGGTTGTTTTCCTTTCGGGCCGATTTCTGGAGATGTGGGAGGGGATGGGATCCCCTGTTCATTTATACCCTCGGTGGTTGTGTGAATTGGGTATGGGATCCCCTGTTGTTATGGATTCGGTGGTTGTGAGTTTTAAGATCGGGTGGATACTTGTTTATATCACGAATTGGGGTGGAATCTTCTGTTGTTGAGAACCGGGTATGGGCGTTATGGTTGTTGCTTTATTGTTTACCTTCCTGGACTTATGCTTATGCCTACTAGATTCCCAGTAGGGCTTAAACATAATCATTATTAATGAAAGTGAAATAAAAAAGGGGCAATGCCTTCCATTTGTGAGAAATTTCTATACCCTTGGTGCTAGTCGCCACTCCGCGACCTATTGAAGGCAGGTCTCGGGGGTTATTATATCTCGTTCAACTTAAAGAAAAAAGGGCCTGGCAATCTGCAGACCCTTCCCTCCTTTTGGTGAAGGTGGGTCATGACAGAATGGTATCAGAGGCGATGGTTGAGAGATAGGATGGAGTCTGAAGTTAGGCACAGTGAGGATTTCATGGGATGGTAAGGAAATAGTGTTGGGTGACCATGGATCATGAATTAGGCTAGGGAAGACCGGCTAGGACACGGGATTTTAGGGCCCCCCGTGATCCGATGCAAGGACTCTGGACCTACCGAATGACCAAGTGAGGCCACACTGATAGCAGGGTAGAGACCCTAGGAAAGGTACATGCATCATAAATGACGCGTATTCTTGTGTTTCTGGGATGTCTTGGGGATTAAGAATAAATTAAATTTTAAGAATTTTTAAGAACAATATTCTGCACTACTTGGGCTTAGGCATTCCTTGTTTACCGTGCAGCTATGGCACCTGGAAGACGACCACGTGTGGTACAGGCGATCGAGGCCCCGGAGACTACTTTGGCCGATCGGTAGAGAGATGATCGAGAGGAAGAGGATGACCAGTGGTAGAAGACTCTTCGAGCCTTCCAGCGACAGGCCCTCGAGAAGTATGAGGGAAGCACCTCTGATATGAAGACAAAAGGTTAGCTAGAGGAGCTATTTATAGCCTTCGGCCTGATTCGGGCCCCGACCGAGTACTGGGTTCCTCTGGCCGTTAGCCAGATGCGGGGAGCGGCACGTCAGAGTTGGATGCTTTACCTGGGGGAGAGGAGAGAGTCTGAGGTGGCTTGGGTGGATTTTGAGAGGGAGTTTCGGGTAGAATTCCTCTCCTCGACGATGAAGGCAGAAAATAGGCAGGAACTACTCTCCCTCCAGCAGGGGAGTATGTCCGTGAGGGAGCTAGGGATCATGTTCAAGGACCTCCTTCATTTTTCTCCAGACCACTTTCCTGACGAGGAGTCTCGGGCAAGTCGTTTAGAGGAGGCACTCCGACCCTCCCTCTAGTATGCTATTACCCCCTTTACCCTGCTGACTTACATGGAGGTCCAGAAGAAGGCCGAAGTGGTGGAGAGGATGCATGCTCTAGGAGGAGTCTCGCGAGAGGGGATCCATCTGGGACCATCAAAGGGGAATTCCATCAGCACCAGGCCTCCAGCGTCAGGACCCTCTAGGTTCCGACCCACAGGGAGCAGGCCGCAACAGATTTATTTTCGATCCCCTGGCCCTCACCCTTTTCCTACAGGCCCGGCACCGCGATGCTTCATCTGTGGGAGCCCTGGGCATCTCCGGAGTCAGTGCCCCGACTGGGTCCAGTACAGTAGTGGCAGTCATCCCCAGCACTCGCCCCAGCAGTAGCTTCTAGCCTGACCTTTCCAGCAGCAGCAGCAGGGATAGAGAGATCCCGCTCCTCCGAGGGAAGACGTAGAAGGAGGAGGCCAACCTCAGGGCGCTCCACAAGGACCTCGACCAGGGCATGGTCGGGGAGGTGGCCGATAGCCGAGGGGAAGGGGAGCTGGGCGTGGATAGTTTCATACAGCAGAGGCAGCAGTTCCAGTAGGGCCAGAGGTTGTTCGAGGTACGATCAGTCTGTTTAGCACTCTTGCTTATGCTTTGTTCGATACCAGAGCTTCGCAATCCTTTGTTGCACCCAGTCTAGGCCATGCCTTGGGTCTAGATTCCAAGAGACTTCCAGTTCCCCTAGTGTTGAGCACACCAGTCGGACGTTAGACCGACTTGTTGTTCGTTTTTCGGGGATGTAGGCTTATGTTAGGGCCACATCAGTCGGTTAGGGATCTTCATCTGCTACAGATTCAGCCATACGATGTCATCCTAGGAATCGACTGGCTATTTTCTGTGTGACCCATCATCGACTATTTTATAAGAAGGGTGGTGTTCTCAGACTGGGACAGCCGGCGTGTTACATTCACCAGCGAGCGGAACAATCCGAAGGGAAACAGGAGAGAGTAACCTCTCCTCTCCTTGTTGACCGAGCTGACCATGGAATCAGTAGATGCTGAAATGGGGTAAGTGTCAGAGATCTTCCATGAGTTTATGGAAATCTTTCCTGAGGAGGTGACGACTCAACCCCCTCGATGTGATATCGAGTTCGGGATAGACCTGCAGCCCGACGCTCATCCAATCTCAATGGATCCTTACCGGATGGCACCTTCGGAGCTACGAGAGTTGCAGATACAGATTGACGATCTGTTGAAGAGGAGTTATGTTCCTCTGAGTGCGTCACCATGGGGTGCTCTGGTCTTGTTTTCAAATAAGGTAGATGGGGGTCTTAGGTTTTCCATAGACTAGAGGAGGCTGAATCAGGTGACGATCAAGAATCTCTACCCTCTTCCATGGATAGATGATCTATTCGACCAGCTGAAAGGGGCAAGATGGTTCTCAAAGATCGACATACGGTTTGGGTACCACCAGCTGATGGTGAAATAGAGCGACATCTCGAAGACATCGTTCAGTTGTAGGTATGGACACTTCGAGTTCGTAGTCATGCCCTTCGGTGTTAGGAATGCCTCGGCTGTGTTCATGGGGCTTATGAACTCCATCTTCCGAGAGTACCTAGATCTGTTCGTGGTTGTGTTCATCGACGACATCCTGGTCTACTCTAGATCATAGGAGGACCATGCAGAGCACCTGAGGACAATTTTTGAGGTCCTTCGACATCACCATCTCTATGGGAAGTTGTCAAAATGCATGTTCTAGACACGATAAGTGCACTTCCTCGGGCACATGGTGTCCGAGCAGGGGGTAGCGGTGGACCCGTCAAAAGTTGAGGCAGTTGTTTCTTGTGAAGCACCCAAGAATGTGGCAGAGGTCTGTAGTTTCCTTGGGCTGGCAGGTTACTATCAAAGGTTCGTACCCAACATTTCATGAGTTGCAGCCGCTTTGATGGCTTTGACCAAGAAGGACCAAGCTTTCGTATAGAGTGAGGAGTGCCAGTCAGCCTTCAGCTATCTGAAGGAGAAGTTGGTCAGTGCCCCAGTGCTGAGATTACCAGAAGAAGGGGTGGCCTATGAGGTATTCTATGATGCTTCAGGACAGGGCCTGGGATGCGTGTTGATGCAGCGAAAATGGGTGATCTCTTATGGGTCCAGGCAGCTGCGTTCCCATGAGCGTAATTACGCCACCCACGACCTGGAGCATGCAGCGGTCGTTTTTGCGCTAAAGTTATGGCTGAACTACCTCATCGGGGAACGCTTTGTGGTCTTCACGGATCACAAACGCTTGAGGTGTATCTTCTCCAAGCAGGACATAAACTTGCGATAGCTGAGATGGGTGGAGTTCCTCCTGGATTACGACTTCGAGATCTCTAATACTGAAGGCAAGGGCAATGTGGTGGCCGATGCCTTGAGCAGGAGGACGCAGAAGGATGCGGTCCGAGAGTCGGCGGATGCCTGGAAGGCAATGGAAGAGTTGGTTGCCTTACACCTGGATGTGAGGATGGATAGCGGTAGAGGCTGCCTATATCAGATGATAGTGCAGTTGTATCTGTCTCGACATGTGGAGGAGTCTCAGTGGGGAGACCTGGAGTGCGAAGTGATGTGTGACCGGGTTGACAAGGGAAATGCTCCAGAAGGATGGGCAGAGGATGGTCAGAACCGGATGCTTTTCGAGAAAAGGTTGTTTGTTCCTACGGTGATGCACATCAAGGTTCTTAGTGAGGTCCACAACTCACCCCTGGCGGTACACCCAGGAGTTTCCAAGATGTAACAGGGACTGAAAGGGTAGTTTTCGTGGCCCGGAGTGAAGCGACCAGTGGCAGAGTTTGTGGCCAAGTGCTTAGTGTGTCAGCAAGTGAAGGCTGGACACCGAGTTCTGGGCGGCCTACTACAGCCCCTAGATGTCCCCGAGTGGAAGTGGGATGACATCTCAATGGATTTCGTCACGGGACTACCCAAGGCCCAAGGGGGATATGACGCCATCTGGGTGGTAGTGGATAGGTTGACGAAATCGGCTCACTTTATGGTGATCAAGGAGTCGAGTACTGTGGACGCTTTGGCACGAAAGTACGTGGATGAGGTGGTGAGGTTTCATGGAGTTTCGAGGTCTATAGTCTCGGATAGGGATGCAAGGTTTACCTTGCGAGTCTGGAGAGGATTGCAGCATGCGTTTGGCACCCAGTTATGCCTTAGCACGGCTTTACATCCCCAGATAGATGGACAAACAGAGCGCACCATCTAGACCTTGGAGGATATGTTACGTTCATGTGTTCTAGACTCAGGAGGATCATGGGTGCGACACCTGGCCCTGGTAGAGTTCTCTTACAATAATAGCTATCACTTTACCATTAGCATGGACCCGTTTGAAGCCCTGTATGGGAGGCCATGACGTTCACCTATGTGTTGGGCCGATGTAGGAGAGGCAGACATCCTTGGCCCGGAGGAGGTGCAGAACATAACAGAGAAGGTTCAGCTCATACGAGAATGGATGAAGGCGGACCAGGACCGAATGAAGTCGTATGTTGATACAAGGAGGAGGCCCATGGAGTTTGAGTTTGGGGACCACGTGTTCTTGATGGTCTCCCCTCGGCGTGGGCAGCGGAGGTTCGGCAAGGGGAGTAAGCTTTCCCCTAGGTTCATCGGACCCTTAGAATTATTGCGACGGGTCGGTGAGGTGGCTTATCAGCTAGCATTTCCACCGCCGCTACTGAGGATACATGGTGTCTTCCATGTGTCCCAGCTCCATCGATATCTGCACGACGATTCGCATGTCCTCGATTGCGGTGAGCTGGACATCGAGGACGACGTGACCTTTGTGGAGAGACCAGTGATGATCGAGGATCGCAAGGATAAGGTGCTTCGTGGGCGAACCATTCCCTTGGTTCGTGTGTTGTGGAGACATGGTGGGCTTGAGGAGAGTACGTGGGAGAGGGAATCACATATGCGTACCCAGTAACCAGAGTTGGTTTAAGTTTTGTTCCCTGTTGTACATGTTGTGATAGAACGTTTTGTCTTTTGGCTATGAAATGTACTGGTTTTTCTTCCTCTGGATGTGTGTGAAAAGCCCTGGCTATGGGGGAGGATAGAACTTGAACCCTAATCAAGACGCATTAATGTGGATGCGATTAAACCCGTGTGGGCGAGTCATTGCCGCCCAAAGAGGATAATATCTTGACATGGGGGGAGGAGACTCCCCAACCCACATGCCGGGGTAGTTTGGCATGGTATGTTGCTTGGTTCTTGACAGAGAAGTGTTTTTGGTTAGCATGGGTTCACTTCTAAGACGTATCTTTCAAGGTGGTTGCTCGGACCCTCTCTTTCCTTCTTGGTTTTTTTGATTCTAGAGGACGAGAATCGTTTAAGAGGTATCTAATGTAATGGCCTAGACCCTCTTGGCCCATTGCATTACCAAAGTGAGGTTCCACCAAAACAGTGGCACCGTGAAGGTGACACCGTGACAGTGGAACCGTGACGGTGACACCGTGAGGGTGACACCGTGTCCCCTCGCCAAGCCTTTCGTTCTTCTTCCAGTACCTGCCTTTTCCTCTCCCACAACGTAAGTTTTGACGTAAATTAATTCCTTTACTCCTTTTAAAAACATTTAAATCCCATAATTAATTCCTAAAAATCTCGAGGGACCTCCGTGTGTAACTGCCCATCCGCGTGGTCAACCCACGACCCCCGCGCCTTACGCGGTTACGCGTTCTCACCTCAACCGTCCACGACTCTTATAAACTAAGGGTAAGTCGTGGTTTCTCCTTTCCTCGATCATGGATTCTCACAAACATATTGTGGTTCATCTGGCACATCTTTATCCATAATGTTCCGTGCCTAGACTAAGCATCTGTCATCTATCAACATGTAGGGAATTTCTCCTTCGCCTCTCCCTTTTGTGTATCATGCGGGGTGTGCGTTCTTTTGTTTTTGTTGAACTGGTTGGACCGAAAATAATGAAGATAATAAATGAAGATATATAGAATGAAGGGGAAGGGGTTGTAATTGTTGTTTTTGCATTATATTGTGATTATCTTTCTGATTTGTGCTTGATTACGGCTTCTAAAAATTCATGGCCGTTGGTGGTCTTTCCTTGTGAAGTAATGAAACAATTGTATGTTTTAAATGGATTGTTTGTAAATGTGAACTCCTGATGTGAAATTGGTTAATCACGTATATCCAGATGAATAAATTGAAAGCACAATGATCAACCCTTCTGTGATAACTCCTAGTTAGAACACACTGAATTTTAAATCATGAAGTGTGTTATGTCGTTTAAATCTGAAAATCCCTGACTTGTGTTTTTTGTGGTAGTTGGTTGTTTTCCTTTCTGGACGATTGCTGGAGATGTGGGAGGGGATGGGATCCCCTGTTCTTTTATACCCTCGGTGGTTGTGTGAAATTGGGGGATGGGATCCCCTGTTGGTATGGATTCAGTGGTTGTGAGTTTTAAGACTAGGTAGATACTTGTTTATATCACTAATTGGGGTGGAATCCTCTGTTGTTGAGAACCGGGTATGGTCGTTATGGTTGTTGCTTGATTTTTTACCTTCTTGGACTTATGCCTATGCCTAATATTTGCCCAGTAGTCCTTAAACATAAACATTATTACTAAACGTGATATAAAAAAGGGGTAATTCCTTCAATTTGTGAGAAATTTATATACCCTTGGTGCTAGTCGCCACTCCGGGACCTATTGAAGGTGGCTCTCAGGGGTCATTATCTCTCCTTAAACATAAAGAATGAAGGGCCTGGCAATCTGCTGACCATTCCCTCCTTTTGGTGAAGGTTGTTCGTGACATATTTAATTATATTGCTTATGTAATTTTTATATCATATATAATTTCTTACAACCAATTCCATGGGATATATGATAATGTCGCTCATCTGTACATTGAACTACCTCCTTAGGAAATGATGTGATTTAGTTTTTCATAAAATTTACATGAAATTTAATAAGGTAAAAGTCAATAACTATAGTTGATATTTTTATCTAACAATACATCTATAAATATAATATCATTTCTATCTTAATTCCTTCAAATCTGTTGGAAGACAATAATGTCTCTTATGTGTATGGGTGGACTACCCCGTCCATATAATATTGTTAAATGTTGTAAATTATTTAAATAAAAATGCTAATAATGATGTATTTTATTTAAATAAATGATATATATACAAGATAATGGTTCTAGAATGACTAATTACTATTTATTTTCCTTCCATTTTACACAACGAAAAAATTGAAAAAACATTCATGATAAGATACGGCCTTCCATATCTATGAATGGAGTATTTAATTTAATATTTCAAACATTAATAGATTATTTTTAATAAATATATAATTAAGATATAAAATCTTTGTATAATTCTTAACTATACATAGATTATTTATCCTTGGTGAAATTAAAAAGGGATAAAATACAGAACTAAAACATATAAGAAAAATGAAGTAATTACTATCCAAAACATCGATTTTGACATAGAATTATTAATAAGTGGAAGCTAAAAACTATAAGTAAATAATATATTTTATGAGAAATATGATTATAATGGTATAAATGATAAATAATAAAAATATATTGATCATATAAAATTTTTAGACACATATAGAGGATGAACCAGAGGTAAGGGTTACACATATCACATTCACTTATGTGAGACATACAACATATTCACCACATAATCCTTTTTAGTGTATATAATTCAGCTTTTTATATATTATATCATGATTATATTTATCTTTATTGCATTTCAATGTTCTTTTTATGTTATTTTCATCACTTGGGTTATGACTCAATGGTTATTGGAGTGGTAAGGGTTTATTTCACAACGTCATCATTAATCAGGATTTCTTTTTTTTAAGTTTATCTTGTTGGAATTATATAATATTTCATTAAAAGATCAACATATTTTTTCATTAATATGGTTTATAATGAAAATTTTCAAGTAATAGATCTATTTAGCTTCTATTTGGTAGTTAAAATGATTAACAACCGTTTTTAATAAAAACATGACTTCATTTCTATCTATAGTGATAAATTCTTTTTATTTCAAATCTATATTTTCTAAAAATGATTTCAAATGAGTTTTTAATATTATACAAATAATTTATCAAATACAATTTTACCTTATTTTTTTTATTTTTAAATTATTAAATATAATAGTTATTTTATTTTCCAAAAAAAATTATTTTACTTTAAATTTTTTTAAAGGAATCCATGTTTTAATATGTATGACATGAATATTTTTTACAATAATTAAAACTAAATAATTTAAAAATTATTTTACATTATTTTAATGGAAAATTTGAAATAAAATTATTTTATAAATATATTTTCGAATTTTTTTTAAAAAAATAGTTTGAGTTGAAAAGGTTGTTTTCCTCAAGAATTTTTTTTATGAATTTTTAATATAATTTTAATTAATTAGTTACATAAAAAATCATTGGAATTATTCTCCACTTGGAATATATCATATTAATATCATCATTATTCTTTATTTTTATGGATTATGATTTATTGACTGGGGGTGTACCATTTTATTACCATTCACTATATTACTCTATATTATTTATTACAATCTTTATATGATTAGATTATGTGTAAATATTTCATATGATATTTTATAAATAATTATGTTTATGTTGATTATTGGTCAACCCATTATTATGAGGAACATTTTAGAATTATTAAGGGATTAGTTCTTCTTGGATATGAGTAGCCCTTGATTTATTGATACGTCTCATTAGAGAAATATGTTGTCCAAATTTGATTTTTTCCCAAATATTTAAATTGTCTTGTGAAGGGTCATGAATGTATGTTTCCAAAATCCAGTATTATGAATTACATCATTATGATATCAGTTATTTACATGTGATTAAATGATTATATAGAATTCCCATGGATATGTTTCAAGTGGATGTTATTAATTATATGGATTTAATTTATTTTCAATCATTTATTTCAAATTATGATAATTTTATTGATTAACTAAAATGAGTTTTGGTTATTTACAATTCCATATTTATAATAATTATTTATGTTATATTCAATTGTATTCTTACCCTTACGATGAATCGAAGATCACCCCTTTATTATGTCATATATTCAACAGGATATCAGAAAGTGTTATATGATTTTATGTAGGGATACCCAAGGAAGAATAATGATATTCTCATATAATACACTTTGTGTATTTTATTTTTTCACTTTTAATGTTAATTTAAATAATGTATCTTGTTTAAAATGGCTACTAAAATATTTTTTCCTTTCGTTTGTTATTCCTTATATCTTTCTCTATTGTAATAATGTTATTAATGACTCTATGATACTAGGTTTGTCACCTTTACAGCTGGTATTTTTGGGAATTTTTTATATTCCCTTGGAATTATAATTTAAAAATCATAAATAAGGGAATATAACCCTATGAACTATTTTAAGAATAATTATATGTAGTCTGTTACATACTAATGTTCTAGTAAGTTAGGGATTGTGTTTTCCATTTAAATATGTCTAGGTATAGATACTATAAGTGGATGTCGTTCAAGAAAGTTTATATCAAGGGGTAATAGCTTTGATAAAGGGACATCATGATTTACATGAGAATTACCTGTTATATGACAATTAAAATTAATGATAATTTGGTTTTACACACCCAGATGTATTCTTTGGTTCATTTACATTGTCATTACAAACCATTATAAAGGACTTGAAAATATTTTTATGATTAGAAAACATTCCAAAATAAATAATTTTTATGATTATGATATTATCTATGGTAAATTTTTTCAATTTTAATTATTTATTTCCCTAATATTGGGATTATACATTATATTTCATCATGTAATAATCTAATAAATTATATTCCATTTTTTATAAATATTTCTTACTTGATAGAATCAGTACTATATCAGTACATATACACTATGTAGGGATTTTCCTCCATGTAATGATAATAGAGCAAGATATAGAGTTTCAGTTGGAACTAAAAGAATTAAGAACATAATGGGGAAGGTGGATCATGTCAGGAAAAATAATGTTTCCTTCCTATATAAGCTTACTAGAAAACAATGAGATGTAAAAAAATTAGACCACATTATGTGTGTACAATCATTTTTAATTAATGGGACTACAAATCTATTTTTATCTGAGAAATGGATTATTTCCATAGAGAAGATAATTATGACATTGGAATGTAATGAAAGTGATAAGGTTTTCCTAGAATTTTTACATCTCATAGGATATATGTATTAATGGATTACATTGATTCAAAACACTAAAGATATAGAAGAAATATCAAACGAGGAATGTAATGATTTCACTGTACTCTTCTTTGATTAGTATTTTCCATGAGATCAATGAGCATATATAGGGAGACAATGCCTACGTCTAAAAAAAGGAAGATGAATGTTTCTCTTAGAATTTATAAAACAGTACTATGATATAAATTCATAGAAAGGAATGATTTCATAATCCATAGAGAAATATTGAATATTTCTTTAATGGGATTAAGATAATTATTTTATAGAAATTAGTCTTGCAATCATTCCCATTATACAAGGACATAATATCATATCTTATAAATATAGAGAAGTAATTTCCTATTAATGATAGCTTCAATATAATGTAAGAAAAGAATAGGATGGTAGAGTAAAATACCAATAAAGGGAATAGAAGAAATAATTATTTTCCCTATGTGTGAATTATGGAAAGAACAACATTGGTACTTGTTCAAATGTAATGAGAGTTTTCTACATGTGTGGTGAGAAAAGTCCCAATAATCAGGATTTAAATGGAATCAATGAAGATTAAATTGATGAACGTTTAAACTGTAAGGTGATGAAACATTACATTATGTAATTCCATAAGCTTCAAGGTAATATACCTATGAAGAGCCTATGAGATCAAGGTCAAGATTTTGAAATTATGATAGACGAAGTGGAATGATTAATGTGATTCTATTTGGAATAAATAATTATCTTATAAGAGTATTATTATCAATGATATTATGGTCATAATAATTGTTAAATTTATAAGTATTTTACTAAACAAATTTTTATTTTAGGATTTGAGAGAATATTTTCTATGTTACCAATATCATATAAAATCAATTCAATGGAAGATTTATCTTTTCGGAAAAAACAAGATTGATGGAAGATAACCCGTAATATTTTCTTGATGTTGAGATAATAATTAAATAGATATGTTTATGGGATAATATTGGTGGCCCTAAATTTTTTTATTTATTTTATGTTTTGTGTAATATTTTCAATTGTTTATTACTTGTTAGGATTTATGGAATATAATTGATAAACTTGTATTCTACTTCAAGAATAATTTATTTTTATATTAATGTTTTTAGTGAAAATTTATTCACATATTTGTAATGAAACATTCAAACATACTTTATATCATCCATGGCATACATTTTTGATTTAGTGCAATTCATTAAAAAATTGATTAGAAGTACTTTGTATTATCATTAGGGTGAACAATTTATGGAATGAATTATGCTGAACATTGGGTGTTATTGGATAATGTGTGATAAAAATGTTATTCATGGATGATATCTATATATATATATATATGGAGAATGTCTTGAAATCCATTTTTCGAGATAATGATCTTTTATATGCTAATTTTTTGGATTCAGGCATAAAAATTATTTTGGGTTATAAACTTCATATAAAAATAGATGAAGTGAGAAAATATCAATGAAAAACCAATGGATTAAAATTGTAACTATATTATCTAGTGTTCTATATCATAACAGTAAAAAAATTACAATAAATTAAGAAAAATGATATTTAGAGAAAAAGGATAACCTATTAATTTAATTTATATTGGAAAAAACCCCTTCAACTAATCACATATTCATGTTTTTTTAGTTAACAATATCTTAACCATGTTCTCTATCACACACTATTAATCCTTATGAATTATTATTTTCTTCCATGTCCAAAGTTCTATTTCCCACTAATATTATACTATATGATTTTTTTGTTATTATGGATAACCATCTAATAAAATGTTCTCATTTATGAGGATGATTTTTAACACATTTTATAAATTGGGTTTCCTAATAAATAATTTTTAAACTTAAAATCCTAGATTATAGGGATCAGGTTTAAATTGTGAGGACATAATTTAATTTAGGGGATCAAAATATAACAACCTAATATATTAAAAGAGGAAAATTATGTCTGATAATTTCAATGATGGAAAACACTATGATTATATTTGAATATTACCCCCTTATACATTATTATATATTTACATTTAAATAAATTCTATATCTCTGGTTGCTTTCAATGCAAGAAACAATATGTTTGAATGAAACAAGATATATATTAAAATATTATTAACTAGCCCAGAAAGCAACAACCATGTTATTAAGATGGTGGGAATGAAATAAAATAACTAAATTATTAAAATTATGTTGTTTATGAATATATAAAATAAACTAATTGGTATATATATTTATTATAAATAAAATAATAATTATTTAAAATAGAAAGGAATTTTTTTCGAAGAACTGTATTTTTTTAAAGGGGATTAGTTATGCTATTTATACATAATTTAAAAATAATAATCACCAATTTTATTAATAATAGTAGACCAAATAAAATTAATTTTCTAATTCTAAATATTAAATGTATCATTGGACGAATTTTTAGGATTTTTGTAAGAATATTTTATTTATTGAATAGAGAAAAATAATGATTTATATTGAAAACTAACTTTTATTAAATTATTTATGAAATTAAATTATATTTAGAACTATGTATAAAGACAAATTAAATAAATTTTATTATAATTTAACTAATTTATGTAATTTGAATAAATTTAATTTTTAATTTGGACATTAAATCATTCTATAATTTTGAGAATTTTGTCTTTGTAAAATTACTATTTCACTATTATTTCTATTTAATTTAAAAATAATTAGGAAAATTTTTTAAATGAATTTGGAGATATTGATTCCATATTTTTATTCAAAATAATTTATATTTTATAATAAGGTAAACAATGTTATTTACCATAATGAATAGTTAAAATATTAAAATTTATTTACCATGTTTATGGTGAAAATGGGTTTCTCATGTGGTTAAACCTATAATATGAGTGTTAAAAATGATATAAACTTATACACAACCCATTGTATGGACATATTATGACCATATAAAATATATTTTTATATAATTAACCATTTTTGTGACTTTAATAATTGGAAAATATGGTTTTTAATTTATCTTTTAAAACATTCCATGTTTTTCCTCTCACCCACTTATAAAAGGAAACTCCCATTCTTTAACTCTTCACACATAGAAAACCCCTTTTAATTGGAAAATCCCATTAACAATACCAAAATTAATTCCATAACCACATCCAAGAGCCGTTATGTTTAATTAGAAATATCACCTAATAAGGATTTTGGTATAAACCTAAATAGGCTCTATATAGAAGAGGGAAATTTACTAAACGTGATTATTCGACTTATTTCTTATTCAAACTCTTATTAATATTATCAATAAATATGATATAATAAAACTAGTATATAATTTATGATTAAATGATTTTATGTTATGGTAATATCATAGATCCATCTCTACTTCCATAAAATGAAAAATGAAACCGCAGATTTGGTCTATAGCGGATTACCACGTCAACAAACGATGTAATTTTTTTAACATTACCAAAATTAATTCCAAGATATAATGATAGAATTTAAATATTTTTATTAGTTTTAATATACTATTATGATTATATAATTTTGGAATAACATATACCTTATTACATTCTATTTCATAGGGGATACAATAATGTCACTTGTTCGTACGTAAGACTACCGCTTCCTGAAGTGATGTAGTTTATTTTTCATTAACATTTTACATTTAGGGAAATACGGTTAAATTTATTGATTATATAGGATATTTTTTTATCTAACCATACATCTAAAAATATAATATAATGTCTAGATTCTTACCTTCCAAACTATTGAAAAATAATAATGTCCCTCGTTCATATTTATAGATTAACACCACCATGTAGCAATCCAAAATATTTTTCAATGTATTTTTATGTTGATGGTAATATGTATTTATTTTATTTAAAAAAATTATATGAAATAATAATTATTTTTGAATGGGAAATTAATATTAATTTTCCTTTCATTTCATCAATCAAGATAAAATTTAAATATATTTTATGCACACGTATGACGTATCATCTCCATAAATGTTGTAATACATTTTCAATATCAATATTTAATAGATTAAAATGAATATTTAACCATGATAAAATAAAAAGAAACAATATTTTCAAAATAAAACATAAATGAAAGTAATGAAATTATCACCCAAAATAGGTATTTTAAAAAAGTTTTGTTACTAAACTGTTTAAAAGACTATTATTAAATCATATAAGGTATGAGATAAATTAGTAATATATTTTTAATTTAAGTAAAAAACCTAAATAAATTATAAATTAGGTTTAGACACATACAAAGCTTAACAAGATTTATTTTTTTTTCAACCCACTTTTACTTTTGTGAGACATATGGTATATTCACAACTTATTCATTAATGTGGTGTATATATTACACCATCTGATATCATATATCATTAATATACATAAATTAATGTTATTTGGATTCTAATTTTATTTTATTTCTTGAATTTGACTTGTAATTTAAATGTTACCAATGTGGTATAGTTTTGTTCACAATCTCATTATTATTCATGATCTTTTGTTTGAGTTTCCCTTATGAGAATTTATTAATATTTGAATCATAAAGTCTATATGACTACTTGTACTATCGTTTTTAAATATTTTTTCAAGTAATTTTAATATTTTACCTCACTTTGATACTTAAAATGAATGATTATTTATTTTAAGAAAAAATAAATTCATTTTTCTCTTTTTTTGGGAAATCCTATTTCTTTCAAAAATGTTTTCCCAACAAATGTTTTAAAAATGTATTTAAAATTATTCAAAATATTTTTTTACAACAGTTATTCCCATGATTGAGTTTTTTATAATTTTTTTAAAATTAATATTCATAGAAATTTCCAAACAAAGTCTGTTTTTATTTTACCAATAATGTGAAAGAAATATTTTTTTTAAAGTGTAGGGAATGAAAATAATTTTTCACTATCAATACTATTAAATATTTTAAAAATTATATAACAAGTATTGAAAGGATATTTTAAATGAAATTTATTTAAAAAATATTTTGTGATATTTTGGTTTAAATAATATTTTCAATGAGAAAAGTTTATCTTTTTGAAAAACGTATTGATTCCATTTTTACGGTATATTTATTCATCAATAACGTCAACACATAATATTATATATTATAAACTAGTGACACGTGCTATTGATATCATAATTATTCATTATTTCGATGGTTTATGATAAGTATTACTTAGGATTTACAATTTTACTACCATTTACTACATTACATTGATTTTTTTATGATTAAGTTTTTTTATTAGGTTAAGTGTCCTCATTTGGTATATTATTTTTTCAATATGATTTTTTATATTGCCAATGTTCCCACTATTTTATATGAAGAATATAATAAAACTTGTAAGTGATGGGTTGGTAATGATTATATATATAATCTCCCAGCATCAATATATATCACGATTCAAACCATTTTCCAAAATAGATGGGTTTCACCCACAAAATTAAATTATCTTGTGAATGTTTTTTATATCTAACATTATAGATTATCTCATTATGAGATTAGTTCATTCCATATGATTATTTAATTATTTATAATATCAATGGATATTTTTAATGTTTTTTGAATATTTTATGGATATATTTATAATATATTTCTTTTATATTATGATCGGTTTCTTGATTAAATGGAATATGTTTTAGTATTAACCTTTTCATATTTTTTAATATTATTTTTTGTAGCATATGTCTTATGCATACCCTTTCTATGAATATGAGTTCACTCCTTTCAGATGTCTCATTTTCCCTATGATACCATGAATTTATTTTGTTTGATATGTAGGGATACACTATGAGGAATAATGGAGTTATAAATAAAAACTCGTTTTTATTTAATTTTTTTAATTGTAATTTAAATTTTAATAATTTATCTAGTTTAAAAAGACTACAAACCTTTTAAATCACTTGGGATGTGCTTCCATGCATCTTATATTAATTTAATAATGTAACCACTGACACTAGGCTACTAGGGTCAAGTTATTTGTAATGATGAAACCATTTACTACACCTACATAGAAATTAATGTATATAACCATGAATTTTCTCACATTTTATCAAAAAAATATAATGGAATTTTTTTTGAAATGAATGTTGGAGAAATCATTAACAATATTTGACTAATCATTTCCAACTGAAAATAATTCCCAATAAATAAAATTTCAATGATATATTAGAGAATTAGTGAGGTTGTATAGAAAACCATTTATGATGGTATCAGATCTAGATCTAAGAATCACAAAATAGTCTCCTAGGAGGATTTAAATAGAGTTAAAAACTGATTCAAGATTCCAGACAACATATTGTCAACAAATAGATAGTTAATATAAAAGGGTTACTCCAAATCTAGAGGATATTTTCAAACCATACTCCATGGATTTTAAATGAGGCATAGTTAGTCATATTTAATTGATTAAGTACTTATAAAGAATATTTTTCAAAAAATCATTTATATGGATCCATATGAATCTATATATGGTTGGAAACAAAAAACTCTAAAAATATGACATTAATTTCTATAAGGGAATCCATTAAAACTATAAACGTTTGATAAATTATTTAAAATGTGTATGTCCTTTAGTTGTATATCAAAGAAAAACATAATTTAAAAATGAATCATTCTAACAATAATAGATATGTTATACATTTAAAAGATGTGTATAATTTAACCAATTTAATATCCTTATAGGGAAGCATTATAAGTCTTGGGAATAATGGAAAGATTTTCCAAATATACATTATCACCTCTAAACTTCTTGATTGTAATAGAGGAGTGGGCCATTGACTTAATATTAACAAAATAATAATTACACATTTTTTTCTATGTTACCAACTTAAAGAAATACATATCAAATACCTCTTTGGTATTGAATAAGTATGTTATATATTTGGGGCATGATTTCTCAAATAATTAGTAGATAATACATATCTTGGAACATAATAACAAAATTTTATAAAAGAAGATCACTTTTCATTTAAAATTAATATGATAATGTGAATAGTGTAATGATCCAATATATAAATATCATGATATAATTTAACAGAAGTACTCTTCTTTATTTTCATATTATGGTTTGAGTTAGAATTATTAATTAATATATAAAAAGGGGGTTTAATTTAACGTATAATATTTTTATATAAATAGTTCATTATTAATATATATATACACT
This sequence comes from Viscum album, assembly GCA_963277665.1. Taxonomy (NCBI): domain Eukaryota; kingdom Viridiplantae; phylum Streptophyta; class Magnoliopsida; order Santalales; family Viscaceae; genus Viscum; species Viscum album. The sequence continues at coordinate 420,518,857 of OY728127.1, read as the reverse complement.
ATAAAGTATTGTATACAGTCATTTATATCATATTAAAAATTGTAGAATTTTACCATTATATATTGAAAACACAACTAATTGGGTGTGTGTGGGGAATTAGGTGTTGACTGATTTTAAAAAAATTATATTCTTCCTTTAAACTAATTAAAAACCATTGGATTTTTACCTTAGATGCTGGTAAAACATATTTTTATTTTTATATATTTCATAATAAACACCTAACTAAATAAAAACTGAAAGATATTTGTCATAGGTTTTTTGAAAGCATTGGACCCTCCCATGAATCCTATTACTTTTCATTAATTGGACTTCCATTTCATGGATTATTCAAGAATATAATATCACTAATATTGAAGTTCAGTTTTCTATTGGTCATCCTAGAAAAAGGACACCATATTACAAAGGTGTGGATTCTAAAAACTAGACATGTGAAATTGTACCACATCCCACAATTTATCATGAAACCAGAATCCCACCCTATTAGTTTATTTTATATTCTCGACCTCATGTAAATAAACCCAGTATAACGATGGATGTATCGTCAAACTCGTTAATGATTTGCATCCTCAACCATAAAGATTATTCTATTTCCTTGCACTCTTCAAAAACACTATACATAAAACTAAAAATTTAAACATGCATAGCCTATAGTTATTATATATAATCTGTTATAGTCCACACTATTAAAATTATTGTCTCTAAATAAGGGATGTACAACATACTACAATCAATACAACCACAACTTCAACTTCTCAAATTATTTATCTCAACACCTACTTCTTCTAACATTCTTTAAAAACAAGAATGTTACACTTTCTTGACACTCTTCTTCTTCCTCTCTATCGGTTCTAGTGGACTCTCCATAATATTCTTCGAACCAAAATATTTAATCATGATATCTACTCCCATTTCTCAAAATTGTATACTTCATTCACTATTTATTTATTTTTGGATGCCACGACTTTTTGTATCTTCATTACAAGAAATATGCACCACTCATATGCATAAGATACTCATTAAATTAACTATTTATTTTCAAAATAATATAAATAGTATTTTTAGATGAAAATTAAATTTCTAATGAATACATGCAATAATTGAATATCTAATTCTGGTTCCCATGTATTCTCAAGATTTTGTTTTTTTTGAAAAAAATTATTTCCATATTTTCAACGTTAATTGCTCATCATATTTGAAAAAAATATATTTTTTTCATGCATTGATTATTTTTCTCCAAAACATCCATTATATGATAAACAAATGAATTTTACACACCGACATAAAAATATATTGAAATAATAGTTTTCATAAAAATATATCCTCCTCAAACTTTAGACATTAATTTAAAATAGTACAACATTAAATATAATATCCCAAAAAAATAACATCATCTCATCCTTTATTATCTCCTAAACATCAATCATAATATTTTTGTGATATTTAATCAACTAAATGAATAAAAAATCATTTCCTACTTTTCTTTTTTCATTTCCAGATTGTACCAAATATGATATTATTATTCTTTTCATGCATAAGAGGATTATAATCCATTCATATTAAAAAATATAGTTAAAAATCATTTTAGAAATTGTTAAATAAGTGTCATAGATATATATTATTTCAATACACATGAAAAAATAATGAGTTAGCCTACAGATAAATAAAATATATGGAAGAATATACAGAACATGGAAAATGTTTTTAATAAGATGAAAATATTCAAAATACATTTTATTCTAAAGTTAGTAATTCCATTATAGATAATAATGGATTTGGAAATTAATATAAACATATGATTCCAAAAGGATTAAAAATGATGGAAAATAAAAACAAAATGAAACATGTGGTGTTGTAGATATTCAAGACCAAAAATCAAAGTAGTATTTGGTTTTAGAGATTCATCCCATAATTTTTGTACAAGTTGAAAATATTTTAGATGGTACACCATTTTCTCTGTTACATTGGATATACATAAGTTATTTTACATTTTATTGAAATAATATTAAAGAGTCCCCCTTTAGGGGGTCCATTTAAAATAGTGAATCTCTAATGAATTTAAAAATTATATTGAATCTTTAAATCAAGATATCCTATTTAAAATATATTGGTTGAGGTTTGATTATAATTCTAGAATCCCTGTTATAGATATTTAATTTTATTTTTATCATGGGGGTTACAAAATTAAATTTTGGCGACATTTCAATTTAATTTTGATGTTTCTACTTCAGCGAGTGTTCTTTACAATTCTTTCTTAAAAATTTGGATGTGTATCATGAAAATGTGAGAGAAATAAACCCATATAACATATTCTGAAATTATTAAAAACATTTTTGTCTAAAATATTCAATCATGTTTTAAATTTAGGGTTATCAAATATAGACATATATTTATTTTTTTATAATTTTTCATTGATAAATGTAAACCCAATTCATTTTAGCAGACTTTTTAATACTTTGATATTTTAATAATCATACCTAATTGGTAAGAAGTGACTAAAACAACGATCCTTCATTTAGAAGTGTTTTTCTTCTAGTAAGTGGGAGTGAAATATTTTGAGTCTACTATATAATTCCATTTAGTATGAAAATTTTCCTCCATATTTTATATACTTTTAATTAGGGGTGATGACTTACATTAACTCGTGGAGGTTATTTAGAATTAAATAAAAACGTAATGGATGATATTTTTGTTCCCAGCATGGTTTTATTGTTAAAAAGTGTTAAAATTGTTGACATAATTTTTTAAAATTTGAATAATTAGATGATATAGTATTATACACCCACCCAAATAATTGCTACATTAATTTTATTTACAATTAATGGAGGATAATAATGATTCCTAGAATAGTTGGATAGATAGATTTTATAGACCCTTACAGGATGTGGTTATACTTTAAGGATCTGTATATAATAAATCTGTAGTATCCATTTACTCATGATCATTAAATAAGCTATAATTAATTTAAAATATCATTCAGATGACAAATTTTGGTTTTCATCTTGTTAATGTGGGGAGACTAGCATATTAGAGGAAAACCCATCTAAGGGGTATAATGAATATTTGTTGCTAAAATCAGTGTTATAAAATCCTTGTATAATTGTTTACAAGGTCCATATTTACCTTGTATATGTTTTATAGTCATCATAGGATGTGTAACAATCCCATCCCTAGTAAGTCAAAGCAATTTTCTACATTATTATTTTTTTATAAGATAGATTGGATTATATAATCATGGATTGATTAGTTTAGTTATCTTGATGAACTAGTTATATACATTATTCCCATATTAAATTGGAAATATAAATAAATAGATAATGAAAAATTATTGTATCCTTTATTTTATTCAAAATTTCCAAATTCATATCTTAGGGAAAGGAAAAAAATAAAAGGTGACATCAGATGCTCAACAAGGGTTCTGTATTGTGTATGATATCATGAAAAAAATACCAAAAACTAATATGCAAAGGTAAATAATTATATAAAGAATCCATTAATCAATAACATTATTAGGAAATTCATCCATGTATTATATCAATGAAATAATATTACAGATAATAATACATTAATTCTCGTAGAATGAAATTTTAAATTTTTGATGTCATATTTTAAAGGATCATGTTATCGTTTTATCAACGCCTTGTTCCAGGATTTTTTAAATCAATATGTAGGTATAATGAAAAAAAGATTTAAAATATTTGGTAAACTGGTTTTTCTAACAATACATATTAATATATTAGGGGTGTATATAATTTCTGGACCCAGCTATCACTTCATTTTCAATGAATTTTCCCTATATGGAATGATAAATATTATTCACAGTCAATATGACTTCTCAAAAATTATATGCATTGAATAAATACTACTTAATATCAAGATTTCACTAGTCAATGAAATAACATTCATAGTAAAATATCATATATATATATATATGTTATATATTTTTTGAAATAATCATATCCATGTTAAAATTAATATTGATATACAAGAGAAATTTAATGTCCAATGGAAAATTATCCAATGAAAGTGAATTTTATAAATAATGTTATTGAAAACTAAATTAATATGATATAAATGATAACCATTAATTCTTAAAAAATATTGGATTTACAATAAAATCATGTCATTTTTATAATAAAATAAAATGGACGTGAAGCATAAAAATAAATATTTATTAAAGAGTTATCCACATAAAACCATGCAAAATAATAACGAAGAAGGTAAATATAATAAAATGGTTATGGTGTTGGGAAAATCCATTAAGTTCCTTTAGGTTTAAAAATATTCTTTTAAAACGATTGTATTTAATGCTGAAAATTAACCTAATAACAATTCTTTTATAACATTTTCAATTTTAATGGGTAACAAATTTTTTTAATAATTAGTTCAATTAAATTAAAAGGGAATTGGTAATGATGTTTTGTAAAATTTTAATATTGAATACCAATATTACCAATCAAAATGAGAAATATTATTGAATTTTCTTTAAAAATATTCTTTTCACGATTGAAGTCTAACAGATAGTGAAATTTTGATGAAAACATGTAGAATCTTTAAATATCTAAATAGTAAGAAAATAGATGGGGTTTATGAATGATATATTAAATGATTTTAATGATGAAATAAATTATAATAAAAAATGATATTGGAAAATAATTTAATACATCAATGGTAACATATAAATTCTAAAACCTTGAACAAGTAAACATTAATTCATTCCATAATAATCATGAGTAAATAAATATTCATATTATAAAAATATAGGGAGTCATATATAAAATACATTAGAATAAATAGGCGTATAATACCAAGTCGATGGATTTAAATTCAAGTGAAGGGAAGTATTAAAGACCCAAACTTTCCAACACAAGTAGGTATCTAGAATATTTACACTGGATAATTTATGGAATAACAAATGAAACTACATAAATTTGAATCATATTAGCCTTTTAGTATAAGATCATCGAAAACGGGTGGTTATGTAATAGTATTTTTATCATAGGAACATTCAACTGCTTATTGGAGGGAACCTAGTGACCAATTTATAGTCCTAATAGTAGGTCAGTAGGATCATATGACAACTAGCTAGAGCCAATGAGAAAAGTGAAATTTGGTTATTAAAAGTGAGCCCACCATATTAACATGACATTTAGTTGATCTAGAAATTAATTTACACCCAAAAGACCAGAAAGTGATATCTTGACCATGTATGTAGTCCCCGGTAGTATTGGGAATGTACAATAAACTTTAATTAATTGCATTGTCCAATTTTTCAAATATCATTCTATATTTTTATATATTATTATTATTCATTACATACTCTTTTTCCCTCCCTATATCATTTTAGTTTTCAAATAATTTTGAAATATTAAATTATTTATGTAAAATTCTCTTCCTCTATTAAAATCTACTCATTTTCATCATATTCTATTTCATTCCAACCACCCTTAATGTGGGGGGATTTGGGATTTTTTACTCACACCATCTAAAAAGAAAGTAAATATTCTTTTCATCTTGGAATCTTAATAGAACCTTTAATAAATAATGCTTACTCCATATCAGGTGTCTTAAATACAATATAATCTATGGTAATTCCATATAGGGTACCCTATTTATAATAAAATTGAAGGTATTGATCTAAAAATAGTCAAGAAATTGAGTAAAGGAGACAAAAGGACTCATTAGAGGCCTTTCACATTCATTACATTTTAATTTCTTCTATTCATAGTTTCTTTATATATATAACATATATTCTTGTATATTATCTATTAATAGAATAATTTTATCTATTTATGTAGTTTTTGTTTTTTAATGGGAAATTACCCCATTTGTTCATATAGTATACAAAATAATATGTGGACCTAATAAAATATCCACCCAAGATTATCACTTTATCTCTTAATTAAAAACTCCCCTATGAGTGACCATAATGAAATCATGGTAATTTTGAAGTGCATAATCTAGGCTTGTGAATCACCTAGCAAGATTATCCAAATAATAGACATGCTCTCCCATGTGAAACTAGTCAAAATGTTATTCCCATAACATTGACAACAAGATCAATCATTGATTCAATAAAATCCTTCTTAATAAAATTAGACTAATAATTCATTGAATGTTTTTAAGTCCTTAAATGAAATCCATATGGAATCAAAAATATCCATAAAATTTTTTACTAAACACCTCATAGGTTTAAAAATAATTTCAAAGTAAATAAATAATAAACACCATCACTCATCCCACTTAAATTCAATATCATGAAAGGAAATTAATATGGTCTTCATTAATTAATAATTTGAAGTATTATATATAAATTAAAACTACTATAAACTCTTGTATTAAAGGTATCACAAGTGAATTATATATTACATATTGGAACCTACATAAAAATTTATATAAACTCATTTCCTTCGAAATATTCCAATGGGTAATGGAGAAGGTGACAAATAGAATCCTTAATCATGAAGACATAAATAATTTTAAACCATATATGCTAACATACTAGAATTTATGTTCAATAGGGGTATAAGAACAATAATATATCTGATGAAATATGGGAATGTATGAAATTTGGAAGAAAAATCAAAAAGATAACACGTTATTACCTTGGTGAAACATATCTGAAATAAAAATAGATCCATGGGGATCATAGAAGAGGAGACATTCAGGGTTGGGGGATACATAGATCACATAAATAGTGATAATTAAGGGGTTATAAGTTTTAAAATGAAATATGTGTAATTTTAATATCTAATTTTTGTGAAATATGATATGTCAAACTATGTTCCCATATGAATTTTTAATCCAGGAACTGATTACATAGTTTCCTCTACATAGAAACACCCCTTTCATACGGGTTTCCTTATGGTTTCTCTACATATTGTACCCTAACTCTAAAAAAATAATCACTTCAATAAAATAGGCCATTAACAATGCTATAAATATCTATTATTAGTGCAAGAAAATAACATGCTACATGAGCAAGGTTAAGTACCATAGTATTTTATCAGTGCCTATAAAAGTACTGATAAAGGGTCTTTAGTCAATTCTTAAAGAAGTTATGATAAATAATAACTCTATCCAAACTTATTAAAGTGATGATAAATTTTCTTTTATCCACACTCATAGAATCTCTAAAAAAGAATACCTTTATTAGTGATTTAAAAAACAATTATAAGGGTCCATACTGTTGTGTGCCGAAAAATCACACCACTTCACCAAAAAACCAAACATATTTCAACGAAAAAATTTCATAATATTGGTTTTAAATGAAATGAAATTTACAAAAAAAACAAGAAAAAATCACTATATTATAGACATTTCAAACATTGGGTTATAAAATTACATAAATATAAATTATTACACACATTCGAAAACATTAATATACATTTGTATTTTAATCTGGACCCAAAACATTCTATTTTTGGAAAAACCACCCCTACATGTACAAAATAACGCATTAGTATGTGAAGAAAAATTTAATATTAGTAATAATATAAATAAATAAATTAACAAAAAGTGTAAATTTTATGAAAATTGATGACAATTTTAAATAAAAATACACATTGGAATCAAACCAGTCAAACCATGAATCCGATTTAGTTGAGGATAATTCTAAAATGTATCAAATGAATTTTGGTCCAATATCCAAAATTATCAAAAAAAAAAATTAAATATGTTTTCATAGTTTTTATTATGTTAGTTGTCTTTTTAACAAAAAGTTCATTTTAAACTAGAAACACATACTTTTAACTCATTCTGATCACATCGTGTTTCAAATTAACATGAAATGGATTCCTAAACATCATAAATGACTTATGATTTTTTTTAAATTATAAGGAAAATACAAGTGTGTTTGATAATTTTTTAGTGTGTGATACTTTTGGAATTAAAATGATGATTTGAAACTGATAACGAACACATTCAGTCATATCAGGAACATCATGTATTTGATTGAGGTGCAGTAGATTCCAATACATCTCAAATGACTTATGGAACATTTTTTTATAGTATCAAATCAATAAAGAATGTGTTTTATTCTTTTTGACTGGGACAATTTTCCATTTTACCAAAATTGATAATAATTTTAAATAAAAAAAGACACACTTTGAGTTATACCGGTCACACCATGCATCAGATTGAGGGGTGGTTGATTCTTACACGTCTCAAATTACATATGGATCATTTTCATAATGTATACAAAAAATATTAATGTATTTTCACTATTTTTATTTAATCAGGTATCTTTTTTACTAAATTTTTTTTTTAAAATATAAACATGAACTTTGACTCATACTGATCACATTGTGTATCTGAATGAGGTGTGGATAATTTCTAGACATCACTAATGATATATGGAACATTTTCATAATGTATTTAAACAATTTTAATACATTTTTTCGTTTTTGAGTTGGTATATTGAACTTTTTAGTAAAATTGATTTAAATTTTAAATAAAAACACACAAATGGATTCATATTGGTCACACCATGTGTCATATTTGGGTGAAATTGAATCAAGAAATTCATAAATAACTTATGGATCATTGAACTAACGTATCAAGACAATATGAATGTCATTGTTCTATTTGGAGTAGGTCAGTTAGTTTTTTCACTTAAATTGATATCGATTTTAAATAAAGACACACATAGAGTCATACCAGTCATGACATGCATCATATTGAGGTATGATATATTCCTACATGTTCTAAAACACATATAAATTTATTAACTAATGTATCAAAACAATCTGAATGTTTTTCTCAGTTTTGAGTACGTCACTTATCTTTTTTTCTAAAAGTTAATTTTAAAATTAAAACTTCACTTTGACTCATATGGGTTGAATTTTTTATTTGTTTGACGTGTGTCCAAAATATACACTTCTCAAATGATTTATGAATAGATTACCCAAATTTTCAAGAAAATATGAGTTTTTTTGCTTGGTTTTTAGGGAGTGACAGTTATTAATGTCAAATGTTGATTCTAAAAAGATAATTGACACATTGAGTAATGTGTATTTTTTACTATAATTAATATAAATTTTAAATATAAATAATTACAAAAATTCATACCAGTCCCATCATGTGTAAAATTGATGGGTGTCTAGTTCTTATGCATCCCAAATTTTCATAACAATCGTAATTGTTAATGTTACCGTGATTTCCATTGATTTTATTTATAAACCTACTAACACTACATGAGAAGCTTCAAACAAACTACATCAACTAAAAAAATATTCCACCTATATAAGAAACTAATTTTTATGTGTAATAATAAAATAAATTAAAATAAACATATATACAAAATAATACATTAATTCTATAGAAAATGATTTTAATATGAAAATATCAATATTACCTCTATGATATAATAGAGGTAGCATCATTTCACTTTTGAAAAAGGTAGTGGATGTAACATGAAAGAAAATGATAAATTCATCACATCATAGTTGAAAATGATTCATGAGAGATGAATTCTGTAGATTTTTTGGTATAGAAAGGCATAAAACATGGATATAGCACCCCAAATCAAAAAAAGTATCCAATTGTAGAAGAAAAAAAATATTCTGTGAGTAATAATTAAATGAAATAAATTAAATATAAATAAGGAACAATACATTAATTAAAGGGAAATTTATTAAACTATGAAAACATCAAGGTTAACTCTATGATTGAGCAGATGAAGCATCATTTTTCTTTTTGAAAATGTAGTCGAGGTAATATGACAGAATGTGATCATTTCACTACATTAGGGGTGAAAATGTTTTTAGGGAGAATAATTATATAGATTTTTTAGTGTATAAAGGGATTAATTCTAGAAAATTCAACATAAATTGAAAAAAAAGATTCCACCTATATATGAAAAAACTATTATGTGGGTAATACAACAAATAAATAAATCAGACAGAAACATGAAACAATATATTAAATCTATAGACAATGGCTTTTCTATGAAAACATCACGATTACCACTGTAATTGAGAAGAGGTAGATTAATTTATCTTCCTATAATGGAATTGGAGGTAAATTGAATGGTAGTGATAAATTAACCATTGCATGGGTGAAAAGGTTTTGAGAGAAAAAAATATGTGGATGTTTTAGTGCTGAATGTCATGAATGATGGACAGAGCACCCAACTCTATCAACAGAATCCAAATATATGAGAAAATGTTTATTATTTGAGTAATACTTAATGGAAATAAGTTAATCATAAATATTAACCAATAAATTATTTATATATATAATTATTTTACTGTGAAAGCATCCAGATTGCATATGTGATTGAGCAGATATAGTGGTGATTCTCTTCTTACAAATACATGACACGTGGACATAAATAAATTAAAATAAATTAACTCGGTAAGGAATAGTGAAAATTATATAAATGATTTATTATATAATTTTCTATTAAAATAGATAAATTATATCATAACATTACATTAACGTCTTTTGAACGTTTTTTATTAATTATAGTTTGTCTTCTAATGGATTGGTAACATCATTATGTGTAGAAAATTTTTTTTGCATGAGTAACCAAAAATTTAATTTAGACTATGATAATTCAGTATATATCCTATAATATTTTGATTTAGACATATTATATTAAAAAAATACCCTCTAAATGAACTCACATCTCTTAAGGTTACAAGGATTTGGGTCCTCTATTGATAATCCAAATCCCGTGTTTTTGGTCTTCTCCAATATACAAGACATTATCTATATTGGTACCTCTATGAACAAATTGAGATGTCCCAATGAAATGGTTATACTCAATTGAATACAAAATTTAAATGAAGATAAAGAAAATCCAGCCGCATTTTCTCAATTTTGGAAATACGATGCATGTTTTAAACTAAAATGACATGTATATATTGAAAAAACTCACTTTGTGCCATACTGGTCACACCGTGCATCAGGTGGAGGTTAGGGTGATTTCAACATGTCAAAATTGACCTAAATATCATTCTCTTAATGTATCAAAAAAATCCTAATGTATTTTCTGAGTTTTGAGTAGATGAGTTGTTCTATTTATTAAAAATGATGTCAATTTTAAATAAAAAGACACACTTTGAGTCATATTAGTATCACAATGTGTCTAATTGAGGTGTGATTAATTATTAAACATACCAAATGGATTAACAATAATTTTCATAAACTATCCAAATAATCCTAATAGGTTTACTTAGTTTTGAGTATGTTAGTTGACTTTTTTACAAAAAATGTCATTTTAAATTGGAAACAAGCACTTTGACACGTACCAATCACATCTTGTATTGGAATTATTTGAGACAAATTCCTATGTGTCCATAAATAATTATTAGTCGATTTCCTAAATTATAATGAAAACATGAGTCTATTTGCACAGTTTTAAGTGATTTACATATTTTGATCTAATCTATCGATTTTGAACTGATAATAGACAGATTAAGTCATACTGGGCACAATGTGTATCAGATTGGGGTATGTCTAATTCCTACACACAAAAAATGACTTATTTATCATTTATAAATGTACCAAAACAATATAAATGATATTTATCAATTTTGAGTATGCCATATAACCTTTTAGTAATCTTGATGTCATTTTTAAATAAAAAGATGAACATTGAGTCATACTGGTCACACCATGTGTCAGATTGTGGTATGAGTGATTCCTACACATCTAAAATGACTTGTTGTTCATTTCCATAAGTTTTAATGAAGTAAACCCCACCATTTAACTCTTTTTCTAATCATATAAAACCCTATCATTTTTAAATTAATTAAATCCTATTAGAAGATACACTGTTTTATCGAAAAAAATAATATAAAAAATCATCAACAAATTATATTATTTACGTTTTTCTCAGATCCTTTTAGTTAAATTTAAGTATAATAAATTAAATTAATTCATTATTTTCTATTCATCCATGTCCAATCAAATAAATTAATTTTTGTAACATACACTCATCTGCCAATATTACACTATAGAAACCCAAGACCCCCCGAGTTCTATAGAACTACAATTGATAATCTTTATTCTTCAATCTCCCCCACTACATTTAATTTTCACCATTCATCATATAATTTCAATAGTTGTGTAGACCTTTTCTATAGAAGTATTTGGTGGAATTGAAGGCATCATGTTAATAACTAGTTTTAATGTTGTAATTCTCACAAATGCAAGGCATCACCACTTTTATATAACAAAATGATATACAAGGGGAAATGAATCGCAATTACATCATTTTGTTCTCTAAAAGGGGAAATGCCTCCCATTGGTGAGAATTATACCATTGAAACTCGTTATTAACCCAACAACTCCATTTCCACCAACTACAACTAAATCAAAACTCCAGAAAACTAAAGACATAATATAGTGAATGGTGGGAATGAAATAGAGAGGGTGGATACAGAAGAATTAGAATATGCAACTATAGTGTTGTGTTGCCTGAGGGTCTTGGGATTCTACAATGAAATTTTAGCTCACAGATGTATGTTACGGAAAATAATTTATTTTATTTGATGTAGAAACAAAATTAATGATGAATTACTTTCATTTTAATCCTTGAATTTATCCACAAGTATCTGAATAAAACATTAATAAAATAATTGAATGAGGATTTTTTTGTTGTTTTTCTCGATAAAACTTGGTTTTCTTAATAGGATTAATTTTATTAAAAAATTATATGGTTTTATATGATTATAAAAAGAGGTCGATGGAGGTGTGTACTTCATTCACACTTACCTCGATAGGCTATAAACTAGAACGGGGTTCATGCCGTCCACTATCAAAAACTATAAAATGGAGGCCACTTGTTATTCAATACAAAGATAAATAAAGTTAATATATCTAAATATTATATATATATTTCATATATATATATATATATATATATTCATATCTTTATTTGAATATTATTATATATATATATGTATATTATTTGTCATATTTAAATTTATTTAAATAAATAATATATTCTTCGATGTATATATATGATAATATATTTTTTAATTAAACTAAAAATACAATTAATAATAATTTTTTAATTATATTAATTATAAATATTTATTATTTTAGGTAATTTTATAAAAAATATAATTATTTAAATATAGTAGTTTTAATTCTTTTAAAAAATATATAAATAATAACTTAGTTGTATGATTTTTAATGTTACATGAGATTACAATATTTTATTGGTTATTTGAGTATTAATTATATTACTATTAATTAAATCTATATGTAGAACTAAATTATATATGTAGAGGTAAAATGATGAATACCTAAAAATAATTTCTAATATATTGGTTTTGATAACTTCCAATCTATTTTTTGGAACAAATGATATATAAACCTAAGGATTCTAGGGAGACAATGTAATATGAATTAACCAATCCTTGAGATTCTAAGGAGGTCCATAAATAAGTTGGCATAAATAAATAATACACATCAAAAATATACATCTGAAACAAATAATAAAAACACACGAATCCTTGCAATGTGTATCACAAACACATTTACATATATATATATATCAAAGAATTTATAATACACATAATATCAAAAAAAATCACATTTAAACTTAATTATTAATGAAAATTTATATAATCCATTATTAATATGAAAATCTAGAACTATAATTTGTGAATATATATTTATAAAATCACCCTAACATTAATAGCTCTGAAAATGCATATAAATAGATTGAATGATATATGTCTACATATAATTATTTATAAAATAAACAGAAATTGATCAAAATATATTTAACCCTTATATCAGAATATCACAACATAATAAAATAAATACAAGACCATACAAATTTTGAAAATATAATTCCATTGAAAAGATATAAATATGGTATCGCCCTTACTAATATTTATCTTAAAATAAAACAACACAATACAATGAAGATAATACTTTAAGGAAAAAACCTTAAAACAGAATATTAAAAATGAATTTAAAATAAATAAATTCCCTTACATGAATTGCATAAAATCATCTTCTCTTGCTTCTTCGCACCATTATTAGACTGATAATTTGTTTTATAAATCAATTTCCTCAAAACCAACAAAAGAAATTGATTCAAAACAGTGAAGAAAACTGGGTATTGATATAGACAGTGAATTAAATTATTTCAAAACAAAAATTTAAACAAAAAAATAGGATATCCAAAATAGTAGTCATGAAAAGAAAGAATCAGAAAAAAAAAATAAAAAGAGAATACAACAACAATAACAAATATACAAAAATAAAATTGAAACCTACAAAGGAAAATAAAAAACCCTCAGATACATATCATGAACTGACAAATAAATAAATAAAAAATTATCCTACAATGAAAAAATAAATTCCTCGCTAGGTGATGAAAATATGAGACCCTCGGATCCAGATATCATTGTTTTCTTCAGAAACACTAACTAAAAAACGGATGTTGTATGATGTTTGTGAAACTAGAGGTAGTGGATTTATGTGATTCGAGTGGGTTTGTGTTATTGGAGTTTTAATTCCCTAAGGTGGTGCGCCATAAATGGGTGGATTCTACATAATGCTTCTTATATCCCGACAGTTTCAGAATAGGTAAGATTTTTTAAATTAGATCAGGACACTATTATCATAACTTTTTTAAAAATCATTGATAAAAATTCCTTTTATGAGTGCTTATTATTTAAACACTGGTAAAAGGCATACTTCTCACTGATTCTCTTATCAAGGATTAAGCCTCATCAGTATTAGTGGTAAATAAATTGATGATAACGATTTATTTTATCAATGCTTATTACTTATGTGTTGATAAAGGATTTATGATTTTATTTATAAATAAAATTTTTATATATATTTATACATATACATAATAAATATATATAAATATAAATATAACAAATATATCCCTTCGTTAAATATATTTATTATAATGTTATAATTAATTAAATAAATAATTATTTATTTATAATTATATACATATTTTAAAAAATATTATTTATATCATTATATATATTTATATATATTTAATATATATATATACTGAATATATTCAATATTTATATAAATTTATTATAAATTTAATAATTATTTAAATATATATAATTAATTATTTATAGTTAAATATATTTTACAAATAAAGTATGTTCATTTATTAATATATTTATTTAAGAATATAGTATTACATAAATATTGATTTATAAATATTTTTTAACATTATTAATGAATATCTAATTTTAAGTGAAAGAGTGTTTAAAATGAGTGAAATTGATAAACAAAAAATATGTACAGTATAAAAATATTGAAAAAATGGATAAGTTTTGTGTGTGTACATTGTATATAAAAATACTTTAATTGCGTATATTTGAAGTCAATATAACACACATTTGCTAACTGTTAAATAGAAAAATAAAATTAAAATGAATTATCTATCCATTACTCTATGCATTAAGTGTAACACCCCAAGCCTCCACGATACATTTCCCTTTGAATAATAAAGTCACTTGCATTGTATGCAACTTGGAGTTTTAACAAACAATGGCCAATCAAACTTTCCATTATGAATAGTAATACCCAATTTTTGAAATTTTATAAATTTTATTTTTTAAAATGGAATTCATTTTTGAAATTTTAATATTGAAATTAGGTTAGGGTGAATTTTTGGTATCTTTCTGAAAACATTCAATTTTTGATGAATAGTGAAAAACATTGTGTAATTGTTTAAAACTGATTTTTTATTCATATAATAGGTATATTATTTTAATTTATTTTAGGTCAAAATAGATAAATAATACTTATATATGTTCAATTTAATTAATTGGAGTCATTTTCTAATAAGTTTAGATATACAAAATTTTATTGAACTTTTTTCCATCATTTACCCACCTTCTAGGTGCATTTACAAATTTTCATAAAAAGTAATTTTACCACTTCTGTAAGTTGTTTTTCAAAAATATGAGTGAAAAGGTTGACATCAGTAAGAAAAATGTGGTTCAATAAGATGAAAATAATTTTTGTTGAATAGTAACATTTGACTTTTATTTACCACAGTAATAAGTAAATTGATTAATTAAGGTTAGAAATGATATTATAATTACCGTAACAAATGTAATAATTCAATTGGTTAGTTTAATTCAACCAAAAAAACCTTAGGAATAAAATATTATACTTTTGGTCCACATGGATTATATTAGGACATTTATTATTATTTTATTTAAAGAATAGTTAAAAGAGTTAAATTAATTGTTTATTAACTAAACCATTTTTAATATAAGGATACACACAATATAAATTCATCTACAAATATAAATTATAAAGATAAAAATATTTATTACATAATTATATTATATTTATAATTTTAATAAATTAAATAATTTATTTTATTTATGACACAATCATGATGCTGTAATTTCCTTAATAATGAAATATTAAAATAATTGATATTTTAAATATTCAGATAAATGTAAATTGAGACTTATGATGAATTAAACTAATTATATAGGTTAATATGACATTTTAGGTTTGATTAAATAAATTTTATTTTATGTGATAATTTTTTTTGGTTTTCAAAATAATCAAATACTAAATAGTGTAAAAATGGACAAAATTTTATTTTAAACAAATACTATATTATTACTTGTAATAATATTACTAAAAACCCAAGGTTTGGAAATAGGACATAGAGAAGGTTACATATATTAATAATAAACCACATCGGGTTCTCTTTATTTGTTATAGTAAATTTATTATCCATATAATATAAAAATACCAAGAGACATGGTAAATGTAAAACTATTAAACTAAGAGTTAAATATAAAGGAAGGGGGTAATATTGCGACCTAACCTATCAACAAACTTTGGGTTGAGAGGTTTTCAATCCATCCCCACCTCTTATCCAAAATAAATCATTTTAGAGGGATTAGAAACCGAAAATTATTTTATTATTAAACAATATTTCAAGCTTTACCTAAAGTGACCCTCACCTCTCGTATAAATGGGTACTTACCGTTCCCTTAATTTCACACATCCGTAGTCATTTTTCTCAGATGAATCCTTCCCAAATATCCTCCCAACATTCTTCCCTTATTTCTACTGGCCTTAAATTGGTAATAAATACAACTAATGGAGCCCTTTTGATCAAATCAAAAGGAAGAACCCGATGAAGAGGTAAATATTTATTCACCTCTTTCAAATTCTTTTCTTCCTCCACTTCTTTTTTCTTTGTTGTTTCCGCTATAAAATAATAAATACAATATATTATATAAATTTTGTTGTTATTATAAAAATGGTACAACAATATTAAATATTTTATCCATCATATCAATGATAAAGTCACTAAACGTGCGTACGTACGACTTACCGTCTTCAGGTTATGGTGTAGATTGTTATTCAAACTCTTCATTATTTGGATGGGTATAATAATGAGTATAAATGATGTAAATAATAAATATAACATGTTAATTATTATTTATATATGATACATAATCCAATTACATATGATTTCACCATCAATATAATGATATTGTCGCTCATATGTATTTACGGATTACCGTCTCCACGAACGCGATGAGATTCATTCCCCATTGTAATCATTCTGTAATTATTTTTATTTTATGATTAAAAATAATTTTTATGAACATAATATAATTCTATATCTGAATAAAATATATCCTATCCATAAAAACCATGACCTACGTAACCAGTCAAATAAAGGAAAACGAGTCAGTTAACACAAGAAACCATGATAATACTAAAATATTATTAACAAATCAATATTAAAAAATCATATGTGATATTATATTTGGGTATATGATTAATTTATAATTTAATAAATTTTTTTGAATATTATACATAGTGTTAAAATACAAACAACTAATGAAAAGTACAAGGAAAGTGTTAATTACCCAATTTATTTATTATCTGAGGTTGTTTTTACGTAAGTATCTTCTCAGACCTCTTTATCATCCACATCCATGATTCTTTAAAATTAATGTCAAAACATTTTTACTATTTACTAGACTATGTTTTAATGTCATTTATATCCTATTTTTAATTTTTATAAAATTGATTGAAAGGATACTTTCTTTCATTTTCCAAATAAGGTACTTTATGACATTTTCGACAATATTAAGGGAAGAATTACTTTTTTTAACTTATATGGAGGGTGTGGTTATTTTCCACCATTATATCATTGTCGAATCTTCCCACAAAATATTATAATAATATGGTCAAAATAAATTTTTTCTATTATAATTAGGTGACTTTTAAATTATTTCAAATTAGAAAGAGGTATTTATTTTTAAATAGTTTTCATTTCATCTATTTCAACATCCTTTGATGAATGTTAAATTTTTTTGATGTTTATTTATTATGATACAAATATTCCATATTGTATTGAATATTTTGTGATATTTTGGACTATGGAGGTGTTATTTTATCACCATTCTTGTTTTATGGATAATGTATTGATATTTCATATGCTAGTTTTAATACAGATGTTTATGTTATGTTTAAACCATTTCAAATGAGGAATGCATTGGACATAGTAAGTTACTGGTGGTTCCCACAATAGCTCCTCAATGAATCGGTAGGTCTCATGAGACTAAATAGTTTCTTGGAACAAGGCCTTGACAAAATATTATTTGTAGTCATGGAACAAGGCCATGACTATGTGGTTATGAAGTCTGGCATTATGCATTCCATCATTATGAAAGTAGATGTTGATATTGTTGTGATTATTCGATTAGTAGAACATCCATGTGAATTAGTTAATGGATTTATTTGATTTTTTATTTTCCATATTTTGTAGAAGTTTTGGTTTAGAAGGCTTTTGATTTCATCTTATACATTACCTCAAATTTTTATGCGTATTTATGAATGATTCCACTATATTGTTATCCTAACTTAGAATCTAAACTCACCCCTTTATATTTTTTATTTTTCCTAGGATGTGAAGAAATATTTTATGGTTAAACTATAGGGATATGATAAGGATATAAGTGTGGTCAATGTTGAAAAAATGTTGTTGATGTTTTTATTTAATGATGTAATTTAAAACAAATTAATTTATCTAGTACTTACATGGCTAATAAACTGATCGGTCTTTTAGGACATGATTCATTGTATCATTACTATTCTATGTAATAATTCACCGACTCTAGGTAACTAGGTTCACGGCGTTATTTTTGGTGTCAGAGGATTTTTTGTACAAACCTTGGAAACTGGATTTAGATAAACTCTGATTAGAGAACAATTCCCTAAGATAGGCTTTGAGGATTGGTATAGATGAACTTCCTAGAATCATGGTAATATAGTGATTTTGTATATTTTCCAGGAAATAAATCCATGTCTGGATATGAGCAGGTATAGTGGGCTCTTGAATAGATGTACCTAGAAGTGAAAAATCTGACAACGAGTCTGGTGTTTGACCCAGGGTATCCTGGAACACAATAGTGGGACTCACTTCACTCATGGATATGACACTCCTGGTGGATATTCTTAGGATAATAAAATTCTTTTTACAAACCATTATGAAGGATTTATGAGTATATACCTCCTCAAAGATAACATTTTTTATGATTATGGATTATATAAATAAATTCCCCAATTTATGTTAAGTGTTTTAGAAGTTTGGAATTGTGTATTGTGATTCATAAACTAATCTAGTATATGTCATTGTTCACAAATGGCACATAGTTAAAGGAATGGAAACTATATCAACACAAAAAATGCATGTAGGGATTTACCTCTAACTCAATATAATTATAGTGGATCTAGTGATGCAACAGGTGCGCATCAACTTATCACCATTCTGGGACCACTCAATCAGGTTATGAATAATAACCTTACTCATATTGAGCACCCTGATCCACAACACAGAGGATCAATTTTAGACAGCTTCATTAGGGAACAACCACCATCATTAAATTGGAGTACAAATCCATTAGTAGTTCAACAATGGATAAATTCCTTAGAATAAATATTTCATGCTTTATGGAATAGTGAAAGTGAAAAAGATGTCATGGTCGTTTATCGCCTCATGGGTGATGCAGATCAATGGGGGTCATTAATCCAAAACACAAAGTATTATGAATAAGTATCGAACAAGGAATAGAGGGAGTTTAATGATTTTTTATTATAAAAATAATTTCCTTATGACCATCAATCGGATAGGAAAATACAATTTCTGAGTCTGAGGAAAAAGAAGGATGATAATGTCGAAATGTATGAGGATAACTATATAAGTTTAGAAAGGAATGAAACATATTATATATATCACCCAAGGAGTAATATTGATCGATTATTTAATGTGTTAAAACCATTTCTCTATCGAGCATTAGTCTCACAATCCTTCACTTCGTATGACAATATTGTCTCATGTGCAATCAAGACAGAAAAGGAATTCTCGAAGGCTTATGAATTAAAATAAAATCAAGATAACAAAAGATCTACTGATCTCTCTAGAAATGGAAATAATGGGAAAATGGGAAAGGTTGAATATCCATCATGCTGTAAATGTAGGAAGAAACACCCCAATACTTTCTTTAAGAGAATGGTAGTATGTTACAAGTGTGGTAAAAAAGGACACCAATCTTGTGATTACAAGGAAAAGAAAAAGGATTTCAATGTTTAATTCTATAATAGTAATGAAAAGGTACATTATGAAAATTAATGTCCTAACTACCATGGGAACTTACCTCAGAAAAGGCCCACGGAGCATGTCCATGCTTATGCGATCACTACTGCTGATTTAGAAGCTCCGAAAGACGTGTTGACAGGTAATTTAATGGGTACCTGAAGTTTATCAAATACATTATTTGATTCTTGATCATCTCATTGTTTCATATCCTCCTAGTTTTCTATGAAAATTAGATATTTCCAAATTGACATAACAAGGGAGTTTTCAGTCAAAACTCCTAAGGGAAATATCATCACCACAATGTTTTGTGAATCAGTTCCCATTAGGGAATATAAATGTTCTTTATCTGCTGATCTCATCATCATACACAAGATTTAATTTGATATAATCCTCAAAATTTATTGGCTTTTAGGCCATGATGCGAAAATTTATTGTAAGAAGAATAAGGTTAAATTTTTTGATGATGATAATGAGTACCTTATCTTTAGAGCAGAAACCTCACCACCAGATTCTTATCTAGATCCACCCCTAGTAGCTCTACTAAATTCAAATATTGGGGATGAATAGATTGAAACAGTTATGGGTGGGGAAAAGAATGTTTTAATAGAGGGTCTACCTATTGTTCTAGAATAGGTTTATATGCTTCTAGAGGATTTACCTGGACATCCTCCTAAATGAGAAAACGAGTTTTCCATTGATTTAATTCAAGGTTCAAGTCCCATATCGAATAACCCTTCTATGGAATAAGTGTAACTATTGGAACAAATAGAGGAATTGAGTAATAATGGATTTATTCACCCTAGTGTTTCTCCATGGGGATCCCCTATCCTTTTTTTATAAAAAGATAGATAGATCTATGAAGTTGTGCATTGACTATAAGGAGATCAATGCTATGACAATAAAGTGCAAGTATCCCCAATCTCACATTGATGATTTATTTTACCAACATCACGGGGATCAATATTTTTCAGATATTGACCTTCTATCTAGATATAATCTATTGTGTGTGAAGAAGGAAGGCATTATGAAAACAATATTTCAAACCAGGTACGTGCATTACGAGTATACAATAATGCCTTTTGGATTGCCTAATGAACCCTCTATCTTCCTGGATTTAATGAATAGAGTTTTCAGTGAATATTTTTATTATTTTGTATGGGTATTTATTGATGATATCATGGTATAATAAAAGACATACAAAGATCAAGAAAATCACTTGTGAACTATTCTAAAAACCCTCAAAAGAAATAAATTATATGGGATGCTTTTCAAGTGTGAAAACTGGCTTCAAGAGATTTATTTTCTGGTAAATATTGTCTATAAGGATGGAATCTATGTTGATCCTTAAAAGACAAAGGCAATCTAATAATGGCCAGCACTGACGAGTATTACTGAGGTAAGCAGTTTTATTGGTTTAGCAAGTTATTATCGATATTTCGTCCAAAATTTGACCTGGTTGACTAACCCATTAGACTGGATCACACGTAAAGGGGTTAAATTTTTTTGACAATAGAATGTAAAGAATTATTTGAAGTTCTGAAGATAAGATTAGTCAATACCCATATCATGAATCTACCATCATGGAATGATGTTCTTGTTACTTATAGTGACGCTTCAATGAAAGGACTTGGTTGTGTCCTTTTGCAGAATGATAGAGTTGTTGCCGTTGCATCAAGACATATAAAAATTCATGAAAAAACTATCCCACTCATGATCTTGAGTTAGAAGTTTTAATCATTTCTCTAAAGATATGAACACACTATATCTATGGTGAAAAATTTGCGATTTATACTTATCAAAATAGTTTGAAGTATATTTTCTCACAAAAATAATTCAACATGCAGCAACAGAGATGTCCTGAACTACTCAGGGATTATGATTTAACTATAAACTACCACCCAGGGAAGGCATATAATGTGGAAGATACATTTATTAGAATGTGTAATGGCTTTTTGAACAAGATGAGAAGTGAAAGTGATTCTATTTTCATAGATCTAGTAATGATGGATATGGGAATAACCATGGAAGGTGAAACATCAAATCTATTTCAAATGGTTTCCAAACCATCTCTTCTATAAAGGATAAAGAGTTCTCAGACTGATGATGAGGATTTTCAAAACAATATTAAAGTTGTGAATGATTGGATATTGAGTGACTTCATATAATAAGTGGGTATTTTGAAATTTTGGAAGAGAAATTGTGTTCCTAACATACCAAATCTAAAAAGGGAATTTTTGGATGATGATCAAAGCTCTAATTTGTCAATACACCAGGGGAGCACCAAGATGTATAGATATTTGAAGGATAATTTTTGGTGGGACAACATGAAGAGAGTGATTACTGATTTTTTGTCAAGATGTAAAGTTTTTCAACAAGTGAATGCTGGAAGACAGCATCCTAGAGGAGTCATGCAACCTCTTCCAATATATGAGTGGAAATGGGATGATATTACAACAGAATTTATCATGGGGATACCAAATACTCCTAGAAGGAATGATTCAATACTGATCATTACTGATCGTCTTGCCAAATCATTACATTATCTTGCTATAAGAGAAGATTTACAACTTGAATGTCTAGAAAGACTATATATTAATAATGTTGTAAGACTCCATGGTGTACCCCTATCGATTGTTTTTGATCGCGATCCCCATTTTACATAACTATTTTTGAAATGTATTTAGAAGGCCTTGGATACTAAACATCATTTGAGCACTACCTACCATCTTCAAAATAATGGACAATATGGACAGACTATTCAAACATCATACGACGTGTTGAGATCTTTCTCACTTGACTTTCAAGGTATGTGGGATCAATATTTACCACTAGCAGAGTTTTCTTATATCAATAGCTTCCATTCAAGTATTCATATGGCACTATATTAAGTGTTATATGGAAACAGATGACGCACACCAACTTTTTGGGATGAGGTTGGTGTAAGAAAACTCTTAGGCCAAGAACTTCTTGAGGAAACAAGGGAAAAGGTGAAGGTTATCAAAACCCATATCAAAGCAGATCAAAGTAGGAAAAAGAGTTGTGCCAATAATCGGAGGAAGGATTCAGAATTTCAAGTAGGAGATCATGTTTTCAGGAAGTTATCTCCATGGATGGGTTTTATACAATTTAGTAAGTAGGGTAAATTGAGTCCCAGGTACATAAGAACTTTCGAAATTATAGAATGAATTGGGGTTATAGATTACCGTTTGACAATGTCGGAAAGTCTCTCCAAAGTTCACGATGTGTTCCACATATCATTATTGAGAAAATACATGTCTGACCCAACAAATGTACTCACTTATGATGAAATTGAACTGGAACATGATTTGTTTTATTGTGAAGAGCATGTAATGATTTTTGATACCAGAGAAAAAGTTCTGAGAAACCAGAAGAATCGTCTAGTAAATGTTCTATGGAGAAACCATAAGATTGAAGAGGAAATGTGGGAACCCTAGGAAGATATGATGAAGAACCACACAAATCTTTTTATGTAGTGATGTTATAGAAATTTTAATTACAAAAAAAATATTATGGAGGGGGGAATGTAACACCCCAACATTCCACAGTACTTTTCCCTTTGAATAATGCAGTAGCATACATTATACGCAACTTGGAGTTTTAATACACCAAGACCAATCAAACTATCCATTATGAATATTATTACCAAATTTTTTAAATTTTTTAAATTTTATTTTTCAAAATGGACTTCATTTTTTAATTCATAATATTGAATTTAGCTTAGGGTGGGTTTTTGGTATTTTTCGGAAAACATTCAATTTTTCATGAATTGTGAAAAACACATCGTTATTTTTTAAAACTGACATTTTATTTAAATAATAACTTATATTATTTTTATTTATTTTACATCAAAATAGATACATAATACCTATATATGTTCAATATAATTTATTGTAGTCATTTTATAATAATTTGGGATATATAAAATTTTATTGAACTTTTTACCTTCTTTTACCCACATTGTCGGAACATTAAAATATTTTCATAAAACATAATTTTACCGCATTTGTGAGTTGGATTTCAAAAGTTTGAGAGACATGGTTGACATCAGTATGTAAAATGTGGTTCAAGAAGATGAATTTTTTTTGGTGAATAGTAACTTTTGACTTTTATTTACCATGGTTAAAAGTTACTTGGGTAATTAAGGGTAAAAATGATATTATAATTACCCTAAAACTTGAACTAATTCTATTGTACAAGTCTAATTCGACCAAAAAAACCTTAGGAATAAAATATGATCCTTTTTGTCCACTTGTATTAGATTAGTACATTTATTATTATTTTATTAAAAGATGATTTAAAAGAGTTAAATTCATTGTTTAATAACAAAAAAAATTTAAAATAGGGTTACACACAATATAAATTTGACAATCAATATTCATTAGAAATTAAAAAATATTTCCTACATAATTATTTTTTATTTATAATTTTTAGAAACAAACTAGTTTAATTTATTTATGACACAATGATTATACATAAATTACCATAATAATGAAATATTAAAAATAATTGGTATTATAAATATCCAAATAAATGTAAATTGAGACTTTTAATGAATTCCACTAATTTTATAGTCTAATATGACATGTTTAGGTTGATTAAATAAATTTTATTCGAAGTGATAAAGTTTTTATGGCTTTCAAAATAATCAAATACAAAATAGTGTCAAAGTTGACATAATTGAGTTTTTAAAACAAATACCATATTATTAATTGATATAATATTTCTAAAATTATAATTAGGAGCCAAAAGTCTTATATATTGTTATATATATTAATAATTAATCACATGGGGTTCTATTGGCTTGTTATAGTACGTTTATGAACCATATAATATAAAACTACAAAGAGACATGGAAAATGTAAAACTATTAAACTAAGAGTTAAATAAAAATGATAAGGTTATTATAGTGACCTAAACCTATCCAAAAACTAATGTTTGAGATTTTTTCGACCAATACCAACATTATCCTAGAAATAAATCGTTTTGGAGCCATTATAAACAGAAAATTATTTTATTATAAAATAATATTTCAAGATTTTCCTAAAGTGGCCCTCACCTCTCTTATAAAAGTATACTTCACCTTCTCTTAATTTCACACCTCCATATCTATTTGCCTCTACCAAAACCTGCCCAAATATATTTAAAAATTTACTCCATTCATCCTATAGGCCTTACTTTTGTCATAAATCCAACCTATGGATCCCTTTTGATCAAATCAAAAGGAAGAACCCAAATAAAAGATAAATATTTCATCACCTCATTCAAGTTTTTTCTTCTTCCACTTCCTCTTTATTTTTTATTTCATTTATAAATTAGTAACTCCAATATATTCTATATATTGTGATGTTTTTATAAAAAGGGACCAAAAATATTCATTATTAAATCCATCATATAAATGAAAAAGTCACCATATGTGCGTATGTACGGCTTACCATCTCCACGTCATGGTGTAGTTTGTTATTCAAACACTTCATTATTTGTATGTGTATAATAATGAGTATAAATGATGTAAATAATAAATACAACATGTTAATGATTCTTTATATATGATATACCATCCAATTATGTACCATTTTACCATCAATATAATGATATTGTCTGTCATATGTATGTACGAATTACTACTCCATGAACACGATGATATTCATTCCCCATCATAATCATTTAGGAATAATTTTCATTTTAGTATTAAAAATAATTTTTATTAACATTATATCATTATATATATATATATATATATATATATATATATTTGAGTAAAATACATCTTATCCATAACAATCATGACTTATGTAACCAATAATATAAAGGAAAACGAATCAAATAACACCTGAAACAAATGATACTACTAAAATATTATTAACAAAGCAATATTATAAGATCATATATGATATTATATTTATGTATATGATTCTTGTATAATATAGTAACACTTTTTTAACTTTTATATAGAATTTTAACATAACATAGACTAATAAAAAGTACAAGGATGGGGTTAATTTCACAATCTCTTTATTATCTGAGGTTGATTTTACGTAAGTATCCATTGGGACCTCTTTATCATCCTCATCCATGTTTCTTAAAAATGTATTTAAAAAATTATTAATATTTACTAGACTATGGGTTAATGTTATTTATACCCTTGTTTTAATTTTAATAAAATGGTTTTAATGTAATCATTATCTCATTTTCCAAAAAAGGTACTTTATGAACTTTTCAACAAAAATAAGGTAAGAATGCATTTTTTTAACATATACCGACGATCTGGCTATTTTCCACCATTATATCATTTTCAAAGATTCCCATACAATCTTATAAGAAAATTTTAAAAACCTGTTTTCTTTTATAATTATGTTACTTTAAATTGTTTTACAAATAGAAAGAGGTATTTATTTCAAATAGTTTTCATTTCGTCTATGTCAACATTCGTTGATGGATTTTAATCTTGTTTGGTGTTCATTTATTATGATACAAATCATTCATATTGTATTGAATATTTTGTGATATTTTTGACTATGGATGTGTTATTTTAACCCCATTAATGTTTTATCGATAAAGTACTGACATTTCATATGCTAGTTTTGATATGAATGTTTATGTTATGTCTAAGCCCTCTCATATGAGGAATGAAATGAGTCAGTAAGTGACACGTGGAGCCTTATATAGATCCTCTATGAATCGGTAGGTCTAATGAGACAATATAGTGTCTTGGCACAAGGACATGACAAAATCTTATATGTAGTCATTGCACAGGGCCTTGACTATAAGGTTATGAAGTCAGGGATTATGCATGCCATGATTATCTAAGTTGCTATTGATATTTCATGTGATTTTTTGACTTTTATAATATCCATGTGAATTATTAAATTGAATTATTAGATTTTATATTTTCCATATTATTCTGATGATTTTGTTTAAAGGGCTTTTGTTTTGTCTTATACATTTTCATAAATGTTTATGCTTATTTATGAATGTTTTCGCTATATTGTTATCCATACTGGGAATCTGAGCTCACCCCTTTCTATGTTTTATTTTTCCTAGGATGTAAAGAAATATTTAATGGTTGAACTGTAGGGATAAGATAAGGATATAAGTGGGGTCAATGGGGACAAAATTTCGTTGATGTTTTTATTTCAAGATGTAATGAAAAATTGATGAATGTATCTAGTATTTCTAAGGCTACTAAAATGATCAATATTTCAGGACATGATTCCTTGTATCATGGAAATGTTATGTTATAATTCACAGAATCTAGGTATCTTGGGTCGGGGCGTTACATTTAGTCAGAATCTTTAATTCAAATTTGTTTTTAATTATAAACCGTTATTTTCTAAATATATGACTATTTAATTTAAAACTATTAAATATTTTGTAATATATAAATATTTATTATATATATTATCTTATATATATATATTTAATATAGATTATATATTAAAATTATCAAAAATCATCTAATTAATAAAATGTTTAAACTTTTTCACAATTTACTTATTTTAATTTTTAATTGTTTTTCATTTTCATTTTTAAAATCTATATATTTAATAAATATTTTTTTTGTATTTATAATATATATATTGTATAATAAATTTTTTATTTCTTATAAATAATTATTTAACTAATTAAATTAGAATTATTTTTTAAATAAACTCATTTTTTATTTATTATTTATTTAATTATTTCATTTTATTTATTGAGACCATTATTACGGCTAAAAAAGTGATGAGAAGGAACTCCTATATGGGTGATAGAAATAAATCGCTGATAAAGTGTATCCTTTATCAGCGCTAGAGAAAAGAATTGATAAATAGTTAAATTTAGCAGAGATTTCGTTAGTGATGATAAATATGTCATTTTTAGCACCTTTTTCTAGCGTTGATAAATACCCACCCTGTTAAATGTCGGGTTTATTGTAGTGAATGAACTCTTCCATTTTATGTCATGATAGAATACATGATCTCTCTTGATCATAATAATATTTTGAGAACAATGAACCAATCATTCTAACCCCACTCAAAGCCCCCCTTCCCCTATGATGATTTGGGTGTATTATTACACATAGTTGTGAACTAGTCCAATTCCAGGACCCAGAAATACAATTTTCCATATTTAATAACTCAAGGTCCTAAATACATATATAATTACAGTAAATAAAATAATAAATGATATAAATACATTCCTCTAGCCCATGGTATTCAATATCAGCACCAATATGTCACTTTCATACCCTAAGAAGATATTAGTACTCCTCCTTAGTAAATAATAGGGGGAATTTATCTTTCCTGAGGGCCTCTCACTATCATGTATCATAACAATATCTACCACACTAACATAACACATGGTCTAATGAAATAAATTTTCCCCACATCACTCTATCCTGATGATCCATGACCAAAACAAGCTTCTCAACCATGATAGTGTCGGACTCCATAAACCCAATTTTTTATTCAATCTTACGAGATGGGTCTATATGATTATTTATAAAATGATAAAAATGAATATTTTCATGAGTATCTATTGGCTGAAATGGATAACATATCTGTTATTTAAACATCATATGAAAGTCAATAATATCAAATTTCCCATTACAAAATGATTGTACATCACACAATATTCTGAAATGGTGATATCCAAAATGAGGATAAATTATAATAAACATACAATCCCAGTATGAAAAATTGAAACTATCAATGTATATAGTTGATATATGATATTTTATTACTCTTAGTCATATTTAACCACATCAAAATAAGCTAAACCGTAAGTTTCATCTATTAAACAACTGTTAGTAAAATTAGTGAACCTTCCCCCAATATTGACTTACAATGATTTGAAAATATTTTATATATATAATAAAACCATAAGTGAATAATTTTAGTGAAAGATTTATAAATGTAATTATAATAAAATTTTACAAACATTAAATATTTCTCCCCTAACCCACTTAATTCAGTCATAGATTTTAATCACATATCCCCCAAAGATGAAATAATCCCAATATATGGAATCCTATGGACATATGATTTATTGTGATCAATTTAATTGGGGAACTAATTTTATAATGTAGGCCCTTATATG
Source organism: Viscum album (assembly GCA_963277665.1). Taxonomy (NCBI): domain Eukaryota; kingdom Viridiplantae; phylum Streptophyta; class Magnoliopsida; order Santalales; family Viscaceae; genus Viscum; species Viscum album. The sequence goes on along the minus strand of OY728127.1, from coordinate 420,489,165 downwards.
GAATATAATTATTAAACATATATCCATAATAATTTATTGTTGATAACAATTAAAAAAAATCCTCAAAATCTATTATAATATAGGTTTCCACATTCTTAGGAAATATTTTACTCCTTCAAAAGATGAAAATGTAAAAATTTATTCAACCAGTCCAGAATCACCAATATCAAATTCAACCCACTTGGAGGATGATCCATTCCAATGAAAAATAATATATATATATATATGACATAATATTCACAATATAGTGGCATGTGGATAAAATAATTATGTAGTGTCTTGGTGATTAAGAAATATGTTTTTCTAGTTTAGAATCATTATAAAATTTTGATGAACAGCCACATTATCTATGGAAACAAATAAATGTATTTGAAATCCTAAAAAATGTAATATCCCTGAGGTTCACTTCAAAACTATAATGATTCCCATATTCAGTAACATCCTATATTGGGTTCAAAGGAACAAAAAAATGATTTCAAATGAAATGAAACCATCAAGAGATTGAGACCAATCCCCAGAGGTTTCTATAAAATAAAAAATAGTTTCGCTATTATTATAACATTTGGGATATTCGGAATGTTGTAGAAAAACATGATCACTCATTTATGGTCTAAATAATAAACACTCCATGATTGAATTCTCTTCTATCTCTCCCAAATCGAATAAAATTTCTACAAACATGCTAAACCAATGTCAACCATCCAATAAATTTATCACCATAGAGGTCCAAAAATATTTTCTCAAGGAATAAACCACTACAATCCATTTTACTAGGGAATGACATGACTTAAAATCAAAATCCTATAGATACTCCACCCATAAATTCTATTTCAGATTTGAATTAATATAATTAACGATATACTACAACATTTTATGATTAGAATAAATGGGAAGGAATTTTCAAAAGAGGTAGTGGAATCATATTTTGAAACCTTGAATCATATGCACAAATTTAGAGACATGGGTAGGGACATTCTTCAAATGAAGGTGTGAAAACGAAATATCTAAAAGAAAATAAATTACCACACTATATCAGTACACACTATGAACTAGTAACTAAAGAATTAAAATATAGAGAATAACACTCTCTAGTTACGGAATAATATGTATGTTAACATATGTTAATTTGAACATCAACACTGAATTGCACCTCCAAAATTTATTATCCCATTAAAATATAAATTTAGTTTGAGTCAATTAAATTAATAGAGAGGACAATCTATATAAATCCTAAGAATAAAAACAATAATATCCTGTAATTCCCAAAAATATTCTAATAATAGAAATATTCCCCTATATTTCCTGGGATATAACTACATATACCTTTATATAAAAAATATAATCCATTATAAAATACCAATTTACCCCAAAATTTTTATCTATTTGATCTAGAACTTAAAATTTAAATGAAGGAAATACATGTGATGTTTCTTTTAATTCACGTAATGATCTCTAAATGGTACCCATAATATTACATCATATTTAATCAAACTAATATTCATCCATTAACAACGTGGTGAATTCATCATGGTACTGACTGAATATCCAATTCATCCAAACCCCCAAAATAATAGAGTAATTAATAGTGTAGAATTGGATAACATAGTGATCACAATTCCACAATAATTTAATGAATTCTATTTTTGGAATATATGATTATGTGACTCTCATATAGTAGATTATTGATCTATGGGTTATAATTTTAGGATATCAAGATCCATTGAATTTCTCATGAAAATCCCAAGTCTATTAAAATGGGTAAATCCTCATTAAAATGATATGATTAACCTTCTAGAAATCAATTCATGTTAGATAGTTTTTTTCTATTTCATAGAATAGTGAATTGGTTATTCCCATGATGACAAGGAAGAGTAAGTAAAAAAATTTCTTCCATATTATTTAACTAAGCCTTTAAATTTTTCAACATATCGTGTCTTATATGATATAATTGAAACTATATCGGGATTATTTATATGAGTAAATTAGTAGATTACTTTAAATCCCAATATTCCAAAAAACCAAAAATATATTTACAGAAATCCTCATATTCCTCAAACAACACCCTTGAAAACTGACTATCTAAACACTTATTTAGTAATATGTATGAAAATATTAGATATCTAACACAAAATAAATACATTATATAGTGATACATTCCCTTACCTAACTAATCCTGGATCGCACTCACCTTTGGATATATTAGTGTTAACATTAAGAGAATGGATCCAAACCTTCTTGATGGTAAATTATTACATGAAAATTGTTGACAAACATCCAATCCATGTTGATGATAACATAAAATTCATCAGGAGCATGAATGATAAAATCCAACCCATTCTTTTTATAATAAACAAAAATTAAGCACTAAGGAAACATAAAAAACTATTCTATAATTTTTATAAGGGGATATAATGATCAATAAAATTTTACACCAACTGTGATCAAAATACTATTTTTAAAATTGATGTTGGTAAAAACATCATGTATACAATAAAATCATAATAAATTAAATTTTAAATTGAATGATATATAAAATCACAAAAAATGATCACTGGTGGATCCCCACATACTTTTTATGGATCACTCCATGTTAACTAATTTCAACAACGACAATCACTAAGATAAAGCAATAAGAAATCTAAAAATACCACCATCAAATGTGACTCCTTTACAATTAATTGTATAAAAACTAATATAGATTGTGTGATAACCTAGATCGACACATGAAAAATCTACTATGAATAACAAACTTTTATATATACCATAATTTCAAGTAACTACAGAAATCAAATTTTAACCATCAATAATTAAAACATATATAAAAAAATATTAAATCAATTATATCCAATGAAATTTTCATGTTTAGAGATTCAGACAGTAAGGGAAAAAATTGACTAACAGACCCATACCTCTCTCATAAAATGCACATTGCTTATATTATATAACAAATTACATAATCATTAATAAATATAGTATATATCCAAAACAATTTCTCAACACATTTTACTCATATAAAAATGATATATATGATTCATTTTCTAATAAACTCGGAAAATGGAAACATAAGAAGAGTTGTATCAAATTATCAGTAAGAAAAAACATATATCAATCTCTATATAAGTATGAAATTACATGAATAATATGATAGAAAAAATTATAATAAAATACTTATAAATATCTAATCTAATTACCTTTTAAAAAATTTATGGTTAAAAATATAAACAAAAAAATGAAAAATAATAAATGATGTCATAGTGACTAAATGAATAATTTAAGGCTTGTTGATCATTATATCCAAGGCCTAAGACCATAAATTTTTTTCCATGAAGGAAATATACAATAACTCATTTGTTCCAACAATTTCACAACCAAGACATTTTACATATATTGGTTATCCATAAACCAAATCCTCAAACCTTTTGTCCCATGAGACAAATTTATTCATTAAGGTGATATATAATACTAGGTCTCTCCCATCACTTAATTTAATCTAATGAATTCAACATATAAATTATATTGATATATTTATAATTAATAATCCAAAATTATTTTTATTTAACAAATATTATTGTTAATATAAAAATATATGTAATTTGAACAGTTTTCCTGTCAATAATTAAACATTATCCATCTCGACAATGAAAGTGAATTATAAAAAAATACATAATCAACTTTTCTGGGTAATAAATAAACATTCATAGCATCATAATTATCATAGATATTTTTCAATATTTCCCCAGTCAATTGATGTTTAGAATATTGGTTAACACCCTTCAATCAATGAAATTAAATATATAGTGTTTATAGTGGAAGGAATTGGATAGAAAATCATGCTTATAATAGAAAATTACATGGAAATATTAAGGAATAGGTAGATCATATACTAGATATAAAATATCATTAAATAACCGATATAGAGAAATAATGTTTAAGGTATCATTTTAATGATATCCTTTATCATGCATAAGATATGCAAATAGAAAATTAATTGGATGAAAATACACTTTTTATGTTTTTAGAAAACTCACATTGGGAATAATAGATATCCTTATTATTTTGAAAAAATTTAAGTAATAATACTAAGTGTTTAATATTTTAATTTATAAATAAAAAATTTTGAGATTTTTTTTTTCCTAGAACATAAACATTTGGTGATAATATTTTCTCATTTTGTGAAAAAAAGAGATTTGATAAAACCTATTTGATGAATTAGTAAAAAATAAGAAGTTCCGAGTCACTTCCAATGATAATTTCAAAAACATGAAGTGAAAAAATTGAACGAAATTAAATTTTAGAAAAAAATATAATAATAGATCTACGTACTTACATATTGTGTCTCGAAATAAATTGGTGTAGAAGGTAAAACATTTGATATTTTTAAGGATGGAAAGTGTCTGTAATATTTCATAATATGATTATTGAAATCCCATATTTCAATTATGGGTATTAAAACATTCTATTGAATATTTGTATAAAAAAATAGGGAGTACAAATCAGTTAACACATAAATTGTGATTCCAAATATAATTTATAAAATTTTTATTAATGGAAAATAAACAAAATAAGAGAAATCATAATTAAAGAGGATAAAAATAATATTCAGCAATGGTATTATTGTTATATAGATTAAATTAATCAAGGATAATGATTTGAATTAGAAGGTTAATTTACCTAGAGTGAAGGATATGGTACCATGAAACAAATTATTATGGTGTAAGAAATAAATCATAGAAGAAAGAACAAAATAAGGTCTGTCATAACAAAAAATAGGGAATTTGTTAATAAAAACCCACTACATCATTAGTATATTTTCAATTTATGGATATTTAAAGAACAGAAAATAAATAGATATTCAAACCCCATAAATTTTATAAGCATGGATATAGAAATCCATTTTTAATTAATTACTCCAAATATAATAATTGATGGTTCACACTATGAAATATTTCTAATGGATATAAAAATTGATCAAACAAAACCTTACTTATTTATTGATTCATTATATGTATGTTGTAAACTTATTGAAAAATAAAATTATGTTTATTTGAAAAAAATATTATGAATCATAGTTATCTATATTTTATTTATGCTGAATTTTTTATTCTCATATTACATTTATTTGTTTTATAGTTCTTTTGTTTTCATGAAAATTTAATTTGAGGGGGATTGAATCTATAGTTTTAGTAATGGATAATTTTATGATAAAAATTACATTAAATAATTAATATTACAATTATAGTACTATGAAATAATAATAATGTTCCTAATGAATTATAATAACACTTTTTATGGTTTTCATAGTTATCTTGGATAGATTTCTATAACATCATTCATGAAAGTGGTTAAACCATCCACAAACATAAACACATTATATCTCATTTTGTAGGTATGGCTAAGGATGTGAATAATATAAATATAATAGATAAATGATGATTTAAATTATATATTTTTATTTCAATAATTAAAATTTTAATAGGACTGGATAATTAAAATAATTATATTATTAAAAAAAACTTATTTCATATAGGGGTAGTCCGTGAAACACATGAACAACATTCTTTTGTCTTTATAAATGGATGGAATTGCATAAAAATTCCTTTAATTTATTAATTAATTATAATAATGATACTGAGGGAATTATATAATTATAGTCAGTATATGTATTGAGTGGAATTATTTAGATGAGAATGATAAGGATTAAGAAATACACCCTTGGGACCGTAAACATTTACTTGATGGTATCATTGAAAAATGAATCGAATAGGATAAAAATTTTAGAAAATATGATTATTAACAAGAGAGGGTATTCTATTAGGACAAAAAGTGTTGATTTTAATGATGATAGTGAATGGAATTGTTGTTGCATTATGGGGTGGAAGTGTTTCTCTTATGTAAGTGAAGAAAAAGGAACTTTTGTGAACACCCTATAATTTTTAATAATATAATTACACTATTAAATTGTATATAGATAATAAAGATATAAATAATGTATTTTGGGGTGAAATTAGATGAATAAATATGAAAAATATATTTTTTCGCATTTTCAAAACATTTTGGTGGTAATTTGTTATTATTTATTTACTATCATGATTTTTTACCAGGATATCTATTTTTCACCAAATTAAAATTTGTTTCAATAAACATATATATTAACCCATCCTACCATATTTGTGTGTTCTATGCCTAAATATAATATTTATTTCATGTTATTCAATTTATAATAATAATATAATTATCTTTTAATATAAAAACATTTATATATTGAAAAAAATGTATCTATTGGAAAATGTTGTTTTAAACATTATGTATTCTTAATAATATTTTGTATTTACTTTCAATATAAAAATTGATAATTAAATTATTTATATGAATAAATTTTATATTAATGAATCATTTTAGAATATATTAATGTTTTATTAGATAAAAATTATGTAATGTTAATAATGCAATTTCAGGAAAATAGATGTTCGACCATTATCATGGAAATTAACATTAAAATTTGTAATAAAAATATTCCTACAAATAATGAAAATAATATTATTATATAATATGATAATACTGACCTAAAATATGAAATATAAATTTTTATTTAATTTCTAAAAGTTATAAAATCATTGAATTTAATATACAGGAATAAATCTATTTTTAAACTAAACTAATACTTATTTGTCAAAACTGATTTAAATGGGGTTTATAAATAAATAGTATAAATTTTTATTTATGTATCTTAAAATAAACTATATATTTTTATGTAAATTATTCAAAATAATTTATCTCATTATTTTATTAAAATAATGTTGAAAATTTGATGTTTTTACCAATATCGCCATTTTTTCAATATTCACCAAAATAGAAATGTTTACTTTGAAATCCCAAATAAGCATAAGATAATATTGACATCAAAAATCTAAAATTTAGTTTAATTTTGGATAAAAAAAATTACTATTTTCTAAAATTTACAGATTAAATAATCACGTAAAAATATGAATAAGAATATTTTCACAGTAAAATAACTCTTTCAGAAATCATAACTATTTTTATTATTTCCTTCTATAAATTTTTTATTTTGTTATGGGTCATATATTATTTATTTTAAAAAATATTTTAACCGATATATATTGATATTATCAAAAAAAACTAAATTTTTTTAGAAAGTCTATACTCATGAACATAAATTAACCATTTCAATTATTTACCTACTCTAATTGAATATTTTTCAACTCCATAGTTTTAGTAATTAATATATATATATATCATAAATTGGTTACATAAAAATTTACCTCCATTTCTATGTAAATATTTACATGATTATATAATTTCTAGTAGTTTTATTTGATACATTGTTTACTGTGAAAAAAGTTATTTTTCTCATTACATTTATAAAAGGAAAATAAAATTTAATATATCAAAGTGTTACATTCTCCTATAATAAAACAAGTTGTACCCTCATAATTTTTAATTCTCTCTCTCTATGTATACTATTTGAGTGCATAGTCATCATAAAAAGACATGTATTTTAATTTATATTTATATATCAATGTTTTCATTGTAGATTAAAAAAATATTTATATTGTCTATAAAGAACTTAATGAGAAAAGTAATTTCTATAGGATGTTTAATGTTATCATAAATTAATGATCATGAGTTTATTTATTTAGTTTATTATGATTTAAAAATAAAAAATTTCTTTTATCCCTTTTCAAAGTCATTTATTATTTTTTAAACATCATAAAAAATCCATGTAAATACATGATCTAAAACATCCCATAATCATTGAAGAGGACTTAATAATAATCATACCACTATGTGTTTTAAATTATAACTCAACATCTGAAATTTATAAAGAATTTATATTTTCTAAAATATTTTAAAAATAATTTTATTATCCTCTTTAATAGTATTCAATGAATAGGATTTTCCTTGTTCCCAGTGTCAAGGTGGTTCATGGTGGTTGTTATACCAACATTCCATTAGATTATTATATTGAATTGGACAGTTCCCAATTAACATAAAACTGAAGAAATTTTTTTTTATAGCCTCACTCCATACATTGTATTAATGAAATTGATGAAATTAATTTTTACACATAATGATAAATCACATTCCATTAATGTAGGCTGTATGGTGTGACTTCTAAAAATATTGACATATAGTAAACTAAATAATCTTTCATCCATCATCAGTTTCACCTGAACATCAATTAAAATCTCTATTTATATTATTTGGTGTATTTATGGATTAATATTTGTTCCCATCATTAATAAAAATTAATTATTTAAGCATTTTAATAATCTCATGACTTTTCATTCCATCACCATTCTCGTTAGGCTTCTCATTAAGATAATATTTTTACTATACATGAATTATATTTTTAAAATTGTTCATTCTCATCCCATTCATTAGTAAAAAGAAAATTTTTTAATTTTTCAGTATGTACAACATAATAGTGTTATTTAAATATAATTAGATGTTGAATTCGAATTTTATTGCCTTTTTAAATTATTTAATTAACATTCTATACAACTTAAATCACTCATAAATCATTATTAGTCTCATTATGTTGTGTTATATCATTTTCTTGATCATAATATATTGTTTTTAATTTACTAAAAATTTAAAAATAATAAATAAATAATATCATTTTAGTGTGGCTATCGTGTTTTGAGGTATTTTGAATACTCATCTTTCAATAGAGTGAAGCTTGATTGAGTCCTCAACCAACATTTTTTCTGGGTGATTACCCTTATGTGCATCTATGCATAAGCCGCATCAACATTCTAATATCAAGAATAATATTCCATTTCTAGAATAAAGAAATCTAATTTAAAAATCATATGAATGTATTCATATACATAGTCTTATCCTTAATACTATTAATTAGGTTGTTCTTTATTTTTCTCTTTTCAAAATACATAAAAAATTAAGTATTACCTCATCTAACCTAATGGGATATCCATAACATTGAAGAAACTAACAAAATTATTATATAAACACATAATGAATTTTATAACCCTTAAATGATCATCAACCAATGATATCCAAATCTATAATGTTACCCAAACCCTTGTTTGATTCCAAATGTAATCATCAGACCCGCACTCCTAGAATCTAATGCAGATAAAATGTTCTTTAAAAACTATCATTGAAAATAAGTAAATAGACCAAAATTTTAACACAAATATTTACAATATAACTAATAAATATTGTGTCCCATACATTCATAGGTCCTTTTTAGTCTAGAGTTTTAGAGTATTTGGAAAAAATATCAACTAATAAATAAATGTCTTCCTCATCTAGTAGACACTTATTATATTATAAAAAAACAAATTAATCTATAATAAGGATTTAATATCTACTAGAAAATCATACACACATTCTACTCTTCTAATAATATAACATATTTTTTTTCTTACCTAGGTAAATTGAACAAGAATAAGGGATATTTGAATAGCTCATTAAGGGTAAATGTGTATCATAATCAACCAAGGGGTGAACACAAAATGAATAATATGGTAGAAAATACCAGATAATGATATAATTATATATAATTAATCACATGTGAATGATTAAAACCCATGATTAATGATAAAAAACACAGAAAATATTTATTTAATTTATTACAATGGAATGAATAATGTCAGAAATTTTAATCTTAAATGTTAAGGCCTCCTTCAAGTAATTTTTCCCAAAAAAGGTAATAACCAATACAGAACACATTCTATAATGGTCTCAAATATGATATCATTCTTTATTTTGGTATGAATACACTAAAATACCATAGCATTTGTCTCATCAGAAAAACTAATTCATTTAGTGTCAATAATATAATAAGCCCCACATATCACACATCTATGTACTTTTGATACACCATATGAAAGACATAAATTTCATTATAATGAATAAACAACTATTCATATAATTTAATAACAATTCTTATTGAGATAAAAAAATATAAAATTTTAGAATATATCCTATAATTTAACAAACCTGATAATCTAGATAAGTAAGTTACATTTTTATACCATACAAAATCACCATACCTAACTAGTATATAATCATCGATATTAAAATAATATGTATAAAAATTTTAAAAAATATCCCCAAAATAATTTATATTGAATATATATTAACCACATTTAGTCAAATGAAATAAATATAGTGTGATCATAATTGTATGGAACTAAAATAATAATAAATCATTAAATAGATGATCATGTAGAAAGAATAATAGAATGATGAATCATTTATTTAATGCAAAAGAACATTATAGAAGCCCCATAGATAATGAATTTGGATTTTATCACATTATATTTATCCTCAAACAGGAATTATATATGTCAAATATAAATGATTTAGATTAAAAACTGTGATGACCCAGACTCGGATGCCACTTAAGAGGTTCCCTGAGCCCGGTGGGCCATATGGCCTCAAGCACTTCTTCTTGAATGTCGAAGGCTACCCACTAGCAGTAAGGGCCCAGGGTGTATCTGTGGGAAGAAAATGCCCTCATTAGTATTTTGTATCATTGTGGAATAGATATAAATGAATAGTAAATAGAGGAAGAAATATAAATAAATAGAGGAAGAAAAATGATGCAACAGATAAACAAGAATAACGATATGTATATCAGCTAGAACAATAATGATGTATTGTCATGTTAGTAGAAAACTAGAATGCATGGATACAAGAAAAAAAACATAACATGTTCCACAAGGTAAAACAAAACATAGCCAACTCCAAGAATCCTGAGATCCAACTTGTTCATCTACTATCAAGATCCATCTTATCAATACACAATCAAGTATTGAAAGTTGCATTCTTCCATTGGTCAATACATGTTACCATGTAATCTACTCCAGGTACCAAAGAGCACCCAGAGAGGGTGTGAGATAAGTCTAAGTAGGACACCACCAACAGTGTCTATAACATCCAGCCTATTTAATGTAATATAGTAGTGTTCAGGAATATATACATATTGTAAAGTAAATATTACAATATAACTAAATAAAAAAGTACATGTTTCATACCATAGCTGGTGTCTAAACCTATAACCAGTACATTAATTAATCAATTAACATTCAATGTTAAAAGCTCACATGAAGCATATCCTACACTAACATTACCTTGTGATATTATAATTAGTGAAGGCCACAATATGTAATTAGGCAAAAAGACAATGATATCCAGTGATGGAGTTCCAGGGAAAAAACTAATGTAACGTAAACTCATAGAAATCTAACTAAGTAGTATCTAAGTCTAGCTAAGGGCTAAGAGTGTAATCCATGGAGCATAATCCAAGGCATTTCACAATAAGGAACCTACTGAGTCGAAGGTGATATTCCAAGGTAAAACAGAGCTAAGAAAAGACAGGGGACCAATGAGCGTTCACCATGGAACCTACTAGTAAATGATGGATCCAAAGAGTTTATTTAAGTTATCCTTTAAGAAGAAAGGGACACAAAGGTAGTATACTGGGCATCCAAGGAATAGACAATAACTAGAATCTAGGTGGGTATCATCATATGAAAACCCTATCATTAAATCAGAATGGGGTTCCCAAGACCTAAGTTATTCTCCTCTCAGAATCCAAGGCGAGATTGAGTCAGTCCATTCCTATTTAATAATGAAATCATGTAATAATTCATTCGGTTACAGTTGTGAATTACATTAGTGTGGATAGGTTATGTAGAGTGGAAACCATTGGTCCAATCCATTCCTTCCATTAGTGTGGATAGGTCAAGTAGCATTGCAACCATTTAATTAAGTCTTATTTAGTTATTAAGTCTTATTAAATTATTGAGGTTCACTTAGCTACCTTCCATCATCACGGAAATAGGTTCTATAGAAATGTAACCTTTGATAAATATTTTATGATAAGGCCATGTTATATACTTATTATACATTTCCTTTTACATTACATATTTCACATTTTATAAACATTTGTAGGAAGTTACCTTAAGTGGGCAAATTAATGAGAATAAATGGTACTTTTCATTATGAAATTATCATTAACAACATTCCATTTTTTTAAGACGTCCCACGCTTACAAAGGTCAGGAAAAGGCACACCCGAATTGTCTCTTAAAAGTGTGAAAACTCTAAAACCCCAATTAAGGCATAACCTTTGACATGAGGCGGATTGATTTGCGGGTGTAACCACTAAAAAAAGTATCATAATTTGAAATAGCCTAACGATATGATTCTAACAAATATATTTGTGGAATGTAAATTTAGGAAATGGTTTCCAATGAAACCGGTGGTCACCACACGAACATGCCTAAGACAACGAACATTAGGGATGACTTACAGACCATCCACTTTAGGTTTGTAAGATCCTTCTCCTCCGGTACTGTCCCTTGGTTTTCTTCGTATCAGAGTTGATCTAAGAAATGGTGAAAATGCTCATATGGTGATATCTAGGTCGAGAGTGAAGGAGAAGAAGTATGGCTAATGAGAACTCGAGTACTTACCATTGCACATCCAACATGATGAACAGAAGCTCGATTGGAATCCAGATTATGAATATCTCTTGATTCCAAGTATGGATCTTCAAAAACCACAAAATTGAGAGAGAATTAGGTTTATCCCGCATAAAATTGGAATAGGGTGGAAGGGGAAGGATTAACAGAACATTAAGGGAATTTTGGCCATTTGACACATGTTTTTAGCCTATGCACGGTTTGTCAAACTGTGCCCAAACCATGGGAGATAATTCTGTCCAAACCAGGGAAGAAGGGGCATCTGCACGTTTTGGTTGCATGGTCATGCCCAAGCTGTGAAAGGTGCGACTATTTGTTAAAATTCAATATGCATGGTTAGGGAAAATGTGCACAAACCATTCATCTTGGCCTTTTTTCCCAAAAATAGTAGTTTTGAGCTCCAAACAAGCCCTAAACACCCTCATAAGCATTTCTAACCCATTAATAATATAAATTAGGTCCAAAATAATTATTTACTATGAAAATTAAAGGATCCATACCTATGTGAAAACCCAGGTTCTTATAGTCTTCCCTCATAAATGAACTCTCCCCCGAGTTCCCGTTCCAAGGGTAATGAAACTCTATTTGAGAACAACTCTGGACATTGAGCACATACATTGGATTCCCTCTCCCGAGTCTCATCATGTTCTTGGCAGTGATTCCAAAGCACCCATACTAGATGGAGTGACTTGCCTCACAGAACCGTTGTGCTTCAGTCAATGATGCGTACTTGATACTGCTCAATGGTAGAATCAACATCTAACTCAAATTCAATGGGATAAAAGGTATGAGATAGTTCAACAAGATATTGAAGAAGTTGTGAGACATGAAAGATGTCTTGCATGGAATGGTACCTCAAAGGTAATAACAACTGATAAGCTACTTGATTGACTCTCTTTTGAATCTCCAATGGCCTAATGTAATGAGGTAACAACTTTCCCTACTTCCTAAACCATCTATGCCCTATCCTAGGAAGTACCTGAACAAAAAATATATCCCCTACAATAAAATCCTGAGGTCGTCAATTAATATCAGCATAAGTCTTCTGTCTAGACTGAGTAGTTGTCATACGCTTTTTGATCAGCTAGACCTTCTCTTAAGTCTCCAAAACTACATGAGGAAATAATATGGCTGCCTCACCTTCCTTTAGCAAGAACAAAGGTGAATGGAAGGGCCTACCATATAATTCTTCAAAGGTATCCATCTGGATCATCACCTAAAAAATTATTTTATAATAGAACTCAACGATAAGGATATGCTTATACCAAGAACCGCCAAAATCAAGGATGCATTCTCGGAGCATATACTCCCAAACTTATATTGTCTATTCTTATTGTCCATTGATCTGAGGGTGAAAATATGTACTTATATACACATGAGTTCACATATAATTTTGCAAACCCTTTCAGAACCATGAATTGAAATGAGCATCCCTATCTGAAACGATTGTACATTGAACCTCAAGCAGTCGTACAACCACATGGACATACAGTCTTCCCAGTTCATCAACTCAGAAGGACACCCAAAGAGGAATGAAGGGTGCTGATTTTTTAGTAATTATGACTACCCATATAGGATCTCTACCTCTTGGTCAACTAGGTAATCCAACTACAAAATCCATAGAAACATCTTCAAATTTCCATTTTGGGATTGGAAGTGGCTGTAAGAAGCCTGCAGGTCTCTGGTGCTTCGGCTTCATTTGCTGAAAGGTGGAACACCTAGTGATGAAGCCTGCAATTTGACATTTCACCCCAGGTCACCAATACTGGTGTCACATATCTCTATATGTCTTCTAGATGCCTAGATGAACTGTAAAATGGGAAGCATGGGACTCTTTCATCAACTGCTTTCTCACATCTATAGTATCCTAGATAGATCCACATAGACGAAGGATGTCATCTTTGCCTATAGACCAATCCGGAGGTGGGTTATCTCCTGATATACTCTCATAGAGTACCAAACATTAAGGATCCAAAAAATTCATACTCTTCACTTATGAAGGAGGGAATAGGTAACTATTAATTCTGATGGGTATGATTTCTCATGAATATAGTAAAACTCTAGATGAAGTTCATAAAGGAGGGACATTAACATCCATTCATCACCGTCCTCTTGTACGACCTGTTTTTTAGTATTCTAACTCTATGCATCTACAACCATATTGCCTTTTCTAGGCATATAGTTACGCTCAAAATCAAATTATTGAATATATTCGACCAATCGTCACTGTTAGTGGTTCAATTCATGCTGATAAAATATATACATGCGGTTCGTGGTATCTGTATACACCACAGAGCGCTCACCCAAGAGATAATGTCTCCATCTTTGTAAGGCATGGACAACTGCTTCTAGCTTGAGGTTATGTGTCGGGTAATTTCTCAAATGAGGCCTCAATTTCCAAGAATTGTATGTAATGACATTTTTATCCTGAATCAAAACTATTCCTAGAAAAATTCATAATACATCACAGAAGATGATATAACATATACCAGGTTCATGACGAATCTTAATAGGTTCCGAGAAAATCCTTCCTTACTACTCAAAAATGGATTTCTCTCATGCTTTTGAAAACAGGAACGTAACCCCATTCGTTGTAAGTCCAGTGAGATTTGAAGCTATATGTGTGAAGTCTTGTATGAAACGCCTATAATATCCTTCAATTCCTAAGAAACTCCTGATATAAAACACGTTCTTAGGCTAATCCTGGGAGACCACAACACTAAACTTTTTACAGTCAGCAACAACTCTTGATTCTTAAATAATATAGCCCATGAATTGAACATTGTTGATCCACAAGTCGCATTTATCAAGATTGGAATAATGTTTATGCTCTATCAGTGTACACAGAATGATCTCATTGTGTTTTTCATGGTCGTTATGAGTGTACGAATACACCAAGATGTCAACCACAATGACCACTAAAAAATATTACAAATATGGATGGAAACACCAATTCATCAAAGCCATGAAATGGAAGCCATGTTTATAAGACTGAATGACATAAAAAAACTCATACATTCCATAAATGCTAAGGAATGTTGTACAAGGTATGTATGATGGTCTAAATCGCACCTGATGATAACGTGATCATAGGTCGATCTTAGGGGTCACATATTCTCCTCAGATCTAGTCAAAGAGATCATCAATTCGAGGAAGTGGATACTGGTTCTTGATAATATGTTGGTTCAACCATCTGTAATCCATGAATAAATGGAGTGTTTCATCCACCTTCTTAGTGAAAAGCACACGTGAACCCCAAGATGATGTATTGGGCCATATAAAGACTTTTCCCACTAATTCCTCTGTCTTCCACTTGATATTCTGAAGCTCAATAGGTGCCATCCTATTTGGAGAAATGGACACTAGAGTTTCTAATAGAACAAGATATATTATATACTCTAACTCTCTCTCAGGAGGTAATATAGAAAATTCATCAGGAAATAATTCTCTAAAATGATCATCTACTACATGGAAATCAGTTTGGAGAGAACCTTGATCCTCTATAAACAAGATTTTTAATCTAGGAGGTCACTCCAACTAGACCATGATTCTTCAGTCTATCTCTCCCAGTGTGGACATCCCATTCGCCTTTGAAAAGATAACGGCTTCCATTTAGAGATATAAAAAAACCATACGGTGATAACAGTATACAACAACCTGATAGTGGACTAACCAGTCCCTCCCAATAATGAAATCGAAGCCCGTAATCTCAAAAAAATATATATTCCACAAGAAAGAGTAACATACAACCTCAAGGGGATAGTCCCTACATTGGCATATGCCCTTCGTCCGTATTCCCAAAAGTGTATCAAGGGTCATTACACCCTAGTGATACGGTATATCTAGTCCCAGACATTCCACAGTAGATACAGAAATAAAAGAGTTTGAAGAACATGTATTGAACAAAGAAGAAACAATAGTGTAGGCTACTAGAATACTACCTCGTATTGTAGATGGTCCCACAGCTTTATCATTAGGTATTTGCTATAAGGCATGAAACTGACCTGATCCGTGTCTATTTGAAACAGATGGAGTACCATGATCCTGACTGCTCTATTGGTGTTGGTGTTGAACAGGGAACATACATCTATGGCCATGACCTCCTCCTCATCCCGACCTGCGGGTGATACTCCAGCTTCATGGCTAACGTGACAAAAAATAACTCGCTCTTGAAGGTAGAACTGAAGCTTCTCCTTTTCCACTCAAAGATGGTGGAAAGGTCCTACAAAAGTGCTAATGATGACCCATATATCCCCAATCATGACACTCCATAGTGTCTCTATGACACTGGGGATTCGTATACCCTATCATTCCACACTGATGACACACTTCATAGATATCAAACTGGATACTCTGGCTGCCACTTCCCTGATGATAAACCTCAAGGGAACATTTACAGCCACCAGAAGAACTACTAGCCTAACCTGGCACAAATACTTTAAACCCTGTACTCGCTCTATCCCTCATGTTATTCTCATTGATAGTGGAGTAATCCACTATTTCTGAGACGGTAGGACATAAAAATACATTTACATGTGTTTGGATGGCATACTAGAGCCCATCCTCAAAATGCCTAGCACGTGAAATCTCATCACTGGATAGAAGAAGTGAAAATCACTGTAAATCAGTGAAATATGATGAATATTCCAAAACTAACATATTACCCTTCTTAAGAACCATAAAATATCTAGATTTGTCATCTCTCATTGACTATGGAAAGAAATTATCATAGAAGGTAGTCTGGAAGTCCACCCATAACATGCCCTAATGACGTCCAGCTTTGGTAAGGACATCCCACCATATCTTTGATGAATCATGAAGAATTTATGTAGAAATATTGACTATCCACTATGAATAAATTTCTAGATGCTCAATGATAGACATAATGAACTCTAGCCATTACTCAGCTACCTTAGATCCCCCATCCACTAAAAAATTAGGAGGATAAAACTGGTGGAACTTGTGGGTCAGATCATCCATCGTAGTTGCAACTCATGGAGAAAATATCCTAGACTTCTCTAAACGTAGGATACTATCACATAATTGGGCATCAATGCCCATATTTGGTACAACATGTGGTTCCCCATGTGGCTCTCCTAGAAGTAAGACTGGCAGCTCAGGTCCCACCATGTATAAAGCATGGTCATCACCAACTTCCTGGTGAACCACATGAGGACGTTGTGGTGACATTGGTTTACAAATTCGAAGCACACACCTTAAAAAAGTCCTAAAATCATGGAGATAGCATCACTAATGGATTCTGTTTATATGAAAACTCACTAACCATGGCATACTACCCAAACTACCCACTTAGACGACCAGGTATTGGTAAGTGCTCAAGTATAAGTTCAATGTAATTTTTTAGTTAATAATTAAATTCTCTCCATTACCTTTCATAGAAATGACAAGGAAGAATAAGTATGCACAACCAATTCCTTTTAGATTCCAAGACACACTTTATAATGGATAGTCATTTCCGATGAATTAGTTCCCATACACCTATTACCAAAAAAGAAACACATCCACTTATAGCATAATGGATTGACGCAGTAAATTAATCATTTCAACCTTTGAGGGACCATACACTTCATTAATTGAGACATACAGTCACAAAATTGATGCTAATGTAGTACAATTAAACGAAACAATCACTACATCACTCAACAATCATAGGAATGTCAAGCAATTAAAAGCAATGAAATGAACCTATATGGTATGGAAATATGCATGAAACATGAATTCTATGTGCTTATAATGATGCATGTAGTAGTAATCCATGCCCACATATCCTTAGTAAAAAGATTAAATAAATTCCCAAGTGTAATAATCAAAAACACCACACAACATGTGAGTCACCCAATGGTGAAATAATATCAATTGCAATTGGAAAAATATAACAACAACTGCATTATGGGTAACATGGATTTTACCCCAAACATGGGTTCATGACGCCCAATAACAGATTATGACCATGTCCCAAGAATTCCTATTCTCCAATATATTGTCTCCAAATATTTAGTCAAGAAAATAAACCACCTTTGATACCACTTTGTGATGAACCAGACCTGGATTCCACTTAATGGGTGCCCCGAGCCAAGTGGGCCACATGACCTGAAGCGCATCATCATGAATTCCAGAGGCTGCCAACTAGTAGTGAGGGCCTAGACTGTTTCCGTGGGAAGACTATTCCCTCATTTGTAGAGTGTAGAACAATAGAATTTATGTAAATGAATAGTAAACAATAGAACCCATATAAATATATAGAGGAAGAAAACTGATGCAATAGATAAACCAGAATAAAATTAATTGTATCAGCTGGAACAACAATGATAAAATGTCATGTCACTAGAAAACTAGAAAACATTGATACCAAACAAAAAGAATAACATGTTCCAATAGGTAAAATAAAACAATGTCTAATCTAAGTATAATGTGATCCAACTCAGTCAACTTCTATCAAACTCTATCATATCATCACGCTATCAAGTATTCGAAGCTGCATGTTTACCTTTTTCAAAAAATACAACCATGTAATATACTTCGGGTACCAAAAAACACCTAGAGAGGCTGTGAGATAAGTCTTAGTGGGCCACCCCCATGGTTTCTATAACATCTGGCCTATGTACTAGAATATAGTACTATGCAGGAATATATATAAAGTAATGTAATCAGTAAAAAATAAATAAATAACCAGTACCTGTTTCAGGGCTCAGTTGGTCTTAGTACATGTAACCAGTTCATTAATTAATAAATTACCATTTAATGATAATTGTTCATGTGATACTTTTTAAACACTGAAATCACCTCTAGATAGTATATGTAGTGAATGTCCCAAGATGTAACAAGGCAACCAGACAATGATATCTAGTGAGGGAGTTCTCGGGTAAAATCCGAGGTAACTTAATCTCACAGAAAGATAACACAGTTGTATCTGAATCTATCTAAGGGGTAAGAGTGTATTCCAAGGAGTGTAATCCAAGTCATTTCACAATAAGGTGCCTACCGAGTCCATGTTGATCGACCATGAAGAAATGGGGCTAAGTAAAGACATGGGCCTGATAGGAATTCACCATGGCACCTACTAGTCAATGCTGGATCCAAGGAGTGTATCTTATGCGTCATGTAAGATGAAATGGAGACAATGGTAGTATATTGGGAATCCAAGGAATATACATGAATCCGAATTTAGGTCGGTATTAACCAGTAAAAATTATATCCTTCAATCAGAATGGGGTTCCAATGACCCAAGTATTATCCTCTCAGAATCAACAGTGAGCTCAAGTCAGTCCATTCCTATTTGATCATGGAATCATGTAATAATTCATTTTGTTCATGCCTTTCCTTAAATTAGTGTGGATAGGTCATATAGAGTTCAAACCATTGGTCCAAGCATTGTCTTTCATTCGTGTGGATAGGCCATGTAGTGTTGAAACCATTTAGTCAAGTCTTATCTAGTCATTATGGATTATTCAATTATTGAGGATCACTCCTCTACCTTCAATCAACATGCAAAGGGGTTCTATGGAAAAGTAACCTTTAATCTATATCTTTTCATAATTCCATGTTATATACTGAGTATACTTTCCATTTTACATTTCATATTTCACATTTATTAATCATTTGAAAGCACTTACATTAGGTGGGTCAAGTGGTGAGAAAACATGCTAAATTCCATTATAGAATTATCATTAACAAAAAATACATTTATTATGTAGAGTGTCACCTTTATAATGGTCATGAAAAGGCACACCCGAACGATAGCTCAAATGTGTCAGAACCCTAAAACTCCAATTGAGTTATAACCATTGACATGATTTGGATTGAGTTGTGGGTGTAACTGCTAACAAATAATAACATAAATGGAAAAGCATAACATTACGTTTATAACAAGAATAGTTATGGAATGTAAATTTAAGAAATTGTTTCCAACAAAACTGGTGGTCCCCACACGACCATTCCAAAAACAAAGAACTTTAAGGATTAGTTATAAACCAACCCCCTAAGGGTAGTACAATCCTTCTCCTTCGGTATTAGCCCTCGAATTTCCTCAAATCGTAGTAGATCTATGATATTTTTAAAAACCCACACATGAAAATATCTAGGTCAAGAGTGAATGAGAATAAGTATGGCTAAAAATAACTCGATTATATACCATTGTGCATCCAATGTGACGAATAGAAGCTCGATCGGAAGCTAGATGAATAAGATCTCATGATTCCAATTTTAGATCTTCAAATACCCAAAAATTGAGAGATAATTAGGTTAATCGAGCATAAAATGGGATTATGGAGAAAGGATAAAGATTAATAGATCAATATGGGTGTTTTGGTCATTTTACACATGTTTTTAGCCTGCACACTGTTTTTCCACATGGTTTGTCAAACCGTGCACAAACCGTGCGCAATGGTTCTTTCAAAACCAGGGAAAAGGAGTGTATGCACAGTTTGTCTACATGGATATGCGCAAGCCATGCAAGGTGCCACTATCCAGAAAAACACAATCTCCACGGTTAGGCAAACTATGCGCTTACCATGCAAAAATTGTGCAACTTGGCCTGTTTTTCCAAAAAGAGGTGTTTTGAGATCCAAAAAATCCCCATACACCCTCAGAACGTTTTCTAACTTAGTAGGAATCTAAATTAGGTCCCAATTAAATATTTAGACATAAAATTAAAGGATCCATACCTGAGTGAAAATCGGGTTCTTATGTAAAATACATTCGAGGCAATTTATAAAAGTCAATTTTTAAATAATATATTTCCCTAGCAATTTGAAAATTTTATATTTAAATTTTTTTTAACAATTTAATTAATAAACCAAAAATAATAGAGAGGTAGTTTCATAGAAAATAAAAATATGACCTGAATATTTATTCCAATGGAATAAAAACATAAAAACATATTTAATATAAATTTATTTTCATTATCATAAATATGAAAAGTCTTGGTTAAATTACAAATGATATTACAAAACAGATGATGTGAAAAAATTCAATATATGTAATTTTGAAAAATGATCTTTATTAATATATCCTAAAAATTATTTAATGTTTATTAAATAAAATTTATGTTGGATGATATAATATTGGATATTTAATGGATATAAAACCTCTATAATATCATTAAATACATTTTGAAATGATACACCATAAACATAAGTATTAAAATATTCTACTGAAAATTGTTAATGGGAAATAAAATTTTATTAGAAGATAAATCATAAATTAATTTTCCATATGAAAGGATAAATATGGGATGGATAGGTAAATATGGATTAGGATCTGAAAATATTGTGAAAGAGGATGAGAATTACTCTCAAAAATTATATACTTATATATGTATAATTTCTCAAGGAAAAATATATTAATCAAAAGGGCCAGTTCATTAGATGGAATGGTATAGTACCATGAAAATATTATTAGGGTTTATGATATAAATCATAAATTAATCATGTTCATGAATATGAATTAGAATTCCAATTAGGGAGTTTAGATAAATAAAAGTGTTATATCTTTGGTATCATTGGAATAAAATTACTTATAAATAATGAAAATTATATGACACTTTATAGACCATG
Source organism: Viscum album (assembly GCA_963277665.1). Classification (NCBI taxonomy): domain Eukaryota; kingdom Viridiplantae; phylum Streptophyta; class Magnoliopsida; order Santalales; family Viscaceae; genus Viscum; species Viscum album. The sequence continues at coordinate 420,467,112 of OY728127.1, read as the reverse complement.
AATTTTAGTAATATGGATATATATATATATATATATTAGGTATTAATCACACCAAATAAAAAAATGATGTGGTATAATCATAAACATGTCTCAGGGGTTTGAAAATGAGATGATGAAATGCTTATATTGTTCTTAATTTATTTCATGAAAGCGCCTAATTTAAAGAAAAATAAAATTTAGTTCATTAGATACATTATTATGAACCCTATTAATGAAAATATCACTTAATATCAACCATTAATTAACATTTTATATGTATATAGTATATAGATTTTTTATATGTTTGCTTGAATAATTAATTTGTTTTGGCATTTTTCATTAAATTTTAGTGATAATTGATTACATTATAAAAATATGTCGAATAAAAAAATAACCATTATATGATAATAAATATAATTAATTTTAATATTAAATTATACAAAATTAATATTTATGTTCCCCTATTCTTCCATGATAGAGTTTTATGGTGTTGTTCAATTTGGTTGTCAAACAAACACAAAACATTAAAATGCTATATATCGGTCGGGGAGTTTTGTTATTTAAGTTTATAATATAATTTTAATATAATAACAATGATATTATTTAAATTTTATTAATATCTAAATATATTTTTTAATAAACATAAAAAATATTGGTGAATAAATATTTGTTATTTCATAGATATGGTAGATCATACAATTCACGATTTGATGTAGATACCCAATCTTGATGTACATAGACATTACAATAATTTTACGGAATACTTAATACATGAAAAATACAGATTCCCAATGACCATGTTAGTTTACTGACTTTGGAAACATAGAACAAAATCTTCTAACATGGTGAATGATCTTCAACATCTCCCATAATGATCATCCCCTTTCGTTTTTCTACCTACAACATTTCATTATATATTGGGGAAAGGAAAACATAAAAAGGGTGATCTAAAATGCACATTAAGGGTAATCATTGAGACCATAAAACAAACCATAAACATAAGAATGTAAAAACATAATCATAATGATTAAATATCAATATCAAGACTCATAAAAGAAATCATGGCAGTTCGTAATGCATAGATAATAATGGAACATTAACCATGATAAATGTAATGACTCGAATACGGAGCCCCTCCACTGGTGCCCCGTACCCGGTTCACCACATGACCTCAAGCGCGTTTCCCCAAACGCTATAGGTTGCCGACGAGCAGCGAGGGCCTAGGTGAGTCGGTGGGGAAACTATTCCTTCATTCGATAAAGTATATAGTGGAAAGACAACAGTCAATAGCAGAAGTAGTAACAACACGCATAACAACAGCAACAAGATAATGGAAGTAATGAAATACATATAGTAATGATGGCAATGATGCAGCAGGTACAAGTATCTAAGGAAAATATCAACCACAACAACATTCTGAAATACAACTGAACCAAGTGAAAAAGAAAAACAAAGAAAGCTCCTCGGCATCACGATCCACGGATCTGTCCCATTCTCCCTAGCTCCAGTGCAATCAAGAACCTGATGTAGAAGGGTGCATGCCCTTATCTATACCTTCAGAAACATAGTCTGCATGGGCCCAAAAGCATGGCCTGAATAGGGAGTGAGATACAATCCCATTAGGAAATCACCCAAAGATCTATGCCTAACAGTCAATGAATACATGGTAATAATAAAACAAGAAGTGGTAAATAGAAAAGCAAAAGCAGCTACAATCCACAGTTCTGGCAAACAAAGTACACAAGTAAATAGCTAGCAACAATAATGAAAATAGGTATCCCTCAGGGTAGCTTTTACAGCCTAACCCCTATGGTTTAACCCCCGTGTACTAGCAACCCTCTAGGAAGCACACAAACTCTCACCCCTATTGTCCAGCTATGTAATTAAGCAGACTCTCTAGGGAAGCAGTCACCGCCAATTCCCCCTATAGTCTTGTATCGTTCTAAAGGCCCTCTGGGGAAGCACTCAACGTCAATTCCCTATGTGTCCCACTTCAAGGATCTACAGACTCTCTGGGGAAGCACTCAACATCAATTCCCCCTATAGTCTCGCATCATAATTAGAAGACACTCTGGAGAAGCCCTTCCGTCAATTCTCCCTTTGGTCTACTACTCTAGGTTCTCACAGTCCTGATTATAACAAATCATGCTCAGCACGTGTATATCGTCCCATGTAAACCTCAAGAACTACTTGGCTATCAACTAAGGATCAACAGTAATAATAGAACAACAGTTCTGATATCCTACAACTAGGCATGGCAACTGGAAAAATGCCCAACAGGTAAAATAAGCATGTCAAAGTAATCGAAGCAAAAAATAAATTAATCTACTCAAAAGAAATAACCTCTACTAAAGAAATCAAGTAATGCAAGAAAAAAATAAGGGAAAAACAGGAAACACGCAATACCTCGTTCAAGGGTATTGGTGGAATTTTCACATAATATTCATCAAAATTCTATGGAAAGGAACAAACCACCTACCTTGATCCGAGTAGATTGATATATGTGAACCACGATGACAGATTCCTCTTAGAACAACGTAGATATGAGAAAACGCACAAAACATTCATCCCACGATAACATGGAAACAAGGATGAATCAAGAAACAAGGCCAAAGCATAAGGAAGACCTCACCGCTGCGATTCCAACGCAATCGACCGTTCACGAATCAGAGAATGGACGGCGAGGCGGGAGCTCGTCAAAGTCCCGGCCGTACGGTCGCTCTCAGACGGACGAAAACTGGAGAAGAAGATGAAACTAGGGATTAGGCGCGACCATTGTCCGATTAATGAAAAAAAGAAAGTACACGGTGTGTACTTCTTGAGTACACGGTGTGTACTTCAATTTTTCCGTACTTCGAATTAACCGACCTCCACCTCAGCCTTACAAACCATGTGTGTGGCCTGGACACGGCCAGCACACGGCTCTGAGCCAGAAAGAGTACATGGCATGTACTCCGAAAGTGCACGGCGTGTACTTTGAAAATTTCCAGAAAATTCATTTTTCTTAAAAACTCCAAAAACGGGAAAACGTACCTGAAAATAAGATTTGGGTTCTTACAATATTCCCCCCTTAAAGAAAATTGTCCCCGAATTTCACTAATGAGGCGGAGAAGAAGAAACCCCGAACATCTCTGACCATTGTGATCGTACATAAGCCTCCCTCTCCCAAGTCTCATCTTGTACTCGCCCATGCTGCCATAACACCTATACCAGAGGAACAGACCGCCCGCAGAGAACCTTTGTACTATGATCGACAATCCGGATAGGATGCTCCTAGAATGATGCATCCGCTTTAAACTCGACTTCCTCAGGATGAAAGATGTGAGATGGGTCTGAAAAGTAACGTTGGAGCTAAGAGACGTGGAAGACGTCGTGCATGGCCCGATACCTCTGAGGTATCTACAACCGATAGGCGACCGACCCCAATCTCTCCAAGACCTCAAATGGCCTGACGTACCACGGTGAAATCTTACCCTATCTCCGAGTTCTTTTGTGTCCCAACCTCGGTGCAACACGTAGGATAACCTGATCACTGGCCTCGAACTCCAGAGGTCGTCTCTGCTGATCATCATAAGACTTTTGTCGAGACTGCGCTGTAGCTATCCTCTTCTGAATCAGCTCTATCTACTCTGAAGTCTCCTGAACAAGACGAGGTCATAGAAAAGCTGCCTCTCCTGCCTCCAGCCAGCATAAGGGTGATCGGCATGGCCTACCATACAAAGCCTTGTACGGTTCCATTTTAATGGTCTCCTGGAAACTTTTGTTGTAGGAAAAATTCACCAGGGGAATATGCTTCTCCCAAGAACCGCCAAAGTCTAGAATGCAATTTCAGAGCATATCCTCAAGCACCTGGATCGTGCATTCGGACTGGCCATCAGTCTGGGGATGGTATGCTGTACTCAAAAGTACCTGTGTACCCAATGCCTTCTGAAGTCCCTTCCAGAACCGAGAGGTAAAGCACGCATCTCTGTCTGAAACAATAGAGCGCGGAACTTCATTCAGACGAATGATCTCTTTGATGTGAATTCATCCCAGATAATCGACACTGAAGGTCTCCTTGATCAGCAAGAAGTGATCAACCTTCGTAAGCCTGTCGATAAAAACCCAAACAGCATCGTTTCTCCAAGTCGATCTCGGGATCCCCGTCACGAAGTCCATCGCAACGTCGTTCCACTTCCACTACGGAATGGGTAACTGCTATAAAAGCCCTGCTGGTTGTTGATGCTCTCATTTCACCCGATGACAAGTAAAACATCTCATGACAAAACCAGCAACATCCTTTTTCATACCCGACCACCAGTACTGGTGATGATGGTCCCGATACATCTTGGTGACGCCAGGATGAACTGCCCAAACAGAGGAATGGAAATCCCGCATCAACTCTTCGTGTATGTCTGCTGGCACCCATACGCATCCCAAGAAACACAAGATCTCATCCTCGCCCACTGCCCATCTAGGAAGAGGGTCCTCTCCTTACACACTCTCCTGCAGGACTAAGCCTTCCGAGTCTGATAGCTACCTCATCCGTACCTGATCAAGTAGCATGGAGGTAACAGCTACAGAAGATATAAAAGTATGTCCCCGTCTGTCGTGCACCTCTAGATGCATCACAGAGAATAGTTCCATCAAATTCCACTACCTACTAGACTCCTGAACTTCCTGAATCTAAGTTCTCCTACTCAACGCATTTTCCACGGCATTGCCCTTTCTCGGCGTATAGGAAAGCTCGAAGTCAAAATACTGAAGATACTCAACCCACCTGCACTGCCTCAGATTCAGATCACGCTGAGTGAAGATATATTTGAGACTCTTGTGGCCAGTGAAGACCACAAAGTGCTCTCCCAGAAGATAGTGTCTTCAACAATGCAATGCATGAACAACAGCTACCAAATCCAGATCGTGCATAGGGTAGTTCCTCTCATGTGGCCTCAACTGCCAAGACCCGTACGCAACGACTCCATCTCCCTACATAAGCACAGCTCCAAGCCTGACACCTGATGCATCACAATAAACATTGTAGCTCTTTCCTGGCTCTGGAATGACTAGTATCAGTGCTGACGTCAACATCCCTTTCAGCTCCTAAATGGCTAACTCACAAGAATCTGACCGTAAGAACTTCACCCCCTTCTTGGTCAGACCTGTCAAGGGTGCTTCTAGATGAGAAAAGTACCGAATGAAGCGTCTGTAGTATCCAACCAGCCCTAGGAAGCTCCGTACCTCAAAGACGTTCTTCGGCTTCTCCCTGGAAACAACAAATCACACTTTCTCTAGGTCCACTAAAACTCCTGCCTCTGAGAAGACATGACCCAAGAATTGATTATGATCCATCCAAAAATGGCACTTCGAGAGTTTAGCATAAAGTCGATGCTCTCTCAGTGTACTCAGAATGATCTCAAGATGTGTTCCATGGTGTCGAGTGTGAGAGTACACCAATATATCGTCCAAGAATACCACGATGACGGTGTCCAAGTAAGGATGGAACACTCGGTTCATCGTGGCCATGAAAACTATAGGTGCGTTTGTTAGTCCGAAAGGCATGACTGTATACTCGTAAAGACCGTAACTTCTCCTGAAGGTTTTCAGAGGTATATCTGATGGTCTAACAAGCAACTGATGATAATCGGACCTCAAGTCGATCTTCGAGAACACCCAAGCTCCTCGAAGCTGATCGAAAAGGCCTTCAATCCATGTTATGGGATATAAGTTCTTGACCATCAACTGGTTCAGCTTCCGATAATCCAAAAAAAGCCAAAGGGTATCGTCTGCCTTATTTGCAATCAGAATAGGAGAACCCCAAGGAGAAGTACTCAGTCAGATGAAACCCTTAGCATGTAGCTCCTCCAACTACTTCTTGAGGTCATGCAACTCAGGTGTGGCCATCCTATAGGGAGGAATGGTCACCGGTGCCGCTCCTGGCATGAGCTCAATAGAGAACTCTACCTCATGCTCTAGAGGCAAACCCGAAAAGTCTTCTGGAATGACATCCTTGAAGTGATCCACCACTGGAGGAAAGTCCAGCTGTGGAGTCCCCTGATCATCTAGATAGACACTAGCAATCTGGGCTGTCACCCCTCCTAGCCCAGGATGCTCGAGTCCCGCCTGACTCACCCGAACGTCCCTTTCGCCTCTATGAAGAAAAGATTCACCCTCTGGTGAGATGAAACTGACTCTGCGGCAATAACAGTCAACGACTGCCTAGAAGGGAATAAACCTGTCCATACAGAGAATGAAATCATAGCATGTCATCAATAGGACATAGAGATCCCATAAAAATTGATACCCTTCCACCTCGAGAGGGCACTCTCTACCCTGACGTACACTAGATTTCCACGTTCCCAAAGGTGTGTCTAGTGTCAACGAGTCGGCCGAAGAAAATATACAGAGCCCAAGGCTCTCCATGATAGCAACAGAGATAATGATATGCGTAGAAGTAGTATCGAAATGGGCTGAAGAGAAAAACAGAGGCTACTAAAATCGTACCACGAACAGTAGAAGGGTCGGAATCCTGCTCATGATAAGTCTGCTCCATGGTGAATGACTGACCCTTGCCGCGACCCTACACCACTGGCTGACCACTCTAAGCTGAACCTCCCTGCTGGTGCTGAGGAACTGGTGGCTGAATGCCATGGCATCGACCTCCACCTCGGCCCGAACAACTGCAAGAAATCCAGTTTCCCAACTGGTGAGAAACTTGTGGGGATGCTCCTGAACGAGGAATCATTAGAGAACCCCGGTCACTAACTGTTGGTGAGAAAACCAGACAGAAATGCTAAAGGTGACCCATCTTGCCGCAAGACCGGCACTCCGCGGGGTCTCTCTGGCACTGCGGCCTCGTGTGCCCTGCTCGACCACACTGGTAGCATGTCACCTGGCTGCCTGGTGATGCGTCTCGCTTCCTCGAATCACCGCGGGTAGGATACCTATGGTGATTCTTGCTGTCGTCTGGAGGAAAGATAGTTCTGGAAGCAGAACCACCCTCACTCGCAGCTCCAGAGTCTCTTAGATTGCGCTGCGCAATCAGTTCTTGGTTGACGATGGAAGTAATGGAAGTCAGCTGGAAGATGTTCACCTGCGAGCGGATCTCCCGCCTGAGTCCATCCTCAATCTTTCTCACCAAGAAAACCCCACTCCCATCCCGAAGGGGTGTAAAACGCTACAGCTCAGTGAAACAGGAGAAATACTCCATGACATATAGAGTACCCTTCTCTAAGCTCATGATCTCTTGGGCTCGATCAGCCCTCAGGGTCTCTGGGTAGACGTAGTCGTAGAACACGCTCTGGAACTCCTCCCAAGTACTAGCCAGTTGTTGACCAGCCTGTGAGACCACGTCCCACCATCTCTTGGAGGAGTCTCAGAGAATATATGTGGTGATCTTGACTTACCTCTCCGAAGGCATCTCCAGATTCTCGAAGATAGTCAGCATGGCTTCAAGCCATGACTCTGCATCCTGAGGTCCTCCCTCCCCCGAGAATGTGGGGGGATGCTGCTGCTGGAAAACCCACGTCATGTATATGATAGACATGGCAGGAGGAGGTACTCCTTGTAAGGCCTGCATCATCATCATAAAGCCCTCCCTGAACTACCCATCAGCACCCGCAACTGGTATAACAACTGCTGCCAAGGCTGGCCTGACTGGAGTATCGGCAGGAAGTCCCTGATCAGCCCTGTCTGGCATCTGATCAATGCCTGACGACAGACGTATGACTGGACGGGGTCTCAGAGGCATAGCTCTGAAAGATCAAAACCAGACCTTAGATCATGAAAACAAGGACAGAGAACACAGGAGTACTAAACGGAAACAGGGGAAGAAAACAAACATGATTGCAAAACACGACTACACAACGTGCATAAAACTACATGGCGTGTCATCTTAAACCACTGACATGGGCATGTACTCCTTCCCTAAATGTCGTGTATACTTCAAACTACACGGCGTGTTGACCCCAAAACACAGCATGTACAAGAAAACTATCCCCTGCCTGAGTCTCTTTACATGGCTAACCCACATGGTCTGACATTACCCGAGACTACACGACGTTTCTGAAACAAACATGGCGTGCACTAGACAAGGCTTTGGCGGTCTTTGTTTTTGAGTACACGGCTGCCTACACGACTGGACCTTACATGGCGTGCTTCGAGCAAACATGGTGTGTATAGGCGAAGGCGACAGCGTCCCGTGTTGTTCGTGACATGACCGGGTACCTGGGCAAGACTACATGGCGTGTTCCGAACAAACACGGCGTGTGGAAAGGAAGATAACATCGGCCCGTGTTGTTCGTGACACGACCGGGTACCTGAAAAAGACTACACTGTGTGTTCCAAACAACCACGACGTGTGGAAAAGAAGGTAACGTCGGCCTGTGTTGTTCAGGACACGGTCGGGTACCTGGACATGACTACACAACGTGTTCCCTATGGACACGGCGTGTGGAAAATAAGGTCATGCCGGCCTGTGTTGTTCATGATAAGGCCAGGTACCTGGACAGGACTACACGGCATGTTCCCTATAGACACGACTTGTTCTACTCGAGCTTTCCCAGCCCGTGTTGTTAGTGACACGGCCGGGTACATGGCTCTGACTCACACGGCGTGTTCCTAAAGTTACTCCCACGACACTGTGTTCTGCTCACACGGCTTGAAAACTACATGGCGTGTATCCAAAAAGTACACGCCGTGTATTCTAGGTTTTTCTGTGCAGTAGCTCAGAAACTACTCAGAATTACAAAAACACTAAAAACAAGGTCAAAGTTTCCATATTCGGATCCGTGAGGGCCCATAACACCTCAAGAACCAAAATTTGTCGTTCATTTTAAGCAAGGAACAAAACAACAGTTTTCTAACACAACAGTAGAGACTCTACCAAGCATCTATCAAAACAACATGCATAATCTACATAGAGCCTATCACAACATCATGCAATCGCTAATGCACCCTATATGGCATGAAAAGAATGCAATAAATATGATTTCTACAAGTGCATATATGATGCATGAGATGTCATTACCTCATCACATTGGGTTGCAACAGAAATAGAATGGAAATATCAAAACAATAACCGCACATGTCATACGAATCACTCAAGGTGAAAACATACCAACCATAAAATCTCAAAACCATAAAACTGCAATTAACGAGGTAGTATGGATTTTCCCTGTACACGAGTTAGATACTCCCGGGCACATCTTAATACCAAGTACCAAATCTGTCCTATCCCTGGATAAAGTCTTCAAATAGTAAGGAAAGAGAAAAGAACTCCTCTGATACCACTTTGTAACAACCCGAATCTGGAGCCCCTCCACCGGTGCCCCGTACCCGATTCGCCACATGACCTCAATCCTGTTTCCCTAAATGCCAGAGGCTGCCGACTAGCAGCGAGATCCTAGGTGAGTCGGTGGGGAAACAATGCCCTCATTTGGTAAAGTATTTAGTTGAAAGACAACAGTCAATAGCGGAAGCAGTAACAACATGCATAACAACAAAAACTAGACAGCGGAAGCAATGAAATACATATAGTAATGATGACAATGATGCAACAAGTACATGAATATAAGTAAAAAATCAAACACAACAACGTGATGAAATACAACTGAACCAAGTGAAAAATAAAAACAAAGAAATCTCCTCAGCATCACGAGCCACAGCTCGGTCTCATGCTACCCCCCTCTAGTGAAATCAAGAACCTGATGTAGAAGGGAACATGCCCTTATCTATACCTGCTGCAACATAGTCTGCTTGGGCCCCAGAGCATGGACCAAATAGGATGTGAGATACAATCCCAGTAGGAAATTACCCAACGATCTGTGCCTAAAAGTCAATGAATACATGTCAGTAATAAAACAAGAAGCAGTAAACATAAGATCACAAGCAACTATAATCCATAGTTCTTGCAAACAAAGTACACAAGTAAACAGCCAACAAAAATAAAGAAAACAGGTAACCCTCTTGAGAGATTTCATAGACTAACCCCAATGGTTCAACCCCCAAGTACTACAAACCCTATGGGAAGCACACACAGTCTCACCCCTATGGTTCATCTACGTAATTAAGAATACTCTCTGGGGAGGCACTCACCATCAATTCCCCCTATAGTCTCGTATCATAATAAAGGCTCTCTGGGGAAGAACTCAACATCAATTCCCCATGTGGCTTGTATTGAGGATCTACAGACTCTCTAGGGAAGCACTCAACATCAATTCCCCCTATAGACTCGCATTGTAATTAAAAGACACTCTAGAGAAGCCCTTCCGTCAATTCTCCCTCTGGTTTACTACTCTAGGTTCTCACAGTTCTGAGTATAACTAAACATGATCAGTGCACGTATATCATCCCATGTAAACCTCAAGAACTACTTGGATATCAACAAAGGCTCAATAGTAATAACAAAACAACAGTTCCGCTATCCTACAACTAGGCTTGACAACTGGCAAATCGCCCAACAGGAAAAACAAGCATGGAAAAGCAACCTGAGCACAAAATAAATTACTCTACTCACAAGCAATAACCTCTACTAAAGCAATAAATCAAAACAGGAAAACATAAAGGGAAAAACAGGAAACACGCAATACACCGCTCAAGGGTATTGTTATAATTTGCACATAATATTCATCAACATTCTACGGAAAGGCACAAACCACCTACCTCGATCTGAGGAGATCGGTATATGTGAACAACGATGACTGATTCCTCTTAGAAAAATGTAGATCTGAGAAAATGAACAAAAAGTTCATCCCAAGATAACTTGTAAACGAGGAGGAACCAAGAAACAAGGCTCAATTAGAAGGAAGAACTCACCGTTGTGATTCCAACGCAATCGACCATGCTCGAATCAGGGAAAGGATGGCGAGGTGTGAGCTCTTCGAAGATCTGGCAGTACAGTCACTCTCGGACGGACGAAAACTGGAGAAGATGATGAAACTGGGGATTAGGCATGACCCTAGTCCGTTTAATGAAAAAAATAAAGTACACATCGTGTACTTCTTGATTACACGACGTGTACTTCAATTTTCTGTACTCTGAATTAATCGACCTCTACCTCAGCCTTACACACCGTGTGTTTGGCCTAGACACGGCCAGCACAAGGCTTCGGGCTGGAAAGAGAACACGACATGTACTCAGAAAGTACACGGCGTGTACTCAGAAAGTACATGGCGTGTACTTTGAAAATTTCCAAAAAATTCATTTTTCTTAAAAACTCCAGAAAAGGGAAAACGTACCTGAAAAGAAGATTCAGGTTCTTACAAAAAAATAGCATTGGAATAAAGCCAGAAATTGTGGAAAATAAATAATCACATAATATTATTTCCATAGTACCCAAGGATTTTTTTTTTCTAAGACCATCACAGTGGACAAAGTCCATCAATGAATTAGGGTTACTTACCATTCCAGAAATGTATTACTGAACCAGATTTACTTTCATTGAATCAATGTATTACTAAACAGAATTTACTTGTCTTTCCAGTTTAGTATTACTGAACCATATATACTTTTCATTCCATTCATGTATGGCTCCTGAAAAATAAATCATTACCCAATGAATTGGTGGCAGATAAAGGTACCACCCATATCATAATGAAATCATTCTTACATGTTCCACAAAAACATAAATCATTCATCATATCATAACCCAATAAATAAATTGGGTTTCTTAAACATCATTCCATCATAACATAATCCATATAAAATATCATTCCAACATTAACACACTTAAATCATAGTAATAATATGTTTATAATCATAACCCTATTTGAAGATCATCATCTTTGATAGAAAATATTATTGATAAAACACTTAAACTTAATTTTTGAGGATAATATCCTTTATTCATTAATTTTTTTTTCCTTTCTCAATATGACATGCAATTTCAAAAGAAAATAATGTAGTTAAAAATAAATTTAAAATATTGTAGAGAAATATTTATGGAAATAAGGCGTCCTGAAACTGTAAAAATCTATTTATGTCATATAAGTTAAAAAAACATCCACCTTCTACTTTTGTTGGAAAAGTCAAAAAGTAGCTCGTAAGGTAATCAAAATAAATATTCATTCCAAACCATGTAGGAAAAGTCAAAAAATGGTAAAAACGACTTTAAAAATACATAGAATAATATTATATAATTTTTTGTTTTTTAGAAATCAGGGATAGTGATGTTAAATATTCCCCCATTAAATATTTATATATAAACAATCATAGATAAAAATGAGATTTGAAAAATTATCTCTTACCACAGGCACAATATGATTAGTATGTGTTCAATAATCCAATATAATGATTTAGATAATTTTATTAACTTATCCCAGAATCATGGTCATCATATATGATCATATTCCCCTTTTTTTGTTTGTAACAATTCAATATTACTCGTTATCTGGGTTTTAACTTCTTTATGATCGTATGCATGTTTTTCAAATAAGCTCCAGTTCCCCATATTAGGTCATATATATATCATTATAAAATTATATTAACATAATAAATACCATATTTATTCATTTTTTACATTTATATAATCCCTCTTTATTGGTTATCATGTAGAACGAATCACACCGCGTCGTGGAGATGGTATGTCGTACGTACACACGAGCGACGATATCATTACCATAATTGTTTAATGGTATTGATTTGCATGGGATACTCTATTTAAGAATAAATAATCCCTTATAATAAAAATATATAGTTTTTAAATCCATTTTTATACCAATACAAGTAATGTGGTGGTGAAAAATAGATTACACCATGGTGTCGAGACTGTATGTCGTTCGTACCCAAATGTGGTGATTTTGTCTTTTTTAGGATCGTTATAAAGTTTAATATGGTTGTTTAATAATTATAATAACATCCCAATATATAAGTTCTTCTTGATTTATTATTAAATAATGAAAAAACTCATGAATTCGAAGTAGGAGTAGAAATATATATGAAAGAATCGGTAGAAGAGATTACATCTTCTTTGATGTTCTCTCTTTAGATATCCTCTTAATGGAACTAGAGTTGGTATTTTGAGAAGAAAAAAACCTCTAGATTGTAACAATGTATGATTATATGGGAAATGGTATGGTTATGGACGAAAATTAAGGCATAATGAGTTATGGATAAATGAGGGAGCATGTGACCTTTTATAATTGGGGTGATGGACACTTTTTAAATTTATAAAACAATTAATTAATAATAATTTTAAAAACAATATAAATACCTAAAAACTAAGATAAATTAAAAGATAAGATATTATAAAATTAAAATAACATCAACCGATAAAATTTAGGCATGTTTTGATGTAATTTTGAACATCCTCAATTTATGTCCCAATTAGTTATTTTATTTATGTTTAATTAAGATAACAATTGTTTCAGTATTAAAATGGTAAAATATTTACTAATTTGATTTCAATTGTACCATAAATTTATAATTTAGAACATTTTGTACAATATAATAGTTAATATATATTTTTAAAATTATTTTATGATTTATAAATAACTTTAGAAAACATTATTTTAAGAAAATATCGATTTCCTTAATTTTGTCACTATTCATTTAATGGATTTTTATAAATGAAATGATAAAGTTTTATCCACAAAAAAATATATTATTATACCTCTAATGGGTCAATTTAATCTATAAAATTAATTGGATAAATTATTTATCCTTATTTATATTTATATTAATATTTTTAATAACAATTATTTGATATCTCCATTATTACAATAATTACTATTGTAATTTTGGGTAATTATTTAATATAGGTACTTTAGAGTAAAAATTAAAGATAAAATATAGTAATGAAGATAAATTTAATATATTTTATGATAATATATTTAGTAGAATTTATATTCTATAAAATTAAAAAACAAAAATATTATACTTATTAATATATGAATGTGACAACTATAACATTACTATAAATAAATTAATATAAACATCATAAACGATTCTAGAAGGCTCAAAATGGTTACTAGCATTCCCTTTTGATGGTTATGGTCGAAATATACTTGACCAATAATATTTGGTCATATTTTTTGACCTTTTATGGTTATTAGTATTTTATTAAAAATTGTTACATTGATTTATCATCAATTATTTAATTTTTACATCATCGAAGAATAAGACATTAATGTAATTATTTATTTCCTAAAAATTAAAAATAAGTTACCAAGATTTAGGTAATTATTTTATATTTCCATGTAATATTTATTTTATAAGATATCATATATTTATCCAAATATTAAAAATTATTATTCTTATAATAAATATGAGTTTGACATTTTTTCACTTTCATTGCTTTAATTAATATTTTTGTCATTGTCATTATCAGGTGGCCCTTAAATGACTATGATTCTATGAAAGATATTAAGGGTATAAATTTATACATATAATTTTATTTTGGTAGGTTTTAGGACAATTTTATTGTCTTTATCATATTATTAGTTACCCTAATTTACCTAATATACCATTTACTGTTGTAAATAAAAATTACCATAGTTACTATTCATAATATCAATAAAATTACAGTAAACAATTAATATAATTTGTATCTAATGATTCCAAATACTCTATACATTTTTTATAATTCAAAACATATAATTTTTAGAAATTAATTTGATATTAATTCCCGTAATCAAAACAAAAAAGCGTGTTTTTAAGAAGTAAAAACTTATCAAAAGATTGTCATGTTTTTATGTCAAAATTTAAATGTAAAGTTACTTATAGTGGAAACTATGTTTATAAATGATAAAAAAATAATCCAATTACACATTAAAACAAACAAAAAAAATAATATTACTATATAAATAAATTAAATGAAAAGTCTGTTTTGAATTAAAATGTTGTATTTTCACTATTCATTAAAATATGAATTTTATCAAAAAAATAAAATAAAATCATAAAAATTAAATTTTTATGCCCCTATTCTAAATAATAAGTTTATTATGTCAAACTAAACTTATGAAACTTTCAAAAACTATATATAAAATCAGTTTTCCATCAAAAGGTGGTAAACCATATTTTTTCGAAAAGTACTTCTTTTATATGAAAAAATTGATTTTTTCTTATATCATGTTATAACAAAAATTAGCTAAACATTAATGTTATATAATATTAAAAATGTGGTTAATAATTTTCATAATGACTAGTTTATTTCCCATTAAATAATAATTTTTTTTTATATATTCTCTTTTACTGAAAATCAGTATTTCGTACAACACAAGCTATGGAGAAGGTCACTCTTGCATGTAACGCAATCCAATTCAGTATTGAGTGTAGTGAATGATTTCTATGAAGTTTTTTATAAAATAATCCTAACTTAGTTCATTTATACATTGAGAAAAATCTATATTTAGTGTTTCATGAAATAAATTCTATAAAAAGAACATGAAATTCTGTTTAACACAACCAAGAATAGTGTTGCATATACTGCAAGACAATATGGTATTTCATATAGAGAAAGCTAATATTGGTGTAGTAACCAACACAAGACATCAATAATATTAAAATAAATATCACAGAAAATCTCAGCTTGTTACATTATACACCCCTTAAAATGATTTTTCCCTCGAAATTCATCGGGGTTATAAATTGTATACAACTAGAAAGATTCTTTCATGGAAACCCACATCATAAAAAGGGATACTAAAAAATCATTTTAAAAAAGTAATTTTATAAGAATAATGGTTACCTAAACTATCTCATCACTCGGTTTCCATGTAGGTGAACATAGTTGGGGAGTGATAACATGGATATGGAAGAGAAATCTAACCATCATAATCTCATGGATAATGATATATAATAACGGTTGGAAAATGTTAACTACTAGTAATCCATAAATATTTGATTATTCAAAGGACTATTTGATTCACCTAATAATAAGTTACTAATATAAATATTTGTTTTTGAATATCCTATCCCTAAAGATGATGATTTTTTCATGAGAATAAATTCTTACATGATTTTTGGTACAATATCACCATTGTTCATGCCTTGAACAATTTCCACTTCATCTCTTATTTAATGAAATGAAGTTGAATTTGTCATTTAGGAAGTGTAAGTAGATCATGAGATATAATGATAGGTCATTCCATCTATCTCAATAAATTGGGTAGAAAAAGAAATAAAATATGCATAATTCGACATATAGTGAGATAATAAATTAATCTAACAAACTTCGACTAGAATATAAATTACACTATAATTAAATATATAACATTACAACCCTTCTAAAATCAAGAAATATAAAACATTATAAATAAGTGATCTAAATTAACATAAAATTTATCTCCCATATCTTATAAGGAAGTTCTTGGTTGTCACATTCCAAAAATCTGAATACATTAATAATGAATTCACCTGAATCATGGTAACAACCTGAATTATCAGATATCCTTATTGAAAACATGTGTGCTTCCTTATTCTGAAGCTTATCAGAAAAATTCATGAAGTCACAAAATTTTTTATACTTTTTCCATGATATCATAACACTTTTTTCAATAACTCGATAATTAGATTTCAAGAAACTAGAATCACCCAATTTACTTATACAAATCCAACATATATTTATCCAACATCATTATCATAAAATAATGGATATATTAAGGTTATATTTCCCTTAATCATGTGTTCTATAAGTATATCACCTTAAATTTAAATAACTTTTCAATTTCCTTATAACTATTCATCATATAATTTCAAATCCTTATACTAAAAACAAAAATATATTTCTTGATTCATATTACCTAATCAATGAATTCTGAAACATATACACCTCAATCACCCAACATTATTCATAAATAATTACTCAGGATCCATAATCCTCATATTTCGTAAAATATGAATCATGTATTTATGTTTCTCAAGCTATAGATTCTTCGGGTTAATGTAAACAATACTTGAAGAACATCATATACCTTTCACATATCATTGTAAATCTCTTTATCCTCAGTAGTATGATCAATACTCATACTGTCATCATGATTTCATTAATGATATTTCCCCTTATGAAATAAATCATCATAATTCCCATAATTTCCACATCTAAAACATTCACTCGATTACTATGTTCTGTGTAGTTTAGGATATTGACTAATATTAGAAATAAAAGTGTGAGAAATTCGTATGAGTGATTTGAAACACATAAGTAAGGTAAATTGATTATAATACTTCAATATATGACATCTTCAGTTTAACTATAGTTTAGTCATGATTATCAAAAAAAGTAGGTTTGAAACCTATACATTACTTATCCTTCATAAATTACTAGATACATCCTTAGAAATATCTTCAGGGATATCACTGTTGTTTTTGCATCCTAGATGCCAAAGGTTGACTAAACCTAGCTCTGATACCGACTATAGAGATCCAAGCTTTATGTACATGGACATTACATTACTTTTGAGAAATACATAATACATGAAACAAACAAATTCTTAAATAACTTATTATATTAGTGTCTTTGGAATCATGAAACATAATAATCTAACTTAGTGAATGATCTTCAACATCTCCCATAAATATCTTCCCATTCATTTTCCTGTATAAAACTTTTCTTTATATCTGAGTGAAAATAAAATATAAAAAAAGGGTTATCTCATGTGTAATAATTGATAATATAAAAAAAATACAAACATAACAATGTATAAACATGTTCATAATGATTAAATATAAAAAATCGGTCATGAAATAAATATTTGTAGTTCATAAGACATAGATCATAATAGAACATTAACCATGATAAAATAGCATTGGAATAAATAATAGAATTGTGGAAGAAAAATAAGAACATAATATGATTTGAAAATTATCTTTGTTATTGTTTCCAAGACCATCATAGAGGACAAATTCATTTACTGAATCTGGTTAACTTTCTGTTCCAGCCATGTATTACTGAACTAGATTTACTTGTCGTTCCAACCAAGTATTACTGAGATGAATTTCTTTACCATTCTAGTCATGTATTACTTAATTGGATTTAGTTTACATTCCATTAATGTATATATCACGAGATATAACTATTTACCCAATCTATTAGGGGGAGATATAGATCTCACCCATTGGATAATGAGATCATTCTTACATGTTCCAAAAAAATATAAATCATTCATCATAGCATGACCGAATAAATAAAATGGGTTTATTAAAGATTATTCAATCATAACATAATCCATATAAAATATAATTATTTCATTAAAAAACTCAAATCATTGTAAAAATGGTGATATAAACACAAACATTTTTAAAGAAAAATATCTTAGATGGAAAATAATTTGGACAAAACATTTGAACTTAATTATTGAGGAAAATATTCTTTCTTCATCAAAAAAGTTTTCTTTTCTCAAAATTACATAAAATTTAAAAAAAAAGAATTTAGTTTAAATTAAAATTGAAATAATGTTGATTAATATTATTGGAAAAAATGTTTCATGAAACCTTCAAAATACATTCATGTCATACAAGTTAAAAAACATTTTCCTCATACTTTTTCATTAAAATTCATAAAGTACCTTGTAAGGTAAAAAAAATAATGATTCCTTCAAAAAATGTAGTAAAATTAAAAAATGGGTAAAAATAACATTAAATGTACATATATTAATAGTAAACAAGTTATTAAATCATTTTTAGAAACGATATACATTTATGGTAAATATACCCCCGGTAAATATTTTCGTATAAAGAATAACAGATAAAAATTAGATTTGATAAATTATTCATTACCATAGGTATGTTATGCTTCCTATGTGTCTGAACCTCTACTATAACGATTTATATATTTTTATTAACTTATTCCAGAATCGTGGTCATCATATATGATCATATTCCCTTTTGGTTGTCTGTAACAATACATTATTACACATTATCTAGGTTTTAACAACTTTATAATTGTATGCATGTTTTGTTGACTAAGCTATGAATCCCCTTATAAGGTCATATTTATATAATTATAAAATGATATTAACATATTATATACCCAATTTATTTATTATTTACATTTATATAATCATGCTAAATTGGTTATCATGAAGAACGAATCACACAGCGTTGTGGAGAAAGTATGTCATACGTACGCACAAGCGACAATATCAATCCCATAATTGTCTAACGGTATTGATTTTAATGGTGTACTCTATATCAGAATCAATATCATTGAATAGTAATAATATATAGTTATTACATCATTTTTTATACCCATCCAAGTAAGGTGGTGATGAAAAATAGATTACACCATGGCGTGGAGACGATAAGTCATACGTACAAATGCGTGGTGATTTTTTTTGTTAGGATGGATATAAATTTAAATATGGTTGTTTCATAATTATATTAGCATCTCATTATATCAATTATACCTGATTTATTATTATATAATTAAACAAATCACTATTAAAATTATAAGTAGAATGAAATATGAAAGAATCGGTAGAAGAGATTACCTCTTCTTTGACGTGCTCTCTTTAGATATCTTATTAATGGAACAAGAGATGGTCTTTTGAGAATAAAAGAACCTATAGAATGTAACTAAATAAGTTTATAATAGAAAAGGGAAGGGTATGGATAAATTTTAATGCTTAATGATTTCCAGAGAAATGATGGAGGATGTGTCCTTTTATAATTGGGGTGAGGGACAGTTTTGGAATTTCTGAAACTATAAAATTATAATAATTTGAAAATAAATTAAGATACCTCAAAAATGAGATATATATTAATATATGATATGATAATATTGAAATATCATCATCCAATAAAATTTATTGACGTTTTAATGTCAATTTAAACATTATCATTATAATAAAAAATTAGTTATTCTATTTAATGTTTATTAAGATAAAATATGTTAAAATATTAAAATGCTTTAATATTAAATTATTTGATTTCAATTATACCATAAATTAATAATTTAGAAAATTTTAGACAATATAATTATTATTCTATATTATTAAAAAAAAATTATGATTTTTAAATAAAGTTATAAAACATTTTTTCAACAAAATATTAATTTTGTTAATATTGACACAAATCATTTCATGGATATTTAGAAATATATACATATTGGTTTATCATCAAAAAAATATTTTATTATATCCCTAATGGTTCAAGGACATCTATACAATTATGTTTATAAATTTATATCTCAAATTATATTTATTTTAATGTTATTAATAACGTTTATTTGATATCTCTATTATTCAAATATTTACTATAGTAATTTTGGGAAATTGTTTAAAATAGTTATTTATTAACTAAAATTAAAAAATAGAAAACTATAATAAATATTGTTGGTCGGAGTGGACACTCAAGAGGGGGGGGGGGGTGAATTGAGTTCCAATTAAAATTTCTGTTTTAAAAACTTTGTCTTAAAAACCCCCAAATAAAATACTGAATTAAACTGTAGTGAATTTATATCAAAGAAAGGTTTTGGTTGGGTTCTCAAGGGATTGATTATTTCCCAGTTAATCAAAACAGAAAGGTTGATTAAATTTTGAAACCAACTTACTGATTTGAAACTGATATAAACACTTTCGAATTTAATTATCAAAGTGACATTAAAAGAGTTTTGGTTTTAAAGAGATTTGCAGCGGAATAATAGAATAACTTTGAAAGATATAGCACAACAAATATAACCCAGAGGTTTAGTGTCAAGTTGAGACTTAGTCCTCTCAAAAACTTTTATAAAAAGATGATCCACACCCTGGATCGGGGATAAACAACAGCAACCAGTTGTCCAAGTCCAAGACCTCTACCACTGTTATTCGTGGGAAAAGGAACAACAACAACTAGCTGTCAAGGTCACACACAACCTCTACCACTATCCCAGTGGGAAATACAAAATGTAAGAGAGGTGAGTGAGGATTTACAAATCCTCCAGTTATAGTACAAGAGATATTGTGTGTGTAAAATGCAATAGATAACTCACACTACTCAATATGTAAAAGAATAAATCACAGAGAAAATATTTAGAGTTTAGAAATGGCTCTAGTGATTGTCATGCAGTTCTGGACTCCTTTGATTGATTAGAATTCGCTCTGAGTCCTCTTCTGGTTTTTTTCTGGAAAACAGAGTATCATCTGTTTCCTTGACTTCTAGGTGTAGAGACAGTCGATGAAGCTCTTGTGTTATGTTCTCGTTCTTATCTCTTCACTGTTATGCAGTAATGAGTTCGTCGTGTAAGTTCTATCGTCTCTTTGCATTCATGCTCTATTGTTCTTCCAGCACACCTTCATGTTTTTTATGTCTCGTGTATTCGTCTATGTCTCACAAAACCTGTGTTATCTATATCTGTATTCGTCTATTCATGCTCTTTTGTAGTAGCATCCTTCCTTTAGTTAAACCACGTGCTCCGGAAAAAGATGATTTACATTTTGCAGGTACGAGGTACGGTTCCCTGACATCAAACAGCACACATTAAATAAATGTCAGTGTATTAAAATATACCTGATATGATCGTTGGTTATATTAAATAATGATAAAGAAATTAAAGTAGTTTCGGGTTCTGTCTCTGGAGTGGTAGCTCTTGATATCGGTGGACTTGTGTTACAGTGGGTGTCTGTAGGTCTGAGTATTGGTAGACATTTGTAACGGTAGACTTGTCTGTCGGTAGACTTGATCACATCAGTAGCGGTGGACTTGTAACAGTTACTGTGGGTCTGCCTTGTATCGGTAGCGGTATTCTCTATCGGTAGACATTGCATAACGGTGGACTTCAGCATATCAGTAGCTCTGTATCGATAGCTGTCGACTTCGATGTAGCGGTAGGCTTGAGTACCGGTGAGCTTGTAACTGTAACTCTATCGGTAGATTTGATGTACCATATCGGTAGACATTGATTTAGCAGTGATCTTTGAGTACCGGTGAACGTGATGTATCAGTGAACTCTGTATCGGTATCTCTATTCGATATCAGTAGCTCTAATCCATAACGGTGGCTACTGTTCTGTATCGGTAGCTAGTGTGTAACGGTAGCTAAAAACTGTTTGAGCATTCACTTGGTAGAATGAGTTAAGTCATAGTAAACATATATCTGATAATTCAAAAGACTGAATTTAAGAATACTGAAAGTAACAACATATATTAAAGTATATTTGGAATGTATGAAGAATAATCAAGATATAAAGAAAGAATGGTTGGGATTATCAAAACACAATAAATCCACTTAATTCCAGAGGGTTCAACAATCCCCCATTTTTGATAATCACAACTTATGCCAAAATAAAGTATTATCAAAGGAAACAAAACAAAACAAAAATATATATCAAAGAATGATATAAACAGTATAGTATCAGAGGAAAAATATGGAAACAGGAATATATCATGAAATAATGTAGTATTAGAGGAAAGCACAAGCAAGATTCTTTGGTTTTCATATTTCTCCCCCTATCAATTTAACTACAGGATTCTCCTCTAAATTATTGATTTTCTCCCCCTTTGTCCCCTTAGGTGAAAAACATTCTCAGGATTCCAATAATTTCTCCCCCTTTTTTATTAACAATAAGGAGGGATTAGAGAAAAGAGATGGACTAGGAAAGAAAATAGACAGAGTAAAATAGACAGTGAAGAGAGGAATGAAATATTTGATTGATACGTAATAGATACAGTGGGAAAATCAGAGAAGTACAAAAATACAATGAATCCCATCAAAAAAATGGCTAGAAGCACTCAATCATCCTCTTAAACAGGTGTCTTTCCCGTGGGATCAGTAGAGGGTTCAGAGGTAGCGTCAGCAGGGTTGGGATTTCCAGAAAGAACTACTGGTGGATCAGCAACTGATACAGTACCAGATCTGTAATCTGAGCTCCTCTGATTGATCAACGGTGTCAGGCTCCTAATGGCTTGAACAGGAGTCAGTTGAGGAGTACTCCCAGAGGCAGAAGCAGGAAGTGCAGGAGGTACAATCACTGGTCTGGCATCCACATGCAGGATGGGTAGCAATAGGTTTCGGCAATCGATTATAATGCTTCCTCCTCTCTCCATTGCAGACAAAAAATCATCTATATATTATATAAACTTATCCAAGGCAGGAGTAAGCTCCCTGAGCTTACTTACTTGTTCCCTGAACACTTGGGTAACTGGGGGAAACATCATATTTTCAAGAAAAAGCTTGAAATGGTTTGTCATTTGGTGCTTGGTATAAACTTTTTCAAAATAAGCATCCACCTTATTTTTGATTGCCTCTTGAGAAGCAGTAGCTGGCCGCAGGTGATCACGAACAAAACTACTAACTTCCCTAGTGGTAGCAAGAATCTGATTTTATGATGCACCACTGGGACTTGCCTTAGACAATTCTTCCTAAATAATAGTGCGGATCTGGTCAAGGTTCACACTGGAGCTAGTTGAGGGAAGAGGTTTCAATGAGAAGGCCACTGTCTCCTTGAAAGATTGAGTCAGACTACTAACTACCTTCTGAACAAGTTCATCTTGACTGTTCAGATGTTCTTTGACTGACTTCTTAAAGGCCTCAAAAACATCCACAAACTGTTTGACCACTTCTTTTATATACCGAATGTCAGTGTGCACTTGGGTTTGAGAACTGTTCAAAGTAGTCAATGAAGCGATTGATTGTCTAAGAGAAACTACAGCTCATGTCCAACTCTCAATCTGAGTGTGGCACACCTTAAGTTCATCCACCATTTCTTTCACAGTACTGGACACACTACATCTAATGGATAACTCAAGGGATTGCTCCACGCTTTTCATCTCTTCAACCATACTGTTCTTCATATCTGCCACTAATTCTCTTATTGATTCTTTCAATTCATCTTTTAAAGACTCAAGGTCCTTATGGGTTGCCACATTTTCAGCCACAGTGGTTAAGGTAAATCATTCCTTTTGGGATTGCTCTTCCTCATCTGAATCTCCATAAGAAAGTCCAAGAATCATATATTTGGGATCTGATGTCCAACCTTCAATGTCATATAACACTGATACTGAGCCAAGATTCTCCTCCTCACTTGGAACATTCTCCTGAGATATTTCTTCCAAATGTTCTTCCTGGGGTAATTCTACACTTTCCTCTACAACCACACCAGATTCAACAGCCATTTGTTCTGAGTCATTAATGACTCTCTCATTAACAGGTGCTGCTGCTATGTCTTCATGATCAGCCATTGTCCTGACTATACTGACTATTAGAGGACTCAAACTGAGCTCTTTTTCAACATTATCCTCATCAACTGCTTCACCATCAGCCTCTTTTTCTCCATTGACATTATGATCAGATTCTGTTGTCTCATCCTCCTCAGAGGTGTCCTTGACAACATACTGACATGCTTCTTCTTCTTCTTCTGTAGTCTCCGTATCATTGTCCTTTAGGACAGTTTCTCTTTTTGGTAGTTCTGTTGGAGGGCTAGATTCTCCATAAGAAATAAATTGATGAACAAGATTAGGGGGCATTTCTGGATCTCCTCCTTCAGCTACTGATGTCTCTTCCTCCTCAGCTTCATCATCAATGTAGATCGGTTCTGGCTCATCTGGTCTAAGACCAGGATCCCTCACTTCATTTGGTCTAGAAGGATGATCCATAGGAGTATACTTGTCATAACTTTTTCCATCATCATTCACCCATGATTTCTTCCAAGGATTCCAGCTGACTTTCATGTATTTACAGACAATTCTTGTAATACAGAAGTTATCCTTGACCACTACCAGCTCATCCTGAGGTCCAGCTATCTCCTTCACTTTCAGCATCACATAAATTAGTTTTGAGAAAAACAAGGCATTTGATTTTGACTTCGTTCTAGTCATCTCTTCCACTTGAACCATAATCAATCTACATAGATTAATTTTCGCACTGTGCTTCAGCAAATACAACAGATTTATGTCTTGGAATCTCAATGTGGCAGAGTCTCCTCTTCTCAGACTAACAACATTACTGGATAAACTTAAACAACAGTTTTTCTTCTCGTACCATCTCTGCAGTAATCACCTTTCTAGGGGTCCCATTCCCTGTGAGTTTTAGCAGAGCATCTACATATTGAAACACATCACTGGTCGAAGGTACAGACTTGAAATAATAAGTAAAATCGCCCTAATGAGGGACTCTTAGGTTCTCAGCCCATTCTCCTGATGTAAAAGATACTTCCTGACCATTCACATATGAAACCATTCTTCTTTCTTCTTCAGACTTTTCAAAATGAACAAATTCGTAGAATTTTTTCACTAGTCCTGGATAATAAGGTCCGTTGTTGTTCGCGAAGCATTCTATCCAACCTTGTTCTTCTAATACTCTATGAACTAACGATTTGCTTTCCATCAGCCATTCTGCACACACTTCTTTTTCAACAACAATCTCTCTCCTTGAGAGATGCGGGTTTATTGGATTCCTTCGAGCTACACTTCCACTTACACTTCTACTGGAATTCGATACTTTATGTCGTTTTTCATGCAGCTCATCACTCCCATCTATGACTTGGGGTCTCTTGACGTGGGCCATTACAGATTGGAGGCTAGGGTTCTGAAGATCGAGAGGTTTAGGTTTAGGAGAATTCGAGCAGACAGGTTCGCGGTGAGATTTAGTGAGTCTAGTTTGAGTTTTAATATCATTTAGGATTCATAAATCACATAAATCATAAATAAAATAAATAATGGTTCGATGACTCGGCTTTACAGAATTTTAAAACTGGGTGAGATGTACCGGTAAATTCTCTTAACGGTGAGGTCTTCTAACGGTGATGTTTTTCTAACAGTAAGGTTTTTCTAACGGTGAGGTTTCTCTAACGGTGGGGTTTCTCTAACGGTGGGGTTTCTCTAACGGTGAGGTTTCTCTAACGGTGAGGTTTCTCTAATGGTGAGGTTTTTCTAATGGTGAGGTTTCTCTAACGGTGAAGTTTTTCTAACGGTGAGGTTTCTCTAATGGTGAGGTTTTTCTAATGGTTAGTTTTATCTAACAGTGAGGTTTTTCTCTAAACGGTTTAGGGATAAGTTATCAATCCTAATTCGTTTCTAATGAAACTTAATCTTTTTGAACTTAAAATTTTAGTGAAAATATCAGCTAATTGAAGTTCAGTTCCTATAAATTCAAGTGTTATATCACCTCTTTGATAATGATCTCTTAAAAAGTGGTGTCTAGCATCAATATGTTTAGTTCTAGAGTGAGACATAGGGTTAATAGATATATTAATCGCACTAGTGTTGTCACAGTTGATTGAAAAATGATTAAAGTCAAATCCATAATCCAGTAGTGTGTGTTTCATCCATAGAATCTCTGCATAGCAACTACCAGCAGCAATGTATTCTGCTTCAGCAGTAGACAATGCAACTGAGTTCTGTTTCTTACTACACAATGATACTAGGGATTTTCCAAGTAAGTGACATGTTCCAGATGTGCTCTTCCTATCTAACTTACAGCCAGCAAAATCAGCATCTGAATAACTTGTTAAGTTAAATGATTTCCCTTTTGGATAAAACAGACCTAAATTCATAGTACGCTTAAGATATATAAAAATTATTTTAACAGCCAACAAGTGTGATTCTTTAGGATTAGCTTGAAATCTAGCACACACACATACACTGAATACAATATCTGGTCGACTAGCTGTAAGATAAAGTAAACTCCCAATCATACCTCTATAATTAGTTTGATCACCTGGTTTCCCGGATTCATCAACATCCAATTTACAGGTGGTACTCATAGGTATACCACTTTCTATAATACTATCCAAACCAAAATGTTTTAACAAATCATTAGTATATTTACTTTAATTTAAAATAATACCATCTTTAGTTTGAAAGATTTGAAAACCAAGAAAATACTTAAGTTCTCCCATTAAGCTCATTTCAAACTCATTTTTCATAACTTCTCAAAAATCAGTACATAAAGAATTTTTAGAAGATCCAAAAATAATATCATCAACATAGATTTGTACTATTAATACATCTTTTGAAATCCTTTTTATAAAAAGAGTGGGATCAACTATTCCTTTTGTAAATCCTTTTGAAATAAGAAAGTTTGAAAGTTTTTCATACCATGCTCTTGAAGCTTGTTTTAAACCGTATAGAGCTTTAGAAAGTTTAAAAACATGATTCCGAAAATCAGGATTTGAAAAACCAGGTGGTTGTTCTACAAAAACTTCTTCAACAATAAAACCATTTAGAAAAAAACATTTCACATCCATTTGATATAACATAAAATTCAGATGTGATGCATAGGAAAGTAAGATCCTAATAGCCTCTAATATCGGTACATGTGAAAAGGTTTCCTCATAGTCAATTCCTTCTTCTTGATTGTAACCTTGTGCAACTAGCCTAGCTTTGTTTCTCATGATGTTTCCAGATTCATCAACTTTGTTTCTAAACACCCATTTTGTGCCTATGGTGGTAGTGTCCTTAGGTCTTTCAACTAATTTCCAGACTTTTTTTCTTTCAAATTGATTTAGTTCCTCTTACATAGCCATTATCCATAATTCATCATTGATAGCATCATTGATATTTTTAGGTTCTAGCTGTGACAAGAAGGCTTGATGTTCTACCTGATTTCTGAGAGAAGCTCTAGTCTATATCCCTCTATCAAGGTTTCCTACAACAGCATCTAAATGATGGTTCTTTAGAATCCTAGTCGGTCTTGAAAAGGTAGGGCTAGAGATTTCAGGTTCATCTACAGGTTGAGGTTCAACAGAAGCAGGGTCTGGAAAATTTTCAGAACTGGATGTTTTAACTAGAGGTCCACTGTCTTTATCATTAAGGTTCAAAACAGATAGATCATCTTCAAGATTTTCAGGAGAGGTCTTAGGTTCAAGAGGATCAGTTTCATCAAATTTGATGTGAATAGATTCTTCCACAGATTTGGTTCTTTTATTGAAATCTCTATAGGCTTTACTATAAATAGAGTATCCTAGGAAAATTACTTCATCACTCATGGATGAAAATTTTTCAATATTGTCTTTCGTATTAAGAATAAAGACTTTGCAGCCAAAAACATTGAAGTAGTTAACCTTAGGTTTCCTATGGTTCCATAACTCATAAGTGGTCCTCTTAAGAACTGGTCTAATCAAGACTCTATTGATAACATAACAAGCTGTATTTACAGCTTCAGCCCAAAAATAAACAGGTAGTTCATACTCATTAAGAAAATTCCTAGCAATTTCTTGCAGGGTTCTATTTCTTCTTTCTAATACACCATTCTGCTGAGGTGTCCTAGGGGCAGAGAAATTGTGACTATATCCATTGTGTGAGCAGTAGGATTCGAACTCATGATTTTCAAACTCACGGCTATGATCAATCCTTAGAGTTTTAATCTTAAGTCCAATAAGGTTTTCTACCGACTTGGAATATTTTACAAATCAAGAACTTTCTTCACTTTTATGAGCTAGAAAATATAACCATGTATATCTAGAAAAGTCATCTAAATGAACATAGACATAATGCTTCCCATTTAAACGAGAAACTCTAGAAGGTCCAAACAAATCCATGTGAACCAACTTGGGAGGTTGAGAAGTTGACACTTATTTCTTTGATTTAAAAGAAAATTTATGTTTCTTTCCCTTTTTACGGGGATTTCAAACATTGTCTGCTGGAAATTCAAGTTTGGGTAGGTCTCTAACTAAGTTCTTCCTAGCAGGTTTTCTAAGTGAATGCACATTGAAGTGTCCTAATCTTCTGTGCCAAAGCCATGACTCTTTATGAAAAGTATTTAAAAAATTAATATTTTTCTTAGCAAAAGAATTGAAATTGACAGCATAAACGTTTTCATTTCTCTATGTAGCAAACACTAAAAAAAATTTAGAATTAAAAACATTGCAGGAATAATTTTCAAATTTAACATAAAAACCATCATCACATAACTGAGAAATACATAACAAATTGTATTTAAGTCCATGGAAAAATAAAACTTTAGAAATTAATATTGAGTCAGTGTTACCAAGCTGGCCTAAGCCGATGATTTTTCCTTTTGAGTTATCACCAAACGTGAAAAACCCTCCATCAACTCTGACTAAGATTTTAAAGCATGAGAAGTCTCCTGGCATATGTCTTGAACATCCGCTATCCAAGTACCAGGTCTTTTTACAGGATCTCTTTAAGTAGGTTTCCTACAAAACAGATTTAAACAGGAAATGATATTGGTATCCAGATTTTCATAGGTCCAGACATGTTATCCA
Organism: Viscum album; assembly: GCA_963277665.1. NCBI lineage: Eukaryota > Viridiplantae > Streptophyta > Magnoliopsida > Santalales > Viscaceae > Viscum > Viscum album. Next base: position 420,438,077 of record OY728127.1, on the reverse strand, counting down.
ATAGTAGTTTAGGTACCCATATTTGTCTAATTGGTCTCATAAAATTTCTAGAATCAACAGATTTTGAAAGATAAACCTTATTAGATCCATAACTATGAATATAACTAGTTGAAGCATATGAAGTTCCAGAGCTAGCTACATTCTGTCCAGATTTAGGAATGAATCTAGTTTGGGTAATTTTTCCTTGTCCAGGTTGGTATCCTGTAGCAGTAGTGTATCTAGGTGCTATTTTCTTACCCAGCGTTTGAGTAAGAGTATCTTTACCATTGGTAAATTTATCTATTTCTTTCTTGATTTTCTCATTAGATAATTTTAGTTCAGTATTCTCTTTAAGCAATTGAGCATTCTTTTCTACTTCAATATCCAGATCAGATTTATGTTTAACAGTTAAGGCATACTATTTCTTTAAACCCTTGTATTTGTCTTTCAGCTCATTAGAGGTTTATTCAAACATATCACAATATTCAAACAGTTCAGATTTAGACCTGTTATCACATTCATAATCATCTCCAGAATAATATGAATTAGAATCGGGAGTTTCTAAAGTTACCTTAGAAGTGTTTGTCATAAAACACATGTTCGCCTTGTTTCTGTGTTCAGTTTCAGAAACAACATATTCACTAGAACTGTCCTCAGAAGCACTCCAAGTGGCCTTCATGGCTTTCTTATACATGTTATCCTTGTATTCATACTTCTTCTTGTATTTCAGCTTTGGACAGTCTGCTTTTATGTGTCCCTTCCTTTTGCACTCATATCAGACAACTTCATCTGATTTGTCAGATTTCTTCCAATCCTTTTTCCAATGTCCCTTGTTTTCATAATTAACTTTGTAGTTTGACTTTCTAGAAAACTTCTTCTTCCTATAAAACTTTTTAAATCTTCTGGCAATGTGAGAAATCTCAGCATCACTATCATAATCACTCTCACTGTCTCCATAGCTTGAGCTTTCATTGATATCTTGAAGCTTTTCCATATCCCTATTCTTTGAGGTTGTAGTTTTGATGGAAACATATTTTCTTTTAGGTTCATCATCTTCTTCTTTGTTTACTTTGAGTTCCTCTTCATACATCATCAGTTTTCCAATTAGTTCTTTGACTGGAAGTTCTCCAACGTCACACGATTCTCTAATGGAGACAGAAGTTCCTCTCCATCTTTCAGGTAGACATCTCAAAATTCTCATGATTTTTTCCTTTGATGGAACATCCTTTCCCAGATAAGTCATTGTGTTGACAATTTCATTGATCCTGAGATACATATCAGAAATGGGCTCATCAGGCTTCATCATAAAATTATCATACTTAATAGTATAAGTATTCAATCTCATTTCCTTAAAATTAGTTGTTCCTTCATGAGAAACAGCTAAGGTATCCCATATTTCATAAGCAGTTTTACAGGAAGATATTCTATTAAATTCCTCATCTCCTAGAGCACAGTACAAAGCATTCATAGCTTTACAATTATTATTGTAGGCAGTCCAAGTAGCTTCATTCCATGTAGATCTAACAGTAGTATGAAATTTTACATTCTGATTCTATATTAGTCCAAATATCAAAACCAATGCTCTCTAAATGAATTTTCATCTTGATTTTCCACTGAGCATATTTAGTTCCATTGAAAAATGGTGGTCTATTTGTAGCAACACCTTCAAGTCTATATCCATTATAGCTAACTATAAGCAATGATTTTAAAGAGATAAAAATTTAGAAATAAAAGAAATTTTAAGAACATTAGAATACAACTAAAATCACAGTTGATCAACAGAGTACAAAATATTTTAAACAACCTCTGATAACAAATGTTGGTCGGAGTGGACAATCAAGAGGGGGGGAGAATTGAGTTCCAATTAAAATTTCTGTTTTAAAAACATTGTCTTAAAAACCCCCAAATAAAATACTGAATTAAACTGTAGTGAATTTATATCAAAGTAAGGGTTTGGTTGGGTTCTAAAGGGATTGATTATTTCCCAGTTAATCAAAACAGAAAGTTTTATTAACTTTTGAAACCAACTTACTGATTTTCAACTGATATAAACACTTGAAAATTTAATTATCAATGTGACATTAAAATAGTTTTGGTTTTAAAGATAATAGCAGTGGAATAAAAGAATAACATTGAAATATATAGCACAACAAATATAACCAAGAGGTTCAGTCTCATGCTGAGACCTAGTCCTCTCAAAAACTTTTTTAAAAAGATAATCCACACCCTGGATCTGGGATAAACAACAGCAACCAACTGTCCAGGTCCAAGACCTCTACCACTGTTATTCGTGGGAAAAGGAACAATAGCAACCAGATGTCAAGGTCACACACGACCTCTACCACTATCCCAGTGGGAAATACAAAATGTAAGATAGGTGAGTGAGGATTTACAAATCCTCCAGTTAGAGTACAAGAGACAGTGTGTGTACAAATGAAATAGATAACACACACTGCTCAATATGTAAAAGAATAAATCACAGAGCAAATATTTGGAGTTTAGAAATGGCTCTAGTGATTTTCATGCAGTTCTGGACTCCTTTGATTGATCAGAATTCTCTCTAAGTCCTCTTCTGGTTTTTTTTCTGGAAAACAAAGTATCGTCTGTTTCCTTGACTTCCAGGTGTAGAGACAGTCAATGAAGCTCTTGTGTTATGTTCTCTTTCTCAGCTCTTCACTGGTATGCAGTAATGAGTTCGTCATGTAAGTTATGTCGTCTCTTTGAACTCACACTCTATTGTTCTTCCAGCACACCTTTGTGTTTTGTATGTCTCGTGTATTCGTCTATGTCTCGCACAACCTATGTTCTCTATATCTGTATTCGTCTATTCATGCTCTTTTGTAGTAGAATCCTTCCTTTAGATAAACCACGTGCTCCGGAAAAAGTTGATTTACTTTTTTCAGGTAGGAGGTACGGTTCCCTGACATCCAACAGCACACATTAAATAAATGTCAGTGTATTAAAATATACCTGATATGATCGTTGGTTAGATTAAATAATGATAAAGAAATTAAAGCAGTGTCGGGTTCTGTCTCTGGAGCGGTAGCTCTTGATATCGGTAGACTTGTGTTATATTGGGTGTCTGTAGGTCTGAGTATCGGTAGACATTTGTAACGGTAGACTTGTCTGTCGGTAGACTTGATCACATCAGTAGCGGTGGACTTGTAACAGTAACTGTGGCTCTGCCTTGTATCGGTTGCAGTATTCTCTATCGGTAGACTTTTCATAACGGTGGACTTCAGCATATCGGTAGCTCTGTATCGGTAGCTGTCGACTTCGATGTAGCGGTAGGCTTGAGTACCAGTGAGCTTGTAACTGTAACTCTATCGGTAGATTTGATTTACCGTATAGGTAGACTTTGATGTAGCGGTGATCTTTGGGTACCGGTGAACATGATGTATCGGTGAACTCTGTATCGGTAGCTCTATTCGATATCGGTAGTTCTAATACATAACGGTGGCTAATGTTCTGTATCGGTAGCTAGTGTGTAACGGTTGCTAAAAACTGTTTGAGCATTCACTTGGCAGAATGAGTTTAGTCATAGTAAACATATATCTGATAATTCAAAAGACTGAATTTAAGCATACTGAAAGTAAAAACATATATTAAAGTATATTTGGAATGTATGAAGCATAATCAAGATATAAAGAAAGAATGGTTGGGATTATCAAAACACAATAAATCCACATAATTCCAGAGGGTCCAACAAAGATAAATTCAATATGTTTAATGATAATCTATGTAGCATAATTTTTCTTCTATAAAATCAAACATTAAAAATGTTAAACTAATTTAGGTATGAATGTTACAACTTTGGAATTGCTTTGAATAGAATAATATAAACGTCATAATCTTTTTTATATGTATAAAAAAGGTCACTTGCTTGAACATTGTATGTTTATGGACGTTATATACACTACCAAGAAGATTCGGTCATGTTTTTGGACATTTTTATGGTTATTAGGATTTTAATAAAAATTGTTTCATTGATTTCCCATCAATTAAATATTTTTTACATCATCAAAGAATACCAATTTAAGGTAATTATCTATTTTGTAAAAATTAAAAACAAATTACAATGATGTAAGTAATTATTTTATATTTACATGGAATATTTGTATTCTAATTTATCACAAAGTTATCCCTATATTAAATTTATTATAATTATAAGAAATGTGAGTATGAAATTTTGTCACTTTCATTGATTTTATTAATATTTATGTCATTTTAATTGTCTGGTGGCCCTTTATTGACTATGTTTAACACCCCAAACTTCCACGATACACTTCTCTTTGAATAACACAATAGCGTTTGTTCTACACAACTTCGAGTTCTAACACACTACAACCAATCGAACTAGCAGTTATGAATAGTAATACCCACTTTTAGAAATTTTATAAATTTTATCATTTAAAATGGAATTCATTTTTGGATTCAGATTATCGAAATTAGCTTATGGTGAATTTTTATTATTTTTCTTAAAACATCCAATTTTTTATGAATAGGGAAAAACACTATGTTAGAGTTTAAAACTAAATTTTTATTTTAATAATTAATTATTTTATTTAAATTTTTTTAGGTCAAAATAGATAAAAAATACCTATATAAGTTCAGTGTAATTCATTATAGGTAGTCTATAATAATTTTAGAAATTAAAAAATTTTATTTAAACTTTTCACCATCTTTTACCCACCTCCAAGGAGCATTTTTAAATTTAAATAAAACATCATTTTACCACTTCTGTGAGTTTCATTTCGAAAATCCAAGATACAAATATGATAGCAGTAAATAAAATGTGGTATAATGAGATGAAAATAATTTTTTTTGAATAATAACTTTTGACTTTTATTTGCTGCGGTTAAATGTAAATAGTTTAATCAAGGGTAAAAATGACATTATAATTACCCTAAAACATGTTCTAAATCTATTGGATAAGTGTTATTCGACCAAAAATAACCATAGGAATAAAATATGATCCTTTAGGTCCACGTGGATTAGATTAGGACAATTATTATTATTTAATTCAAAGAAGAGTTAAAAGTGTTAAAATCAAAGTTTAATAACAAAACCATATTTAATATAGGGTTATACATAAGATAAATTCGACTAAAAATATTTATTAGATATTTAATGTGATTTACTACATAATATTATTTTATTTATAATTTTTAGACATTAAATAATTTATATTATTTATGACGCAATGGGGATCCAGAAATAACATTATTAATGATATATTAAAATAATTGATATTATAAATACCCAAATAAATGTAACTTGAGACTTTCTATGAATTACACTAATTTTATTGGTGAATATGACATGTTATTGATGATTAAATTATTTTTTTGAATTAATAATGCTGTTATGAATTTTACAAAAACAAAATACCAAATAGTGTCAAAATTAACATAAAAGAGTTTTTAAAACAAATATTTTATTATTAATTGATATTATATTCCTAAAAATATAAGGTTCAGAGAAAGGTCTTAATAATATTAAAGATGTCTTTAATGAACCACTTGAGGTTCCCTTTAATTTTTATAGTATGGTTATTAACCATATATTATAAAAATACAAAGAGACATGGTAAATGTCAAACTATTTAACTAAGAGTTAAATCTAAATGATGAGGTTAATATAGTGACCCAAACCTATCTAAAACCTATTGGATGAGTGGTTTTCGAACCATACCAACCTCATCCTTTAAATAATTCATTTTGGATCCATTATAAACCAAAAATTATTTTATTATAAAATAATATTTCAATCTTTTCCTAAGGTGCCCCTTACCCCTCTTATAAAAGGGAAATTACCCTTACCTCTAATTCACACATTCAAAGCCATTTGTCTCAGCCAACACCTTCCCAAATACCCTCCCAGCTATCCTATGTTAATCCTAGAGGCCTTCCATTAGTCATAATGCCAACCTATGGGGCGCTTTTGATCAAATCAAAATTTATAACCCGAAGAACAGGTAAATATTTCATCACCTCTTTCATGTTCCTTTCATCAAATTCAACTTTATGTTTTTCCATTATAAACTAATAACTCGAATATATTCTATATAATGTGATGTTTTTATAAATATGGTACAACCATATTCATTATTCAATCCATCCTTTGAATGACATGTCACCATATGTGTGTGCGTACGGCTTACTATCTCCACGTCATGGTGTAGTTGTTATTCAATACATTATTATTTGGATGGGTATAATAATGATGTATAATTTATGTAAATAATAAATATAACATGATAATTCTGTATATATGATATATCATCAAATTATATATTATTTTAATATCAAAAGAATGATATTGTCGCTCGTGCGTACGTACGAATTACCATCTCCACCAAGGCGATGAGATTCATTATCCATCGTATCCATTCAAGAATAATTTTCATTTGATGATTAAAAATAATGTTTAAAGACTTAATATAATTATTAACATGAATAATATACATAAAATCCAAAACAAGCATTACTTATGTAACAAATCATATAAATGAAAATGAATCAGGTAACACCTGAAACGATGATACTACTGAAATATCATTAGCAAAAAAATATTAGAAGATCATATATGATATCATATTAATGTATATGGTTATTTTATAATTTAATAACGATGATTTCACCATTATACAGGAGGTTAACCAACCCTCGAACAAGGAAAAGAACATGGTAAGGGTTAATTTCACAATCTCTTAAATATCTGAGGCTGTTTATATGCAATTATCTACTGAGACCTCTTTAGCATCCACATCCATACTTCTTAAAAAAGTATTTCAAAAAAAATTAACTATTTAATATACAATTGTTTGAAGTCATTTATACCCTTATTTGACCTTATATGTTTTGAAATAAATCATCATGTCGTCTTCCAAAAAAGGTACTTTATGACCTTTTCGACAAAATTAATGTATGAATGTTTTTAACTTATACGGGAGGTGCATATATTTTCTACAATTATAACATTGTCAAATATTCCCTTACAAACTTATAAAATAATATTAAAAATAAAATTTTTCTTTTATGATTATGTAACATTAAATGATTTAAAAAAAGAATGAGATATTTCTCTGAAACAGTTTTTATTTCATATATGTCATCATCCATTAATGGATTTTAATCTTGTTTGAAGTTGATTTATTATTATACAAATCTTCTGTTTTGTATTGAAGTTTTTGTAATATTTTTGAGTATAGATGTGTTATTCTCACACCATTAATAGTTTATGGAGAAAGTATTTACATTTTGTATGATAGTTTTAATAAAAATGTTTATGTTATGTTTGAACCTTTTCATATGAGGAATGCATTGGACTTAGTATGTGATAGGTGGAGCCCTCTATAGCTCTTCGATGCATCGATAGGTCTCACGAGACAAACTAGTTTCTTGGCACAATGCCATGAAAAAATCTTTTTTGTAGTCTTACCAAAATTCCTTGACATTGTGGTTATGAAGTATGGCATTATGCATTCCATCATTATGAAAGTGGTTAATAATATTTCATGTGATTATTCAACTAGTAGAATATCCGTGTGACTAAGTAAATGGAATTATTTGATTTTATTTTTTCCATATTATTCTGAAGTTAATGATTAAAAGGATTTTGTTTTAGTCTTGTACATTGCCTTAAATGTTCACTCTTATATACAATAGTTTCTTCTATATTGCTATCCTTGCTTAGTATCTGAGCTCACCCCTTTCTAAATTTTTTTTTTCCTAGGATGCGAAGAAGTATATTATGAATAACATATAGGGATAGTCTATGGGATCTCAATGTTGTCTATGGAAACAATGTTGTTTTAGTTTTCTGTTTTATGATGTAATGTAAGACTTATAAATGTATCTAGTACTTCCAAGGCTACTAAACTAATTGGTATTTCGAGACTTGATCTTTTATGATCATCCCAATGGTATGTAATAATGCACTGACTCTAGGTAACTAGGCTCAGGACGTTACAATAGGTATCAGAAAAAGGTTAGTACAAATCTTGGAATCTAGATTTAGATAAAATCTGATTAGAGCACATTACCCTAAGATAGTCTTTGAGGATTACTATAGAATAACATCCTAGAATTTTAGTATTGTATAGATTTTGTGAGTTTTTCAAGAAAACATCCCTATCTGAATACGAGCAGGTAGAGGCGGCTCTTGCACAGATATAGCTAGGGGTAAAACCCAAAACCCCCACTTTGAGATAGACTCAAATGGGAACCAGTGCACGACAATGGGCGTTCCTCAACTCTTGTTTATGACACTCCTAGGGGATATGGTTACGATAATTCACATTTTCTTTACAAACCATTATGAAGGATTTATGAGTATATATCTCCACAATGATTTTTTTTATGATTATGGATTATATCCATAAAATGTTTAATTTAGGTTAAGTATGATGTATATTTGGAATTATGTATTGAAATTCGTAAACTAATCTAGTTTATGCAATTTCATAGAAATGGAACATAGTGGAAGGAATGGAAACTGTATCAATGAACGCACTCCATGTATGGATTTCCCACATGATAAAGATAATTATAGTGGAGTTAGTGATACAACTAGTGCTGATCAAATTATCATTATACCGGGACAACTCACTAAGGTTATGAATAATAACCTTACCCATATGGAGCACCCTGATCCACAACTCATAGGATAAATGTTAGACCACTTCATGTGGAAATGACCACAAACATTCAATGGGAGTAAAAATCTATTAGTGGATGAGCAATTGTTAAATTCTTTAGAGAAAATATTTCACGCTTTGGGGATTAGTGGAAGAGAAAAAAGTTTTCATGGCAGTTTATTGCCTCACTGGATATTCTGATTAATAGTAGACATTTATTAAAAACACAAAGGATGATAAAGAAGTGTCCATTATGGAATGGAGGGAGTTTAATGATATTTTCTTAGAAAAATACATCCCTCGTGACCATAGAGCAGATATGGAAAGGAAATTTATGTGTCTAAGGCAAAAGGAGGATGAGAATGTCTCAAAGTATGACGATAAATTTAAAAGGTTATCAAGGCATGAAATAGATTATACCCATAACCCAAAAAGTAAGATTGATCGTTTCTTTGATTGGTTGAAACCATTTTTCCTTCCAACATTAGTCTCAAAATCCTTATCATTGTATAATGATATTGTCTCATGTGCTATCAAGACAGAAAACGAATTCTCTAAGTCTTACGACTTTAAAGAAAAGAAAATGAATAAGATATCTTATCAACACTCTGTAAATGTAAATAAGCGGAATAAGGGAAGTGTTGAATATCCACCCTGCATTAAATGTGGGAAGAAACACCCTAGTACTTGTCTAAAGGGAATGGGAGTCTATTACAAGTGTGGTGAAAAAGTACACCATGCTCGTGATTGCAAGGGGAAGAAAGAGTCTATTAATGTTGAATGCTAAAATTGTAGAGAAAATGGGAATTATGAAAATGAATGTCCTAAGCGCCCAGGAAACTAACCTCAGAAAGGGAAAAGTGATCAAAACCATGCTTATGCTATCAGTACTGCTGAGGTTGAAGCTCTGAACGACGTGGTGATGAGTAATTTAATGGTTTCCTTAAGTTTAGGAAATGTTTTATTGGATTCTGGATCAACACATTGTTTCATATCTTCCCAGTTTTCTAGGAAAATTAGATATTTCCAATTTGATTTAACAAGGGATTTGTCAGTAAAAAATCATAAGGAATGTATCATCGAAAGAAATTTTTGTGAATCAGTTCCCATTAGATCATATAAATGTTCTTTATATACCGATCTCATCGTCATACCCATGATTTAATTTTATATATTCCCCGGTATTGATTGGTTTTCCGACCATGATGGGAAGATTTATTGTAAGAATAAGGAAGTTACAATTTTTTACGATGTTGATAAAGATCACCTTATCATTAGAGAAGAAGCGTCACCACCTGATTCTTATCTAGATCCACCCCCAGTAGCTCAACTAAATTAAATTATTAGGTAGGAAGAGAATAAAATAACTGTGGGTGAGGAAACGAATGTTCAAATAGATAATTGTACATATTGTTCAAGAATATATTGATGTATTTCTAGAGGATTTACCTGAACATCCTCCAGAATGAGAAATTGAGTTTTTCATTGACATAATTCCTGGTTCACGGCCCATATCAAAGACCCCTAATAAAATGGCCACAGTGGAATTAGTGGAACTAAAGAAACAACTAGAGGAACGGAGTAATAAGGGATTTATTTGACCTATTGTTTCTCTATGGCGAGCCCTTGTCCTTTTTGTTAAGAAGATTGATGGATCTATGAGGTTGTGCATTGACTATAGAGATATCAATTCTATAACAAAAAACAAAAAGTATCCCCTACATTGCATTGAGGATTTAGTCGACCAACTTCTTGGAGCTCAATACGTTCCAAATATAGACTGTTGATCTGGATATCATCTATTGTGTGTGAAGAAGGAATACATTCCAAAAACAACATTTCGAACCAGGTACGGGAACTATGAGTTTACAGGAATGCCTTTTAGATTGACTAATGCACCCTCTGTCTTTATGATCAATTGAATAGAGTTTTCTAGGAATATCTTTTCTAATTTTTAGTGTTATTTATTGATGATATATTTATATACTACAAAATCTATGGAGATCATGAAAATCCCTTGTGTATTATCTTGAAGATTATATGAAGAAATTAATTGTATGGGATGTTTAACAACCGTGAATTCTGGCATCAAGAGATTTCTTTTCTTGGCCATATTGTCTCTAAGGATGGAATCTCTGTTGAACCATCAAAGACCAAAGAAATCCAAGAATTGACAACACCGAAAAGAATAACCTAGGTATGATGTTTTATTGGTTCAGGAGGTTATTATCGGCGTTTCATCCTGAATTTTTCCATACTTTTTAACCCATTAATGAAGCTCACACTTAAAGGGGTTAAATTGGTTTGGAAAAAATATTGTGGAGAATTTTATGAAGAATTGAAGAGAAGATTCTTCAATTCTCCTCTATTGACTCAACAATTGGGGAATGATGGGTTTGTTATTTATAGTGATGCATCAATGAAAGGACTTGGTTGTGTCCTTATGCAGAATGATAGGGTTATTGCATATCCATCATGAAAACTAAATATTCATGAGAAAAATTATCCTACTCATGATCTTTAGTTAGTAGATGTAACCTTTTCTTGGAAGATATGGAGACATTATATGTATGGAGAAAAATGTGAGATATATACCAATCAAAGGAGTTTGATGTATATTTTCTCACAAAAAGAACTCAACATAAGGCTAAGGTGACGGCTTGAACTACTCTGGGATTATGATTTCACACTACACTACCACCTGGGGAAGGCATATAAGGTGGCAGGTGCTTTGAGAAGAAAGTATCATGGAGTTATGAACAAGATGAGAGTTGAAAATGAAACTATATAAATGGATCTACTAAAGATGGATATGGGAATAACCATGGAAGGTGAAACATCAAAACATCTTTAACTGGTTTCCAAACCATCTTTACTAGAAAGGACAAAGAGTTCTTAGACCGATGATGAAGAGTTTGAAAAAAATATTAATGCTATAAATGATGGGAGATTGATTGACGTTGTGTATGAAGATTGAATTTTGAAATTTGTGAAGAGAATTTGTGTTCCTGATATGCCTGATCTAAAAATGGTATTATTGGATGATGCTCATAGTTCAAATTTCTCTATACACCATGGTAGCACTAAGATGTATAGTGATTTGACGGTACTTTTTTGGTGGGACAACAGGAAAAGGGATATTTCTGGATTTGTGTCAAGATGTATGGTTCGTCAACAAGTGATAGATTGAAGGAAATAGCCTAGAAGAGTCATGAAACCTCTTCCCATACCCAAGGGGAAATGGGATAATATTACGATGGTCTTTGTAATGGGACTACAAAAGACTCCTAGAAGAAATGATTCAATATAGATCATTGATGATCGTCTTACTGGTCACAACATTTTCTTTCTATAAGAGAAGATTTACCACTTGAACGTCTAGAAAGACTATATATTAATGAAGTTACGAGACTTCATTGAGTACCCCTTTCGATTGTTTCTTATCGTGATCGATGATATACATTAAGATTCTAGAAAAGTCTTCAGAAATCCATGGATATTGAACTACTTTTGAGCACTACCTGCCACCCCCAAACTAATGAACAATCAGAATGGAAAATTCAAACCTTAGAAGACATGTTGAGATCATGATCACTTGAATTTCAAGGTATGTGGGATCAATATTTACCTCTGGTAGAATTTTCCTATTATAATAGCTTCCATTCAGGTATTCAGATGGAACCATATGAAGCATTATATGGAAAGAGATGTCGCACACCAACCTATTGTGATGATTTCGGTGAAAGAAAACTCGTAGGCCCATAACTTGTGGAGGAAACTATGGAAAAGCTTAAGGTAATCCAAACCCACATCAAAGTGGCACAATGTAAGCATAAGAGCAATTCCGATAACAGGAGGAAGAATTTTGAATATTATGTAGGAGATCATGTTTTCCTGAAGGTATCTCTATGGAAGGGTGTTATACATTTCGGAAAGAATGGAAGATTATGTAACAGGTACGTTAGACCTTTGGAAATTCTAGAATTAATTGGGGATGTAGCTTACCATTTGGCAATGCCTGAAAGTCTCTCCAAAGTTCATGATGTGTTCCACAAATCACTGTTGAGAAATTACATGCCTGACCCAACAACGTTTTCTCACCTATGAGGAATTAGAACTAGAACGCAATATCTTTTATTACAAAGATCCTTTCAATGTTCGTGATACAAGAGAACAAGTGCTGAGAAATCGAACGACTCGTCCATAAGTGTTCTATAGAGAAACCAAAAGATGGAAGACGCAACGTAGGAACCTGAGGATCTTATGATAAAGAACAACTAGAGTCTTTATATGCAGTAACATTCTAGAAATTTCGAGGACGAAATTATTTGAAGTAGGGGAGAATGTAACACCCCATGCATCCCCGATATACTTCTCTTTGAATAATAAAATAGCATGTGTTGTACGCTACTTCGAGTTATAACACACCACAACCAATGAAACAAGCCATTATGAATAGTAATAACCATTTTTTTAATTTTTATAAATTTAATCTTTCAAAATAAACATCATTTTTGGATTAAGAATATCGAAATTATCTTAGGGTGAATTTTTTGAAATTTTCTAAACAATTTCAATTTTTGATGAATAGTGAAAAACACTGAGTGATAGTTTAAAACGTAATTTTTATTTAAGTAATTATTTATTTTATTTAAATTTTTTTGGTCAAAAAAGATATATAAAGTCTATATAAGTTCAATTTAATTCATTGGAGTCTATTTATAATAATTTTAGATATATAAAAACTTTATCGAACTTTTTGTCATCTTTTATCCACCTCCTAGAAGCATTTAAAAATTTACATAAAACATAATTTTCAACTTCTGTGATTTAATTTCCAAAATCTTAGAGAAACTTTTGATATCATTAAGTAAAATTTGGTTCAATGAGATGAAAATATTATTTGATGAATAGTATCATTTGACTTTTATTTACCGAGATTAAAAGTAAATAGGGTAATCAAAGGTAAAAATGATATTATAATTACCGCAACAGATGTCCTAATTCTATTGAATATGTTTTATTCGACCAAAAACAACTTTTGGAATAAAATATGACCCTTTAGGTCCACTTGTATTAGATTAGGACTCTTATTATTATGTAATTCAAAAAAGAGTTAAAAGTGTTTAAATCAATGTTTAATAACAAAACCATTTTTAATATAGGGTTATATATATGATAAATTCGACAATAAATATTCATTATAAATATAAGAATATTTCCTAAATAATTGTATTTTATTTATAATTTTTATACATTAAATAATGTAATTTATTTATGACACAATGATGATGTAGTAATTACATTATTAATGAAATATTAAAATAATTGATATTATAAATACCCAAATAAATGTAACTTGAGAATTTTTATGAATTAAAGTAATTTTATAGGTTAATATGACCTGTTAGAGTTGATTAAATGAATTTATTTTTAAGTAATAATGTTGTTATGAGTTTAGGAAAAACAAAATACCAATTAGTGTTAAAACAGACATAAAAGAGTTTTTAAAACAAATATTATATTATTAATTGATATTCTATTCCTAAAAATATTAGGTTTTTCCAAAGGTCTTAAATAATATTATATAAGACATTAATGAACAACTTGAGGTTCTTTTGAATGTTTATTGTATGTTTATTAACAATATAATATAAAAATACAAAGATACATGTTAAATGTCAAAGTATTTAGCTAAGAGTTAAATCTAAAGGTTAAGGTTACTATAGTGACCCAAACCTGTCTAAAACCTATATTTTGGGTTGTTTTCGACCCATCCCCACCATATCCTTTAAATAATTCATTTTTTTAGACATTATGAAGTTGACATGTTTTTATTATAAAAAAATATTTCTATCTTTTCTAAAGGTTCCCCTCACCCTCTTATAAAATGGGCACTTCCCCTTCTCTATAATTCACACCTTCGAAGCCATTTGGCTCGACCAAAACCTGACCAAATACCCTATAAGCTGTCCTAAATTCATCCTAGAGACCTTATTTAATTCATAATTCCAAAATGTGGTTGCCTTTTGATTAAATGAGAAGGAAGAACCCGAAGAAGAGGTAAATATTTCATCACCTCTTTCAAGTTCCTTTCTTCTTCCACTTGCTCTTTATTTGTTGTTTCAATTATAAAATAATAACTCCATTATATTCTATATACTGTGATTTTGTTATAATTATGGTACATACATTTTCATTATTCTATCCATCCATTGAATGACATGTCACCATACGTGCGTACGTACGTCTTACCGTCTCCACGTCATGGTGTAGTTGTTATTAAATACATTAGCATTTGGATGGGTATAATAATGATGTATAATTGATATAAATAATAAACATGACAAGATAATTCTCTATATATTATATACCATCCAATTATATTTTATTTTAATATCAAAAGAATGATATTGTCACTCATGCGTACATACAGATTGTCGTATCCATAAACGCAATGAGATTCATTCCCCATCGTATCCATTCAAGAGTAATTTTCTTTTTATGATTAAAAATAAGGTTTAAATACTTACTATAATTTTGAATATTAAAAATATACATAATATCCACAACAAACATTACTTACTTAACAAATCATATAAAGGAAAATGAATCAATTGACACCCTAAACGATGACACTACTGAAATATCATTAACAGAGCAATATTAGAAGATAATATAGGATATCATATTAATGTATATGGTTATTGTATAATTTAATAATAGTTATTTCACCATTATACAAGAGGTTAACCTACCCTCAACATAGGAAAAGAATAAGTTAAGGGTTAATTTCACAATCTCTTCATTATTAGAGGTTCTTTATATGTTTTTATCTACTGGGACCTCTTTATCATCCACATCCATGCTTCTTAGAAATGTATTTAAAAATATTTTTACTCACTACTAGGAAATGGATTAATGTCATTAATACCCTTATTTCACATTATATGTTTTTAATGGAATATTTCCGTCATTTTCTAAACAATTTACTTTATGATCTTTTTGAAAAAATTAAGTTAAGAATATTTTTTTAACTTATACTATGAATGCGGCTATTTTCTGTTATTATAACACCGTCGATGATTCCATTAAAATCTAATAAGAATGTTTTCAAAATAAATATTTTCTTTTATAATTATGTTACATTAAATGATTTCAAGAAAAAAAATGAGATATTTCTCTCAAACAGTTTTGATTTCATCTATGTCAACATCCTTTAATGGATTTTAATCTAGTTTGAACTTGATTTATTATGATAAAAATATTCCATTGTGTATTGAAGGAATTGTAATATTTTTGTATATGGATGTGTTATTTTCACACCATTAATGGTTTATGGAGAAATTATTGACAATTTTTATGCTGGTTTTAATACAAATGTTTTTTGAACCTTTTTATATGAGGAATGCATTGTACTTAGTAAGTGACGGGTGGATCTTGCTATAGCTCCTCGATTCATCAGTAGGTCTAATGAGACAGACTAGTTTCTTAGAACAAGGCCTTAACAAATTCTTATTTTTAGTCTTGGCACAAGGCCTTGACTATGTGGTTATGATGTTGGTAATTATTCATTCCATCGTTATGAAAGTGGCTATTGATATTGCATGTGATTATTAGACGTGTAGAATATCCGTGAGAATAAGTAAATGTCATTATTTTTTTTTCTTGGACATATTATGATGAAGTTTATGTTTTAAAGGATTTTTTTAGTCTTATATACTGACTTAATTTTTTATGCTAATTTATGAATGTTTCCTCTATACTGTTATCCTTACTGAGCATCTGAGCTCACCCCTTTCAATGTTTTATTTTTCTCAGGATGTAAAGAAGTATATTATGACTAACCTCTAGGGATAGACTATGGGATATCAGTGTTGTCTATGGAAAAAATATTGTTGTTTTTTCCATTTTATGATGTAATATAAAACATATGAATGTATCTAGTACATCCAAGGGTACTAAAATAATCAGTCTTTCGAGATATGATCTTTTGTTATCATGCCATTGGTAGGTAATAATGCACCGACTCTAGGTAACTAGGGTCAGAGAATTACACTATGTTTAGAACCATAGATGTTAAGAGTTACTTTTATTCATATAATGGGATTGTGGATGGTTTTTGGATAGTATTATAGTCTTTATCATATTATTAGTTTCCCAAATTTACTATATTTACCTTTAACTTTGGTAAATAAAAATTACAGTAGTAACAATTCATAATATCCAAAAATAAAACATCTTATCATAATTTGGACCGAATTATTCGAAATATGGAATACACTTTTCATAATATCAAATAAACAATTGGAAAAATTAATTTAATATTAATTCTGATTGTTAAAACCAAAATGTTGGTTTTAAGGATGTAAAAACACATCAAAAAATTGGCATGTGTTTATGTCCAATTTAAATGAGAAATTAAATTCACTGACCATTATGGTATTAAATGATAAAAACAAAATTCAATTATACCATAAACCTAACTAAAAAGATAATCAATCTATATAAATAAATTTTATGAGGAGTTAGTTCTGAATTAAAATAGTGTATTTTTACTATTCATTAAAATATAAATTTTATCAGAAAAATACCAAAAATCCATCCAAGTAAATTTTTATGTCCTTATTACATAGAAGAAGTTTATTATGTAAAATTAAACTTATAAAAGTTTCAAAACATGATTTATAATCTGTACGCCATCAAAAGGATGTAAAACTGCATGTTTTGAAAAATACTTCTTTCATTAAAAAATTGACTTTTTTTCTTATATAATGTTATTGAAAATATGTAATATGAATGATAATTTTATATAAAATTTAATATATGGTTAATAATATTCATTATTACTAGATTATATCCCATTAAATAATAATATTTTTTTAATATGTCATTTTTAGTTAAACACAGTATTGCGTACAACGCAAGCTACGAAGTAAGGTTGATATTGCGTGTAATGAAAGACAAGTCAATGGTGAGTGTAGGGAAATATTACATTGGTGTTGTGTATAAAATAATCTAGACATAGTTCATTTATATGTTTAAAAAAATCGATACTCAGTGTTGCGTTAAATGAATTCTATCAAAATAACTTGAAATTGTGTGTAACATAATTCAAGAATAGTGTTGCATATTCTAAAAGCTAATATGGGGTAGTGTATAGTGAACCTTAATCCTGGTGTAGCGTTCCACACAAGATATCAAATAAATTAAAATAATCTCTCTCATAAAATCTTGAGGTGTTACATTGGTGTTCTTTTCATTTTCTATATCAACTGGAAGTAATAAATTATTGTCGTTAAATTAATATAATAACACATCAGTATAACAATTATAATAAATTTTTATTATTTATATGCTTAATATATGTTTGGATTATAATAAATAAGAAAATAATGTTATGGGTAAAGTCATACTCACTTTGGGGCTCAAACATTCTATTGAAATTCTCCTTGGAAATAATTGATTCGGGATACATATTTGAGACTATAGGCTTTTAAACATAATATTTTACTATAAGAGTGTAATAATGGAAGAGTTTTATGGAGAATTCTCAAATAATTTGTGTCAAATTAAGGGTTAAAGGTGTTCCTTTTTAATATGTTAAGAAATAGAGTATTTTTTAACAAACATTACATTTCAATAATATCATTACATTATCCAATGATTAATAGTATAATTACATTTATATATTAACCTAAAGTCCAATTTTTTTGTCAACAAACATTACATTTGAATAATATCATTACATTATTTAATATGTTAATAATTTTCTGTTCTTAAGACTATTTATTATTGAATATTAATTTTAGAAGTGATTATTTTTTAAAATATATTGTTAAAAATATATTAATTCCATGTTATTAAAAGTGATTAAAATACATTTTTCGATAATAATTACAAAAAATTGACCCTTTTAATGTTATTTATATTTTGGCAATATTAAGGTAAACATGAATGTTTTCTGAAAAATGAAAAACATCCATAATTTGAAAATATTATCAAACTGAATCTAAATATTAATTTTATAATTTCAAATTAAAATACTAAAATTTTAGAATCTCACTTTTATATAAAAAATAAAAAATTTTATCGAAACTTTTTAGATAGTAAAAATAATTTTAAAGTATTGTATCTATTTTTATTAATTTTTTTAATGTAATAGTAATAAAATCAGAGTTAATATAAATTTCATACAAGAAATATAGTTTATTAGAAAAATTTTACATACCTAAAAAAGAAATAATCATATAATTTTTAGAGATATTAGATTTTAAATATTAATGAATCATTTTTTATTATTTTACTAATCTACTTTAATTTTCATCAATTCCTAAATAATAATAATGTCAAAAAATAGCCTAGAAACCCTGGTACCCTAATACCTGAGCCAATAATGACCTGGTCTGAAGGTTGTTCTCAATCCTAATGGGTTCATGGCTATCACCTATAATCATATATGATCAATGTGTGAATGATTTCACACTGAAATCAGAAGAAAATAAAACAAAAAAGTCAACATATCAATATTCCTCAAGAAGAAATTACCAGAAGTTAAATAGGTAATATAGTACCTAAAAATATATGCTGAAAAATCAAAGGAATGAACAAAATCACCTATAAATAAGTCTCATAATAACTATTTATAGTGTAAAAAAATTCTCCATTAGTTACCACCACAACTCCATAGTCTAAAGGATCTATAACATCCACCATTTATTAATTCTTATTTCTGTTTAATCTTATATGTGATTAGAAAATATAAAAATTCCAAAAGTAATATCTTGGGTGTGATCTGTAAGGATCTATAGGGTCTTTCCTTGTCTTCCTTAATATATTCCATTATAATAAACTAATCATCCATCAAATTAAAATAAAAAATTTCTTGGAATGTCATGTCAATTTCATATTTAAAATAAGAAATCATTTATTTTCAATAGAAGGAAAAAATGGATTAAATAATAATTTTATATAAAATCATTTATATAAATAATTTTTCATTAGTATATTAGTTTTATAGTCAATGGAATATGTAACCAAAAATTAAAAAAAGAAG
This sequence comes from Viscum album, assembly GCA_963277665.1. Lineage (NCBI taxonomy): Eukaryota > Viridiplantae > Streptophyta > Magnoliopsida > Santalales > Viscaceae > Viscum > Viscum album. The sequence goes on along the minus strand of OY728127.1, from coordinate 420,418,401 downwards.
CACCATGGTAATCTTCTATGAAGTAAATTAGTATCATGCTATAGGATACTCACACTTTTCATATATTTGATCATAGAAAAACATTTTCAATAAAGTCTATCAAGCTTAGGATAAATATGATTCATCAATATCCCATTAGTTATAATAATTTTGAACAATTTTTTTTGTGATAGTTTTCATCGTCAATCGATTAGAAGTGGATAAATATCCAAGCATGCTTGTCCCTAATATAAATATAAATAACTGAACTCAAATTTTCGCAATCATTAATTAAAAAATTCGTAAATCATATAATTTAAAATCAATAAAATTTTACAATTAAAATGACCGATTTTTAGATTCAACATGACTTTTCCAGTTCAAAATCAAAACATGGGTTTTTCCTCATTTTATACTTTTTCAAAAAATACCAATGGATTTTATCATTTTCATTTATGAAAATTTTATGGAAACAATCTTAATATTATTTCATCAATTAAATAAATTTCAAAATTCACCCCACAATTCGAATTCCATTGGAATTTTGGTTTTTTCTCAAAATTTATAACACATCAAATTCCAATTTAAAATCATATAAAATCATGGTTTTGTTAATCTATTTAAATATAAATCAAATATTCCAATACAAATAGTGTTTTAATTTCATGGAAACTATCAAATGGAACCTCCTACCTTTAATAACAAAATCAAACATTCAATAGATGCAATGAGAATGATAATGATGGTTGACGGAGAATAAGATATATGAATTTAATATAGAATCAATATCAATAAAAATATGGATTATATCCATTATAAATTTGATGATCTATTAATCTATATGAATGAAGAAAATGAAAATCAGATGCAACTATATGAGTGGATATCCACTTACCCAGAGGGGATCAATCGAGATCAACGCCTCCTTGATCCGCCAACAAAAGTATTAGGAGTAGAAAAACCAACTTATAGAGATGATTAAAAACCATAAGAAATAATATTTTGGCCTATTTAATTAATTAGGTTCTTAATATGGGGGATCATGAACATTTAAAATTTATTTTTATCCTTTTTAAACACACAGTAACGGTTAGAAGAAGGGGGAATGATTAGGGGAATATTGGCACCAACCATTCTCCCCAAATACAAGGGGGGAATAATTTTTCCTAGGTGGGAACACATTTTAGGAAACCATACACTAACCATTGATTCCCCACTATCACAAGGGGTATGGTTTTAACGTGGGAGAATGATTTTGAAAACCATTTACCAATAGTGCACTTCAAAACAATCTTCAAAAAATTTCCAAAATCCCTTATAAAAACCCCTAAACAAGAACTGATTCAGAGGAGATCAAAAAAATGGTGAGGATAAACAAAAAATTTAGTAAACGGATACTATAACATCCCAACTATAAAAACTATTTCCATAAAATACTATCATGAAATTTCGATATCAATTAAATGAGGCCACTACTCTCTGATTAGTTCCTCACAATCCGAAGTCTCTTGAGAATATAAACCATTATTCCATAACCCATGGACCAAAAGAATAATTCTCCCATGAAGTAATTGTGTATAAAAATTAAAAAAAAATTAAGGGATTACCAATTATAGATAACTTAGTATAAACATTTGGATCCTCCCAACATAAGATATGAGATATGAGAGAAATATACTTCTGAAGCTGATATAGATGGACAACATTATGTATCGACATCAAATATGGTGGAATAAAAACAAAAAAAAGCCACCTTTGCCACTTGATCAATGACCTAAAAATTTCCCACATAACTAGGTTCATGATTTACTTTCCTATTGAGACATCGATTATCCAAATTCAGTAATACTCTCAAAAACACCTTGTCCACAACAGAAAACTCCAATGATCAACTATTAAATTTATAATAATATTTTTATCAACTTTGTGATATTAACATTATCTATAAAAATTAGCTAAAACATTCCTATCATCTCATGGACTAATCTTCCTCCAAAAAAATAAATTTCACAAATCTATGTCCAACACGACCAATATTTACATGGATGATGATTCAACCCCTCAAAATGAATTTTAGAATGTAACTTTTGTCATAGGGAAATTAATCCAATTCCAAAAGGGCATCCCAAGACCCTAAAAAATTGAGTATTGATGAAACTATGATTCACCCAAAATCAATACAAACCATTCTATATATCCTTATATATACCGATGATATGAGATTCTCAAGATCACCTAAGATACCATTTCCTCCTAGTGGCCTCTACAAAATTTATAATTATCATAGGATATCTAGGATTGACTATCCTAGATAGAACATCATTCTACATAAATACTCTCATAATTAAGTGCATCTCATTTTCTAAACATTGGTCATATAACATATGTGTATAAAGTGATCCGATTTCAGAAGTTGATCGATCACAACTATATCATCCCGACTCTTTATCATTTAAACAATCATTACATTATACAAAACTGAGGACTATTAAGGTTTAGTGTCTTGGAAACCAGGAATTTATTACATGAGAAAAAAAAAATTTCTTAAACACTTGAATGGATTCTTAATTTGTTCATCCTAATTTCATTACAGCATCTCATAACCTGGGAGCATACATAAAAGGAAAGGGTGAGCAAAAGGCCCAGTAAGGGAATCAAGGGAAACATTTTACATGAGAACTTGAGATACATCAAAAGTCATGAAAAATAACTTCAAGGAATGAGAAAGATATCATGAGGCATATCACAATAAAAATAACGTATTTCATAACATGAAGATGTGTCTACAACATTTAATATAGAAAATCAAATCTGTTTCACCAAGGTCCATCCCCAAGGTGTCATTAAAAATTACCAAGGTTATTCACCAAGGTATCAATCAAAATGGTCATCTCTAGAGATTAAGTCTTTACCCAATGCATTGGAGCTCTAATAGGGCGCACCCTTAAATTTTCCTTTATTATCATGTGAGACACATATATCATCATCAATAATTTCATAAACAACCCATATAGCATAAAATAAATGGGTTTCATTTCATAATCATAATGTTTTAAAAACTTCTTTAAAGACATGATCTTTATGTCACTTAAAACCCACAAAAAAGGAAAGAGGGTATTATGTATGTAAATCCCAGAATTTAAAATATAAAATTTTGGTATATATTTTAATAACCATTTATAAGGAAGAGATTTTGGTTTACACTTATAAAATAAAATAATTTGAGAAAAAGAGAGAGACATTTGAGATGGAAATTCTGCAACATAACGGTTATGCTTCGGGGTTTTAGAAAACATTGAAATGAGAGGGGACATAGGTCACCCACTCATAAATGATCCAAAGAATAGTATAGGGACAGAATATAATGGATATAAGAACATGGTAATGAGATTTGAAATACATAACATATGAAATGAAAAACATGGAGGGAAGACAAAAATATGATTTCTCTTATGAAAATTCGGCAGCCTAAAGGCGTCACTTAAACTTCAACAAAATGAATTGAAGAGATCAAATGGGGTCTCTCATAATATGAACATAGAAGATAAGTATGATAGATATAGAGATCATACCCCAAAATAATAAAAATAAACTTGAAAGACTTGATATGAAAGTAGAACATTGAAAAATGAGAAAGGTGAAAGATTCCCTTAAAAATTCGGCAGCCTAACGGCGCCACTTATACTTTTACAAAATGAATTGAAGAGATCAAATAGGGTATCTCCTCATATGAACATATAAGATCATTATGATAGATATAGATATCATACCCCAACATAATAAAAAGGAACTTGAAATTCTTGACATTAAAGTAGAACTTTGAAAAATGAGAATGGTGAAAGAATCCCTTAAAAACTCGGAAGCCTAACGACGCCACTTAAACATTATCAAAAAAATAATTTGACGAGATAAAATAGGGTCTCTCATCATATGAACATAGAATATCACTATGATATATATAGAGATAATACCCCAATATAATAAAAAGTAACATGAAATACTTGACATGAAAGTAGAACTTTGAAAAATGAGAAAGGTGAAATAATCCCTTAAAAATTCGGCAGCCTAACGACGCCACTTAAACCTCAACCAGAAATGAATTTGACGTGATAAAATAGGGTCCATCATAATATGAACATATAAGATCAATATTATAGATATAGAGATCATACCCCAACATAATAAAAAGGTACTTGAAAGACATGACATGAAAGTAGAACTTTGAAAAATAAGAAAGGTGAAAGAATCCATTAAAAATTCGACAACCTAACGATGCCACGTAAACATTTTAAAATGAATTGATGAGAGAAAGAGTGGGTATATCATCATATGAACGTGAAAAGGGAAGTAATAGTAAAATAAAATAACATTCTACAACAGAAGAACATGGAGCATAAAAGAAATGACATAAAAGAGAGTACTTGGAATGAAAGAGAGAGGTAGGATCCCTTACCTTAAAACGTAACTCATAAAACTCAATAGTTGGGACCTTGAGGGCTTGGGGGAACCTTGGGAAGACTCCATGGGAGGTAATGATACTAGATCTTAGTTGGGGGAGAGTTGGGAGTCGAATGTATGAGAGGATGGCTTGGTATTTGTATGGAAAGTGAGGGGATAAGGCATTAATGGCCAAGGGACACCTCACAAGTGGTTTTCTCAAAACCACGAGCTTTAGCATGTTATTTCCATTTGAGTTTGGCCACATAGGTACCCCCATACAATAATTCATCACATTTGGTGGCCAACCCTTAAAATATCTCATGACATCATCATGACACAGTTATGATGTTATTAAACATACCGAAACCCTAAAACTGTATTTTTACTATTCACGGAAAATTCAACATTCTCATACAAATCCCAAAATTTCAGCTTAACCAAATATCAATGCTATGATTTCAAAAATGAACTCCATTTTTTAAAAACAATTTTATAAATATTTTTAATTTAATATTTAAATAAATACACTATTCACCGAAAAATCATTTTTTTCAGAAAAAATCCCCAAAAATTACCATAACATAATATCGATGCTCTGAGTTCAAAAATGAAATCCACATTATAAAAATAATTTTATAAATATTTTTAATTTAATTATTAATTAAAAACACTATTCACCCGAAAACATTAATACTTGACTAATAATTAATGAAACAGTTATTTACATATTTTATTGAATCACATTACATAATCAAGGTGCCTAGATTATATTAAAACATTCGTTAAGTGTGATTACTAATCGATTTTGTCACATTACTAATCCTAAGCATACAATCAATATTCATAATTTACTATTCATTAAAAATTTATTTGATCTTATTAGACTCTAAATTTCGTACTGAACATAATTGTAGAAGCCCATTTTTTGAAAATCATTACACATAATTAGTTATCCAAGGTTAACATAAATATATTCAAATAATCCTTTTCTAGAACTCATGAAAAATATGCATTCTATATTTATCCGGACATTTGAAAATTTACAAACATAATCACAAGAAGAAATCATAGTTTTTATTTAAATCAAAGGATTACACAAGGCATTTATGGTCTCCTTACATATCCCCTTATCACACCAGTATAGGACCTAAGTGTATGGTGTGCTAAGGTGAGAGAATTCTAGGGAGTCTCGACCAAAATCACACGAGTAGTAATTTCTATCAAATTGAACTTCTCGCAAAGTCTATTGTATTCAAGCTTCAGACAATGAATTTCATCTTGGGATTGGTCCAGAGCAAGGCCCAGTGGTTCTACCTCCATCCCATGTTCTGCTAGATGGGCATCGATCGGTCCAAGATTACTGGGTGGGGCCATCGAATCTTTGTTCTATATTAATTAACCAAGAATACATGTATTTAGAGACAATAATCAAAATGTTTAGTTTCCGGCGGTCATATTGTCCAATGGTCATATAACAGTAAAAACCCAATGGTCTCATTTTAATTAAACTCTTGTTATCAAATGAAATAGTTTTGTTGCGTATAAAAAATAAAATAACACACAAAATCAGGAAACAAGATTTATTCAAAATTTCATGTTGTTACAATCTTCCCCACTTAAGAAATTGCGTCCTCTCAATTTTTTAAAATTGGGTTTTAAAATTTCATTGAAAGTCCCACATCGAGAAATGTGTCAGTAATAATATTACTTTAAGAGAAAGAAAGGGAAGTAAAAAGGTCACCTGAGTTAATCCACACTAGGATTCCATGTAGAAAAACATGGACATGGAGGAGAAAACAAACGGTCAAGTTCTGAGGTAGAGTGATAGAAAACATGATTAAGAGAATGATAACCATGAGAATATCACAAATTTATGATGCGTGTAAACGGTATTTGATTAGCTAGTATGAAACATAAACCAACAACGTTTTTGTTTTACATTCCATTTCATAATTTTGAGGAATTCATTTTCTACATAGAACAAAAACAAAAGGAAATATACCTACCTTCAAGTAGAGTTTCACCCTTTATTAAGTTTCTACCAAAACTAATCTTTTCTCCAAACGATGAGTATTCAAAACACTTGGTTTCATAAAAACACAAGAATCACCTTCTATAGAATCACATTATCCACCAAAGATTAAGTATCCATTTCTTCTATTATCCCAAAAATAGAAAGGGTAAGATAGAATAACTATTCAAAAAGAAAGAGTCCCATAGGAAGGGAAACTTCTTTAAATCAACAAACTTCCACGGTACAACCCAAAGTTCATCATAGACCATTCCATAAATAACTGTCCTTAAAATTCCTCAAAATAAACCAAACTAATATTGAAACACAAATACAAGAAGGATTTGATAACATAGTCTTCCAAAATAAACTTCGTCATTCATCTCCAAACAACATCAACCACTCCTAACATCTTATAACAAAAGTAGCTTACCTAAATATATAAGATAGGTTAATTATTTCAATTAGTAACCTAAACTACTATAAGTTAACCTTAAATTCATCAATTCTTCAAAATATAAGTCAACCTTTACTCCTCAATGAAAAATACCGTAGTAATTTATTTACCTCGATCAAATAGGGTTCCCAAAGTAGTGAACTTCTTCTAAAATAATAATCATCTTTTAATCCCCTAATCATTTCTGTCATATTAATACAGAAATCATCACATTTCTTATCACATTGGTTGTTTGGACATGTTCTTCCATTTCCCGCCATTAACTAAGAAATGAAAGTACAAATAAGTGCTTAAATACTTAGCCAATAATCATGAAAACGAACTTAAAGCATAGAAGGATAACTTGTAGAAGAAAAGTATACCCTAACTTGTGATCCCCTAGGTTCCAAAATGGGTTATCCATGATCATATATACTTATGTGAATCTTAATTTTATTTTATCTTTGTTCCTTTAATATGGTTTAATACTAAGCTTATGAATTTACCAAAGCATATCTACCGGGAGTGTTGTAACCAAGAGTGCAGCAAGGCCCGTTATCGTGTACTAGTTCCCGTTCGAGTCTAGCTCAAAGAGGTGTTTTGGGTTTTACCCCTATGTACATATGTTCCCGAGCCACCTCTACCTGCTCGTATCCAGACAGGGATGTATTTTCTTGGAAACCCCTTACTCAATACTCACCAAAATACCGGGAAGATTCTCTATATTTAAACTTTTCTATAGACTTCTTCCTAAAGTTTTCATATCCTAATTTCCAAAAATAACTAAACCATCCTTTGATACCAACTATAGCATCCCGCCTTTTTATCACATAAACTTTCATTACATTATACAAAACTGAGGATCTTTAAGGTTTAGTGTCTTGGAAACCAGGAACTTATTACATGAGAAAAAATACATTCTTCTTAAACACTTGAAAGGCTTCTTCATGTGTTCATCCTAAGTTCATTAGAGAATCTCATAACCTGGGAGCATACATAAAAGGAAATGGTGAGCAAAAGGCCTAGTAATGGAATCAAGGGAAACATTTTACATGAGAACATGAGATACATCAAAAGTCATGAAAAATAACATTAAGGCATGAGAAATATATCATTAGGCATATCATAATAAAAATAATCTGTTTCATAACATGAAGATGTGTCTACAACATTTAATATAGAAAATAAATTCCATTTCATCATTTTCCATCCCTAAGGTGTCCTTAAAAATTACCATGGTTATTCACCAAGGTATTAGTCAAAATGTTCATCTCTAGAGATTAAGTCTTTACCCAATGCATTGAAGCGCTATTAGGGATCACCCATAAATTTGCCTTTATTACCATGGGAGCCACGTATATCATCATAAATAATTTCATAAAAAACCCATATAGCATAAAATAAATGGGTTTCATTTCATAATCATAACGTTTTAAAAACTGATTTAAAGACATGATCTGTATGTCATGTAAAACCCACGTAAAAGGAAAGTGAGTATTATGTATGTAAATCCCAGAATTTAAAATAGAAAATTTTGGTATATATGTGAATACCCATTTAGAAGGAAGAGCTTTTATTATTCACTGAATAAAATAAAATAATTTGAGAAAAAGAGAGAGACATTTGAGACGGAAATTCTGCAGTATAACAGCTATGCTTCGTGGTTTTAGAAAACATTGAAAAGAGAGGGGACATAGGTCACCCACTCATAAATGATCCAAATAAATGTATAGGGACCAAATATAATGGATATAAGAACATGGTAATTATATTTTAAAGACATAACATATGAAATGAAAAACATGGAGGGAAGACAAAAATAAGATTTCTGTTATGAAAATTCGGCAGCCTAATGGCGTCACTTAAACTTCAACAAAATGAATTGAAGGGATCAAATAGGGTATCTCATAATATGAAAATAGAAGATCAGTATGATATATATAGAGATCATACCCCAACATAATGAAAAGGAACTTGAAATACATGACATGAAAGTAGAACATTGAAAAATGAGAAAGGTGAAAGAATCCCTTAAAATTTGGAAGCCTAACGGCGCCACTTAAACTTCAACAAAATGAATTGAAGAGATCAAATAGGGTATATCATCATATGAACATATAAGATTAGTATGATTGATATAGAGGTAATACCACAAAATAATAAAAAGGAAATTGAAATACTTGACATGAAAGTAGAACATTGAAAAATGAGAAAGGTGAAAGAATCCCTTAAAAATTTAGCAGCCTAACAGCGCCACTTAAACTTCAACAAAAAAAGATTTTGACGATATAATATAGGGACTCTCATCATATGAACATATAATATCACTATGATATATATAGAGGTCATACCCCATCATAATAAAAAGTAACTTGAAAGACATGACATGGAAGTATAACTTTGAAAAATGATAAAGGTGAAAGATTAACTTAAAAATTCGGTAGCCTAATGGCGCCACTTAAACTTCAACAAAAAATGAATTTGATGAGATAAAATAGGGTATATAATCATTTGAACATATAATATCACTATGATAGATATATAGATCATATCACACTATAATAAAAAGGACCTTGATATAATTGACATGAAAGTAGAGCGTTGAAAAATGAGAAAGGTGAAAGAATCCCTTAAAAATTCGATAGCCTAACGGTGCCACTAAAACATTCTTAAAACGAATTGATGAGAGAAAGAGGGGTATCTCATAATATGAACATGAAAAGGGTAGGAAGAGTAACATAAATGAAAATTCTCCAACATAATAACATGGAGCAAAAAAGAAATGACATAAATGAGAGTACTTGGAATGACAGAGAGATGTAGGATCCCTTACCTTAAAATTTTACTCTTAAAACTAAATGGTTGGGACCTTGAGGTCTTGGGGGTAACTTGGGAGGAATCCTTGGAAGGTAATGAGACCAGATCTTCGTTGGGAGAGAGTTGGTGGTCTAATGGATGAGAGGACGACTTGGTATTTATAGGGAAAATGAGGGGATAAGGCATTAATGGCCAAGGGACACCTCACAAGTGGTTTTCTCAAAACCATGGGCTCTCCCTTGGTATTTCCCTTGGAGTTAGGACAAATAGGTCCCCCCATACAATAATTCATCACCTTTGGTCGGCCAAACCTTAAAATATCTCATGACCTCATCATGACACAGTTATGATGTCATTAAACATACCGAAACCCTAAAACTGTATTTTTACTATTCACTGAAAATTCATCTTTCTCAGAAAAATTCCAAAATTTCACCTTTACCAAATATCAATGCTCGGATTTCAAAAATTAACACCATTTTCTAAAAATTATTTTCTAAATAATTTAAATTTAATTTTTAAATAAATACACTATTCACCAAAAATTCAGTTTTTTCAAAAAAATCCCCCAAAATTACCTTAACATAATATCGATGCTCTGAGTTCAAAAATGAAATAAATTTTATAAATCTAATTTTCTACATATTTTTAATTTATTTTTTAATTAAATAACAATATTCACCTGAAAAACTAATACTTGAATAAAAATTAATGAAATAGTTATTTACCTATTTTACTGAATCACATTATTTAATCAAGGTGTCTAGATTATATTAATACTTTTTTTAATTGATATTACTAATAAATTTGGTCACATTACTAATCTTAAGCATAAAATCACTATTCATAATTTACTATTCATCAATAAATTAAGTTGATCTTAATAGTCTCTAAATTTTGTACTGATAATAATTGTAGAAGACCATTTTTTGAAAATCATTACACATAATTAGTTATCTAAGGTTTACATAAATATTTTCAAATATTCTTTTTCTAGAACTCATCAAAAATATGCATACTATATTTATCCGGACATTTGAAAATTTACAAACTTCATCACAAGAAGAAATCACAATTTTTATTTAAATCAAAGGATTACACAAGACAGTTATGGTCTCCTTACATAGCCCCATATCACACCTGCATATAACCTAAGTGTAAGGTGTGCTAAGGTGAGAGAATCTGAGGGAGGCTCGACAAACATCACACGAGTAGTAATTTCTATCAGTTTGAACCTCTCGCGAAGGCAATTCCATTCTAGATTCACACGATGATGTTCGGCTTCGGTTTGGTCCAGATCAAAGCCTAGTGGTGCTACCTTCTTCCCATGTTCTGTTAGATGGGCTTCGATCGGTCCAAGATTACCTGGTGAGGCCATCAAATCTTCTTTCTATATTAATTAACCAAGATTACTTGTATTTAGAGACAATAATCAAAACGTTTAATTTCCAGTGGTCATATTGACCAATGGTCATATAACAGTCAAAACCAAACGGTCTCATTTTAATTATACTCATGTTATCAAATAAAACAGTTTTGTTGAGTATAAAAAATAAAATAACCCAAAAAATCAGGAAACAATATTAATTCAAAATTTCAGGTCGTTATAATAACCCATATCATGTTCTTTTTCCAATGGGTATGTGTAAAACCGACCATGATGAACATATAAATATAATCCCACTTACATGTTTCCATAGAAATGGGATGAAGAATTCCCAAACATTTCTAGTGTTCTACCTTGACCTATTGAAATGTATAACAACCTGAAACATAGATAGAGATGGCCAATCTCATATCTGGACACCTTAATCATCAGAACATAACATTGAACAACTTTATGGTGATCAAGTTTACTACACATAGAGATCATTTTAAGTCTCTAATCACATCCTTTATCATAGAATAAGTAAAAAACTAGTTCCAGAAACATATGATACCCTTCATGGTGAAATACCACTATAAACGGTATCCCTACTATAAAGAGAGTCTCTAAGGACATAGATTTAATCATTAGGATATTGATCTTAATCAATCATCTCAATAATAGAGGATGTGAAGTAAATAATAATAGATTCATAATAATTCTCTTGGAAATTTAAATTAATCTATATATATATATATCAAATTCTAAGCTTCTAATGATTCTTCCTCATCTTGGATCAGATATTTCTTGCTCAAAACATCAATGATGACATTCCCCTCTCCTAGGGGATAAGAAGTGCCGAAATAGAATGACTTTAGTCAATCCACCCAATTCCTCTTAAGGATTTTCAATTTTATTAAGAAAATATATAAATAGGATTGAATGATTAGATAAACATAATAATCTTATTTCTAAAAAGAAAAATTCACCGGCCTCTCAGGGCATGCATCACATCTTTGAGTTCATGATCCTGGGATGGACACTTATTCTCATGTATCATGTGCTTCCAAGTTTCATATGATACCACATACTCTCTATTCACAAGGGTTCAACCCAAAAATAAACATGATGCATCCAAAATGACAACAAATACCTCCCCAACATCTTGAAGAGTCAAAACTATTATATAATTCAAATGTAATTTAATATCAAAAAATGTATTACGAGATATTTAATCCTAAATAAAATTCAATTCTTTTCTAGTGATAGTGGTCATCAAATGAGACACATTTATGAAATCATTTAACAACCGGTTGTAATAGACAAATAAACACAAGAAGCTCCTAATCATGATATAATTTCATGGTTTCTACCATGTCATAAAATATTTTACCTTCTCATGATCAAATGAGATGTCGTGTTCCAACACCATGTGTCCCAAGAACCGCATTTCCTGAATCTAGAATCCATATTTCAAAATCCTGTAAAAATGTTAGTGATCTCTCAAAACATCAATAACAGCTCTTAACTAACACCCATGATCCTACATAGGTTTAAAGTAAACCAAGATTTCATCCACACAGACTACAACAAACATGTCAATTTATTAATGTAATAAACTATTCATTAAATCCATGAAACTATGGGCCACATCATAAGAATTATACTTGTTCAGAAGTATCCTTCTCAATGTATCAAAAAATAAATTTACCTCTCCTAAGGTATAAGAAATTCCAAAATCAAATTAATTTATGTAATCCAACCAAATCCTATAAAGCATATTCAATATTCTTAATAAAATATATAAATATGTATTTAATGATTATAATAGATCATAAAACATTCTATTATAAGGTAATTCCACCTACCTATAAGTGAATTCATCAAAACATCAATTTCATGATCATATGTTGGATAATTATTCTGATGTGGCTTATGATACCAATAACTGTATCATACCACATGAACACACTACATAAATATGTGACCCAAAACTAAAACTGATGCATCACAATAGACCACATATCCCTTCTTGAGTTCAAGAATAGTCAACATCATTTCATATGTCATAATATATTTTATATCAGCAATTATACTATGAAATTTATCATTAAAATATAATTAAATCCTATTTTAGTGAGATCGGTCATCTAAGGAAAAAAAATTTATAAATCATTTAATAAACATTTTGTAATATTGATATAATCCTATGAAGCTCTTAATATTATTAATTTTTTTGAGTTTGACCATGTCAAAACATATTTCACCTTCTCATGATCAAATGAGATATCATATTTCAAGACCACGTGTCCCTAAAACATTACTTCCAGAATCTAGAAACACCATGTTGAAATATTGGAAAAAGTGAGTGTATCTCTCAAAATTTGTATCATAAATTTCAATTGTCACAAATGATCCTCCTCAATTTTAAAGAAAAAAAGATTTCATCCTAAAAAACTATAATGAACATTTCAAGGTAGTCAAGTAAAATCCAATACGTAAAAGCCATGAAAATTATAGTTTCATTTGTTTGGACAAAATGGATGACAAGATATTAATAATGGGAATACCTACTTCTAAAGTTAATGTTTGGAAATACATATTTCTTAATTTAGAACTGGTGGTATCCAGATTGAAGAAAAACAATCAAGAATCACTTCTGCTCTTTCAACATGTAAAATATACCATCTATCTAATGTGGCATATACTTTTTCATTATCGTAACTCCGGTTAGTTTTTATTAATCAACACATAAGAAATGTTCACCATACTTTTTAATTGTAAAGAGAATAGTTTCATCCTTAGGTGACATATTCAGGTTTATAAAAAAAATTCAATAATATCAGCCAATGAGAAATTAAAACTTTTAGTTAATCTAGTTATATATGGTAATATGTAATAGATACTAGTTTAGTTTTAGGTGATAAATCAATAGAAAACTCAACCTCTATTACCAAAGGAAAACTAGAGAAATCATATAGAACATCATCGAGAAATTTGAAAAAAACTAGGGAAGATAATCACTCAAACATTCTAACTCCATGTAAAAAAGAAAAAACTAATATTATATTTCCCATCACTAGAATGGAAGGTCCTTCTCTACTAGTTATCAGTTCAAATTTACCATGAAATACATGGCCCACACCATCGGGTATGGTAAAGGAGAGCTACCAATGATAAAACTCAATCATGAATTGATAAGTGGTTAGCTAATCCGTAATGAGCATGACGTCAAGATATTACATATAGAGAACCAAAAAATTCTAGGTAAGCTTAATATCTGTTAATGATAAAACAAAAGCAGCAAAATGGAGACCCTTCTCTATCTTTGTTCTAAGGGGAATAGTTATAGCCTACACATTAGATAAAATATCTATAGTTAGTACTATAAAATCAACAGCATGGTATGATAATAATGAGTAATGTTCATTGTTAACAATTAAATATGTCACTATGGATTAATGTATTGTGATGGTACCTCTCATGGTCACAGGAACTATGTAACATTCATATAGAGACTCTTATACTATATAGAGAAAATTTATTTTTTATCCATGTTTATGGAAACCATTTTCTCTTAAATATTCATATTTTACCAAAGTAAATTTAGTTAATTATTAGACTATTCTAATATGTAGAGAATAAGTGAAAAAAATTAATTTATGAAAGTGCCTTGAGGGTCCACATAAGCTACAAATCACGGGTTAATTTGTGAAAACCCATTTCAAATTCCCAACCATTTCACACTGGAAGAAAGTCAAAGGGACTATACTAGGAAATACATAATTTATAAAAGAATCATATTAAAAATATCTAATAAGACAATCATCATTATTCATATTTCCTTTAATGTAACACATATAAATACCACTGGGAGAAAAATGGACTCCCTTAATCCATGTCATATCAGTTAGTTCAAGCTCATCCATCAATGCTCAATCCAAAACATCATCATAAAAAATTAGTATTAACATGAAAAAATGGGATCAAATATCAGCTTGATGTCTCATATCAAATCATTGTGCATTAAGTTTCTCATTATTTATAATATTAGGATAAAACATCACTCTATTAATAAAGTGGTTATGAAACTGCTTCAAGGTCTTAACACATAGTTAGAGATTAAGAAAATAAAATTAAATTGTTAAAACCATGGACTGAGGAAATAATGGATTGGTGATAATGTCCTTGAAGTATTTCAACTATAAAATTTCTTACTTATTTACCATCACCATTAAATAGAACAATTTACATCAAGGTCCTTCAAGATTTAATGTAACAGTCATCACTTTCATTGAATCATTCATTTCCAAGAACTCAAAATTTCACTCAATTCCATTTATCCAATCGTCAACCTCATTAGGTTAATTAGATCCTTGGGGAGATCATGTTATATAGTGAAGAAACACTAGAGGGAATTCACTAGATTCTCTTATTTGAGGTTCCATAACTATATCTTTAATGGTAATAGGGGTAGATGCTTGTCCGATAGATTAGAAAACAGACACCACAATGTCCACAAGATTCTGGTCAATGGGAGGTTTTCACAACCATGGTTCTTCAGCATCTCCCTCCTTAGTTTGGTTCAAAAAACTTCTCAGAGGCATGATTATACACAACATAAATAGACCAAAAGTGAAAAATTAATAAGGATACTCAGATAAATAACTTGAACAAGATTAAAAAGTATTTTATTTTAAAAACACTCTAATTAAATAGGGAAAATAATAGAAATATATCGAAATAATAAAAAAATCCACTTTTTCCAACACCTACGGAGACTTAAGGCTAAATAAATGAAATTTCATCAAGAAAACAATTCCTTTTTTAGAAAAATTCAATTAAAATTTTTAATTAATAAAAAACAGTAGTAAACTATTTAATAAAACAAATCATAAGTATATATATAAATTTATATTGAAAAATCAGGTGAGGGTATGGTATATTCAACAACAAAGTAATATCATACGGATTTAATGAATAACACATTTAATAAATAATGCAGTAATTAACTCCATATGAAGACATATACAATAGGCTATGCTAAATAAATGAATAAATATAGTATGAATCACGCATAAAACTTAACTTAAATTATATATATTAATTAAATACCATGATATATGAGAGAAGTGGACCCTTAAAACCTATAATAACCATGATATTTTTCAAATTAAAACCACCAATATTCATTTCATGGACTCCATTCTTTATATGGAAAATAGAACCCAAATATATTGAAATGGACAGAGGAATAGAAGAATATGGTAAATAAATTGATAATGTAACATAATTTTACTTTAGAAAAAATTACAAGAATCAATGATAGATCACTATAGTGCCAAGAGGATTATAGGATCATGGTGGGGGACTCCAAGGTCCTAGAAATATTGAAAAGAAAATGGTGGGGTTTTAAAATTCTTATGTGAATAAGAGTATTTTATAATTATTTTGAAATAATTTTTATCATTTTGATCTTCCATGCATCATGGGAAACCTTGACCCAACTATTTAGTTTCCACTAGGTGGATTCCAAATGTTGATAATGATTTCCAAATGATTTTTCCATCTGGTTTAACTTAATCATCGCCTGACTATGTGCCACATCCTTATGTATTAATCTAGGTCTCATAGTTTACATTGAATGATTCGGGGCTTAGTGAACTTTTAAAAAAATGTTAAACGAACACTAGAATGACTACATCCCATATACCGGGTATGAGATCATAGTGAAAAATAATCAATATCTATCCTTTCACCTAGTCTAATGGACAATATTTTTAATATTTTTATTCTCTAATTTAAAATAGTATATAATTAAAATAAATAGAGAGTCACTATAATAAATACAAATACGTCATCACAATTATAGTATAATGAGGGATATAAAAAATTTTGGTATCTTATATCCTTTTAAAAAATGGGTTTATTACCAACATTATATGGAATACCCTATTCCACAATATTATATTCTTGAGGGTTCACATGGATGTTAATTTTTCTAGAAAGTTATCCAATTATTAATATCATGATTCATCATAATTATATATTATTTTAATGGTGTATCTATTGCGAAATATAGTGATATTAATCTGTTTCCCTTCAATATTGTCCTCTACATGATATAACCTTATTAATATAAATAGATTTAGGGATTTGGATTATAATTATACCATAATATTTTGGAAATATATTTTAATGAATTGAATTTTTTATTAGATTGTTATAAGAATCTTGATAGTGAAAAAATCAAATTGATTTTACATTTGGATCTATCAATAATTCAATAATATAGTTTTTAAATTTTTTTTGAAGAAAATGGACCAAAATTTACGATGTATTTGAGATTAATTTTTTTAATTATTCTTATAGTTAGACTATGTATCCTATTGAATATGTAAACACACTATTAAATTAGATTCTACAGAGCCTATACAACACATTTTGGGGATTAAAATTATATAAATATGGATAAATTATGTGAATAAATATTAAAATTTTATAATTAATTGAATGATATTTTTGATGATATTGGAGCTTCTGGATTCCCATAGAAATAGAGGATATATTATCAAAATTCATTAAATTACGATATAAATTCATGTTGAGTTAGAAATTTTAAATTTTGATATTAAAATTCTTAAGTATCATTGTAGGTAAGCTGGGGTATGTAGGAGTGACCAATTTTAGAAGGAGACAATGGGGATTTGAGGGATAAATGAAAATAGGTATAACCTAGAAATTTTATAGATTTATTCACTTATACATTCCCTTAGTATTTTTCTCACAATGAAACTATAATTGTATGATTACCATTGGTAATAATTTAATATAATCTACAATGGGTGTTCCTCATTAATTCACAATACTAGTAACCATTGTTGGTAAAATTTATTAGTGGTTAATGGTTAATATAGAGTATTGGACTTACTATTCGTCATTCATGGTGTTAAAAAACAACCTTATGTGTATTAAGATATCCCTATGGGGTTTCATTCAATATTTAACTATGATTATTTGATAAATTCCAAATCGTGACTGGTATTCAATGAAAAGAAAGACCGTAACAGGTTTCTATGTGGGCTAAACAGACACGTATTGGTGAATATGGGGTTCATCATTGATATGGGATAGATAAAATACATATGATAATAATGATTTTTCAACACAACATTAGTTAGGTTAAAGTACATTAGTGTAAATAATGAGTGGGCCTCTTTGGTGGCCATGGTTATTAGAATTTTATGTTATTTACAAATGGAAAATATCACTAGAGATGTAATTATTAAGTGATATACGTTAATAATGTGATGAAAAATACTTCTGCAATGAATCAAATAATTCTAGAAACATTCCATGTAATCAGTGATATTAGTCAAGGTCTAATATAAAAGTATTTTAAGACACACTTTAATATGGTTAATTTAGATATTTTTTACATGATAAGGTCCATTAATGTTTTTATGTCTTGGTGATATTATTATGAATATTTTCATTGATGATATTCATGAATTTCATAAGGTATGGTACTTATGATGCAAGTACATATATTTTTAAATTGATTTAATAGTGGATATATGGATTCCAAATTTTATAACTATTATAAATTTTGGTAAGAAACTATTCTAAATGTTGGTTTATTGATTTGAATTCATGGAAGATTATTCAAAAAAACATTGGACCTCCTAGATTATATCAATGATATGAATGTTTATTAGTTTTTTTAATGGTAGGATCTCTAAATTTGGAACACATATAACATAAGATTAGATTGTTCATAATAAGGCTATGAAATTCACGATTTTCACAAATATATTTGATTTTAAGAACCAAAATACTTCTAATAGTGGATTTTTTTGTAGCATATCCATGATACCGACATTTACATACTTTGATTTGAGGGGAGTATCCTGGTCGAGTATACCAAAATCAGCAATTTTATAAAGAATTTATTAACTTTATTACTTTTACATCTTTTAATTTTATCTACTATTTTCTTATTGGGAATACTACATTGCATTGGAGATTATATCCACCCAAATTATGATCTAGGGAAATATCATTAGTTTTTGTTTTGGAAGTCACAATATCACCTATACAGTCAAAAATTTCATGGTTGTCCTTGATTTAAAATGATTATAACTTGGTATACATTGTATCATATAATAGAACAATTCATGGTAGATATGTGTTTATATTTAAAATGGTTTATCATTAAAATGATAGTATAACCGATGTTATTCATATTATTGGATACTATCTCCTTTCATATGGAATAAATATTCACATGTATTATGGTTCATTTCAAGGACACTATTAGAGGGGGTTTCTGAAGTACTATTCTCATACCATGTACAAAATTCTCAGTGAAAGTAATAAACAAGTTTTTATAATTAATTCTTGAGAATGTTTTCTAGTATAGGTAAAAATGGTTAAATAAATTATAGAGGAGGTGAAGATGGTTGTAAGGTGAGGAAAATGTTTTTTAGTTTTCTCCCCATTTTCATTTAATTTTTATTTAAATTTAATATAATTTATAGTCATCTTCTTATAATATATTTTTCAAATGTCAATCATTCATTGTAACAGACTCTAGTATAGTGTTGTTTTTTATATTGAGAATCATGTGGTTTTAATTTGGTTTCAAATGAGTTGTATGTGGATGTTGGCAAAAAATCATTCTTCCTATTCAATATATAAATCCTTCTAGAATACACCATGGTTAGTGGTTTTGAAATATTTTTACCTTCCTATTTGAAATGATAGGTTACATGACACCCATAGATGAATATAGACTTGGGAATGTGACAATAGGGGTCTTCATGTGGACCAAAACTAGAGAAGCCACCATGATGCTATGGTGTAAGGCATGGTGATTACATAATAGATAGAGTTCCTACACCACTCCATAGGGGTAATTCTGTTGGAACACCTTGTATTGGTGTGGTCGAGGCCACCATGTAGTAGTAGGGAACAACATTTCATGGTGGATGTTTTTTTAAAATTTTAAATTTATGATTCCTCAACTTATATACTAAGGAATGTTTCACAACATAATTTTTGTTTGTGAAAATAATAATATAGGATTTCTAATGTGTATTAAATAAGTTTTCCACAAATTTAGGTCAATAATTCTCTCTATATTCTATGATTCAAATCAGGATAATTATAAGAAGGGGTTTTTTGAGTTTATATCCCCCAAGTTGTGGATTATGATGGCTCCATAATTATTAGAATTATCCTTTATAAAACCTAAATCAAGAGGATTATATATAATTATCTTCCATCATAATATTTGAAGGTGTTGATGTTTCTTCCATTGGAAAGGACAATTTCTCTTTCCAATGGATTTTTTACCATGCAATATATCAATTTACTTATGAAATCGACTGATCATGTGCTTATAAAAGTGATTGATATGATGTTATTATGGAAAAAATTAAAATCCTTTATTAATATTAGACCCTTAATAGGGTGGAGATGTTTTTAAAAAAGGGTGTTCATTAATAATAGTTTTATTAATATTAAGTGCTTGATGAGATTCATCAAAGGCAATTTAAAAATTATAGACTTTTATTCTCTTGAATATAATGGTAAACATTGGAACATGAGGATGACATTAGCATATGTGGCTTATAGGGACATCAAATTTACTATTCAAGATAGAGTAATTTGGATGTACTGTATTTGTACACCCTATATTAAAGCCCATTTGAAAATTATAAGTAGATATTATTTTAATCATAGTACTTTATATCAATACTTTTTAAAATATGAAAGGATTTAATGGTCACTAAACATTATTTAATCAAACATGGATTACTTCTATGTTATTATATCTTAAAATTTCAGAAAATGGAAAGAAAAAGACTATTTGGAAAGAATAAAATTTTCAAAGGAAATATGAACATCAAATTGGTTTTGTTATTTATTCTATAACTAATGGTTTTATAGAGAAATAAATTGTATTGATTCACGGTTGTATCCTTATAGGTGTTTTAATAAATCCTATATATTACATTGTATGCAAGAAGAATTTGTTTCATATGACTATGTTATATTAAATATTGTCATCTGTCTTGGTGGATCCACCAATTCAACAACATTTTTTTTGAGATTTGAGGTGTCGATGGTGGAGGCAAACATCAAAATTGAAAATTGGATCATGGTTTGTTATGTATTATTTATCATTGGTATTTTATCTTCATAAGTATCATTATTCAATTTTAACGTCATGTTTTTATTAATTTTTTATTTATATTTTCACATATTTCCATCGATACATAAAAAATGTCTAGTTGTTGTTTATTGTTAAATCATTCAGATTATTTCCTATATAGATCTCCAAGTTATCTTCTCCAGCTCTTGGAAATAAAAAAAACACGTCCATCCTTGTTCAAGACCATCTTAGGGATGTTTTTGGTAAACCTGAGATGATTCCTTACTAATTAGAATTATAGGGGATATATTATATTCAGGGTGGTTTATTGATTAGATCATGATAGTAATTAATAGGTAGTTAGTGATAAAGTTTTACATGATAGATCAAAGTTATATCTTACTCTTACATACCATATGTGGTCCAAATTTATTTTGTTTATGAACATGGTTTAATTTTTATTTATAGTACATTTTTCAGGTTTCTCTATTGGTATCTATTGTGGCCAAAGTCCTAGTTTTACAGAACATTAATAAGGTTATTGAAATAATCTGTTTGACTGTGAATATTTTTTCAGTCACAATCATGTGTTATATTATTTTAATAGATAATTACTCCTATAAAATATTTTGAAAAATTAGTAGGGGTTGTAGTAAAAAATGTTCCACAAATAAATCCTTCTATAGTGACTTTTTTAGGGATCAATTCTATGGCTATCCATAATCTGGGTCATGTATATGCTGAAAAACAAAAAATGATTGTCAAACATCAGATGGTGTCTACCAAGAAAAATCCACCTTTTATTCATGGTCACTAAAGAAACCAATAATGGGTGTTCTTTAATTAATGGATTGAATTAATTATATAGATCATAGTGATTCATGTGCACTCAATGGTTGGTTTTTTCAGACATATTCTTTAGTAACCATGAATGAAATTATGGGATTCTGTCATGTATTATAAGATACAAAAGGATCATACCTAAAACACATTAATGAAGGTATCCAAATAGTATATTTATCTTAAAACGTTTGATTATAGATGACAGATGAATTTTTTACCCTCGAGAGAAGGCAACATTCAGTTATAGAGTATACTACTCATTCAACCAGGTTAGTGCAATTATCACATGAACATGGAAAGAATGACTACCTTAATTTTCTACGGTTCAAGATGGGTTTGAGGGATGACATTCATTTGAGGTTGATTTTTTGTTTTTTCCAATAATTTTTGAGGAGGATGATAAAATAAAAAAAATGGAATATGAGGAGATATCCGAGGAGGCATGATTCAATGGAGTGGATGTATCCAAAATTGGAATCTATGATATGTCATATGTCCACAATATGTTCAAAGGAGAGACATACCAAAATAGTAGAGTACATGAAATTATTAAATTATAAAGAATCCATGTTTTTGGAATCTAATATGTGATATATAGTCATTCAAGTACTTTTTATAGGATAACAACTAGTGTATTCCAAATTTATAGTCAGTTTTGATATCTATAGTTCTACAATGGAAAGTGGCATCATGGTGAAAGGGTAGATTCCATGGTAACTAAAGTCTCTAAGTTTTATTTTTAAATAGATAAATTATTTGGATATAAATTTGATAATGAGTTATAAACATAGGTAGTGATTAATGAATAAGGAGGAAGTTAAACTTGTCATATTTAAATAGTAACATATAAATTAGTAGAATCCGATTTTGGTCCAACGAAATAGAGAGGTACAATTTCTATATCATCTTCTATGGTTATGGATTTTTTTTATATTTGTGCATCTCATTATTTAAAATCACAATCTTTATTGATACACTAGGTTTGTGTTCAAATATTATTCACAGCATGAATGATCATTTTTGTTCCATATGAATGTAATGGGAACATGATTTTAAATGCCCAAAGTGTTGTGTAAAATTTTCAAATGAAAATGTTTTGTGGGAATTTATGGTTCCTGATATTTATATATTCGTCATTATTATTAATAAGTATTGTATGATCTGTTTTATGATATATATCTATTTTTATCAACATTGAGTTATATTTTATTTTTCTAATGGAGTCCCTTATGTATTTTAGTGTGAGTGAGATCCTAGATTTTGGATTGTGGGACCTATTGTTCCTTATGATGGTATTATATCATTCTAGTTATTAATGAATTTTATGGATGGTTTAGACTATAATTTATGTGGTAATATACCTATAGTGGTAAGAGATTATTCCAAGGGCTCTCCTAATGATTTATCTAGGTTTATACCATAGAGGGAGATCAATATCAATGTTATCCTACTTCCTATGTTGAGACCCATTTGAAAAATAATCATATCATATGGAACACATGGAGTTTAAGGATCATATGGTCCATCTTGAGGATCATGAGTCCAAGGGATATATTAATTGGTTTTTTTCATCATGGTATTTAGCTATTCTATTTGTGTAGTTGAATGACTCCATGTTTGTTTTTATTTCCAAATATTAGTCAGACGACTATTAAGATCATATAAACCTTTTGGAGTGTTAAAGATATATTAGAAAAACTCATAGGATAAAGATATTTTCAAAAATAATGTGTTATCAATGTACTATAAACTATGTGTCTAAAAGGAGAATATACCTAAGACCTTGTTTAAGATAATATATATTTATTTCTGGTTTCAAGATATTACATCCAGTCAGATAGACACTCTTATGCTATATATTTATTTGATGAACCAAAATTTTAATCATTTCGTGTAATAATTCATGCATTTCATTGTGGATGATAATTTCATGATTTCTAATCTAGAGGAGGAACACAATGATCATTTACATATTTTCATTATAATCTTAAATAATATTCTTAATATGGGATTCTATATTAAGTTGTTTTCGTGATTTAAAAAGTTAATTTTATAGGGAATTTTATGTATGATAGGGTAGTCTCAATAGTTCATTTAATTATCAAAGTAGTTATTTAATATGATCATCATATGAATGGGTTTTAGATATATAACATCGATTTTTTAGCAGTACACTAAATTTTTTTTGTGTTAAAAACCACTCAATTATTTCATCTATTATGAAAGAGTTGAACTAAAGTAGAGTTATATTCAAAATAAATGATGAGTGAACATGATCATGTGGGTAATTAAGGTGAGATTTAATTCAAATGTGTCTCTCCTTATTCATAATCCTAGTTTGAGGTATGATGTTTATTAGGATACCATAGCTGTGGGTTATGGGTTTGTCCTGATGTTCTGAAAGTAGGTGTTTCCCTATGGATCTCTCTAATTAATACCACATGTAAAAAATTATCATTCACATAACCATAATTTGGTACACATTAATAATTATCTTATAATGTGGAACCACTATCACATTCATTTGTAGTTTACGATGCATTAAGATCATTAGAGAATAAATTATATTTTCCCCAAGGGATACATTAACTTATGATAGAAAATTTGGGTTGAATATCTCCAAACATATGATTATTTTATTTTATATAAAATTGGAAAAGGGAATGTGGTTTCAAAATTTGTAGCATGAATTTACCAAATCAGGAATTGAACGAATCAGTGAAATATTATTCATTGATGATTCTGTTCACTGAGATACACACGTATTCAAAATAAGATCATGGATTGGTGTACTTATAATTTCTAAAAGAGGATTTTTTATTTTAGTGATTGAATTCATATTAAATATTTAGTAGACACCAATTTTCTTTATTAATATTAAAATAAATTACATTAGTAATACATAAAGATACCAGTCTCAGACTCATGATAATGCCCTGCATTTATGAGGAAGATTTTCATTTTAAAATATTTGAGGAAGGATTTGATGTATAATTGAATTTTTTATATTTTTATTTTTTCACACTAGGACTACCAAATTGTATCATGATTTAAGAAATTTATATTTTTTGTCTCGAATGAGTTGGTTGATCAAAATCCTCATGTAATGATTCCTTTCATTCTAGAATATTACGGGGTATCACCATAGACCTACTAGTCTATGAAAACAGTGTGATATTAATATATGAAAATGTGATGCGATAGATATGGACATATTTAATATACTACCTTTGAAACAATGTGTAATATAAGAATTTTTGGGGATCATACATCATATCAATATATAGGCCCATGTCCATACTATTAATATGTTAATAAATAATTAATGATCTTTGGTGATTGTATGTTTGTGGGATCCTAAATCTATATGTAATGCCTTATACAATGGTTTCTAATATAGACTTATTATTTATATCATAGTATTTTAGTGATTTGAGGTGGATATGTGTTCCCAATTGATGTTAAGAATGTTGAAACATCCTCATAAATATTGTTATAATGTGATATCTACCTTCATTATAGAATATATACTTCAAGAGTGAATGATTGACTTTTATTGATCATGTTACAAGTATATTCCCTTGAATAATTTTTTTATATGGGAAAATATATCAGGATTTGGTTGAAATGGAATCCTTTGAATTATTGTATAAGAATAAATGTATATATTTTTTGTGTTGGTTGGAATTTGTAAGGTTTCCCCTTGGGAACCACTTTTCGTTAGGAGATATGATAAATGGTATAGTTGAGGTTAAAAAGGATAAATAAACGTAATAGTTTTTAGAAATCATATACATACTTCCATCCATGTCCATTGGAATTTCAGATCAGGGATAGATATCTACTCAGAGTTACTACTAAACTCGGGAATCATTTTCTTTTTATGCAGAGTATGTATGACCCACAGTATATTAGTCTATTAGTGATTATTTAATATATGGAATGTTGGTATATGGGTTTAAAATACCGTATTTATTAATATCAATTAATTAGGTGTGACTTTAATCCAAAATGAATATGTATCAACCACATCCTTCACATGGTATAGAATGGGGGATGTTAATCTTAATCATGATACCCGAGTGTTTGAATTACTAATTTAGATTATAAATTTATGATTATAGTGTTTCATGGAGAGATAATTCCATTGGTCTATGTTTTTTATAGTGTGGATAATATATCTTTGACATGTGGGAGATGGAATAATTAATGATGTAGTGATGTCCATATATATTTTTGAGTTTCTAATATTAAGTGGTTTTTTGATGTAGATGGTTTTACAGTGGGGATATTTGTGACCCCCTTCTAGTAAGATATATGTTTAATAAGAGAAAAAAGTTGGTTACTCTTGTATATTAAGTGTAGAAGGTGTATGTTGTTATAATAATTGTTGTTTCCCATTCTATATGTAACATTGGATGGATCAAACCAAGGTTTGAGATTTGTTGGTCTTTGGAACTACCTATGTGAAATGTGTAGTTACAAATTACTATTTGATGATCATAGTCTTCGGTGCGGTATGATAGGGGTCTTCTTGTAGACCGTGACTATATTTTTCACCACCAAACCATGGTAGAAGGAATTTTGGGTTTAAAATTTATATGATTATTAAACTATTACATAAGTTTCCCAGTGTTGGGATTCCTAGTATTGGTGTGGTTAGGGAAAACACACTATAGTTGACCATATTAAGTCATGGTTGTTGTGGATTCAGAATTTCAAATTTTTGATTCAAACACTAATATTATAATGATGGTTTCAAATTTTAAAGAAGTCATTTGTGACCAATAATATGCGTTTTGTATATTTTCTTATAATCATTCCCCCATATAATAAGATATTATTTCTCCTCTAATTACTATAGTTCTAATCCATCCGATTCTAGAAAGGGGATTTGGGCATTCAACTTCATTAACCAATGGCTTAGGGTGACTCCTTTATTATTAGGGTTAACATTATAGATCTAGACCTGTTAAGTCTAGATCTATATCTACCATCCCTAAATGTAAATACATTGAGGTCTTTTTTCGATTAGAGAGGTCGGTGTCACTATCAGAAAGATTCATTACGAATATGTACTCGAATGTTATTTTCTTATCCTATTATCATGTTCTTATGAAAATTGTTTATTCGACATTATTAAGGGATAAAATTAAATGTGATATTTTTACATTATACATTGCGGTGATAAAAATTATTGAAATAATGTTTTATATATTAATAATTTCGAGAAATTTAATGTTTTAATGATGTTCCACAAATACAATTTTAAAATACTATGTTTGGATTATATTATCCATAATATATGAAATTGGAAATTGGAGAAGGCATTTGGATATGTGTTTTATATGTACTCATGATCCACTATGATTCCTTGAGTTCCTTGGATATCTTGGTTTCATAAACGATCATTTACAACCCATTTTCAAATTGTTATTGGAAATTACTTTTATGATTATGATTTATGCACTCAATTTTTTTAATATGAAAATATTTCTAGAGTATTTACCTTTATTTAATCAAACATTTTATAATTCAATAATATAGTGACATTTGGTTGGTATTGTTTTATAAAATAAAACCAATGTATATTTTTTGAATAATTTTTTCAAATTAAATATCCATATAAATTTTTTTTAAGATGAAATTTATGGTTACGTGGTGAATGACATGGTATTGAACCATGTTGGTATCCTATGGGGTGTTTCCTCACACCATACACGTGGATTTGGTTGTATGTTTAATTGGTTTTATATTAAATTGGTAAATAGAAGGTTTTAAAGTATAATATAGGCCCCTCTTAGTTTCAATCCTCCTCACATGATTTGGGATCTTGGGGATTAATGGCCACATCAATATAGTATCTTATAGCTAGTTTTATAGTGCATTTGGGACAATTGAGCTATTGGCTTGTTATGTCTCAAATATGTATATTGAGATCCAATTTGTTATATTTTTTGAATATATATTGTTAATTATTTTATTTTGTATATGTGAAACTTTCCAATAATGATTGGGGATAAATAATTCCCCTAATTTTCTAAATTGATACACAGTTCCGAGTCAGTAGACTTTGGTGATAAGAATTATTCTTAGGGCCTTATAGAGGGTTTTCTCAGGTGACTTGTAAGGATGATTTATTATGTTCTTTTATTTTTTCTAATATAATATAAACATTATTATTATTATTATTATTCATGATTTGATATAATTATGTTTCTATTTCAATTAAAATTACAACTATTTTACTTAAATGGTGTAACTATTTTGAATGTTTCTTGTATTTATTTATTATATGGAATGATATTGAATGTATATTCTACCAGCAATATATTAGCATAACATTTTTTATTATTAGGAATAATGAAACATATGGGGATGTATTCATGAGGTTATCAGTTGGCTTATATATGGATGACATATAGTTATTCATGTTAATACATTACCATATCCCAAAATGTAGTGTAAATAAAGTTTGTTATTTTATGTGGTTTATCATATGAAACCAGTAATTTAATTGTTCATTGAACCTTAAAATTTCTATATATAATTAAATTTACATTATTATCTACATGAATCCTTTATTTTAGTTAAAAATACAATAAAAAATATATTTTTAATAAAATATGATTTTTTTAAAAAAATAATAGAAACACATTAATAGTGTTGATCATTTTACTGATAGAAAATATAACAGATTTATTTTTTGATATTTTTAGTAATAAATATTGAGTCGAAAAATTTTCCTTATGAAATCTCCATTCCATTATGTTTTAAAAATCACAAATACTCTATCTCAAGGAAACATTTATTTCTGTGATATTTTTATTAATAAGGAATCTTTTCCTTCCACAAGGAAATTTTCCCCTATATTTGTTTTCATTGTTCATGATTTAGTTTCACTGAATCTTACTCCTTTTATTTCTACATGTATAATTTGGTTTCATTTTTAAAACCTCTGAATCCTTTTAATACTTAGATATAAAGTATTCTGTTTTTAGTTATTGAAATTCAGATCATGAATTCTCTAAAATTCAGATTCAAATTTCATTTAAATTTAGATTCCAAATTTTCTGAAATTAGATTCTGAACTCTCTAAAATTCAGATTCTGAATTCTCTGAAATTCAGATTCTGAATTCTCTGAAATTCATGTTATGAATTATCTTATTTTTAGGTTCCAATATCTATTAAATTCTGGTTCCTAATTCAATAAAATTCAAGTTCTGAATTCATTAGAATTTAGGATTCAAATTACTTAGAATTCGGGTTTCTAATTCCCTATAATTCATGTTCTGAATTCCTTATAATTCTACTTCTGAATTCCTTATAATCAGGACTCTGAAATCTATATAATTCTGATTCCGAATTCCATAAAATTTAGGTTCCGAATTTTTTATAATTCAAGTTCTGAATAACTTAAAATTTAGGTTCTGAATTCCATAGAATTCAGACTCCAAAATCTATAGAATTATTATTACTAATTAAATGAAAAATAGAATCCAAATATCCATGTAATTTTAAATCTGAAAATTATTTTTTCCATAGACTCTGAAAAATAGATTTGGTTGAGAAATCATATTTTACATACTCATGTTATAGTTATGAAACATTGTCGTTCATTCAGTTTCTAACCAACTGCTGTTTGAGTGACACATGTACAGGTCCCTCCGAGATTCAATGAAAAATATGACCATTAGAGGAGGGAGTCGACCGTTGATGAAATTCCTATAAATATTATCTCATTTGAACCATAATAAAAATAGAGACTAACAACTGATTGTTCTATAACTCTAGAGACCACATGCTATTGAAGTGATTTCTATAGAGAGAGATAGTCTCATTCTTTGTGCCTAATGATCATCTTGTTCATCGTGATTTCATTCACTCCAAATGTTTCTAAGTACATTCAAGGGCTTCTGGGGATAGGAAGATAGAGGTGCTGACTACCATAAAGTTCGAGGACTTCCTTGACAAGGAAGCAAGAGGTGTCGACTACCTTGAAGTTTGAGGGCTTGTGGGGATTACAAGACAGACTCTAATATTCCAATGGTGGGTTTACACTGGCATGGGTAAGATAGAATTCTTAAAAATATAAATAAATGGACCATTATCCAAGGTTGTTGGATATCATACTCTTTGGGTTAAAAGATTTTATACTTGATACTTGTTTTGTTTCAAGATTTTTTTACACATCAATTTTGATTATTAATGAAATTATAACTATGTTACAATTTCTAATACATGTACTATGATTAGAATGATTCTATAAACTTTAAGGTCGAATATTTTCCCTTGTAAACTTTCCTTATGTTTAATTTATAGAACCATATTTTTGGAATCTAGTATGTTTGTAGAACCAAGAGGTTTTGTGAATTTACCTTGTTTAAAATTGTTAAAAAAATATAAATGTTTATATCAACTTAAAAAGTTCTTAATGAATTTTTAAAGGATAAAATACACCCCCTATACTATTTTGAGAATCTACATCATATATCGATCATACAATTGGTATCATAGTAGGTCTATGAAATAATTATATTCATATATAAGTTTTCTTCCTCAAGTTTTCATTGTTCTATATTTTCCTTGATTAGGATTTTTTTATCCTTGTTTACAATATTTTTCTACTCACAAGTTTTTGTGGAATGATATTTTCTTATAGATGGAAGGAATTAATGATGGTTCTATTTACTATAATAATTCTACTATAACCCCAAGCATTGATGGAAATTAAAATGAATACTAGATATACAAAATGATGTACTTTTTGATAAACAGAGGTGCAGACAAATACATTATGTTAATTATAGATTATAAGATTCCATATAACTAACTTAGAACCTTTTCTAATCTAGAAAAAGTTGAATATCAACTAAACATTATGGTACGAAATACTTTTCTATGTTCCTTGACTAGAAATATATATATCCAAATTTCATCTTTTGATGCAGCAAACAGTATTTGGAAGAAGCTTCAAGTAACACAGTTTGGAACATCCAAAGTCATTGAAACTAGAAGATCTATCCTCAGAGATGAATATCATGGTTTTTGATATCCTTATGGAGAACCCATATGTAAGGTACAACAAAGATTTATGACCATTATCAAGAGTTTACAATAAATGGGTGAGAAAGTATTATATGATGAAGCTCTTATAGACAAAATCATAGACATCATTCCAACTGAATGGGAATCTATGAGGACATCTATAGATGAAAATAGAAAACATAATCAGATTTCTCTTGATGTGATTTTTGGAACTCTTCTTCAAAATGAGACTAGAATGATGAGAGATGCTAATATGAATAATAAAAAGAATGTAAATGGATTTTTTTTCATTTACAACAACTTCAAATCATATGAATGCCAGGACTCCTGAGAGAGTTACAAGATCTAAATCTAAGAAGGTTACTATTTAATCTGAATCTAGTGGAAGTGAATCTTCAGAAAACGAGTTATCCAATCCTTCCCAAAGGATGATCAATATTTTTAGATAGAATAACATTCAATCTAGATATAGGAAGAAATAATGAAAGGATAAGAAAGACTCATAAGTCACTTACTATGAATAAAAAAGACCAGGGCATATAAGGCAAGATTGTCCAATGCTTTAGAGAAAAGATCAAAAGGAAAAGCATTCTGAGTGGAAGAGTAAGAAATACTTCAAAGATAATGATAAGAATGTTTTGAAAGCTAATGAATCCTAGAGTTCCAGTGGTGGATACTCTTCTAAAGAATCCTCAAAATATGAATCTTCTGGTCAGAATAATCTTGGTTTACATGCCATGTTACCTACTAAAAATCATTATTTAATGTCCAAGGTACATAATGCTGAATCTATAACCAATGTATTCATAAATGATAATTATAGTGATAGTAAATATTATGAATCTTCCGATGAGGAATCTTCTTCTTATAAAGATAATACATTACCTACTTATGATGAAGATTCTTGGTTTTATAAGGTCTTTGAGAATGAAAATTCTAATGTCATGAAAAATATTGATAAGGAAAATTTTAGAATTACTATTCATACTAAGGAAATATCAAATCTTTTCAAATATTATGATATGAAAGATTATGATTTTGAGAATTTTTAAAAACCATGGAGGTTGTTAATTCTGAAAAGGATAAACAGTCAAAGGATCTAGAAAAATTATTTTCTGAGAAAAATGTTTTAGAGAGTAACTATAGTGCTAAAACTAATGTTATTGAGGATACGAACAATATTATTAGATAAATGTCAGAAATATTTTCCGTGGGGAATTTTATTAAATTTTTACCATGGGAAAGAATTTTTTTGATAAAATGTATTCCTAAATTTGTCCTCTAAGGAATAATTCTGGATTTGGTTATAATAATTCAAAACCAGTTTTTAGTAAAAAAAAATTTGTTCCTCAAATTGATCTATTCTACACTAACTTTCACTATGGTGGGAATTGGGAAAAAAATTGTTCATTAAACATAACACAGTCATTATCTTTTCATAAATCTCATTTTTCAATGAAAATGTGGATTTCTAAAATTTTATTTTCTGAAGATTCTGGATCAAAGAATGATTGGGATCCGAAAGTCTAACAGTCTTGTTTTCAGGAATGTAAAGATATTACTAATAGCGATACATGGTACATGGATAGTGTATGTTCCTGGAATATGACTAGTAACTAAAACTTCTTTTAAAATATTTTCAAGACGAAGGGAGAAAAAGTAAATTTTAGAGATAATGTTTAGGGAGAAATTATTAGTATATGTAATATTTTTATTCATTGAAAAACACTGATTTCAAACGTTTTATTTGTTAACGATATTAAGCACAACCTTACTAGAATATGTAAATTATGTGATGAATTTTACCTTGTGAATTTTTGGAATGACAAGGTTTTAGTACACAATTCCTCTGAAGAGTTTATTATTTCTACGGATAGGCAAGAGAATGTATAAAAACTAAACTTAGAAGACCATATGAGCTTTGATCTACCCTATTTTAGTGCAATGGAAGATAATTCTTGGTTATAACATAGAATTTTAGAACACTGTAATCTTATAAACCTATGAAAATTCTCTAAGAAAAGACTAGTCAATTATCTACCAGAGCATATATTTGATTATTCAGAAGATTGTAATCCTTTTCAATATGGAAAGAAACATAAATCAAGTCTTAAATTAGTCAGTGAAGTCTCAACCACTAATGCATTATAGTTGGTGAATATGAATCTTTTTTTTCCAACACAAATTTGACGTATTGGAGGCAATTATTATGTATTTTTTGTTGTTGATGATTATACTAGATTTATATGGGTCTATTTTCTAGGAAAGAAATATTAAGATTTTTCTTATTTCAAAATTTTTATAGACCACGTTAAAAATGATAAAAACCTTCCTTTGAAAAATATTCATTGTGATCATTGAGGATAATTTCAAAATTCTGATTTTGAAACTTTTTGTAGTAGAAAAGGCATTACTCATTATTTCTCACCACCATGAACTACTAAAAAAATGGGATTGTTGAAAGAATAAATATAATTCTTCAATAAATAACAAGAACCAAGTTATGTGGATATTCGATAGCCAAATGTTTTTTGGTTGAAGCTGTAAGTACTTCCTGTTATACTATAAATCGAGTTTTGATTAGACCTTTTCTTAATAAAATCCCTTTTGAGTTATGGAATTGTAGAAAAACCTATGCTTTCCTACTTCATGGTTTTTTGTTGCAACTTATTCATTTTGAATACCAAATATAATTTACACAAATTCACAAAAAAATATAATGAATTAATTTTCTTAGGCAACTCAACAACTGTTAAGGCCTATTGATTTTTTAATAAAAATACTCGTACTGTTGAAGAAATAGTACATGTTAAATTTGATGAAACCAATCCCTTTGTTTTTAAACAAAATCAACCTACATCATCAGATGTGTTTTCAAAATCCGATTATCAACCCTTAATAAAGGATCCTTATGAAATAGAAAATGATCCAGAAAATATTTCTGAAGCATTTACCCTAGAAGACTTCCGACCATATATTGGTGAACAGGTTTTACGAAACCCAAGTTAGTCGTTTATTAAAAATCATCATAGTGATAGTATCGTGGGTAATGTAAATCAACCCTTAATGACTAGAAGTTTCTTGATAAATGAAGTAGAACATCTATAATTTCATTCCCAATTAGAAACAAAAAGAAAACATGAATATTTAGGTGATGATGATTGGATAAAATATATGCAAGATGAGATAAATGAATTCGAAAGGAATAAAATATGGACCATGGTTGAAAGTCCTAAGGAAACTCGTTTTATTGGGGTAAAATAGTTCTTCAATAACAAGTGTGATGAAAATGGATTAATAGTAAGAAATAACGCTAGATTGGTTGCTAAAGTCTAGAATCAACAAGAAGGAATATACTATGAAGAAACCTATTCTCCAGTAGATAGACGTGAATCTATTAGTATCCTATTATCCGTTGTAGCATTATTCAATTTTATCCTTTTTTAAATGGTTGTTAAATGTGCTTTCTTTAATGGTTATGTTCAAGAGGATGTTTTTGATGAACAACCACCTACTTTTGAAGATACAAAACATCCGGAACATGTTTTCAATATTTCCAAAGATTTATATGTAAAGTAACAAGCTCCTTGAGCCAGGAATGATAGACATACAATGTTTTTTCTTAAAAATAATTATGTTAAAGGAAATGATGATCCAACCCCTTTGTAAAGAAAGATAAGAAAAATGTTTTTATTGTTAAAATTTATGTTGATGATACTATATTTGGTTCAACTTAGCAATATTTAACTGATTCCTTTGGGGATCTAATGAAATATGTGTTTAAAATATGTATGATGGGTGAGTTAACATGTTTCCTTGGTTTACAAATTTCTCAAAAACCAGAAGGAATCTATATATTCCTACATAATTATATTAAATATCTTCTTAAAAATTATGTATATGACAACATTAAGAGTATAAGTACTCCCATTAGTACCTCAAATTCACCTGGTCTTGATGAAGCTGGAAAACCAGTAGATCAAACATCATTTAGAGGTATGATAGTAAGTCTACTTTTCTTGATAGCTAGTAATCTAGACTTAATGTTTTCAGTATTCTTATGTGAAATATTTCAATCCAATCCTATGAAATCTCATTTTAAGCTGGTGAAAAGGATTTTTTGCTACTTAAAGGGAACCATGGATTTAAGACTCTTTTATACTTCTGGAAATTTTTTTAATATGTTTTTTCAGATGCTGACTTTGGTGGATGTATAATGGATTAGAAAATTACATCCCGAACTATTCATTTCTTAGGAGATTCATTAGTTTCTTGGTCATGAAAAAAGTAAAACTCATTATCACTTTCCACTACTGAAGTCGAATATGTATAAGTAGGATGTTGGTGTGCTCATGTATTGTGGATGCAACACACACTCATAGACAATGGTGTGAGTTTAAAAAATATTTTTTTTGTGATAATACTATTTCCATTTTCCTAAGTAAAAACACATCACATCACTCTTGTGAAAAACACATAGATATCAGTCATTACTTTCTTAGGGATCACACAAAAAAAAGATATAATTTTTCAATTTATCTGAACGCATGATTAACTTGCTGATATTTTCACAAAATATTTAACATATTATATATTTTAATACATTAAACAGAAGTTAGGAATGATAACCGTAAGGTTATATTCATTATTAATTTCTTGTTGAAACCTATCTCTTTATAGTAACAATATTCTTTTTATTGGGGGAGTACATTTTTTTATTAGTTCAAATTATTTTGTAGTTATTTTTTATCATAGTCAAATTATTCGTAATCAAATTGTTTTTCGTATTTAGAATTTCGGAAACATTTTTTTAAACTAGTTTTTAAATTTTTATAATCTAATGTTATCCTAGATGAATTTTCCTTATTACGAAAAAAATTCTTATAAATATGAAAGGTATGTTCCCTTTCCTAAATTTTGGTAATCATATTTTTCTTTTTGGAATTCTCTTTTTTTTCAAAATATTTCGATTTAGTTTTCCTAAAATCTGAATGTTTTTCATAAAAATCACAAAACATCAGAATCTATCAAAATCTTTCTTCGGCTATAATCACAACCATCATATCTAATCAAGATGTTTTCAATTATTGGATCAATCAGGGATATTGAGTTATTGTTCAATTGCATATATAATGGACCACCAATGGTTGTCCCATATCGGATCCCAAGCTCTTGCTTTCGGAAGCTCTACCCTTCTTAGTCATGACTGTTCTGATCTTATCAGGTTTTCCATAGTTTCAAATTTCTAATGAATCATCTCCTAAGAAGGAAATGTCAACCGTAAATAAAATATCTCAATGGAAGATTTATCATGAAAGGTTGGTAGAACGAGACTTCATTAATAAGTATGATTCAAGAATATCAATGAACATCATGTTAAATAGCTGGTAGAGTTTAGCTACAAGGCAGAGGATCCAGTGTTTCTAGGGGTGATTGTAGAATTCTATGAATTTGTATCATTTTTCCAACAATGGGTCGATGAGAAATTTTCTTTCAAGAGATATGGAAAGACTCACTGTTTTTCTAATGAAATGGCAGCTATTATGATTGGAATAACTTATGAAAGAGAATCTGAATTTTTTTTCACATAAGTTACCTGATGTTGAAAGAATATTTGATTAAGATAATTCCCTAGAGTTCATTGGATTGGTTGAACTCAAGACATTGAAGATTCTTCATCTATCAACAAATTTCCAGATTCTTGAACTCTGGGTTCACAGATTTATCATTCCATGGAATGGAGATAGATATTCTCTAAAGAAAAGTGATATATATGTTTTGGATTCCATATTAGACCTCCAAAATCTGAATCTAGTTATGTATATTTTGGTCGTCATTTAGAACATATATAATGGAAATCTGATGTCTCAAATTATCATGTATCTAGAAATTCTATCAAAGACCATTGTTTCCTATTTAGAATCAATGAAAATTTCATGAAAATCAATGTCATGAAATTTATGGGTATTGTTTCTAATCGATGAAACTCTAAGGAGGATGAATATTTTCTTAAATATTCAATTTAGAAAATATTATTATTTATCGGAAGCATAAGTTGATGTTATTTCAATGAAACTGGAAGTGGTATAAATCTCCAATAAATGAGGAAGAAATAGGAAGGCGAAGGAACCAGAAGAGAAGGGAAAAGAACCAGTGGCTAAGGAAACCCAATATGCCCTAGAAAATTAAAAGAAGCCAAAATATTATCATGATGAGGTAATAGAAAGATGGATATAGGATAATAAGAACAAAAAAAAGTAGCGGAGCCTAGTTTTAGATTGTATCCTACTGAAGCAAAATCCATCGAAAAAAAAGGCTGCTAAAGATATTGAGAAGAAAGAGAAAGGGATGAAGTAAAAGAAGAAGATGTCTGAAGCTGAGATAGTATAATCTTTTCTTAAGTATATTGAGAAATCTTCTAAGAAAACATCGGCACTAGAATCCTTTTTAATAGAATCAGTCTGAGAGACTTTAGTAAAGAAGTTGGTGATTATTGAACAAGTTCATGAAGAAGATGATGAAGAATAATTTGAAATTGAAGTGGAAGAGTAAGTTGAGGAAGAAGTAGGGAAATTAGTGGAGGAAGATAAAGAAGAATGATGTGGGGACTCTGATGATGTGATAATACAAGTTGAAGAATATCATGAGAAGGAAAGTCATTCTGGGAAACACTTAATCCAAACATCTGAGGCTGAACCTTCTAATATGGATACACCTAGAAAGGATGACTATTATCAGCAAGATGTCAATATGAAATTCAATGAAGAAAGTAGAAATCATGATTTCATACAACTAGAGGGTGTTGAGGTAGGAGTTGTGAAAGATGAAGTTGATGAAAATAAGATTGTTCTGCTACCAGATTGTGAGGATGTTTCACCTATACAAGAAGAAATAATTTCATGAAAAGAAAAGGAAAAGCAGGTGAAGGTTGATACTCCAAACAAGTATTTGGTTAGTAAGAAAGATATAGGTTCTTCATCCAAATGGAAAGCTGATGTTCTTGGAAATGGACCATCATCAACAAAGAATTTAGATTTAGAATACTCTTCTCTTGGCCATGACATTGTTGTTCAGTCTTTGATGAAGCTGTTTGATTCTGTTCCTTTATTTCTGAGTATAGAATAAAGATGTCAGATGATTCATCATTCCTTAAACCAGAAAACAGATTCACTATCAATGGTGATGGATATGTGTGTCGAACATGAGACAGATTTGAAAAAAAAATTCATTAATTATGAACCCCATAAATGATCCTGCAAGAAGATGACTAGATGGTCAAGGACAACTGTTGAATATATAATAATTCTCGATGAGTTTCAAGAAAATATCAACGATGATTTTTAAATTGAAATTTATAAGATCAAAGATCTCATCATGCCTTTTGAAGAAAAGCTATCTCTTGAAAAAACAACTTGGAATCAAGAAGTGAAAGATCTGAATGGGAAGTTTTATTCAGTTGCTCAGAGTTGCAAGAGGGAAAGGGGTCATAGAATCAAACTTGAAGAAAAACATTCTAAACAAGAAGAAGCCTTGAAGTCTCAGGTAGAGATTCTTATGGTTCAAGAAGAAAACATAATAGCCTTATAAAAGAAAAGTGTAGATCAAGATCAGTTTCTAAAATGTGAATAAGTGTATAACAAAGAGATAAAGATGTTTAAAACCATTATGGAAAAGCTTATTCTGAAGGAGAAAGAAGTTTAATCTTTTCCAAATATGATATTTTGTTGAATTTCCATATTGTAAAAATTCATTCAAATCATAATGAATTTATTGATCCACTTCATATTTTTGGTTATTTAGCACCACTATTTCAGGTACTATATTTTCTTTTCCATTCCCTTTATTCCTTTATTAAAATCACAAAGGGGGAGAAAGGGATGTCAAAAATAATAATAAGTAAAGAACAAATTTCCCTAAGTAAGGGGGAGTTCAGCTATGGGAATGTTTTTATCATAAAGATTTTCGTATGAAAGAAAATGTAAAAATATTATTTAGGAAATCAAGAATATGATCGTTAGGGATTTCAAACCCTATGGGGGAGTTATTCGTATTCATTATGATTCATAAGTAAAGGTATTTTTCATGTCCATAAAATTTCTATGTCTTTAGATTCTATTTATTAAGTATGTTTGTGCTTTCCAAAAAGAGGGATATTGTTGATTCAATATAGTTTCCTTATGACTTTTCTATTAAATTATGTTTTGAAAATGACAAACACTCTATCTCTATGAAAATTTTATTTCCCTGATGATTTTCCTTAATAAGGAAACATTTCCTTCCCTAAGGAAATTTTCCCCTATCTTTGTTCTCATTGTTCACGATTTAGTTTCACTAAATATAACTGATTTTATTTTTATGTGTATAATTCGTTTTCATTTATAAAACCTTGGAATCCTATAAATAAATAGATATAATTTATTCTATTTTTAGGTTCTGAAATTCAGATTCTGAATTCTCTGAAATTCAGATTCTGAATTTACTGAAATTCTATTTCGATTTCTCTGAAATTCAAATTCTGAATTTTCTGAAATTCTGATTCAGAATTCTATGAAATTTATATTCCAAATTCTCTGAAATTCAGATTCTGAATTCTCTGAAATTCAGGATCCTGATTCGCTAAATTTAAGGTTCCGAATTCATTGAAATTCAGGTTCCTAAATCTCTGAAATTCGGGTTCTGAATTCTCTAAAATTCAGACTCCAAATTCCTTAGAATTATAGTTCAGAAATATCTAGAAATCGGGTTCCGTATTATTTAGAATTTAGCTTCCAAATTCCCTATAATTAAATTTCCGAATTCCTAAAAATCCAGGTTCTGAATTCGTTAGAAATCAGACTCCAAAATCTATTGAATTTTGATTCCTAATTCCTTAGAATTTAGGTTCCAAATTCCATATAATTCAAGTTCCAATTTCCTCATAATTCAGGTTTTGAATTTCATTTAATAAAGTCTCTAAAATATATATAATTATGATTACTAATTACTAATAATTATTTCCCCAAATTCCATAGAATTCAAGTTCTGAATTCCTCAGAATCCAGGTTCCGAATTCCATAGAATTCAGATTCCGAATTCTATAGAATTCAGATTTCGAATTCCTTGAAAAACAAAATCTGAATATCAATTTAATTTAGACTCCGAACATTATTTTTTCCATAGACTCCGAAAAATAGATTTGTTTGAGAAAACATTATTTACATACTAATGTAATAGTTATGAAAAGATATCATACATTCAGCTTCTAACCAAACACTGTTTGAGTGACACGTGTACATGACCCTTTGATAGTCAAGTGAAAATATGATTGTTGGAGAGGGATCCGACCATTGAAGAAATTACTATAAATAGGATCTAATTTGAATGAGCTTAAAAAATAGAGACTAACAACTGATGGTTCTACAATTCTAGAGACCAAATGTTTTTGAAGTGATTTCTAGTGAGAGAGATACTCTCATTATTTGTGCATACAAAAAATATTGTTCTGCATGAATTGTGCGACTCCAAATGTTATTGAGTACATTCTAGTGCTTTTGGGGATAGGAATATAGAGGTTCCGGCTACCTTAAAGTTCTAGGACTTCTTTGATAAGGAAGAAAGAGGTGCCGACTTCCATGATGTTCAAGGGCTTGTGGGGATAGCAAGACAGACTCCCATATTCCTATCGAGGGCTTACCCTTGTGTGGGTAGGACATCCTTTTTTTAAAGTATAAATTAATTGACCTTTTCCAAGGTTTATGGATTCCCTACTCTCTGGGTTAAATGATTCTATAATTGATACTTGTTTTGTTTCAAGTTTGATTTCTTCTGCAATTTTTATTATTAAGAAAATTATAACTATCATATACTTTATTATACATGTACTCTGATTAGTAAGATTTTATAAGCTTTAAGGTATAATATTTTCCCGGGTAAACTTTTCTTAAGTTTCATTTCTAGAACCATATTTTTGGAATCTTGAATGTTTGTAGTACCAAGCGGTTTTCTGAATTTACCTGTTCTAACATTGTAAAACAATAGAATTTTTTTATGTACATTAAAAGTTCCAAAATAATTTTTAATGGATAAAATTCACACCCCTCTTATATATTGAGCATATAAATCATATTTTGATCCTACAATAACAAGATACTAAATTTCAATTACATATATATCATATTAAATTATTTATAGAAAATGAGATCAATTATATATTAGGCATAATTTTTGTGATGAGAATAACTAACTCATATATTTTTTCCTGAAGAGGTATTAAAATATTATAATAGTTTGTAAGTAAGAGGAAGTGGTCACCTTTATAGAGTGGAATATTTTTAAAAATATTTCCAGTAATGATTTTCAACATGAGCATAAAAAAATCATATAATTAATAAGAAGAATTTTTTTTAAATTTCACTATTATTGTGATATTTTTTTAAAAAAAATTCAATTCAATACAAAATCATGGAGTATATTTAGATGATAGAATATTATAAATTTTCTATTATGAAAGAGAATATCCTATTTGATATATTGTTTGAAGATCATTAATTTAGATTCTGATATCAAGGAAAGATTTTATTTCAATACTTATACTAAACTTGATAAACTATATTAATTATTTGTAGGATACATCAATTTTCTTATTGGATATGGTAATGAATATTATATTGTTTATATTTTAGATAAATTATATAAATTAGAGATTCATTATAACATGAGTTTATTTTTTAAGTTTATATTTTATATTCTTAGTAATTTGAGAACAATTTAGAATAAGGTTAATGGTTTTGAATATACTACCACAATGATGTTTCAAACAAAAAATTAAATTTCTAATATCGAAAAAGATAAAAACATCATTAGAGGGATTAAAGCCACATATATGTTCTTAAAACCTGTAGATATTGACTCTATTTAAGAGTAATGAATTCATTATAAAAAGAGAGTCATTTGAGTTATAAATGTTTGTGAAACCTAAATAAACAATAACACTAATTTAATGATTCAAAATTTTCTTTATTGAACACAAATCAATTTCTCTAATTATGATTCATGGATATAACACTTTGATTCAACACTATAATTTTTTTATTATGTATAATGAATCTAAATATAAATGAGTGTGAATTTGGGAGCTATATATCTTTGTTAGGGTAACTAATCTTCAATCCCGAAATTTCTAGGGGGTATATATGGTCCAAAAAAACTCCCTATATTTTTTTAGTATAGGGGTTATAATTTAGTGTGTCATAATATATGAAAACTATCTCATTATATATTCAATAGAATTGTGTTTGTTTTAATAAAAAGTAAATTTTATTTATTTTATCATTATTATTTTTAATATTTCATGTAAATGTATCACATAATACATTCCTGAGGATTAAATTCTATAATGTACTTTATAAATAACTAACATGTTTATTTTTAATGAACATTTTTTCGTTGATTTGATTATGGTAATGAGTGCATAATATAAGATATTTTATTAATCAATTAAAAAAATACATATGAATTACTTTTATTTTAACAAGATAATCAGTTTGGGATTCCATTTAGATATATCATTAGAAAAATACCCTTATATATTTAAATATGTTAAATCATAATCTATAGTAAAGTATGATATATTTATCCAAATATTTCAATTTATTCAAAGATATGTATTTTTTAATTGTGATGAACACAAATTATTCTTAACTCCTTAAATTCAAAAGTCTAATAAATATTCAATATTTTCATATCCCAATGTAATAATTTAATATTTTATTTCAAAAAATATAATTTTTCATCTCAACATGATGTTTTTAATAAGAAAGAATATATTTCCAAGGGGCTATTTAGTAGAAACATGGGATTAATGAAGTCCGAAACTCATTAATATTAATAATTAATAAGAAGGTGTGGTTTTAGAAAAAAAGGTTGTTGGTCTAAAATATAAATAAATATCCTAAAAATGAGTCCACGAATTATTTCTATATTTTTATCTTCTTTATTTTAATATTAATAATGATGGAATTTTAATCCTATAATATAAGGAATATATTCGTATAAGGGGTTACATCAATGTTTATTTGAGACTAATAAAAAAATCATTAGGGAGAAAATTAGGGTTTTGATTCTTTATAAATAAAGAGTTGCAAAAGATCCAGGAAACACATTCTTAAATCACAGTATTTGATGATTTGTTTGAATCAATTATGTATTCATCCTGAAAAAATGAATTTTCATATATAACATGAAAAAAATTAAATCACTATTATAATTAAATATTATATTATTAGTGATGATGTAATTATTATTTTAGTTTCTCAGAGTCATAACGTCGCATAATGATAATATATTGACGTATAATGTAATTTTTTTTCCTAACAATTCATCAAAAACATATTAACTATTTAAAATATCAACATATTATAATATAATATTATTGGTAATATATATATATATTCATTTATCTATATATATATATATTCTACAATTGTATATAAGTTGAAAATTATAATGACTACATATTTGATATGTTATATTTAAAAAATAAGTATGAAATATTAATACATATGTATGTATGTATATATATAAGATTTTTATATGAAATGTTTAGATTATATGACCATATTGTGGCAATAAGGGAATGGATGTGTCCTTTTAATTCTATAATAGTTCCCATTGGGTAATTGTTAAGATTCCACTAGATACACAATGATTTAAATAATTAGGGGGGGGGATTTTCCTCACTCCCAAATTTTATCGTGAGTTACTATTAAGTAGATGATATAATTTATCCATGATTATAGTATATTATATTAAATATATTAAAATTAAAATTTAGTAAACAAGACTAAAAGTAATTTGATTTAAAATTTTAATTTCTCAATTTTTTTAAATAAAAACAATGTGACCCATTAAATTCACTCTATTTTCCTCACAATTTTAATAAAATATAAAAGTTAATATACTTTCAAATTTTGTAATCTCTATACTGTTTTTATTTTCATGGATATAAGAAAATGTGGGA
The DNA here is from genome assembly GCA_963277665.1 of Viscum album. NCBI lineage: Eukaryota > Viridiplantae > Streptophyta > Magnoliopsida > Santalales > Viscaceae > Viscum > Viscum album. The sequence goes on along the minus strand of OY728127.1, from coordinate 420,374,304 downwards.
CCTAACATTAATTATTTACTTATATCAATTTTAAAGTGTATAGAAATATATATAATTTTTAATTTTAGATTGTTTTTTTTTTGTAATTTTTATAAGGATTATATTTAGGAATGTTAATGAAATGTCTTTTAATATGACTAATTAATTTAGTCAGATTTTTTCGATGATGTTTAATGGGATATCATATATGTATGAAAATGAAATTTGTATATAACTATTTAAATTAATTTATAATGTTTTTCACAACCCTCCCAAATTTTGGAACCCCACCAGGGCCAAAAAGAAAGATTATAGTGATCCTCGTGACCCTCCTCTAATAGACCATTGGTTAGTGAATTGTAACGAGGGTGTAAAACATGAAAATGTGTGTCAATTAACTCATATATCATAGGAATATATAAAAAAATTCCTTAAATCAAGACTATATATAATATAACCAAGATCTATTTCAATCCCACGATGAATTAATATAAAATTAAATATATGAGATCTAGAAAAAAAATAACTAATGGTGCTCTTTGAATATATCCACTTACGATCTCCAAGCTTAAATTATTAATCTCATCGAACAGAATCACCATGAAAATAATAAAAGACGATTATATGTACATATATTTCTAAGGATTCCCATAAAATATACACTCAATAAGATAAAACAAAATACATCACATGAAAATTTGAAATTATAATAGTAATTATCTCATGAAAAAACAATAGAATCAACCAACAGCTATTAGTCCAGCTACCACCCAGCCTCCCCAAGGATCACTAACCATGTATCAAATCCTAGTGTAATGAAATATTAGCATCAAAATATATATTTAAAATAATAAATCACAATAAATACATTCCCATTGGGATGTTCCTCTCAAGAAAATACATAAATTTTATTTTCTTAAAATTACTTCTGAATTTGTTCCACATCACGTTATAACTCATATCACAGTTGTAACACATATGATAACCACATTATCCAAATCATCACATATCTGTGTCCATAAGAAACAACTCATCAATACTCTGAAAATCGGATATATTAGGGTATATTCAAATTGAAGGAAATCAGTATCATTCCCCAGTTTTCCATCCACAACCCCCCATGTAATGTGATCTAATTAATATGTAGTAAGGTCTACCCGCTAGACATTTATGTAACATCCCACTTAATTAATTAATAATAGATATTTTTATCTATGTCTATTAATAATTAAGATAGTGTTTTAGAGTCTAAAAATGAAAATAAATATAATCTTATGCATGGAATACCCTAATATTCTTAAAAGATTGTTTTACTGCCTTTTGATGGAAAACCCTTTTTAAATCTATCTTTTGAAAATTTTATAATATTTTTTTGTTAAAATAAACTTATTATTTATTATTGGGTCAACAAAATTTACATTGTGTGAATTTTTGGTATTTTTCCGATAAAGTTCATTTTTTAACGAATAGTGAAAAATGTTGTATTTTAATTCAAAACATCTTTTAAATCTAATTTATGTATATGATTAGATTATCTTTTGAATTGGTTTTGAAGTTAAATTAGAATATATTTTTACTATTTTATTCAATGGTGGTCTTTGGAATCAATTTCACTTGGAAATTGGACTTAAACTAATGTCAATCTTTTGATACTTATTGTTTCATAAAAACACGCTATTTGTCCTGACAGTGGGAATTAATTATTAAATAAATTAATGAATCTTATATGTTTTTAATTTTTTAAAATAAAAATCATTTTTTAATTCAGAATATCAAATATAGCTTAGGGTGAAGTTTTGGTATCTTTCTGAAAAACTTCAATTTTTGATGAATAGTGAATCCACTAAGTGGTAGTTAAAGAAACTGATTTTTCGATTAAATGAAACTTTTCCACTTCTGTGACTTGATTTTAAAAAATCCGACATACATGGTTTTCATTATGAAGTAAAATGTGGTTCAATGAGATTAAAATAATTTTTTGGTGAATAGTAACTTTTAAGTTCTTAATCGCGATTAGTGGTAATTAGTGTAGTTTAAGGTAAAAATAATGTTTTAATAATGTGAGATGAGCTTGACACATGTCCTACCCTCATTGGATGTGTCATTTCCGACCAAGACAATCGATGGGTCAACATGGTGACCCCATGGAGCCACTTTGGATGGGAAATTACATAAATAACTTTTTATTTAATGTTAAAGTAAAAATGACACAAACAAGAGATGTTTTACTAAATCAATTTTTAAATGGGGTTATACAAGTCATATGTTTGATTATAAATAGTCATTAGAAATATAAAAGGATTTCCTACATCATAGTATTTTGTTTATAATTTTTAGACTTTAAATAAATTAAATTATTTATGACATCATGATGATGCAGCGATTACCTCGTTAATAATGGATTTAAATAAAATGAAATGATAATGTAAAATCTATGAACTACACATGTCAAAAACCTATTTATGGGTGGATTTCTAACCCTCATCACCTTACCCTATAATTATATCAATGTTGGAACTTTTTGAATCTGAAACTCATTTTAAAATAAAGTAACATTTCTTTACTTTCCAAGAGTTCCCCTCCTCTCCTCTTATAAAAGGCCCCCACCTATACCTCATTACCCACACTCCCAAAGCCAATGGCTCTGCCAACCCCTGCCCATTTTGTCTCTCCACATCCCTCTGTTACTCCTTGAAGCCTCACATTGGGGAGAAGTCTTCCCAAGGAAGCCATTGAGCTCAAACCAAAAGGAGTTACCCGATTTTAAGGTAATGTCTTCACTTGAGTCCTTTTGTTTTATTTTTCTTTTCCAACCCCGTAAACTCTTTTTATTCATTTCTTTTGTAAAAAATCCAGTATATTCAATATAATAGGATGTTGTTATAAGAATTATTCTAGATACACTTACACACACCTACATCGAATGGTTAAAGGACATTTTGTTTCCGTGGATGGTGAATTTATGCCTCCTGAAACGATGATTGTCCAACATTCTTTTAACACCTTCACAGGTGGCCATTAAGATGTCACTATATTTATATATGATATATAATATGTTTATTTTTTCCTTAAGCTTCTTTATTTTTCATTTTGGGCATACCTTTATGGTTTCCATTATGGGTTAACGCGATATCTTCATTTAAGGAAGTGCGGACTACCGCCCCCTCAAAGTGATTTGATTCGTTAAATACCATATGTGGGACGTATAAAGGATGGAACTATGATATTATATATGATATTATACTGTAATTATAATATACCTTTATATAATTATGATTCCATTCTATAAAATATGAAATAGAAATGAAAGTAGCGTTCATGCGTACGCACGGCTTACCGTCTCCATGAACGGTGCATTTTATTTCTTACCTCTAAATGATTATGTAATATTATAAATGCATGCATGTACTGGGTATATATGAAATATATGATATCTACATCATGAATACCATTACGGATATAATGGGTACTTGAACAACTTGTAATTATAAAGGGATTATTTTTGACTCAAGTACCAATGATCGTTAAAACGACCGTTATTAACTTAAATAATTACATAGTGTTCATGACATGGAAATAAGTTATATAAAAGGAATAATGAACATGAAAAAGGTTCATAAACAAGTATAAATTAACTCAAGTTTATTATTCAGGAGATTAAAGAACGACCGAGTCAAGTCGGACCCGAGGTATGGGACTTCGTCTCAATCTCCTTTCATTGAGGCATATTTTGTTTTATACACAACCATCTTTTATAAGGTATATAAACCCCTTTGACTTTTAAGTTTATCCAAAAGGAATCTTTTTTATACGATGCGTTTTACTAAATGACAAAAGGTAATGTTTTTGTCATACGTATGTGGTGACAACAACTTCTCCGCCACCGTAACCATTATTTGAGTTTCGGCTTCCTCTACAAGCCATACCTTTTAAAAAAAAGAAAAATAAATACCATGTTTTACTTTTCTTTTATTTTGGTATTTAAAATTATTTTCATAATTTTTTTATATCAATGTGTTGTATTGATATCTTGTGATTGAAAGGTGGAAATGTTATGTTTACTTTATGAATGTTTTATGTGATACGATTATGTTGAGGTTCATGGGCATTATTATGAAGACAGGTGTTTCTGTGATAGACTAAGGGCGGGTGAGCCCGATATAGCTCTCCAATGCATTCGATAACGCCAAGGAGAGAAACGTTAAGGTCTCTCTGATAAGATTTAGGGAATATATTGTGATGGGTATTCCACACGTAACCAAGAGGGTTACTCCCTACGTAAGAATGTTATGAATGCTTCAAGTTACCTTTATGTCTTATGATTTCTATGATTTATTCATGATTTGATGAGGTATGTTAAAGTGCTTATGTTATATGGGTAAATTATGATTTCATTATTATGTATATATGTACACATGTTTCCATTCCATATTTTTATATCCCTTACTGAGCTTTTTATGCTCATCCCATGTTTTTTTTGAAATGTTTTTCACAGGTCAAGGGAAAGGTACATGATATGATGATTGTGTCAAGGAAGTTTCAAGAATGAATCCATGTTTTATTTTAAATATGTTTCCATTGATGGGAAAAATAATACTATCTTTATGTAACCACTTTTTTTATATGTGGAATGTAATGCAAGTTTTATGATCTAATTCTCTAAAACTCTAATCCAGAAAAGATCCTCAATGTGTAATCTTGTAATAACTCAATATTAAGTAAGGTTTAAGGCAGGGGCCTTATAGTTGGTATCAGAGGTCGGTTTATATAAATTTAGGAGTTAGAGTTCTATTAAATGATTATCCAACAATATTTTTTTTATGGTCAAATTGAAGTGATATAGTATTTGAAGATTACCATATTGCTTCATCTAAGACATGTTTGTTCAGAATGGTTTTTCGCAGAGGAAACAGAAAAGCAGTGCTTGGAAGGCATACAGAAGGATATAACCTTCCGAATCAGCATCCTTAGATGGTAGGAATTGGAACTAAACAGTTTGTTGCAGTAATGGAGTAGTTGACTCAAGCGATAAATGGTGGTGGTATCCATGCACGTGATCAGCCAGATCAACCGCAGAGGAACATGTCAGTGGTGGAACATTTCATGAGGCAACATCCCCCATCATTCAGAGAATCATCTAACCCTGTGTTAGCTGAAGGGTGGATTAAAGCACTGGAGAATATTTTTGATGTAATAGGGTTTTCGAAAAATCAAAAGGTTAGTCTTGCTATTTACCGTTTGGAGGGTGAGGCAGATCAGTGGTGGTCTATGGTTAAAAATATCAGGGACACCGATGAGATTGATGCTCTTGACTGGGATGAATTCAAAGGTATGTTTCTTGAGAAGTATTTTCCTAAGGCTGTTCGACTTAGGATGGAAAATCAATTCTTGGAATTGAGGCAAGAGTAAGACTCAGTGGCTACCTATGAAGAAAGGTTCACTCGATTGGCAAGGTATGCTACAAATTTTCTCCAAGACCTTGATAGTAAAATCATTCGTTTTTATTTAGGATTAAATCCAAAATATCAAAGGCTGTTAGCTTCTCGTGAGTTTAATAGTTATGAAAATATTGTTTGATGTGCTGAGAAGGTGGAAATGGATATTGTCGATGATCAAGTGTTCTATAAAAACCAACATAAAAAGAGACCGAGGTGGCAGGAGAAAGGTAATAACTCTTCAAAAAAGTCTGATGGTAAGAAATCTAAGTTTCCAGTTTGTGGTAAATGTGGCAAAAGGCATGCTGGGGAATGTCTTCTGAATTCTATAAAGTGCTACTGATGTGGTAAGATGGTACATAAGGCTCGTGATTGCACTGAAAAAGATCAAGGTGAAGGTGAGACCAAATTTGATTTACAGTTAGTGAAATGTTTTAAGTGAAATGAAATGGGTCACTATGAAAACGAGTGTCTGACAAAGAGCTTGAGTGATGGGAAGCAGTTAGACTACAAGCAGAAAGGGGTGGTGAAATCCTTTGCAACTACTTCAGCAGATGTCGGGCCATCAAATGAAGTTATATCAGGTACTTTGTTTGTTTTTTCAGATTATGCCAGTGTGTTGTTTGATTCGGGGTCTACACATTCTTTCATCTCTGAAAACTTTTCTAGTAAAATGTGAATACCATCTCAAAAAATGACTCCAGAACTTGTGGTAAAGACACTTGGGGGAAATGTTGAGGCAAAAAGAATTTATAAGAATCTTCCTATCCTTATCTGTGGAAAGAACATACTTTAAAACCTTATTGTTCTACCTCAAGTAGAGTTTGATGTTATCCTGGGTATGGATTGGCTCTCTATTTACCCTGCTAAGATTGACTATAGAGCAAAAGAAGTTTCTTTTCAGAAAGACTTTCAGTTTGTGTACAAGAGTGAAACCTTACTATTGATAACTTATCAAGAGGCCGAGAAACTTGTAAAAGATGGAAATGAATGTTACCTTTCACACATTGTTGAAAATAAAGGAACTGTTCAGATTAATGATGTGATATTGGAAAATGAGTATCCTGATGTTTTTCCTGATGAGTTTTCTAGAATAATACCAGATCTGGAAGTTGAGTTTACTGTTGACTTATTTCCTGATGCTAATCCAATTTCAAAACCCCCTTATCGAATGGCTCAAATTTAACTTTTAGAGTTGAAGGATCAATTGCAAGATTTATTAGATAAAGGTTTCATTCGACCTAGCACATCACAATGTGGTGCTCCTGTTTTATTTGTTAAAAAGAAAGATGGTTCAATGAGACTTTGCATTGATTATAGAGCCTTGAATAACATCACTGTTAAGATCAAATATCCTTTGCCTCATATCGATGATATGTTTGATCAGCACCAGGGAGCTCAGTTTTTCTCAAAGACTGACTTGAGATCGGGGTACCATCAGCTGAAGGTAAAGGAAGCAGATGTTCTGAAGAATGCGTTTCATACAAGATATGGCCATTATGAATTTTTATTAATTCCTTTTGGGCTAAAAAATGCACCTGCTGTATTCATGGACATAATGAATATAATTTTCCATGAGTTCTTAGATAAGTTTGTGGTGGTTTTCATTGATGATATTTTGGTGTTTTCTAAAAGTAAAGAGGAGCATGAAAGACATTTAAAGGTTATCATGAAAACCTTAAAAGAAAATAAATTGTATGGGAAATTCAGCAAGTGTGAGTTTTGGTTGCAACAAATTTCTTTCCTTGGTCACATTGTTTCTAAAGATGGGATAACCGTTGATCCTGCAAAAAAAATGGTTGTTGAAGAATGGCCAAGACCCAAAAATGTAACAGAGATTCATAGTTTCCTTGGTTTGGCAGGCTATTACCAAAGGTTTGTTAGAAATTTTTCACGGTTATCTAGTCCAATGACTAAGCTAACTTGGAAGGGTGTTAAGTTTATCTGGACAAAATAATGTGATGATTGTTTTCATGAATTGAAAAGAAGATTGGTGAATGCTCCAGTTTTGGCACTACCTTCCAGGAATGGTGAGTTTGTTATATACAGTGATGCTTCATTTAAGGGACTTGGCTGTGTCATTATACAGAATGATCAGGTAATTTCTTATGATTCACGTCAGTTGAAAACTCATTAGGTAAATTACCCTACACATGATTTGGAATTATCTGCTTTTGTTTTCTTTTTAAAATTTTAGAGGCATCATTTGTATGGAGTAAAGTGTGAAATATATACCGATCACAAAAGTTTAAAGTATATATTCACTCAGAATGAATTTAACATGAGACAAAGGAGATGGCTAGAATTAATCAAGGATTATGATTGTACAATTCCTTACCATCCATGAAAAGAAAATAAAGTGGCTGATGCTTTGAGTCGAAAAAGTAATGCTTCAATAGTAATGTTGCATTTGGAACGCGATCATATGGTTAAGGATTTGATGAACTTTGGCATAGAATTTGTTGGTGCAGGATGTTCTTCTGTTTTGTTTCAGGTATTAGTAAAATCTTCTCTATCAGACAGAATCAAGAAAGCACAGAAGCAAGATAGTGAGTTACAGAAAAAGGTAGAGCTGGTTTAGAAAGGTAAGATTCCTGAATTCAACATTGATAATGATTGTGTTTTGAGATTTTGGAAGAGATTTTGTGTGCCTTGTGATTCACAGTTGAAGAGAGACTTGTTATGTGAAGCTCATAGTTCTCCATTTTCAGTTCATCCTGGATGTACTAAGATGTACAGAGATCTGCGGGAGTATTACTGGTGGGATAGAATGAAAAGAGATATTGCTGATTTTGCTGTGAAGTGTTTGATATGTCAACAGGTTAAAGCAGAGCGGCAGTTACCGAAAGGGATGCTTCAGCCTTTACTAGTGCCAGAGTGGAAACGGAAGAATATATCCATGGACTTTGTTGTGAGATTATCGAAGACATCTCGAGGTAATAATGCAATCTGGGTTATTGTTGATCGCTTGACTAAATCTGCTCATTTCCGTTCTATACGAGATACTTTTTCCCTAGATCAAATTTCCCGTTTGAATCATAAAGAGATAGTCAGGTTACATGGATTTCCTCTCCTCATTGTATCTGATCGTGATCGCAGGTTCACTTCTGTCTTTTGGAAAGGCCTTCAGAATTCGTCGGGTACTGAATTAAATTTTAGTACAGCTTTTCCTCCTCAATCAGATGGGAAGTCAGAATGAACAATTCAGACCTTGGAGGATATGCTACGAGCTTGTTCGATGGATTATCAGGGATGTTGGGACCAACATCTTTCTTTGGTTGAATTTTCATATAATAACAGTTTTCATTCTAGTATACAGATGGCACCATTTTAGCCATTATATGGGAAGCGGTGTCGAACTCCAGCTTTCTAGGATGAAGTGGGTGAATGGAAGTTGATGGGACCAGAATTGGTAGAAGAGTTGGCAGAAAAAGTTCAGCTGATACAGAAACACATGAGAACAGCTCAGAGCAGGCAGAAGAGTTATGCGGATAACCGGAGGAAGGATCTATCTTTCGAGGTAGGTGATCATGTTTTTCTCAAGGTTTATCCATGGAAAAGTGTGATGCGATTTGGTAAGAAAGGAATGTTGAGTCCAAGGTTCATTGGACCATATGAAATTCTAGAGAGAGTTGGATCAGTTTCATACCAGGTGGCTTTACCTCCGAGTTTATCTCAGGTACACAATGTTTTTCACGTTTCGATGTTGAGAAATTATATGCCAGATCCATCTCATGTTTTGAGTCCAGAGGTAGTTCAACTAGAAGAGAACCTATATTATAAGGAACAACCGGTCCAGATTATTGACCACAAGGAGCAAGTGTTATGGAATAAGTTGATTAATCAGGTAAATGTTTTATGGAAAAACAACATGATGGAAGAGGCAACATGGGAATCTGAAAATGCAATGAGGGATACGTACCCCCATTTATTCGATAAGTAAATAAATTGCGGGGATGCAATTTTCTAAAGGGGGGAAGGATGCAACATACCAAGTAAGTGATGAATAATAGATATTTTTATCTATGTCTATTAATGAATAAGATAGTGTTTTAGAGGCTTAAAATGAAAATAAATACAATCTTATGCATGGAATACACTAATAGTCTTAAAAGATTGTTTTACTTCCTTTTGATGGAAAACCCTTTTTAAATCATTCTTTTGAAAATTTGATAAGATATGTTTGTCAAAAAAAACTTATTATTTATGATTGGGACATCAAAATTTACTTTGTGTGAATTTTTGGTATTTTTCCAATAAAGTTCATTTTTAATGAATAGTGAAAACTGTTGTATTTTAATTCAAAACCACTTTTTAATCTAATCTATTTATATTATTAGATTATCTTTTGAATTGGTTTTTAAGTGAAATTAGAATATATATTTACCATTTTATCCAATTTTGGTCATTGGAATCAATTTCAATTTGAAATTGGACTTAAATTACTGTCAATCTTGTGATACTTATTGTTTCATAAAAACACGCTATTTGTCATGACAGTGGGAATTAATTATTAAATTAATTAATTCATCTTATATGTTTTGAATTTTTTAAAATAAAAATCTTTTTTGAATTCAGAATATCAAATATAGCTTAGGGTGATGTTTTGGTATCTTTCTGAAAAACATCAATTTTTGATGAATAGTGAAACCACTAAGTGGTAGTTAAAGAAACTGATTTTTTGTTTAAATGAAACATTGCCACTTCTATGATTTGATTTTCAAAAATCTGACATGCATGGTTTTAATTAAGAAGAAAATGTGGTTCAATGAGATTAAAATTATTTTTTTGGTGAATAGTTACTTTTATGTTCTTAATCGCGATTAGTGGTAATTAGTGTAGTTTAAGGTAAAAATAATGTTTTAATAATGTGAGATGAGCTTGACACATGTCCCACCCTCATTGGATGTGTCATGGCCAACCAAGAAAATACATGGGTAAACTTGGGGACCCAATGGAGCCACTTTGTTTGTGAAATGACATAAATAACTTTTTATTTAATGTTAAAGTAAAAATGACACAAACAAGAGATATTTTACTAAAACAATTTTTCCATGGGGTTATACAAGACAGATTTTTGATTATAAATAGTAAATGGAAAGATAAAAAGATTTCCTACATCATAGTATTTTGTTTATTATTTTTATACTTGAATTAAGTTAAATTATTTATGACATCATGATGATGTAGCGATTACCTCATTAATAAAGGATTTAAGTAAAATGAAATGATAATGTTAGATCTATGAACTACACATGTCCAAAACCTATTTGATGGGTGTATTTCGAACCCCTATCACCTTAACCCCAAAATATATCAATGTGGGACCTTTTTAATCCGATCCTCATTTTAAAATAAAGTATCATTTCTTTACTTTCCAAGAGTGTCCCTCCTCTCCTCTTATAAAAGGCCTCCACCTCTACCTACTTACCCACACTTCCAAATCCTTTGGCTGGCCAAACCCTGCCCATTTTGTCTTTCCACATCCCTCTCTTTCTCCTTGAAGCATCACTTTGGGCAGAAGGCTTCCCAAAGAAGCCTTTGATCTCAAACCAAAGGGAGTTACCTGATTTTAAGGCAATGTCTTCACTTGAGTCCTTTGGTTTTATTTTGCTTCTCCAACCCCCTAAACTCTTTTTATTCATTTATTTTGTAACAACTCCAGTATCGTTAATATACAAGGATGTTGTTATAAGAAGGATTCGAGATACACTTACACACACCTACATATAATAGTTAAAGGACATACTGTTTCCGTAGATGGTGAATTTATGCCTCCCGAAACGATGATTGTTCAAAATTCTTACAACACTTTCAAAGGTGGCCATTAATATGTCACTCTATTTATATATGATATATAATATGTTTATGTTTTCCTTAAGCTTCTGTATTTTTTATTTTGGGCATACCTTTATGGTTTCCATTATGGGTAAACGTGATATCTTCATTTAAGGAAGTGCGGACTACCGCCCCCTCAAAGTGATTTGATTCGTTAAATACCATATGTCGGACGTATAAAGGATGTAACTATGATATTATATATTATATTATACTGGAATTATAATATACATTTATATAATTATGATTCCATTCTATAAAATACAAAATAGAAATGAAAGTAGCGTTCATGCGTACGTACGGCATACCATCTCCATGAACGGTGCATTTCATTTCTTACCAATAAATGATTCTGTAATATTATAAATGCATGCATGTTCTGGATATATATTACATATATGATATCTACATTATGAATACCATTCTGGATATAATGGGTACATGAACAAATTGTAATTATAAATGGCTTATTTCTGACTCAAGTACCAATGATCATTAAAACGACCGTTATTAACATAAATAATTACATAGTGTTAATGACATTGAAATAAGTGATATAAAAGGAATAATGAACTTTAAAAAGGTTCTTAAACAAGTAGAAATTAACTCAAGTTTATTATTTAGGAGATTAAAGAACGACCGAGTCATGTCGGACCCGAGGTATGGGACTTCGTCTCAATCTCCTTTCATTGAGGCATATTTTGTTTTATACACAACCTTATTTTATATGGTGTATAAACCCCTTTGAATTTTATGTTTATCCAAAAGGAATCTTTTTTATATGAAGCGTTTTACTAAATGACAAAAGGGAATGTTTTTTTCATACGTATGCGGTGACAATGACTTCTCCGCCACCGTAACCATTATTTGAGTTTAGGCTTCCTCTACTAGCCATATCATTTTTTTAAAGAAAAATAAATACCATGTTTTACTTTAATATTATTTTGGTATTGAAAATTGTTTTCATAATGTTTTTATATCAATGTGTTGTATTGATATCTTATGATTGAAAGGTGGAAATGTTATGTTTCCTTTATCCATGTTTTATTTCATACGATTATGTTGAGGTTCTTGGGCATTATTATGAAGACGGGTGGTTCCGTGATAGACTAAGAGAGGGTGAGCCCGATATATCTCTCCAATGCATTGGGTAACGTGAAGGAGTGAAACATTAAGGTTTCTCAGAAGAGATTTAGGGAATATACTGTGATGGGTAATCTAAACGTAACCAATAGGGTTACTCCCTACGTAAGAATGTTATGAATGCTTCAAGTTACCTTTATGTCTTATGATTTCTATGATTTATTCATGATTTGATGAGGTATGTTAAAGTTCTTATGTTTTATGGGTAAATTATGATTTCATTCTTATGTATATATGTACCCATGTTTCCTTTCCATATTTTTATATCCCTTACTGAGCTTTTTATGCTCATCCCATGTTTTTTTGAAATGTTTTTCACATGTCAAGGGAAAGGTACATGATATGATGATAGTGTCAAGGAAGTGTCAAGAATGAATCCATGTTTTATTTTAAATATGTTTCCATTGATGGGAAAAAGAATACTATCTTTATGTAACCACTTTGTTTAGATGTGGAATGTAATGCATGTTTTATGATCTAATTCTCTAAAACTCTAAACCCGAAAAGATCCTCAATGTGTAATCTTATAATAACTCAAGATTAAGTAAGGTTTATGGCTGGGGCCTTATAATGTAACTACATATCAATACCATGAAGGGTCTACCCTTACATCATGTACCTATTGTCACTCCAATACAACATATGTCTACACAATTTAATATATACTAAATAATTATGATAATATATATGTTGAGACACTATTGACAATGATAAAACTGGAATAGTGTGCGAGGAAGGGGGATTAGTCATCCACTAGGCCCTTTAATGAAATTGATGTTAATGGAAACACATAGAAATAGAAGCATAAATAGAATTGGTACTGGTCTATCTATGATGGTATGTATATAAAAAACATGATGAATATACAAAAATAGATATTCAAAAAAACCCAACACTCAGGGTTTTCCCAAAACAATACTACAGTAATACTCAATATCCTACACGCTTACATAAACATACACCATCACCGCCACCACATATTTCTCAACTAATAAATCCAATTACCACAAAAACCCACTAAAAGAATTTATAAAATCCTATTTAATCAATACATTACACTAATTCAATATTTTTCATCAATATGATCATTAACATTGTCGATAAATTAAATTCTATATTTAATAAATAGTCACATACAAACAATAAAAACATTAAATTTAGTGCTTTCCATATCATAAAAATTAATGAATATTTTATTCATTAAACATTATTCATTCAATTAAACATTACAACAATTATTAGGATTATCAATAACATTAAAATTACACCATTACTAGGAATATAAAATGAAATACCATAATAAATATCCATGACATCATCCCATGATAATATTCATGTTCCCAATTTCCAATCTTGCTAATGAAGACAGATCCCTTCTACATAACCCAATATAGTATCCCAATAATTATACAAAAACACAGAATAATTATCCCACAATTCATCCATTACTATCCAATATAGCCTCATTTCAAAAAACAGACTAATAAATGATGCCCCACTAAAACAAATATTTTATACAATTCACCCAAGCTCAACCACAAAAATAAATAAAATAATAACCCACACATAAACCATAGATTTATAACATCAAAAATAATAAATTAAATAACACATTTCACATAAAAATATATTTCATCTTCTAACACATCACACTCTTTCTAATAGAAATAATTCTATCATATTTATTTCATTTTCATTCACAAAGGTTATATTTCCATAATTATTTTGTTAATCATTAACGATAGGTGAATCTAATTAAAAATCATGGTAATAAGAGAAAATTTATTAAAATATCAATGAATTTATGCAATATCAATAACAATCATCATGATCAAGGATAATAACAATGAATTAATGTAAAAAATATATTTTCACAATTAAATGAAATATAATTACATCTGATTAATTATATTTTTAGTCTGATACATACTTCATACCCTAATAAAACATGGCAATGATAATTCCAAAATTTACATAAATAGGGGAGAGTTCCAAAACCCACTTCCTTAACTAGATAAGTAAAATCTACTATGAAAGAGTTAATAATTCAATTACAAGACAACAATTGAACAAGAGAATACTAGGTATACCTTAACTTAATTATTCAACCATAATAGCAGGGATCTAAAAAACATAAAATTGATTCCATGGTGGCTACAAGAATCCCTGAAAAGGGACAAAAAAAGTATGAAATAAGTGGTAAACCCTTTGATAAAACATTACTAACCATTCGATGTCATAGATCAAGGTTAATGAATAGGTTATGAATTGTGTCGTAAAATCCACCTTGAAATCCCATAATGGTTTTAAAATACATGCAGTGTAGGCAAAAATAAAATGGGCTACAAATTTACTCCTAGGATGAGAAAAACATATTATCATAGTGAAAAATAAAAAACCATGGCACAACCATTGATGGAAATACATTATCATTATATGATGATCCATCATTGAGACTCAATGATTTCAAGTTTATTAAAGATAAAAATTTGAACATAAATGTAGCACCCTGAGTTATAAATAAATATTTTTTTATTAGTACATTTATTTTATTTTTAATTAAATACTTATAATAATAATATTGATAACTAAACATTAAATGAATTATAATTTAATGTTATAAAATATTTTTATAAAAACTATGTGATTTCATTAAAAATAGAACTCCTTATTTTCATTTTAATTTCAAAATAAAATTTCATATTTTGAATAAATAATAAAATAATAAATAAAATTAATATTCATTTTATATATTTTTTGGAAAATAATGGAAATATTAAAATTAATATATTATTTTAAGTTATGTATTGTTCTGAAAAATAAAAGTAATAAGATTAATATTAATAGATAAAGAAAAATAAATTTTTATTATTTTCTTCAATGTATTATATATTAATGAATTTTTTTTACAATGATAGTTTTTGTAAAAAAATTATTGAATTAAAATATAAATTCAAAACTTTATCAAATTAAAATAATAATTATGAATATTGAGTTTAAAATATATAGTATCAAATTTGAAAATGTATATATATTTTGAAAATTATATATATTTTTTAATTTTAACAATTATATTTTATTGGATTAAATAAATAATAAAAATAATAAAAATGATATAATAGTAATAATAATAATAATAAAGAACTTTTTTCATATATTAAATAATTTGAATAAAAATATGAAAATATGTCTTAAAAAATGGGGTCTTTAATGTTTTTTTGGGTAATAGGGATTTGGGAAATCGGGCTTAGGGGTTCATGGGAGTCAAGTCATATTACTGTGGAATAATCGGGATCTTCAAAACAGGGCTTCTTTGGGAGAGTGAGTCGTGTGACGATACCTCCATCAGTGGAGTTTTTCCGAGCAACGGTTGAGACCGAAGGAAATGTTTGACCCTATGTATGGTGACATCTGGAATGCATGACTATGGGAGAGGGTTTGATTTGATTTAAGGAGTTTATATTCCAATTGATGTAGACCGATTGAGATTAGGGTTTCCAGAAACCATAAAGATCCAATTCTGAGAGTTCGGACCTTCTTCGACCTACGGAGGTCAGTGTTTTGTTGTTTTTTTGTAATTGTCTTACTTAACTACGTTATTCATGTTTATCGAATCTCTTTCAGTGTGTAAATTACCATTTCTCATCATTCTGGTTTTGTTTATATGTAGCTATTATTTTAATCTAATCAAATTTTACAAACACATCACTGTTTTATTGTCTTATTTGAAAACTATTTTTGTGTATGTTGTTGTTTTGAGACCGTTGATTCAAATTATGAAGTATTTATTAGATATGATATTCAATTAAATTTTTTCTAATTTAAGTGTTTTATATTTACATTTGATAAATGAATTGGTCATTTTTGATACTGTAAAATTGTTATTCTCAAGTTGAAGTTCCAACATGCAGAAAATATTTTATCAATTTGATCTTGCTCTAAAATAGTGTCATCAAAAACACATATATTTAAATCTATTATAAATTTTAGTATAAACTAATAAATGTATAGTGGTTAAATGAAAAATATAAAATATAAACTTATCAGCTTTATAAACCATATATTTCCAATAAAGGTGGGTTCATTAAGAAATTTTGTGCCCCCCTCTACACTCTTCACTCCTTCTAGCAAGTCCAAGACATAGGAATATTTGATATTAGATCCATTATTTTAATCTATGTGTTTAACTTATATTTTCCATATTATTTGATTTTACATATATATGCATATGCATATATATTTACATATCTTTATGAACATACATAATTTTATATCATTATATTTTTCTGTGAATTATAAGTTATGGGGAATTATTTTACAAAGTTATTTTTTTTTGGTTCTTTTCTCCGTTACAATCAAAAAAATATTCTTTAAATATAGTTTGTTCAATTCTGTTATCAATTTCAAGAATTGTTTGAATGTGATTTTGTATTTACCCTGTCAATTTATTTTTCATCTAATATTATAATTGTGCAAGGGATTTCATTATTATCAATTGTCTTTGTGAATTTATACACATATATGTATATAATATATATATATATACATGTCTGATTATATATTTTGAAAATAGTTTTCATATGTGATATGTTCTTCTTCATTCAATGGGTTTATATTTTGTAAAAACCCTTTTTTTATAAAGGATTTAATTATTTTAGAATTTTTAAACATATGTATATATATGTATATATCTTTATATATATGTGTAATATATATATATATATATATAATCATGTAAAATTGTATCCTTATAATTAAATTTTCATACATGAATTTTTTTTCTTGATGCAATGGATCTACTTTCCAAAATATTATTGTTGTAAGGGTGTGATTTTATGTTCATCTTCCCAATAAAATTATATATATATATATATATATATATTCATATATATATTTATATATTTGTATATACATGTGTATATACATGCTTATTTACACATATATTACATAATTTTTTTATAATATATATATATGTGTGTGACCACCATGTGAATTTGAGTTCTTATTAGTAATTTTAATTCATTATTAGTTAATTTTTTAGTCTAAGATTGTTTCTTTTTTAGGAATCACCAATTATTCTATCAAATTAAATAACTGATATATTTTAGATATAATTGGGTTTCAAAATTAAAATTTGATAATTTCAAATTTTATGAAACAAAAATCATGGAATATACATGCCATTAATGATTATTGACATATAGATATAACCTAGAATACTATTGAGTTTTAAATATATTTTACATCCATCGAAACAACCCTCAAATGTATGTTTATGGGTTATGAATGAAATGGTTAAAATACATAGATGAAAAATAGTATTCCACGTAATTATTCAAATACTATGTGTCAAGAGGTCTTGTTGTGAATGAATAAATTTTCATGATGGTTAATGTTTAAAATTTTATACATAAATATAAGAGAATGTGAGAATATTTTTTGTTTATATATATATAAGTGAACATGATAAACCATGAAAATATATTTTTTAAAAATATATATAATTTTTTTGTGAAAATAATCTATGATTTTTTAATGTAATGCAATAACAAAACTTTATTTTGTTATAGTGTGCCATAAAAGTTTTAAAGGTTTTATTTTCTTGATTTTACAATAATTATTTCTTATACTTATATATACTTGAATATATTCTTATTTACCAAAAAGGTATTAATAATTTATTTCCAAATCAATATATGATATTAAAATTAATTATGTTTAAAATATTTTATGGTTATGATTTTGTGTAACCATAATATATAAATGGAATTAGTCATCATTTTATGTGAAAAGTCTAAACAGATTATTATTTATTCTGTTCAAGTTATCATTTCATTAGTGAAATGGCTTTTAAACCTCATGGAATGTCCAAAATTGATAGTTATGGACAACACCTAATTTATAAATGGAATTCCTTGAATTTTAGGGAACATGTATTTATTTAATTCATTATACAGTATATTTGTTTCGTTCAATGAAGACAACTATTTTAGGTAATGAGATTAATTTTATTAGGATACTATACGGATTATGAATTAAACATTACAAAGTGGTATGGGACACATTGGATTGTTTAATGAATTTATTTTTTCTATGAAAAATATTTAAATAATTCAATGTTGTATGGACAATTTTATTTAAAGACATATTTTTATTCGACATATATGGAATGGATTTGACATTTTATGTGATGGTTAAGGCCTGTTAAAGCCTCTCGATGCATCAGTAGGTCTCATGAAACAAAGTAGGTTTTGGAATGTGGCCTTAAAATAATGATTTATGTTTTTATAGAACACATAAGAATGATTCCATTATGAGATGGGTGTGACCTATATCTGCCTTCAATGCATTGGTTAAATACTTATATATAATGAGATAGACATGGAGGGAATGGAAATTGATATCAGTTCAATTGTACAAGGTGAGAATAAAGAGTGAAATCAGTTCAATAATAGATTTTGATTGCCATGATGGTCTTGGAAATAAGCATTAAAAAATATGAAATGATTTTCTCAAATTATGTGTATGCCACACAGTTTCATGAATTTCTGGATTACGTCCATTTATTCTTAATTACATGTATGATTTATCCCATGACATGATATCACAATCATTCATATGTAGGATAAAATTTTCAAATGTTATATTCTTATGTCTTACGATTATGATATGATTGCTATCTCCTTTATTTACCATTACTAAGAATCTGATCTCACTATTTAATATGTTCCTTTTTCCTATGTCATGAATAAGGGTATTAAGTAAGATATGTCAAAAAGGGGTCTAGTTATGATGAAGTATTTGGGAGACAATGAAGATGTCATATAAACTAGATGATTTTGTTTCTAACTTTCTAAAGACACTATACTGATATATTCATATAATGGATTTTTAATACATTTTGATGAATATTATTCATTTTTTTGTAATATAAATGTATGTAGAGTATCTATCATTATATCTATGGATTATAAAAATTATACAGGGAGCGCTGCAACCTACCACTCAATGGGAGAGCTCACACATGAGTTTTTGTAGTAGAACTCACCTACGTTTTCAAGAGATAGTGGATGCAGGGATTCAGAGTTATGGATTTTGAGTTTCATATCATTTATCTATAAGCATAAGACAAATATGGAGAAGATATTTAATATTGTTACATATAGTCATTAAGTATCCTATATTTTTTGGGGAGAATTTTTGGACAAGGAAGGCCAATATTTAGAAGTGATTTGGTGGGATTTAAAATATATCTTATATGACTAAATCGTCCAAACGACCGAAGAGAGGGTCCTTATAGGGAGTTTATGAACCTATAATAGCGTTCTATGAGAGTTATGGACTACACAAATCATTTTAAAGAGCATCTTCATGCCAATCAATACTGTGGTTGATCCAATAAAAGTGAAACGATTCGATGGTGGCCTTAGAAATCCTATTCATAATCATTTTATCATTTTTTGTATGAAAACCATATATTATATTTTAAAACATTCTAAGAATTATAAGTGGAGAATGAGGGAAAAACATAGTGAGATCATAAATGGTTTTCAATGGGGGAATATGAGTTGTTCCACTACAGACAATAATTGAAACTTTGAGACTCTGTGAGTAAGTAATGGTAAGCATGTGGAATCTCATTAATAGTAAGATGGTATGTCACAAGTGTCAGATTTCTGGTCATAACATTCACAAGTTTCCAGAAGACACCATTGAGGTGTGTTGTTGCAGCATATCGGGGAATCATCAGTGTTTCGGGAGGATATCCCTATTTTTTCCTAGTGAAAGATAATCTATAATAGCTCCACCATTAGAAGAAGTATCATTAGAACATATCCATGAATTTAAATGGAGTTCTATTAGTAATAGAAGTATAGGAGTACATTGTGGGTGTGGTATCTAGGATTTAGATGCATAGTTATAGTATTGTGGACCCACTTCAAGAAGTAATTTGTAGCACATGGATATGAATCATGCTAGATTTATTAAGTGTAGTCTAAACCAAACAAACATAAATATGGTATATCTAATGTTTTAGGTACTATTATTATATCCTATATAATTTTTTATACTTTATTTGAAAAGGATTCTACACATTTATTTATCTATATGGATTTTTTGTAAATCATGAAACTTGATATTTAGTACCCATGTGTTTTTACGATAGATGACACAAATTTAGAAATATGGTAGGAGAGAATAGTCAATAGAATTGAATTTAGACTTCTGGTAGGAAACCATAGTTTTTTAGGGGACCTATTTATCCTAGATATTATTGGCTTCGATGTATTTACATGATTTTACTTGTTGGTTCCCTACCAGGTTTACGTAGGCTATAATAACTGGAGGGTGTTGTTATAATCATAAAAGGGCAGTACATTTATTTAAAATGGTTAGTGGGATTTCCATGCAGTTAAATCTGGAATATAGATTCATGGGAAAGGTTGAGTGACTTCCTATATTTCCATCCCTTATATAGATTCTTTTTTATTACATAAGACTGAATTCCAACATGTATTTGTTTATTTTTGAGATTTTTAACAATTAATTTCTTGAGAATCTATTAGGAGGGAGGTATAATTTACTATCAATAGAGTTTCTAGAGCTACACCAGTAACCATTACTTCTAAATGGATGGCTAATACTAAGATGTTGGAGTTTAAGAGACAACTGTAGGATTTAGATGCCAAGGATTTTATAGGGCCCAATATAACTCCCCATGATTTATCATCCCTTTTCATCATTAATAAAGATAGAATCCCCTATAATTGTGTAGATAAAAAAATTTGAATCAAACTTCTAACACCACGAGAATTTTTGATTTTTTGAATTAATTTAATATTTTGATAATTTGGATTCACACAACTCTGGAAAAAGTATTATTATTGTTAAATCATGATGTTTGAAATTCCATTAACATGGAGCAAACATGAAATAAGTTACATGACACCAACTATGTGTACAATTTCACGGAACAATGACATAACATACGTTACATGCAACTGCAACATGGTGTATGTTACATGCAATAGTGATATTTCTATGAAACATTATATTACTGTTATAATTATTTAAATGATATAATTACAACCTAAAAATTAAACATGGTAATTTGAATAGTAATAACTACTTTTCAATTATTTTTTATAATGGTTTTATAGAAATAAAACATATTAATAGAAAAAGATATAATTTTTAGTAAGGACCTTATATGTTTGAAAATACTATTTATCAAATAAACTACATTTCATGTATTTTTATGAAAAATAAAATTAAATTAATTTTGGAAACATATTGAAATTTAATTTCATAAAATAAACATAATGTATGAATTTAGAATTCCAAAATTTTTATTGTGTGAATTTTTTGGATTTTGCAGAGAAACATAATTTTTTGTTGAATAGTGAAAATACTACATTTTAGTAAATAACTGCTTTTTCATTTAAATAATTATTAATGATAGGTTATAATACAATTTTTTTTAATGTAAAATTAGATAATTTATACACTTATCAATACCCTTTCGGTAATTATTTTCAATTTTACTTTGAAATTGAATAATAAACACAACATCCTTTTGATCATTTTTCAACTATAAAAACATGTTATTTCTTCATGTCTGTGGAATTAAAATTAATATTAATTTTCATGTTTCTATGAATTGATTCTAAAAAATGGGAATATAGCATTGTAATTATTATAATATTTGGAGTCTGATTATATCATTTTTAATTCTTACAAAACATATTATCAAAATTGATTAAAATTATTCTCACTAATTAAGGTAAAATTTCTAACACCTAGATGTTTTTATGAAATATTTTATTTAAAAAAAATTAAATTTTAAATAACATACATTTCATGAAATCATGAGTTTAAAGAAACAAAAAATCCCCCTTATTATAAAATAATAATAATTACCTAACTATTAGGTTATCAGGAGGAATTACAACAAACTTATTAAAATGTATTGTGAATAAAAAATATAAATCAACTACATTTTTTTATTTTCATTAAGATATTTAAAATTTGTAAATGAAATTAATGAATCATATTTTTTATATATTTAATATTTTTTTTTATATTGATCCAATAGAAATTTTCATTATAGGGTATGAATAAATCCTATTTGATGTATAACAACATATATTTCTCAAAAGATTAATTTTATGCATTTTCATGGAGAAAAACATTTAAGTAAATATTTTCACACAGTAAAAATTTTTATATGCCAACAGAAACATTTAATTTGTATGTGAGATATAAAAATTTAATTTGGATGGTGATCCTAAATACTGGTGGAACCATATCAAGAATATGAGGAAAATAGATGAAATTGAATCCATGGTATGGGATGAGTTCAAGAACTGATTTTTAAATAATAAAACTCCTAATATTCGTCACAAAAAATATTGAGATGGATTTCTTTGATTATAGGAAATAGTATGAGGAATCTATTAGTACCTACGAATCAAATTTTACTAGACTTGCAATGTACGCTTCTGGAATTATTATCCAACCTTAGAGTAATATTGATTGATCCTTTAGTGGATTAAAACTAATTCTTCAATGGGAATTAGCCATAAGGGACATCAATATCTACTAATAATCATTTTAGGTGCTCTCAAGGTTGATATTGAGATTAGAGTAACCAATTAGTCCTATAGGTTTGATAAGAAGATAAAAATAGAATTCAAGAGAAAATCTAAATACCACACTATAAAAGATTAGTTGTACGTTATTCTCAATGTGTGGACATAAACATGGATAAAGGTTTCTTAACGGGACTAGAAAATATTTAATGATTGTAAATGAATTTCATCATATTATTGAATGTCCATGTGATGGGAAAAGATGTCTAATTATGCAAATAGTGAAATTTCTACAAACAATTCACCTCTTACCATTTAATGTTACACATGCAAGGAAATGGTTAAATATTCCAATAATTCCCTAATCGAAGGTTTTTTAATGATAATTGATGCCAACAAACACTTATGGTAAATGGAAAATTCATTTCATAAGGTATCACTTTCTATGATTTAGAGTACAATAATGAAGTGGTGAAAGGTACAATTAGCATCCACTCGAAAGTATCAAATGTTTTGTTTTATTTTGGATCCACACACTCTATTATTTATGAAGAAATTTCTAAGAGTATCTTCGTATTACACAAAATTTTAGATGTTGAGTTAGCTGTGAAACCTCATAATGGCAGAACGGCCACATCAAAGTTTATAATTATTCTCCATTTAATGTTTTTGGGAAAGTTCTTCCTAAATATCATGTGATATTTCTAATAGTGTAATTTGATGTGATTCTTGGCATGTATTTCCTTTCTATATATGGATCTCATATCAATTTCATTGTGTTGGACGTCACATTTCATTTTAATGATAAATCTATGATCATCTATCGATGCAAGGTTGAATATGACCTTCCTATAGAAATTTCATCCATCTTATGGGTCTTGATTCCTATAAATGAAGGTTATATTTCTAAAATGGTAGGCGAGAATATCAAAATTAATTATACACTAATTGTACGGTTGATTTATGATGTCTTTAAAAATTAATTTCTCGTTCTTCCACCAAATCATGATGTTTAGTTTTCAACATAACTCATACCAGTTTATATGCCCATTTCAAAGGCACCAAATATAATTTACCCTTTTGAGTTTAAATAATTTAATAAGAAACTCAAAGAGAATCTTGATAATGGATTCATACTCCCTAGAACGACACCTAGGGGAGAACCTATTCTATTCTTTAGGATGAAATATGGAGAAATGATACTCTATATTTATTATTTTGAACATAACAAGATCACTATTAAAAACAAATATCCTCTTCCCCACATTAATCACTTATTTGACCAACTATGTGGAGCTCAAAACGTTTCCAGGATTAATATTCATTTAGTATATCATCAAATAATGGTCAATAAGGAGGATATACCAAAGGAAACATTCCATAAAAGGTATGTATACTATGAATTTATAATGATTCCTTTTTTTCTTACTAATTCCCCTTCTATCTTCATAGATCTAATTAATAGTGTCTTTTGATACTATTTGATCAGTTTGTGGTAGTATTAATAGATGAAATTCTTTTCTACTCTAATATAATGTTTGATCATGAGGATCACTTGAGAATTGTACTAAAGACCTTGATAAGGGATATTTTTTACGAAAAATTTACCACGTCTGAATTTTGGTTTCATAAAATTTCAATTTTGGGTCACCTAATCTCAAGAGAGGCGATATCCATGGATCCCACAAAAACAAATGTTATCGAATATGGGTTGATATCAACAATAGTAACTAAGATCCTAAGTATTCGTGGTATGGTTATATATTATCGATGTTTTGTGAAATATTTTTCACAATTATCTAATGAACTCACCATGTTGACATGGAAAGGCGATATGTTCATGTGGATGGAGGAATGTGAAAAAATTTCAAAGTGTTAATAAATTTTTTTTCCAGGAAACATGTTTCTCACTACCTTGTGGTGTAGAATGGTTTGTGATCTATATTGATGCATCCAAGAAGTGGATAAGTTGTGTTCTCACGAATAATGATATGGTGATAGCTTATTCCCTCATGATAATTAAAAATCGATGAGAAAATTTACCCAAATCTTTAGAGTTAGTTTTTGTAATATTTTCACTAATGTTATAGAGGAATCATCTTTATGGTGAAATATATGATATTTATAATGATTATAAAATTTAAATGTATATTTTCACAAAAAGGCAGCAGAATATGGCTCAAAAAAATTATTGGAGTTGACTAAAGATTACTACTATTCAATACATTACCACCTTGGGAAAGGGATGAAGGTGGCATATTCTTTGAGTCATGAGGGCCATGCTATCTTATCCATGACGAGAATCAACATTTATCCAATATTTATGGAATTTCAAATGATAGATCTTGATATTTGAAGGGAATAGTTGAAATCTTATCTTTCTCAAATAAATTTTCAACAATCTATACAAGTTAATATTAAAGAGGCGCAAATGGAAAATGTACAACAACAAAAGAAGGAGGTAAATGTTTTTGAATATAGCCTTGATTGTGAAGGAATAATAATATTCATGACCTGAGTTTTCTTTCCATCCCATAAAATAATTAATGAAGGGGATATTGGATGAGATTAATAGTTCATCATTATCGATTAATCCTTGAAGCACAAATATGTACAAGGACTTGAAAGAGTTCTTCTAGTGGGATGGCATGAAATGTCATGTTTCCAAAAATGTCTCTTAGTTCTTTGGTTTTTAGTAAATTGATGTGAAGAGACATAAGTCTAAGGGGATGTAAAAAAAATTACCTATACTAGAATGGAAATGGGAAAACATCACTTTGGAATTTATCGTCGGACTTCCCAAAATATCTAATGGCCATAATGCTATATGGAATATAGTGGATCACCATATGTTGTCAGAACACTTTATTTATATTATAGATGATTTATATCATGATCAACCTTTCAGGATATATATAATGGAAGTGTTAAGATTTCAAAGGGTACCACATTCCATTATATCTGATCAAGATCCATGGTCCACCTCAACTCTTTGGAGAAGTCCTTAGGAAGCTCTATATATAGAGTTATGTTTCTGCCCTTCTTAGCACTCTCAATCATACAGTTAGTATAATAGGACAATTAAAACTCGAGAATACATGTTTACGGATATCTCTATGGATTTCCAAATTTGTTTGGATAAACACCAACCTTTGTAAGAATTTTCTTACAACAATAGCTTTATCCCTATTTTTCACATCGATTCTTATGAATTCATATATTGAAAGAGATGCATAACTCCAATTTTTTGGGATGATGTTGGGGAATAAATTCTATTTTGACCTGATATTATTGACGAAATGGAAGAAAATTTCAGTCCCATTAAACAACACATAAGAGAAGATTAGAGACGACAAAAGAGTTATGCTAACAACCGGTGAAAATACATATAGTTTGAAGTGGTCGAAAAGGTGTTTCTTAGAATATCTCCCTAGAAGAGAGTAATTATATTTGTAACGAAAAGAAAACTGATCCATAGGTATATTGGTCTTTTTGAAATTCAGGATCACATTGGGAAGGTGTCTTACTGATTGATACTTCAACAGAATCACTCTAGAGTTCTTGATGTGTTCCATGTATCTCTCTTTGAAAAATTTATTACCTAATCCTTCACATATACTAAACTCAAAATTCATACCATTGGATAAAGATAATTCTTATGAAGAACAACTAATAGAGATTTTGTATTATAGCAAAAAAAAGTTCTATGAAACAAGATTACTCAATTTGATAAAGTTTTAGGGTGGAACCTCCCATTTGAGAATGTATTTGGGTACTTAAGGACGTGATTAGGGAGAGGTATCTTCATCAGTTTGTATCCAAGTGATAAATTTTGAGGGAAAATTTCAGTTTAAGTGCGGTAGAATGTAACACCCAGATGTTTTTTCTGAAATATTTTCCTTAAATAATTTTCATTCATCAATATAATTCACTGCACACAATCATTAGATTAAACAAAAAAATAAGACACAGATAGTTTAAAATGACCATCATAACCTAGACATTAGTTTAGCTAGAATAAATATAACAATATTACGAAAATGTATTGTGAATGAAAAATATACATCAATTATATATATATATATATATTTTACTGAATTTTTAATTTTTAAATTAAATTAATGAAATATAATTTTCAAATATTCAATAGAATATCTTTCATATTCATCCAATAAATATTTTTTCATAGGGTATGAATAAACTCTATTTTATGTATAAAAACCTATATTATTCAAATAGGTAATTGATTTATTTTTCATGGGAAACCCCTTTTAACATAATATTTTGATGAAATCGTATTTTTATATGAAAAAATAAACATGTTAATTGGATTTAGGATAAAAAAATTTACATGGGATTAATTTTTTATATTTTGTGATAACTTTCATGTTTTTATGAATAGTAAAAATACAAAAAAATTTAATTGAATATAAATTTTTTCACTAAAATAATTTATGTGGTTAAATTGTGTATTTAATGGATTTAATGTATAGATAGAATATATTTTCACCAATAAATACAATATATGTCAGTATTATTAATTTTACATTGAATTCAGATGTTAAAACATTTCAATCTTTTAAAATGTTTTATCTTTTAAAACATGTTCTCTCATTCTGGAAATGGGATTAATTTTAAGTTAATTTCTACAAATTTTGTTCTTTAAATAATGAAAAATGGATTCTATATATGGAATCACTAAATCCAAATTATTTAAATTCCTTATCTTTTTGTGAAATGGGAATAGTAACAATGATATTTTTATTAATATGTTAAAAGGGTAATTCAGTTACTTAATGGTAACAAAAATAACATGAAATTACCCTAACACTTGTCATAATATCATTGGATTAGTGCTTTTAGACATAAATCATCCTTGGATCGAAATAGTGTCCTTTGGAAGTCACTTATATATGATTAGGACATAATTTATTTTATTTAAAGAAAATTTAAATATGTCTTACTCAAATTTTTATAACTATATTATTTTTAATATAAAGTTATAAAGAAGATAAATTATATTATAAATACTCATTTGAAATATAAATTTAATTTATTTATCATGAAAATTTATTTTTACCTTTTTTTAATAAATATTTACATTAAAGAATTATACTTTTAAAAAGCATAAATTATTTAATTATTGTGAAATCAATAAAATAATTATTAATAATGTAATATTAACCCTTATTTGACCCACAAACTAGAAAAAAAATTATTATTCGGGTATATATCATCCATAAAAATACAAGGGTTGAGTTATTGATCTTTTGGAGCCTTATAAGAGTGATTATGACACTTATATTTTTATTTATTTAAAGTGATGATAAAATTTTCATATTCATATTTTAACAAGTATAACATTTTTAATGATGGATTCTAAAGAATATATAATATATTAAAAGTATTATTATGAAATATACATGGTTTATATTAGTTATAAAATTTTATTTTTAATTTTTATTCTACAAATAAACATATTAAATAATTTCACAAAAATGTTGTAGTATTTATTTTATTAAGTGAAATCTCAAATAAATATTAATAAAAATATTAGAAAAAATATAATATGGGATAATTAATATATCTAATGAGTTTTATATATTACATTGACCTCTTATAAATATAATAAGGTAATTGGTTGGAAGTTAACTTTTCCGATTAATATTTTTAAAAGTCAATGAATCGATTAGTGTCAAGATTGACACTATAGATTATTTATTAATATAATGTTTTCTAAAATTATTTTAAAATCATAATTTTTTTTAGAAAATATATAATAATTATGATATGGCATATAATGTTCTAATTTATTCATTTATGGTCTAATTGATATCAAATAAGTAAATATTTCACCCTAATAATATTGAAATATTTTTTACCATAATTAACAATTAAATAGAATAACTAAGTGATAATTAAAATGATAAGGTATAAATTGATATAATAACAAGTAAAAAAGGTATTGTTTTATGAGGTAAAAACCCTATATCATGTCTTCATTAAAAAAGGGAAATTTTTTAGGTTTATTGATGGGATTTGATATTAGATTAAATTTATATTGTTGGATATCCCTAAAGTCCACGTCACCTCAATTATAAAATAGAACCTCATCCCTCACCCCTTCTTATCACTTTGAGCCTTTAATATCAACCATCCCCTAAATATTTATTTTATTTACATCCCTAGTAATATTCTATAGGTTTTTTCATCTTCAAAGTCCAACAATAGTTCTTCAAGAGGAGATTTACAAAGAGAATATTGAAGAAGAGGTAATCCCCTATAACAATTCTTTCAAAATTATTTCTTATTCAACTTCCTATCCATGAATTTTTTAATTATAAAGTAATAAATTTGGTATCACATATATAAAATATTTTATTATTATTATGAAGCAACAATATTATATCTTCGAACCATGGTACGAAAAACAAAATCACCACATGTGCGTACGTACAGCTTTCTGTCTTCACACATTGATGTAATATATTTTTCACCACTACCTTACATGGAGGGTTATACTGATGGAAACCATAAATATATGATTATTATAACATGATTAGATTCTGAAATATTATACATCATCTACTTAATTGTCATTAAAAAATTGTGGGAATGATGTCATCGCTCGTGTGCACGTATGACCCACCATCTCACTGATGAGATGTGATTAATTATACATGATTTTCATTAAATAATGATTAAAAAAATTAATCAAATGAATTAATATGACAAATATTATACTGATATAATTATATAAATGATATAACTATAAAATAAGAATATGGAGAAGAACATATCCGACAAATCATTCGTAATAAATTAAAAAATTCTATACCATACAGATGACTAATAATGTTACAAACAAAAAATGATAATATGATCATATATGATATCTTGAAAAATGAATATGAATATAGAATAATTCATCGAAATTATGTAAATCATTAAACATCAATTTTAGATATATATCAAACAAATTGGACCTCAGGTAAGGAATAATTTCATAATCTAATTATTATTCGAGATTGTTTATAAGTAAGTATTTACATGAATATATTTATCATCTACATCAATGTTTACAAAATATGTAATATTATTTCTACTCTTCTGCAATTTTTTTAATTCAATTTTTCCACTTGGTTAATTTTTATTAAATGGTATTAAAGGTGTCTTTTTTCATTCATCATTATGATGTACTTTTTGACTTATCCAACAAAAGTAGGAGAATAATGTTTTATTTTAACTTATAAGATATGATGAGTATTTACATTTTCATAACACTATATTTATAGTAATAATACTTTATATTATTTCAAGTTTATTTTAAAATATAATATTTTCTTTTAAAATTTTGTGTCATTTTGAAAAAATAAAATGTTTTTAATGATGAAATGATATTATCCTCAATAATAATTTTCAAGTGTTCAAACAAAATTATTTTACATATTTGATTTCATTATATAACAAAGTTATCATTCAAGAATAATAATCATATGATTACTGTTATTTTATTTTGTTATTTATGGAAAGATATTTATGAAATCCATTAGTTTAATTGTATTATGTTATGATGGAATGACATTTAAGAAACCCATTTTATTCCTTGGGTTATGTTATGATTAATGATTTATGATTTTGTACTACACGTAAGAATAATTTCACTATGAGATAGGTGTGACCTATATCTCTCTCCAATACATTGGGTTGTGATTTATACATAATGAGACAGGAATGGATCGAATGAGAAATGATTTTAGTTCAGTAGTAAAGGGTTTGAATGAGAAGTAAACTCAGTTAAGTAATGGAATTTTTCCTCTATGATGGTCTTGGAAATGAACCTCAACTAATAAGAAATTAATTTATAATATTATGTCTATGCCACAAGATTTCGTGGCTTTTTGGATTATGTTTATCTATTATAATTAACATGTATGATTTATCATATGGCATGACATAACGATCTTTTATATTCAGGATAAGATTTTCAAATCATATGTTTTTATGTATTACGATTACGAAATGGATGATATATAAATTGTTTACCCTTACTGATCATCTTATATCACCCTTTTATATGTTTCTTTTCCTCAGATCAAGAATAATGGTATTGAGTAAGATATTTCAAAAATGTGTCTAGATATGATGAAATAAGTTGGAGACAATGGAGATGTCTTATGAACCAGTTGTTTATGTGTCCCAATTTATAAATACACTATACCTATAAGATCCTATAATTTTTTTTATATTTTATAATTAATAATATTCAATATTTATGTCATATCAATGTACGTAAAGTATGCATTGTTATGACATTATGCTTTATTAAGGACTAAAACATAATCTTAAGGGTCTAAATGACCATGAATCTTGTGAAAAACCCATTGTATGTCAATATTTAGTCCATAAAACCTAAATTATTTATTTATGTTGGTATTTAATGAATTTTTTGAGATATGTACATGTTTATAGAAAACATTTTTTCAAAAATTACAATCGAGTCATTTTCCGTCCCTATAAAAGGACACAACCACCCCACTTCCTCAAAACACTGAAACCTCTAATGGTTGTAGAGGATCTCGCAAAAAAACTTCTAAACATACCTCCATTACTCCTAGATACATCGACATGAGAACAAATCAATCCATGTAAGCCATTTGGTACAATTCAAAAGGGGTTACCAGATGAAGAGGTAACCTCTTCTCTGAATCTCCTTTGTTTTATTTTCCTTCTCCTCCCCATCCACTCTCTTTTCCCCATTATTGTATAACAGAAAATGTATATTACATATAATAGGATTTATTAATGATAATATATTCACATAAACTGACAATCATGTCTATCTAATGGGTAATGAACTTATTGCTTATGTGTACAGTAAATTGTCGCCTCACAAAACAATGATTGCTAATTTTTCATTTACCGCCTATCCTAGTGGAAATTATGATGAAAACTATTTTTATATCTGTAATATATAATATTTTTTATCTAATTAAGCTTATCTATTATTTATTAAAAAACATATCTTTTTTAATTTCTATATTTTTAATATGATAGTTCCGTATGAGGAAGTGCGGACTACAACTCCCTCAAAGCGATATGAATTGTTCGTACACTTCATGGATAGTATTAAGGAAGGTTTCAGTAAATATATACGATATATATAATATAATAATTATATTTTAATAATAATATATGTTTATATATACACACCTATACATACATATATATAGATATGTCTTTTACTATCATTCAACATGCCGATTAAACGTAAATAGCGTTTATGCGTACGTACGACCTTCTGTCACCATGAAAAGTGTATTCCATTTAATATGAATATATTCAATATATTAATATAATAAAAATATACTACCTAAAAATTATATTTATATACCATTTTAAATTTCTGATATCACTATATAATGACCACTGATTTAACAAATTAAGTCATATGTGAAAAACAAAGTAAATATTACATGAAGCCTAAACATTACATGAATTAGCTAAAAAAGGGTAAAACAAAGTCATAATAAATCCATATATGTTATTTTATATAATAATATAAATTGGTGAAAAATTTAAAATTATTTTATATTTATTATATATGAGGTTTTAATGAGTACGATGAGAGTAAAGACTGGGGTAAGAGGATTTCATATCATTTTTTATTTTTAATAGATACATGCTACCTTTTCCACACTTTCCTTTTGTGTGGTGTATGTATTGATCATGATTGTATAATATATACATTATACTTAAATTTATTGGTGTTCCCATATCCTTTTTAATTTCACAGGGATTAATTTTTAAAAGATACCTAGTCGATAAAATTGTTTTATCTCAATTATCATTCATTAAGACTCTTGTTTTTATGCACATAAATTCCCATTTTAAGAGTATATAATTCCATTTTACATGTTATATCCTTAATTTAATTAAATTCATGATATTTTATTTTTATATTAATTTCATTTTCATTCATGGGGATTATGATCCCAAGATACCATGTTATAATATTTTCTTCGAACAATATAATCTCTTTTCAAGACTGTTTATGTTTATGATTACCTTGATAAAATCATATGATCCATATCTCAAGAACATTAATTAATTTTATTCTTATATGGGTATTAATTATTTATTCATATATTTAAACAATTTCTTCCTCGCTTTGATACCTAATATATTTAAGAATGTGTTTTTAAGAAATCCCAATTTTAGCATGCCTTCGGTCGAAAATCTATATTCCTTATAAACTATGTTTTTTAAAAAAGGCTTCCAAGAATATTATACCATTACTATTAAATATTTAAAAGAAAATTTTACCCTTTTTAACTTTTACCAATATCATCTAAGGAATATTCTTGTCACTTCCAAAATAAGGTATTTTTTAACCATTTCAGAGAGAAAAAAGATTGTTCTTTTTCCCTCATTCGACATGTTCTAATTTTTCCTCAGGTATTTCTTTGAATATACCATTTAATTTTTAAATGGATATTTTTAATGAAAATTATTTTATAAGTAATTTTAATAGAAAATTATTTTACAATTTTTTTAAATCTTCTTTTATATATTTTGAAAGAAAATTTTTTTCAAAAAGTTTTCAACAATTATTTATATGTTTTAAAATTATTTTCCAAGAAATTTGTTTCATAAAAGTTTATAGCTTCATAAATATACTTTAATGTAAAAAGGTTTGAAATTTTTTTTCAAGATTTAATTATACGTTTTCAAAGTGATTTAAAAAGGGGGTTTTAAAATATTTTGAAGATTATTTTATAAGTTTTCAAAGAAAAAGGTTTTCAAAATTATTTCAAGTCTTAAATATAGGTATTCAATGTATTTTATATGAATTTTTTTGAATATGGTTTTATGTATTAAAAATACTTTTAAAATAGAAAATAATATTTTCCTCAAGAATTGATTTTGATGATATTTCAAAATTATTTTCCATATAAGATGTCATTCATGGAAGTTATTCATGTAATTATAGAAAATTTTAGAGAGGTTATATACATATTCATTCTATTAATGGGTTATTCATAAAGTCATGGTATTTATGAAACCTGTTTCTCTTTCATGGGTTATATGGTTATGAAAAATGAATCCCTTTCATGGGATATTATATTGAAGAAATGATCACGAAACCAATAATTTTTTTCAAAGGTTATGATATGTTTATATGATTATAATACCCATTTCATTTCGAGGGTTAAGATATTACTTTTTTAGGATTTTGTTGCGCATATTTATATTATTTCACTATGAGATGGGTGGGACCAATATCTCCCTCTAATGAATTGAGTAATGAAAAGATAAATATGAGAACAATGGTTATATAGGATGAATCCCATCACTGATGAAAATAAGTTAAATGGGTTGTAGCCTAATCCAAAAAGAAAGAGGGCACACAGGTTGTTTCATAAGACCAAAAACATGAAGGTGTGCGGGTTGTAGCCCATGCCTAAAATAAAGTTGTTATACAGGTTTTATCTGAAGCCTAAATATAAAAAGGTACATGGGCTGTAGTACAAAAATAAAATAATTTTTTTAGTTGGGCAATAGCCCATGAACAAAAAAAAGATTGTACATTGTTTTTAGGTCAAGACAAAAAGTAAGAGGGTACACAGGTTGTTAGCCCATGTCTGTAGTAGTTACACAGTCGTAGCTCTATCCTAATATATTATATAGGTTTTATTAGGTAGTTTTGACATAATTTTTTTTACTATTATATATATTCCAAAAATCCCATGTCTTATTACTCTTTTATTATTTCATGGGGAATGATGTTTATCTCCTTAGTTTTCACATCTCATGAACTACCAAGATTTATCCCATTACTCATGTTTATAATCATTTATATGAAAGGAATAGTTTCTTAATGTTACTATAACATTATCATACCCATGTTCTCATGGTTATAATTATATGTCTTCCTTTTTTACCCTTACTGAGAATCTGAGCTCACCCCATTTTATGTTTCCTTTCCCCAAGTTATGATGATTAGTTTTAGGAGATGTACTGAAGGTGGAGATCTTTATGGGAGATGTTTATGATCATTTTCTAGGATAGAAGATTCTATTTTTTTAATGATTTCAATGGCACTAAACTGTTATGTTCTTCAAGAATTAATTTCTGTAATGTACTGAATATTCATTTAAATTGATGTAATATCTATGTATTCAAAGAGTATGTCACTATAGTTGGTTTCAACGGAAAGGTTTAGTCAACATTTGAAAACTAGTATGAGAAAAATTCTATGAGATTCCTAGGTATATTTATAAGTATATGTCTAATGATGTCTCTAAGGATAAGTATCGGGATGAGTCAACATTTATGAAAATGTCTGATAAATTTTTTAAAGGATAGAGTGAGTCATTTCATTGAAATATATCAATTTCTGGATACTACAAGTGGATGTGGATCTATAACTGATTAACATATAGCTGATAACTCCAACAAAATGTTTTGGGCCGCACGCGAGGTAATCTGTTACATGACAATGAGCCTTGATACACACCTAGTTTGAAACTCCCATGGAATATTCTTTGGAATGTCTGAAACTCTTCATGAACCATTATGAAGGATTTAAATAGTGTATTACTATGAATAACCAAGTATAAACCCACGTTTTGTTAGATAAAATAAGTATGATCTATGATTTATTCATGCGGTATGTAATTTTTCATGATTATATGGTATCCAAATATGATAACTATTTCTCAAACTATGACTTCTGGTTTTAGTCAATCGGGATAACTTGAAGGAAAATTGTTTATATATAATTTTTTTGAGATGGAAATAATGGGCATTATGTGAATCAATTAACAATGTGGAAATAACATAATGGGAATCAGGAGGTGGTATGTGTATTGGTTATACTTATGAAGATAAAGAGACCTAAAACGACATTTGAAAGGTATGTAATGTGCTTCCAGTATTATTTACATTAAACATAAGAACGATGATTAGATTGAGGTTGAGGAACCATAATAATTGATTCGTATTTAATATTCTAGGATAGAGGTATTATGTAATATGTTTATGTGGCCTAAGTAATGGTTTATGAATAAAGTTGGAAGAATGAAGTATTTATTCTATGGAATTCAATGATTATGCTATATGAGTTGTGAAATATATAATAGTTTTAAATAAATGTTTTAATTGTGGATTGAAAAAGACATGTTGGATGGTGATGAAGAGATCGAAAAATTATTTCATGGAAAGGTGATAATTATATTAAGGGAAGGTAACTATTAATTAATGTCTGATGTTGAGCTAATTATGTTATAATAATGATATTATATATATGACAAAGTAAATTGGACAATATAGATTACACTGGAATTGAATATTGAAAATGTGTTCTTTGTTATCAAGGATGAAGTTTATAACTTATTGGATTTAAATAATTTGTATATTAATCATTCGAGTAAAGAGGTACGTATGTTTTACCAAAATATTTATGGTAGTTAATGTTATTACCATTTTCAAGAGAATATACGATAAGGTTGTTCACATGTTTGGAATGTAACAAAAAATTGAAATTTGAGATATATTTGGGATCAATGTTCAGTTTCTTTCAAGAATTTCATTATAATAATTTGAAATATCATTTTTTTAAGGTTTATAAGGATAAAATTTTATGGGATGTGTAAATTAAATATTGGATGAAGGTTTTGAGAATAAGTGTTATCATACCACATTAAGATTTAAGAAAATTGGAATATTTGATATAAAAACATGGTGTTGATGATAATATTTGAATGATGGCAGATAATATCAAGGATCTCATGAATTATTAGTACTAATAAATGAAAAATTCAACAATTTTTAATAATTTATTGTATTAGATCATTGATAAATAATGGATGAGGTCATACTAAATTCATGAATGTATATATTTCTATTAAAATTCATTAACATTTCGAAAAGGAATCGTGAAACCAAAAAATCTATCATAGTACCTCTATCTCTGATTAGTTAGATGGCCCCTTAGTTCATCACATATTTTTGGATTTCTAACCATTAAAAATTTCTAGATCTTTATCTCTATCTCTCCCCATAAAAATATGATGGTTATATTTCTCTTCTATGTCCATTTTTTCACTTTCCAACAATGTTCTTATATGTGGAAACCTTGTTATATGTTACATTGAGTAACTGTTATGTTTCCAACATGACTTTTTTAAAGGAAGTTTAAGTATCTAATTTTATGATCTGGGTATATATG
Source organism: Viscum album (assembly GCA_963277665.1). Lineage (NCBI taxonomy): Eukaryota > Viridiplantae > Streptophyta > Magnoliopsida > Santalales > Viscaceae > Viscum > Viscum album. The sequence goes on along the minus strand of OY728127.1, from coordinate 420,337,084 downwards.
AATTAAAAATTAATGTTTTAAACCATTAATATCCCAGATGCATTTAATGGGAGAAATTCATTTTAAGGGGGTATAATGTATCACCCTTATGTTTTGTGAATTATTTTGTTGAATTAATTTAAAATTATGATATTTTTCTTTTCACATATCTCTGAAAATAGTTTTTCATTATTAAATCATGAAGTTAAACATTCCTTTCACATGGAACCAACATGGTGCATATTAAACAACACAATATTTGTGTACAATAAAAGTAACATTGACTAGGTGTATGTTACATACAAACATGACATGGTTTATATTATATGCAACACTATTGTTTCTGTAACAGCCCGAGATTTTATGAAAAATACTCTTTTTAATTTTAATAATGTCTTGTGTTGTACGCTACACCAAAAGGAGCTTGCACAACACACATCCTTGACTTGCCTTGCATTACAGGCAATCGAGACCTTCCTCGATAGCGTGTGTATTACGCAATACCGAGTTTCACTAAACAACGACATGCTATTAAAATATTATTATAACTAGCCGTTATGAATAGTAATAACCACCTTTTAAAATTTTAGAAATTTTAGCTCTCAAAATGGACTTCATTTTTGGATTCGGAGTATCGAATTTAGCCTAAGGTGAAATTTTGGTACTTTTCGGATAACATTCATATTCTGATGAATAGTGAAAATTACTAAATTATAATTAAAAACAACTTTTTTAATCAAAATATTTAATAGTGATAAATTATTAATTTGAGTTGTTTTAAAGTATATTTAGAATATATTTTTACAATTTAATACAATGTTGGTCATTGGATGTAATTTCACATTTAAACAAGTTATAAACTAGTGTCAATCTATTGATAGTTATTATCTCTTAAAAACACGCTATTTGTTTTGACGACGAGAATTAATTTTTAAATTAGTTAATGCAACTGATATGTTTTGAATTTGGTAAAATAGACATCATTTTTGAGTTCATAATATCAAATATAGCTTAGGCCTAATTTTTGGTATTTTTCTGAAAACATTCAATTTTCGATGAATAGTGAAACCACTAAGTGGTAGGTTAAAAACTGAATTTTGCATAAAACTTAATTTTACCGTTTCTGTGAATGGAATTTCGAAAATCTGACGGACACGGTTAATATCAAGGACTAAAATGTGGTTCAATGAGATGAAAATAATTTTTGGTGAATAGTAACTTTTTACTTTTTTTTACCACGGTTAATAGTAAATAGGGTAACTAAGGGTAAATATGATATTACTATTACCCTAAAACATGTCCTAATTCTATTGGATAAGTGTAATTCGACCAAAAACAACCTTATGAATATAATATGACCATTTAGGTCCACATGGATTAGATTATGACATTTAAAATTATTTTATTTAATGAATAGTTAAAATAGTTAAAATCAAAGTTTAATAACTAAAACATTTTTAATATGGGGTTATACATTAGATAAATTAGACTATAAATATTCATTAGAAAGCTAAAAAGATTTCCTACATAATGATATTTTATTAATAATTTTTAGACTTTAAATAAATTAATTTATTTATGACACAACGATGATGCAGTAATTACCCTTTTAAGGAAATATTAACATAATTTGAGACTTTTTATGAATTCCACTAATTTTCTAGGTTACTATGATATATTAGTGTTGATTTAATAAACTTGGTTCGAACATATAATTCTGTTATGACTTTCACAAAAAATCATATATCAAATAGTGTCAAAATTGACACAAAATAGTTTTTAAATCAAATATTATATTATTAATTGTTATTTTATTCCTAAAAATCTAAGGTTTGGCCAAATGACTTAGATAACGATATATGTATTAATAATAAACAATTTGGGGTTCGTTTGGCATGTTATAGTAAGTTTATTAACCATATAGTGAAAGAAAACAAAAAGACACGGTAAAAGTTAAATTATTTAACTTAGAGTTAAATCTAATTGATAAGGTTAAAATAATAACCTAAACTTGTCTAAATCCTATTGGTTGATAGGATTTCGACCCATCCCCACTTTAGCTTCGAAATAACACCCTTTGTAACCATTATAAACCGATTTTGACTTTAATATAAAATAATATTTTGAGATATTCCTAAGGTACCCCTCTCCTCCCTTATAAAAGGGAACCTCCTCCCTCTCTTCCTCACACAACTTTGAGCCTTCAAGCTCGGCCAACCCCTGCCAAAATCCCTTCTCCACTTCCGTAGTATCATCCTAGAGGTTCTGGTATTCTTCAAAGACCATCTTTAGTTCTTTATGTGGAGGCTAAGAAAAGGCGCGTCAAAAAGAGGTAATATCCATTACCGATCTTTTTCAATTTATTTCTTCTTCAACTTCTTCTTCATTAGTTGTTTCATGATAAAGTAATAACATCAGTATTTCTTATATACTGATATGTTATTATAAATATGGAACAACTCTAATTAACCTTCCATCCATCCTACGGAAAAAGGAAATCACCACGCGTGCGTACGTACGGAATACCGTCTCCACGCCGTGGTGTAATCTATTTTCCGCCACCACCTTAATTGGATGGGTATAAAGGTGTAATGAGTAACTATATATGATTATTATAAAGTGATATTGATACTGAAATAGTATACATACACTTCAACACAATTCCACGACCATGGGAACGATATCATCGCTCGTGCGTACGTACGGACTACCGTCTCCACGACGCGATGAGATTCATTCTCAATGATTAACCATTCATGAATAATTATAAAGTATACATAATAAGTACTAATGAAATATATGACCTAATAATGATACTGGAATTATTTATATTTATATGTATGTCATCTACTTAATTCCATTCAATTCAATAAGGAAACGAAAACAGCGTTCATGCGTACGTACGGACTACCGTCTCCATGAACGGTGTATTTCTTTCCATTTACTGATTTATTATATATGTATATTCTGAATATATATATATATATATCATTTTTATATTCTGGAATTAAGTAATCATGATCTAAGTAATCATATGAATAATTTCAAGTTAAAAACACGAACGACAAATGAGACGATTTTACCCAAAACGCTACTTTAACATGAATTTACAAAAGAACGGGTAATATAAAGTCATATGTGGACCATATATGATATAATAACAATGAATATGATTCTGGAATAAGTCAATAACATGATTTAAATCATTCTACAGGAGGTTCGGACACTTACAAAGCAAGTCGGACCTAAGGTAAGGGGAAATATCACAATCTCATTTTTATCCGAGATTGTTTATACGTTGGTATTTACTGGGGTGTATTTTATCATCCACATGCATGTTCCCTCAATATTTCATGTTATTTCCATCCACCTACAATTGTTTAAATCCATTTTTACCCTTTGGTGATTTTTTAGTAAAATATATGAAAGGAATCTTTTGTCTTTTTACGTACGAGGTATTTTTTTGACTTTTCCGACAAAAGTATGAGAAGAATGTTTTTTTTAACTTATATGGCATGAATGGATTTTTAAAACATTATTTCCAAGAAGCTTCCTTTACAAGTTTTCATGTTTATTTTTAATGATATTCTTTTATTTTAAAGTCGTATGACATGTTTTGAAAGGAAAAATGTTTTTGAAGTAGAAAGGGTATTTTCCTCAAGAATGGAGTTCAAGTATTTTATCAAAATTATTTTCCATATAAAATAATAAAAGGGTTCTGTTTTTATCCCTATTATTACATGGATTTGATTATGTTGTGATGGAAATATTTTTATGAATTCCTTTATCTTATTTGAATTGTTTTATGATGTCAGGATGTTTCAAGAATCCCATTTTTGTTACATGTGTTGTGCGATGATGTATGATTTATGATTATGTAGAACACATAAGAAAGGATTCATTATAAGATGGGTGGGACCTATATATCCCTCCAATGAATTGGGTAAAGATTTTATATCTCATGAGATAGACAGGGCTGGAACGGTAGGTTATACCGGTTCAGTGAAACAGGACTGAAACGAGGGTTACTCGATTCAGAAAGGGAATTTGTCCACTAAGATAGTCTTGGCAATGGGTCTTGACTAAAAAGAAATGATTCTCTATGATTATGTGTGTATGACACAAAGTTTCATGTTTTATGTTATGCTTAATGGGATTTCATTTCACTAATATGATTTATCCCATGTTATGAAATTATGCTCTCTTTTGCAGGTTAAGATTTCCAAAAGTCATGTTCTTATGAATATGATGTGATTGATTTTTCTTTTGTTTACCCTTACTGAGCATTTGAGCTCACCCTTTTATGTTTTCTTTTCCCCAGGATATAAAGAAAGGTTCTAAGTAAAAAAAAGGAAGATCTTTTTGGGAGATATTGAGGATCTTTCACCACGATTAGAAGATTACGTTCCGAGTTTCCAAAGACACTAAACTATTACGATCCTTGTGTGTGTGTTTTTGTTATGTACTAAGTATTCCGCAAAAGTAATGTAATGTCAATGTACGTCAGGCTTCGGGTCTCTACAGTTGGTATCAGAGGAAAGGTTTAGTTAACCATTGTAAACTGGGATGCGAGAACTTTAGTGAGATCCCTAGAGATATTTCTAAGGTATGTCTAGGGATGTCCCTAAGGATAAGTATACGTATAAGATATAATCCTAGAACTACGATAACGATCTTATAGTTTAACCTAAGATGTTAGATATTAAGGGTACTCCCCCTTTACTATGTTGTTTTCCCTAGCATTATTTTGCCTCTCACACTACTCTGTCTGGGTTTTAGAAAATGGCTGGAAACAAGATGATTCACAATAATGGAGGATATGATGGACAATGGAATGATATTCTTCATGAGAAACCAAATGAAATTGGATTTGGATGTCCAAACATCATTATTATGCCGAATCAGCAATCTCATAATATGATCAATAATGTAAAATTTGGTAAGTTTCCTGACTCGACTAATAAGAGAAAGATGGAGTTCCATGATGATCATAGAGGAAAGAAAGTTCAATTTCTCCTATGTAAATCATCTGGGAAGAGGCATCAAGGAGAATGTTTCAAAGGAACTGGAAGATGCTTTGGGTGTGGAAAAGGACACAAAGCAAGTAAGTGCAAAGGAAAACGATCAGTTAACACCATGGATGAGGATAATGGTATTGCTACGACATCAACAATGGTTAAATGTTTTAAATGTGGAATGTACGGGCATTATGCAAACCAATGCCCTAAGGGAAAGTGTCATGAAGATAATCAGTATGGTCGTATGGGAAGTATTTATGTTGATGATGATGAAGAGACTACAAATGATATGTGAGATGAAAGAATTTTTGAATCTCGGTCAATGGTTTAAGAATGTAGTGGAATGATTACATGTTTATCATGTGTAATGTTGTATAAGAAATCTCATGGTACTATGGAATAAAAAGACATATAAGGATTGTTACACTGTTGTCTTTCCTTGAGTTATGAAAGTGTATGATTAATGGTACCACTATCCATGTAAGGTTATTCAGATATTTTTGGAATTTAGATGATATGCATATAATGAAGGAATAATAAGATAATGAGGTGTTTGATTGTATTCATGAGCTCATGACTGATATAAGGAGAAGGTTATATCATGGTTTGAGTATAGAGAATTTTTGGAATTTGGTATGTGGAAAGAGTTAACTTTTAACTGCATTCATGTTTTCACTACGGTTCAATGGGTATCCAAGAGAATACATGATTAAGGCCTTTGAATGTTTGGAATGTGACCAACAAGACATATTTTATGATATATGGGGATTAACGACAGTATTAAATCTCTGGTAATCGTTTTCACTATATTATGAGAGTGGACTGTAGTATTATGGATAAGCCTAAAGATTAGAATGGATTATGTTGGACATAAGTTAGTATTGTTTAAGGATAGAAGATTTTCGATATTATTGATGGGATGTTATAGTAATGTAGCTTTAGAAAAAGGACAACCTGCAGGACGGGCGACAGCCCATCGCGTCGGACAAGGCTGTGGGAATCGAACCCACAACTGAAGTGAGACTAGCCTTTATCGCCTACCACTGGCCTACAGGAAGTCCCTGTTTAGTAGAAACTAGTTTTATTATATTAATCAGTATGATATATGAAGTATAAGTCCATTTTAGGAACCATATATGATTAATCTCACTATAGATCGACTTATGTATATAATTTTTGCTAACCTTTTGTTTAAGACCCGTCATTCTATCACATGATCTGCTAACACTTCACGAATAACAAATTCAACTTCATTTATTTAAGAGATGAAGTGTAAATTGTTCAAGGCATGAACAACAGTGAGATTGTACCAAAATAAAGAAAGTATTTATTCTAATTCAAATTTTCAACTTTAGGGAAATGATCTTGAAAACCAAAAATGTTGTCCTAGTGATCTTATACATGATGAATCAGATGGTACCTTAGATCGTCACAAATTTATGGATTTGTGATTACTGGATTTTCCATAGCCATGTTCTCTACCACTCTCCATTAGAACATGATGGTTAGATTTCTCTTCCATATCCATATTTTCACCTATGTGGAAACCCAGTGATTAGTTTATTTGGGTAATCGTTACATTTCATACTTTAGTTTTTAAAGCCATGTTTTGGTATTCCTTTTTACGATGTGGGTTTCTATTAAAGAAACTTTCGAATAGTAAACCATTTATAACCCCGACGAATTTCGAGGGAGAAATTCATTTTAAGGGGGGTAGAATGTAACAGCACGAGATTTTATGAAAAATACTCTTTTTAATTTTATTAATGTCATGTGTTGTACGCTACACCAAAAGGAGCTTGCACAACACACATCCTTGACTTGCCTTGCATTACACGCAATCGAGACCTTCCTCGATAGCGTGTGTAGTACGCAATACCGAGTTTCACTAAACAACGACATGCTATTAAAATATTATTATAACTAGCCGTTATGAATAGTAATAACAACCTTTTAAAATTTTAGAAATTTTAGCTCTCAAAATGGACTTCATTTTTGGATTCGGAGTATCGAATTTAGCCTATGGTGAAATTTTGGTACTTTTCGGATAACTTTCATATTCTGATGAATAGTGAAAATTACTAAATTATAATTAAAAACAACTTTTTTAATCAAAATAATTAATAGTGATAAATTATTAATTTGAGTTTTTTTAAAGTATATTTAGAATATATTTTTACAATTTAATACAATGTTGGTCATTGGATGTAATTTCACATTTAAACAAGTTATAAACTAGTGTCAATCTTTTGATAGTTATTATCTCTTAAAAACACGCTATTTGTTTTGACGACAGGAATTAATTTTTAAATTAGTTAATGCAACTGATATGTTTTGAATTTGGTAAAATAGACATCATTTTTGAGTTCATAATATCAAATATAGCATAGGCCTAATTTTTGGTATTTTTCTGAAAACTTTTAATTTTCGATGAATAGTGAAACCACTAAGTGGTAGGTTAAAAACTGAATTTTTCATAAAACTTAATTTTACCATTTCTGTGAATGGAATTTCGAAAATCCGACAGACACGGTTAATATCAAGGACTAAAATGTGGTTCAATGAGATGAAAATAATTTTTGGTGAATAGTAACTTTTTACTTTTTTTTACCACGGTTAATAGTAAATAGGGTAACTAAGGGTAAATATGATATTACTATTACCCTAACACATGTCCTAATTCTATTGGATAAGTGTAATTCGACCAAAAACAACCTTATGAATATAATATGACCATTTAGGTCCACTTGGATTAGATTATGACATTTAAAATTATTTTATTTAATGAATAGTTAAAATAGTTAAAATCAAGGTTTAATAACTAAAACATTTTTAATATGGGGTTATACATAAGATCAATTCGAATATAAATATTAATTAGAAAGATAAAAATATTTCCTACATAATGATATTTTATTTATAATTTTTAGACTTTAAATAAATTAATTTATTTATGACACAACGATGATGCAGTAATTACCCTTTTAAGGAAATATTAACATAATTTGAGACTTTTTATGAATTCCACTACTTTTCTAGGTTACTATGATATATTAGTGTTGATTTAATAAACTTGGTTCGAACATATAATTCTGTTATGACTTTCACAAAAAATCATATATCAAATAGTGTCAAAATTGACACAAAATAGTTTTTAAATCAAATATTATATTATTAATTGTTATTTTATTCCTAAAAATCTATGGTTCGGACAAATGACATAGATAAGGATATATGTATTAATAATAAACAATTTGGGGTTCGTTTGGCATGTTATAGTAAGTTTATTAACCATATAGTGAAAGAAAACAAAAAGACACGGTAAAAGTTAAATTATTTAACTTAGAGTTAAATCTAATTGATAAGGTTAAAATAATAACCTAAACTTGTCTAAATAGTATTGGTTGATAGGATTTCGACCCATCCCCACTTTAGCTTCGAAATAAGACCCTTTGGAACCATTATAAATCGATTTTGACTTTAATATAAAATAATATTTTGAGTTATTCCTAAGGTGCCCCTCTCCTCCCTTATAAAAGGGCACCTCCTCCCTCTCTTCCTCACACAACTTTGAGCCTTCAAGCTCGGCCAACCCCTGCCAAAATCTCTTCTCCACTTCCCTAGTATCATCCTAGAGGTTCTGGTCTTCTTCAAAGACCATCCTTAGTTCTTTAAGTGGAGGCTAAGAAAAGGCGCGTCAAAAAGAGGTAATATCCATTACCGATCTTTTTCAATTTCTTTCTTTTTCAACTTCTTATTCTTTATTTGTTTCATGATAAAGTAATAACATCAGTATTTATTATATACTGATATGTTATTATAAATATGGAACAACTCTAATTAACCTTCTATCCATCCTACGGAAAAAGGTAATCACCACGCGTGCGTACGTACGGAATACCGTCTCCATGCCATGGTGTAATCTATTTTCCGCCACCACCTTAATTGGATGGGTATAAAGGTGTAATTAGTAACTATACATGATTATTATAAAGTGATATTGATACTGAAATAGTATACATACACTTCAACACAATTCCACGACCATGGGAACGATATCATCGCTCGTGCGTACGTACGGACTACCGTCTCCACGACGCGATGAGATTCATTCTCAATGATTAACCATTCATGAATAATTATAAAGTATACATAATAAGTACTAATGAAATATATGACCTAATAATGATAATGGAATTATTTATATTTATATGTATGTCATCTACTTAATTCCATTCAATTCAATAAGGAAACGAAAACAGCGTTCATGAGTACATACGGACTACCGTCTCCATGAACGGTGTATTTATTTCCATTTACTGATTTATTATATATGTATATTATGAATATATATATATAAATCATGTTTTATATTCTGGAATTAAGTAATCATGATCTAAGTAATCATATGAATAATTACAAGTTAAAAACACGAACGACAAATGAGACGATTTTACCCAAAACGCTACTTCAACATGAATTTACAAACGAACGGGTAATATAAAGTCATAAGTGGACCATATATGATATAATAACAATGAATATGATTCTGGAATAAGTCAATAACATGATTTAAATCATTATACAGGAGGTTCGGACACTTACAAAGCAAGTCAGACCTAAGGTAAGGGGAAATATCACAATCTCATTTTTATTCGAGATTGTTTATACGTTGGAATTTACTGGGGTGTATTTTATCATCCACATGCATGTTACCTCAATATGTCATGTTATTTCCATCCACCTACAATTGTTTAAATCCATTTTTACCCTTTGGTGAGTTTTTAGTAAAAGATATGAAAGGAATCTTTTTTCTTTTTACGTACGAGGTATTTTTTTGACTTTTCCGACAAAAGTATGAGAAGAATGTTTTTTTAACTTATACGGCAAGAATGGATTTTTAAAACATTATTTCCAAGAAGCTTCCTTTACAAGTTTTCAAGTTTATTTTTAATCATATTCTTTTATTTTAAAGTCGCATGACATGTTATGAAAGGAAAAATGTTTTTGAAGTAGAAAGGATATTTTCCTCAAGAATGGAGTTCAAGTATTTTATCAAAATTATTTTCCATCTATGATAATAAAAGGGTTCTGTTTTTATCCCTATTATTACATGGATTTGATTATGTTGTGACGGAAATATTTTTATGAATTCCTTTATCTTATATGAATTGTTTTATGATGTCAGGATGTTTCAAGAATCCCATTTTTGTTACATGTGTTATGCGATGATGTATGATTTATGATTATGTGGCAAAAATAAGAAAGGATTCATTATAAGATGGGTGGGACCTATATCTCCCTCCAATGAATTGGGTAAAGATTTTATATCTCATGAGATAGACAGGGCTGGAACGGTAGGTTATACCGGTTCAGTGAAACAGGACTGAAACGAGGGTTACTCGATTCAGAAAGGGACTTTGTCCACTAAGATAGTCTTGGCAATGGGTCTTGACTAACAAGAAATGATTCTCTATGATTATGTGTGTATGCCACAAAGTTTCATGTTTTATGTTATGCTTAATGGGATTTCATTTCACTAATATGATTTATCCCATGTTATGAAATTATGCTCTCTTTTGCAGGTTAAGATTTCCAAAAGTCATGTTCTTATGAATATGATGTGATTGATTTTTCTTTTGTTTACCCTTACTGAGGATTTGAGCTCACCCTTTTATGTTTTCTTTTCCCCAGGATATAAAGAAAGGTTCTAGGTAAAAAAAAGGAAGATCTTTATGGGAGATATCGAGGATATTTCACCACAATTAGAAGATTACGTTTCGAGTTTCCAAAGACACTAAACTATTACGATCCTTGTGTGTGTGTTTTTGTTATGTACTAAGTATTCCGAAAAAGTAATGTAATGTCAATGTACGTCAGGCTTCAGGTCTCTACAGTTTCTATAAAACATTATTTTACTGTTATAATTATTTAAATGATATAATTATAACCTAGATGTTAAACATAGTAATATGAATGGTAATAACTACTATTCAAATATTTTTTATAATTGTTATATAAAAATAAAAAATATTGATCGAGAAAGATATAATTTTTTTAATAACTCTAAATGACTAAAAATATTATTTTCTCAAATAAAATACATTTCATATCCTTCTATGAAAGAAAATAAAATTAATTTTATAAAAATATTGAAATATAATTTTATAAAATAAACATAATTTTTGATTTTAAAATGTTTTAAATTAGCTTAGGGTTAATTTTTGGGATTTTCCAAGAAGCTTAAATATTTTTGTGAATAGTGAAAAATAATGCATTTTAGATAATTACTGCCATTTCATTTAAATAATTATTAATGATAAATTTAATGTTAAATTTTATTAAAGTAAAATTTGATAATTTATACATCTATTAATACCAGTTGCATCATTATAAACATTTTCACTTTGAAATTGAATATAAGAACTCAAAAAACTTATGATAAATTTTCTACATTAAAAACTCATCATTTCTTTGTAAAGACCTGTAAATTTCAAGGAAATTTATTTCTTAAATTCATTGGGATTTTACTAGTGCGTGGTTTCTGACGTTATCTGATTCTGAGGCTTGGTCTATCGAGAATCAATTTCTGATGTTTAGATCTGGTACGATCAGTGAACGAACGAGCAGGTTTTTTCTAACATTTGAATCGGTGCTCAAAATCGAAATCTGAGGGCACCAATGAAACCGCAGTGCTGGTATATTCTTATGAATACTTTTTTCTGGAGTTGCGTTTGCACGAGAAGAGTTTTTAAAAAAATGAGGATTTAGTGTAAAGTGAAATATATATTTAATGTGGAAGAGGAGGAGCCACATCATTAAAAACAACAAAGGAGGTTTAAAAGGATTTTAAGGGGAATTTGAAGGGATGGGGCTCCAATGGGCCCCACCACACTAATATCCTATCAATAGGGGTTTAGGATCAAGTGGGTCCCACCCTAACTCCCACACATGGGATTAAACCACTTAGAAGTGAAATAAAATTGTAACACAATTTTATTTCACTTGACAATTAATCCTCATTTTTTTAAACAACTCTTCTTGAACAAATGCAACTCCAGAAGAAGTATTATTAAAGAAATACCCGCACTGATGTTTCATCAGTGCCCTCAGATTTTGATTCTGAGCACCGGTTCAAAAGTTATAAAAACATGTTCATTCATTCACTGAACGTACCCGATCTAAACATCCAAAATTGATTTTGGGAACACCGGGCCTCAGAATCAGGTACCTCCAGAAACTGCGTACTCATAAAATCCCAAATAATTTATGAAAAAAATTTCCTTGAGATTTACAGGTCTTTACATTACTCCCACCTCAGGGATTTACGTCCTCATAATGATACATCACAATCTAGGGAAACAAAAGGAGGTAATGAGAATGCAATTGAGCCTCCCGCTTCCATGTGCTCTCCTGGAGGTTCTCTTGCTTCCAGCGAAAGCGAAAAAGAGGAATCGACCATCCTCATAGGACCCACTCATGTCGATCCTCATTCCCCACCGGGACCTCCGCAAATGTATCCCCATCATCGATGGTCATCTCCTAGTGATTGATGATATGGGTCGGGTTGTGCACGTAACTCCTCAGCTGAGATACGTGGAAGAAGTCATGCACCTGGTGCAACTATGGTGGATGAGTCAAACGGTAAACCACCTCGCCTACCCTATTGAGGACCTATAAGGGTCTGACAAACCTCAGAGATAACTTCCAGCCCGGGCCAAATCTCTATAATCCACATCGAGCTGAGACCCGTAAGAAAACATGGTCGCCATCCTCTAACCCTAGTGGTCTATGTCTCATATCATCTTAAAACTTATATATGTACTGTGCAGTCTTCATCTGCTACTGAACAATATGCACTTTCTCCGTCATAGCCTAAATCATCTATGGTCCTACAAGAGATCCAAATATTTCTTCTTTTCCTATAAGAGAAAACTGGTCTCATCCCATGGATGAACCACGTTCTTTTCCTAATGCAGTCAACCCTGACATGAATGATACTAATCCATGCCATGGATAACTTCGTAAGGCCTCGACTCTACTACCAATTTATCCAACCATTACTCTCGCCTCTAAGGGTTGAGTAACACTGTCGGCATTAGTGTGTGGCCACTGGGTCTCCTCCAGTTGGAATCTCAAAAGTGAGGGTCATGTCAACAGTTTAAACTGGATCAACTTAGTACAAAAAAAAGAAGGAAGAAAACGTCACAAAGGGAAAATATTTTTTATTACAGAAACTCAAGTACAAAGACACACAACAACCACAAACAACAACAATGAAAACAAGGAAACTAGAAGCTCCAATATCAAAGGTCCCATGCCTGGAACTAGTACCTCTCTTGTCTGCCAGCTTCTGGAGCTCCATAGTCATATGCTTCTGCTGACTGAAGTTGAGCTCTCCCACGTCCACATGTTCCCTATGGTCGGGGTGGACCTCCTGTTGGTGGTGGTGGTGGAAACACCTCTAAGCGTCATCCACCTCCAATTTCATGGCCATCTCCCCTGCCTCAGTCTCCTTCTCCTTGCGGTCCACCTCGATCAAACCTCTACCTCTTCCTGGGGGATCCTTCGTTTATCTGCTAATCATCTGTATAGCTGGTCGGACAGTCACGTGCCATGTGACCCACCCCACTACAAGTGTAACATTGTCCCCTCCTCGTAAGTCGTTCTCCACCCAGGGTGCCTCGCACACATGATTCTATGTCATGCGGTCGACCACCTGTAGGTCTGGTCCTCTTGGACCTCTGCGTCATCTGTCTACTGCCCATTGTACAAGACACTGCCGCATACCGGCTAGTGGTGGGTCCTGATGCTAGAGACTACTCAGCAAGGAAACTATCCACTAAGAGGGCTTGTTCCAACACTCGTGTCTGCGTCGGGATGCTGTGAGAAACAACTGAAGCTCTAATCTCTCGCATGAGCCCCTGATCGATGGTTTGGGCCCTGAAGAACGGGTCCCATACCATATCTGTAGAGTAGCACGAGATATTAGTGAACCTCACTGAATACTGCGCCACCGACATGCTACCCTGCTGAAGAAGAAGTAGCTCTTGTATACACACCGCTCGAAGGGTGGATGGTACAAACTCTTCCCGGAATAGGCTCTCGAAGTCTTCCCACAGCAGTGTCGCCTCGTCATGCATCTGGAGAATCAAGATCCACCATCTGCCTGCTGTTGCCTGAAAGATGCTGGGAGCAAGGATCACCATGAAGTCTGCTGGCGTCCCTTCTAACCTGAAGACTCTTACCACATCCTTCAGCAAATCCTCAGCCGCCTGCGGGTCTGTCTCTCCACTGAACCTGGGTGGCCTCTGGCGCTGGAACTCGTGCAGTGTGCTCAAGTGACGTGCACTCTCTACTACTGGGGCTAGTGGCATCGGTGGCCCAAATGGTGGTAGTACCACTGGTGCCTCATCTGGAAGAGGGCCATGTACTAAGGCATCATCGCTCAGTGGTCTGTCAGTACGTACAACTCTCGGGGATCTAGTTGTTCATCCGCGGGGAGGCATCCTGAAAGAAACAGATGCGACATGGTAAAAGACTATACCTGGTGACCTGACTTGGTTTGAGCAGAATTTAAAACAGTTGGAAGCACACATACAATCGGTGTTTTCATGCACTAAGTCATAAATCGGGAGTCAGGGTCCCGGTGTATGGATACGTCGGCCGCCGGACCAACACTGGACTCCCTGAACTGAAAACCACACTCAGTATGCTTAACACTATTTCTTCAAAAAAATACCAGAGTCCTAAGTTCTACGGTAGAACCGACTCATTTGATACCAATTTGTCATGACCCATTCTCAGGGCCCGTGCCGTGACTACCCCAAGCCTGCCATCCATAGGCCAGGGGCTGTCGACTACCACCAAAGGCGTAAAACCCAATAAAAAGTGAAGGCATTGACTTTATAAAAGTAAACAACACAACAGAGTACAATCGGAAGAAATCACTAAGTACAAATGAAAGTGATGAAAAGTAAATGGGCCAGAATACAAATCTAACTGAGAAGTGAAGCTATAACTGAACGAAATTACAACATAAAAGGAAAGTAGCTGGAAGAATAGAAGTAGCTCCTGGGTCATCCACCTCGAATCCTACATGAAGGGTAGGTTCAGATAGCCTCCTCAATGCTCTCTCCCATCAACCTCCTCCGAGTATCGTCTCGTCATGATGTCCACCTTCGGATACTGACCCGTCGTGAGGTCCACCTCCGGGTACCGTCTAGTCCTCGAACACTCGGCCTCCATCTGCGCTGTTCGTCGTCTGCATCCAACACAATGAGGTGCGGGTATATCCCATTCAGGTGTGAGTATACGATAATCAGTAGGGACCCCAAGACCCTTATGGTCTCACTAAATCCAACAAGGATAATCAAAAATAATGTTCTCAACAGATAACCCTTCTTAGGTATAATCCCATACTTATACCTATGTTATCAAGTAACCCATTTTAGCCATGAGGTATCACACAGATATGAAGTCAACGAATAACCAGTACAAAGGTATATTCCCATACATATACCTAAGTTATCAAGTAACTCATATCAATCATGAGGAAAACACAAAGGTCAACGACTCCGCTCAAACCAGGATTTTATTCATGATGAAATAACCACACCTGCTGGAGAACTCCACCTCTGTCGAGGACAATGGGCATGCCGCTACAACCAAGCGCTTCCCACTAACCATGGACGGCTGAAGTACTCCACCTGTCAAGTACTTTGGGCCTTCTGCTACAACCAAGTGCTTCCCACCATGGGTCTGCCGCAACAACCATGCGCACCCCCTCATATCCTACAGAGGAACTTCTTCTGGCGAGTACCGCGGGTCTTCCACTACAACCAAGCGCTCCTCTTCCGTGGGTCTACCGCTACAACCAAGCACTCCCTACTGAGCTATCCGAATCACTCCGAGTCGATCAATCAGTAGTCGTCAAGTCTCATCCAACTATTAGGTCTCTGCACTCCGCTCGCTCATCACTGGGAGGGTCCGGTCCACGAGCTACTAGTTGATACTCCATGTATAAAAAAGTCCCCTGAAGAAGTATCCCAATGGTCTTCCTCGTCATAAAAATCTCAACATAACAGATGGCGCGTCAATCGGATGCCCAGTCTATGTGATATTAGCCTTTTCATCCCGGGGGCCAGGTTAGTTAGGTGTACGAACCAAACCGAATATATTTCAAATGTACCCCGAACTCTCATAGGGTATACTCATAGGGGATATTTCTCAACATGATTATCAACGGCGCTGACAGTTCGTCAAACGGACATCCGTTCTGAAAGTTATCATATTTTCCGTTCCAGGGGCCTGGTTGGATTTCAGGTACAATCTATCCTGGACTTACCCCATATACGTCCAAACCTCTGGTGAAGTTTTCCAAAAGAACCTTCTCACTATGAGAAATCAAACAAAGTCGACGACACGTCAATCAAACGTCTGAAGCTCTAGTTATAAGCGTTTCCGCTCTGAGCGCCCGGTTGGTTTCTTGTTTGAACTAACCTGGCCATACACAAAGATCTCTAAAACCTTGAGTGTAATATACCGAAATGTCCCTCTCGATAAAAGGATCCCAACACAACTGATTGTGCGTCGATCGGAGGTCTGTAGCCCATGTTATGGGCATTAGAACGGATCTGTTCAAAGAAAGGGGGATTGGGCCCAGTCTGACCTGACCCAATACCCCTCCCTGGTCGGCACGAACCGGGATGACCCGACTTGGGTCCGGGTCTAGCCCAGTTGGGCACGGCTCGGTCCGTCATGGGGTTTTGGGCGCCCGCACTGGGTCGGGCCTCCCGCGCAGGGTCAGACTGCCCGCGCTGTGTCGGACCGCTTGCGTCGGGCCGGGCCACGCTGGGCCGGACCCACGCGATGGGCGGGGCCGCGCCCAATAGGGCCGGACCTGGACCCAGGTTAGGTTGACCCATTTCGGTCTGACCTGGGAGGGGTATTGTGCTGGGTCGGATAGGGCCCAAACCCCCTATCATCGTACAGATCTGTTCTAATGCCCACAACATGGGTTACAGACCTCCGATCGACACACCGTTAGTTGCGTTGAGATCCTTGGATCAAGACGGTCGTTTTTTGTATATTACACTCAAGGTTTAGGAGAACATTGGGTATGGCCAGGTTGGTTAGAACAGGAAACCAAACCGGGCCCTCGGAGCGGAAACAATTATAACTTGAGCTCCAAACATCCTATTGGAGTGCCATCAACTTTGTTGGATTCCTCTTAGTGAGACGGTTCTTGTGGCATACTTCATTGAAGGATTGGTTGTAATTGGAGTTAGTCTGGGTTGGATTGTACCCAAAATCCAACCGGGCCCCTAGAATGGAAAAGCCGATAACATTCAGACCGGATGTCCGTTTGACGAACAGTCAGCAGCGTTGATAATCATGTTGAGAAACGGTCCCTATGAGTATACCCTCTAAGAGTTCGGGGTACATTTGAAATATGGTCGGGTTGGTTTGTACACAAAACCAACCGGGCCCCTGGAACGAAAAGTCTAATAACACAGAGATGAGGCATCCGATTGAAGCGCCGTCTATTTTGTAGTGATTCCTATGACATGACAGACCCTTGGGATACTTCATCGTGGTACTTTGTGATACATTCAGTATCGACTAGTATCTTGTGGAGTGGACCCTCTCGGTGATGAGCCAGCGGAGTGCAGAGACCTAGTAGCTGGCTGAGACTTGACTACTGCTGATCGATCGAATCGAAGTGATTTGGATAGCCCAGTGGGGAGCTCTTGGTTATAGCGGAAGACCCACGACAGAGGAGCGCTTGGTTGTAGCGACATACCTGCGGTACTCGACAGAAGAAGTACCTCTGTAGCCTATGAGGGGGTGCGGTTGGTTGTAGCGGCAGACCGATGGTGGGTAGCGCTTTGTTGTAGCAGCATGCCCACAGTACTAGACAGGTGGAGTACTTCAGCTGTCCAAGGATAGTGGGAAGCGCTTGGTTGTAGCGGCAGGCCCACTATACTCGACAAAGGAGGATTTCTCCAGTAGGTTTGGTTTCGACATCATGAATAAAATCCTGGTTTGAGCTAGGTATTTGAGCTTTGTGTTTTCCTCATGATTGATAGGGGTTACTTGATAACATTGGTATATGTATGGGAATATACCTAAGTAGTGGTTATCCATTGACTTCTTATCTGTGTGATACCTCGTGGCTGAAATGGGTTACTTGATAACTTAGGCATAAGTATGGGCTTATACCTAAGAAGGGTTATCTATTGAGAACTTTCTTTGTGATTATCCTTGTTAGATTTAGTGATACCTTGAGGGTCTCGGGGTTCCTACTGAGTATCGTATACTCACCCCTGCACGGGCTATGCCCGCACCTCGTTGTGTTGGATGCAGACAACGGACAGCGCATACGGAGGCCGACTGTTCGAGGACAAGATGGTACCCGGAGGTGGACCTCATGATGGGTCAGTATCTGGAGGTGGACATCACGATGAGACGGTACTCAGAGGAGGTTGACGGGCGATAGCGTTGAGGAGGCTATCTGTACCTACCCTTAAATTTGGATTCGAGGTGGACGACCCGGGTGATACTTCTATTCTTCCAGCTGCTTGTACTTTCTGTTGTACTTTCGTTCAGTTGAAGTTGTACTTTTCAGTTGGGTTTGTATTCTGGCCCATTTATTTTTCCGCACATTCTTTTGTACATAGTGATTTCTTCCTCTTGTACTCTGTTATGTGGTTTACTTTTATAAAGTCAATGCCTTCCCTTTTTAATGGGATTTACGCCTTTGGTGCTAGTCGGCAGCCCCTGGCCTATGGAAGGCGGGCTTGGGGTAGTCACAGCACGGGCCCCGAGGACGGGTCATTACATTCATCCTATCTACGGGATAAGAATCAATCTTTGTTTCACAACATAATTGAATTAAATATTAAAAAATAGACATAAAATATTTTAATCAATATAATATTTAGAGTTTAAATATATGATGATGATTTTTGACCCAAATTATTAGGAAATGTGACTAAAATTAATCATAACGATTGAAGTCAAATTATGCTTAATTATGGACTAAACCATAATCATAGGGATCCAAAGACATATAAAATTTTAAAAAACCCATTTAATTTCTATATTTCATCTGTAAACCATAAATTATTGATTTAGGTGGATTTTTATGGAATTGTTTTGGAATGAACATGTTTACACCTAACCTGTTTTCAAAAATATCAAGTGAGTCCTTTTTCTTCCCTATAAAAGGCCCCCACCTATCCCACATCATCACGCCTATATGAAAAAATTAGGATTAGAAAATATATGACTATAAAAAATTCTAAAAAATTATACCTTCATATATGAAGCATCTTCTTTGGAAGAAATCAATCCAAGTAATCCATTTGGCATAGACCAAAAGTAGTTTCCCGATTAAAAGGTAACCTCTTCTCTCAAGATCCTTTTTTTATTCCTTATACACACCTCCAATATAATTACTGCATTATTGTATAAATAAAATAGATTATTAAATATAATGGGATGTTTTTATGATAATTTTATAACTACATTTTCACACACCTCAATCTAATTGTTAACAAACATACTGTTTATGTGTAAGGTGAACTGCCACCTCACTAAACGATGATGGTTCATTTTTTCTTTACCACATATCATGGTGGAAATTATAATGGAAAATATATTTAAATATTTAATATATTATATTTATTATTTATTTGCGATTTTTTATTCCTTTTTAAAACACATATCTTTTCACTTTTCAATTTCTGTTAATATGACAATTTCATTGGCGAAAGTATGGACAACCACCTGCTCAAAGTTGTATGATTCATTTATACCCCTCATGGATTTTATTAGTGATGGTTTTAGTGAATATATATGCTATATATGATATCAATAAAATAATTGTATAACGATATAAATATATACATAAATATACATGTATTCCTTTTACATTATTTCAACTTGAAAATAAAATAAAAATAATGTTCATGGGTACATACGACAGACTGTCCCCATGAATGGTGTATTTAATTTAATACATACAATTTATATGGATAATAATAATAATAATATATGATTTATATACATTATATTTATATCATGGGTTACATTCATGAAACCATGATATATTTATAAGGACTATTAATATAAAAAATTAAGATACATGTGAAAAACAAAGAGAATATTACCAGAAGAATAATAATAGCATGAAATAGCCAACAAGGGGTAATATAATGTCATAATAAATATATATATGGTATTTTATATAATGTTATGTTTCTTTAAAAGATATATAATAAATATATATTTATTATATAGGGTATTGAATGAGTACGGTGAGAGTAAAGACACATGGTAAGGGGATTTCAAAATTTTATATTTCCGTGAGATACATGCTAGGTTTGCACTCTTTCCATTTATGTGATGTATTTACACTCCAAATATTTTTTATTTATATTTAAAATATATTTATTATTATTAAAATATCTATTTTATGATCTTTATTTCATAGGTATTATGTTTTAAAAGTTACCAAATCGGTGAAATATTTTTTTCTCAATTTTTCTTCATTAAGAATCATGTTTTTATGCTCCTAAAATATATTTCAGCGTGTATATAATTAAATTTTACATGTTATATCATGAATTTTATTATTTTCATTATATTTTATGTTTCATTTCATTTCATTTTATTGCATGGATATTATGATCCCATGTTACAATGTTATAATAGTTTATTGAGATATTCTCATTTCTTTTCATGATTGTATATGTTTATGATTACATTGAAGAAATATTATGATCCATCCCTCAAGAAAATTCAAAACCTTTATTCTCCCATAGTTTTTAATTATTATTTTCCTATATTGATACAATTTATTACTATCTTTTGTACATAATATATTTAATTTTTTTTTTCAGGAAATCTATAAAATACCCTCTCTTCAGTCAGAAATCTACATTCCATCTAAAACAAGTTTTCTAAAAGGGTTTCCAAGAATATTGTACCACTATCCTTTAATATTTAAAATAAATTTCCCCCTATTTGTCTATTACTAATCTATTTAAAAGAATATTCTTATATCATTCTGTGCAAGGTATTTTTCTATGCTTTTTATCATGTAAATGGAATTTTATTTTTACATCATATGACATGTAAAATTTTACCCACCGTTATTTCGTTAAATATACATTTTCATTTTTAAATGGATAATTTTTAGAAAAGGTTTTAAAATTTAATTTTCTAGAAAAATTATTTTTTCAAATTGTTTTCAAGTTTATTTTATGTGTTTTTAAGAAAAAAAATATAGAAATTATTTCAAGCCTTGTTTATAAATTTTCAAAGTATTTTCAAAGAAATGCTTTTAAAAAAAACTTCATTCATGTGTTTCCATGTAAAATTATTTTCAAAATATTTTCAAGCCATATTTATATGTTTTCAATGTTTTTCAATGAAAATGGGTTTAAATATGATATTCATTTTATTTTATATGTTTTCAAGGAAAAAGGATTTCTAAATGATTTCAAGTAATTATTTTATGATTTCAATGTATTTTATAGGAAAATAATTTTCATATGGTTTTATGTATTAAAAATAATATTTCAATGATGAAAGGATATATTTATCTAGAAATGATTTTAAATGATATTTCAAAATTATTTTCCATCTAACATGAAATATTTTGATGTTACTAATTCCCTTCTAAGAAATGATCTAAAGGTTACATGAATAGGTTATGATAATTTACCTGGTCTTTATGAAAACTATTTCTCTTTTAAGAGTTACATGATTATGAAATCCATTTCAAATTCAAGTGTTATTCTTTTGATAGAATGATTATGAAACATGAGTCTTTTTCTATAGGATATGATTTTTTATATGTTTATGATAACCAATTCATTTCATCGGTTATGATATGATTGTTTATGATTTCATGTAACATGTATGTATGATTTCACAATGATATGGGTGTGACCTATGTCTCCCTCCAATGTATTGGCTAATGATAAGATTTTTATGATCATAAAGGGTACATGAGTTGTAACCCAATCTAGAAAACCATTAGGTACATGTGTTATAGCAGAATCCTAAAATATAGAGGGTAAATAGGTTGTAGACAATGATTGAAAACCAGCACGTACATGGGTTGTAGCCCAAGACTTAAAGAAAAAGGGTAAATTGGTTATATCCCAAGGCCAAAAACAAGAATCTACATGGGTTGTAGATTAAGCATAAAATTAACATGATATATTAGTTGTAAACTATTGTATGAAGAACATAAGTTACATGGATTTTATCCCAATCCTAAAAGTAAGAGGGGACATAGGTTGTTATCCCAAGCCAGTAGTAGGTATATGGGTCATATCCCAAGTGTAACATTTTATAATGTTATTGGTAGGTAGAATTTACATAAAATTTTTAATTATTATTTGTATGTTAAAAATCCTATGAATTATTCCTCTACTATGATTTAGTAGATGATTTTTTTATTCCATTATGATTTATGTCTCATGAACTACCATGAATTATTACCTTACTCATGTTTATGAAATTTGATAAGCAGTGAATGAACTTCTAATGATGCAACAACGTTCTCATACCCCTATGTTCATGTTTAGGATTACATGAATCCTTTATTTAACCTTACTGAGCATCTGAGATCTCCCCCTTTTATGTTTTCTTTCCATAGGTTATGAATAAATTTTTTGGTGTATGTACTAAAGGTAAGAACATTTATGGGATATTTTGAATATCTTTCACAGGATGGAAAATTTTATTCCATGTTTCTAAAGACACTAAACTATTCTGATTATCAGGAATATACTTTTGTAATGTACTGAATAATCATCTAATATGATGTAATATCAATGTATAATGACCCTGGGTTTCTATAAAAATACTATGTAGAGAAACTATAACAACCTTCATGCTAATGATCTCATCAACCAGCTCAAAGGAGAGAGGTTTTTCTCGATGATCAATTTGATATTATATTATCACCAGGTGTGTGTTAGAGCTTCATACCTACTATGTAAAAAAAATGTATTAATTATAGTTTATATGAGTATGTGGTTAAGGAATTTAGTCTTATAAACACACCATCCATTTCATCGATTTCATGAAAAGGGTTCCCATCAAAATTTTGATTCATTTTTATAGTTTTTGTAGATGACATTTTGGGTAATTCTCATAATAAAAGAGACCATGGAAAAAGTATTTAGATCATTTTTGAATACATTTATAGAGAAATATTTGTATGGTCATATTCGTAACTTCCATTTTTGGATCAAAAAGTTTCCTTTCATGGGTCATAATATCTCAGATATCAGAGTATTAATTGACCCAAATAAGGTGAGAGTTGTAGTTACCTATAAGCATCCCAATAATTTCTTACATATTTGGTTTTTCAATGGGATAAATGGTTATTTTAGGTGATTCATATAGTACATAGAAATATTATTAGAACCTCTTTCTGCTATTACTATGAAGTTTGTTCATTTTATTTGTTCAGAAGCCTGCAATACATCCTTTTTGCAGCTGAAAGGGAGACCAGCTTCAATATGGATCTTAGTTCTCCCAATGCTTTGAATAAGCTATACAGTATAACTTAATGCATAAGGTATTTTTATATGAGTATATATGATGATAAACGATTTATTCATTTCTTACAAGTCTTTAGAAAGAGGTCTAATGAGAGGAATGACCCAATTCAGGATATTTAGTTGTCATATATTGTTCACACCATTCATTATTTGCAGAATTACCTTTTAAGAGAGTGTTTTTTGGTGTTTAAAGACCAAAAAATCTTCAAATATATCTTTAAAAAATGTGATTTAAAAATTTAATCGTTATGGTTGGTTTAATACCAACATTCATTTGACTTTGAGAATTTATATATGCCAATTATGTGTAATGGTATTATTGATGCCCTATGTAGGAGGGTTATGACACATGCGGTTCTGAAGACCAATAATGAGTGGAATATTATAGACCTAATAATAATATGAAGTTAATGGTTTAGTATTTATTGGTACATTATTTATTTTCATCTCTATAAGTGACCACTTCACATAAGGATTGAGTGAAGATGATGAAATTATTAGACCCTAAAGGCTTGATCCTATGAGAATTTATTTTTAGCGATGAACCCCCTTTGAATTATACTATTCATGATGATGGAATATAATATATACATGATTTTATCTAGGTTCCAATAGAAATTTGATGAAAACTGAGGTGATAGTCCCATGCTTCTTAGTGGGCAGACAAATCATGTATCTACATGATGTATCATGATATTTGTTGACAATATTGGTGGCTAAGGATGAATTTTCAGATACCATGTTTTATCACTTGGTGTTTTAATAGTTGATAATTGAAGGAAAAGTACTAATTACTAGTAGGAAATTTTACATATATTAATTTTACGTAAATGGAAATGCGAATATGTTTCAATGAATTTATTAATTTTCTTTCCAAGGTGTCCCTAAGGTAGTGAACGGTTTTGTGTAGTCATGGATCGAATAATAAATGCATTCCACTACCTTCATATATGGGATATTTTCTCAATTTATGATATTGGAAGAATGCATGAAAATGAGATTATAGAAATTTAGAGGAAACCTAATTCTATCACTCAAATAGGGAATGTAACACCTTGAGGTTTTATGAATTTTAATTGTTCGAATAAATTAAATAACTTTGATGTCTTGTATTGCACGCTACCTCATGTTAAGATTTATTTTAAGGAAACAAAAACTTAAGATTTCAATGTAAGAAATAGTGTGTTTATCTTCCACTAATTAATGTACATATTTTGTCTTGTGTTACACACAATACCAGTTTCCATCAATATCAAGTGTTACATGAAAGACCTAATTTTCTGAAATTACTATATAATATTAATATTAGTATTTAATATAATAGGTATAAACTAGCTATTGGAATAAAATATATTAATATTATTAAATAAATTATGATAATATAGTTTATAAATGTTTATATAAATAATTTTTTGATTACTAATTAACTAAAAATGATATTAAAAATGATTTAAAATAAAATAAATTCCTTTTCTAAAAAACAATTTTTATATGAAAAAACACATTTTATGTCAATAAAAAAATTAATGAATTTTGAAATAATATATATATATATAATATAAAATTTATAAATTAAGATTCAATTTATTCGTTTTTCAACTAAGAGAAATGATCAAATTTGATTTCACACATAAAAAATTATCTTTTTCTAAAATGTAGTTTTACTCCCTTTTAATGAAACATTATTTTATTTCATTAATTTGAAAATGTTATAAACTATATTTGAATAAATAAAAATTATTTTATATATAGGTAAACTAATATTATCTTTGGGAGATTTTTTTTAAAAAAAATTAGAATCTTAAATTTTAGAAGAATAGTGAAAATGCAGAATTTTAATTTAAAATATAACTTTTTTCTCAGTAATTTATAATGTTAGTTTTTTTTAAAATTTTTTTAAACTAATATATGTTCATTTAATAATATATTAATAAAATTTATGTCATTTTAATCTATTTACCATTGAAATATGATATAGAAACCTTTAAATATTTTGAACATTTTCACATTAAAACCACAATTTCTTGTCCCTTCCATGAGATTACTTTTAAATTAATGTCATCCATTGATTTTTTATAAATTTATAAATTTTGTTTCCATATTTGGAATAAGATTAATTCATAAAGTATAATAAGTCAAAATTAATTTTTATTCAAAATAATTAGTGGAAACAATTAAAATTAGTCAAGTTGATTAAGAGAAAATTTGATTACTATGGGACTAAACTATAATCATCAGAGAAATAATGACCTAGAAACAAATTATAAAATCATTTTATGGATATATTATGTCAATTTACTCACTTTTTTTTAAAATAGTTAATTATTCATGGAACAATATGATAGGGATACCTCCATACAATGTTTACATTTTGGTATTTATAAGAATGCCCATCCCTATCCATTATAAAAGGGAATTCAATCTCCCCACTTATTCAAGCATCCCAAGCCCATTAGATAGAATGATATATATCAAAATATCTTATCAAATACCTTCTATCAACCTATATTCTTCAATATTTTCATAAATACAACCGAGGATAACTTTTCGTGAAAACACAATGACGTTACCCAAATAAGAGATAAAATTCATCATTTCCCATTTTTGTTTTGTTTCCCTCTTAAAATCATTGAATTATTCTTATAAAAATATTATATGACAAATAAATAATCAAAAATATTCATAGATTTTTTTATGATAAGTGTAGGAACTATAACATTACAAATTTCCTTCAAATTTGATACACCACCATCATTTGATGGAACGACAGACTAATGACTCGTGAACTGATGTTGTTCATTTTTCCATTACCACCTCTCAATGATTCTAATAATGATGGAAATTATGTTTATATGTGGTATCAATTATATTTATTATTTCATTATGATTATTTATGTAATGACCTGAATTCGGATCCACTCAGCTGGTTCCCTATACCCGGTTCACCACATTACCTCAAGCACGTTTCCCCAAATGCCAGAGGCTGCCGACTAGCAGCGAGGGCCTTAGTGAGTCATTGGGGAAACTATTCCATCATTTGGTATGGTATACTAAGAAAATTAAATAACAATCAATAGCGGAAGAAGTAAACAACATACAATAACTGAAACTAAACAGCGGAAGTAATGTATAATATAAAAATGATGAAAATGATGCAGTAGGTAAAAGTATATAAGGAATGAAGAAAACACCACAACATGCTAAAATACAACTGAGAACAAAGTACTGAAATTAAATAGCAACTCTAGAAGCATCGCAATACTAGGCATGGTCATATGCTCTCCAGCTCCAACCGGAAATCATGTACCTGAAGTAGAAGGGCCACAATCCCTATCCACACATGCAACCATATAACCTGTTTGGGATGAAAAGAAGGACCCAAATAGTATTTGAGACTAATCTCAGTAGGCAATCACCACAAGATATGTGCCCTACTGTTAGTGAGCAATGTAGCAAAAGTCAATAAAATAAATGTAGCAGCGAAACAAGTGTACACTAAGTAAACAAACCTACAAATCTCCATTCACATTTATATAGTAATTTAATTAAGTCATTTAATTATCACCCAAGGAATCTAGAAATAGCTCTATATTCCAAAATCATATCAAGTAACACAATAGGTATCTCAGCAGACTACCTAAACTACAAGAAGTAAAAAACACAAGCTTGTTCATCAGCTTGGTGGACTCGTCACAACCCACCAAACAATATACACACTGACTCTCTGGGTGGCTCATAGTGGCAGAACCCTATAGTCAAGTAATCATACAAAGGAACTAGCACTCTGGGAAGCACTCACCTTCAATTCCCATGTGGTCTTGCAATGATAGGTATAGAATCTATGAAGAAGCACTTACTTATAATTCCCAATATAGTCACAATACTTAACTAAGAACACTCTGAGGAAGCACATTGTCTAATTCCTATAGGTCCTGTAAATGATACTAATTTATAACAGACTCTCTAGGGAAGCCATTAATCATCCATTCCCTCTTTAGTCCACTACACCAGGTTCACAGATCCTTGAGCAGTCTAGTCATGCGTAATCGACTGTCAGCAGCCCTAAGTAAGTTCAACAAAAACTTATCTAATATATAAAATGCATCAAATGCATATAAACTGCAGGAAATACATGAAATAAATTATCTCAAGGAAGGAAATCAATGCAGCAGGGTATGTCTCACAGGTAACCTAATCCAAACGGTGGTAAACAGCTAAAACAAGGGAAACACTCATGGGGTGATCCTCAATCAAGATAACAAGAAAACATTAATCTTTTAATAAACTCAAACATACAAGCAATATAAGGTAGATAAAAATAAAGGTACATAGCTCTAACCCGAGAGACTCGATACATGGGAACATGAATCTTTTTTGCACAAAAACTGAATGATTCAACGTAGGGAAACAAACCACTGACCTCGATCTTAGGAGATCGATCTAATTGAACCTCGGTGTATGAATCAGTATACAATGGATAAGATCTGCAAAAAAATTTCTAAAACGTTCAACATTAGATAACTCTCGTAAGATAATGATTTAGGAAATGTGGCCTTGGAAGAACCATGAACTTACCGCTGCAATTCTATTTCAACAGACAACGTTCGATTCAGATAACTAGTGATGAATCAGTGGGTCAGAGATGATTCGGCCTCCTCAGACCGTCTGGACATAATTAGGTGAAGAATAAGATGAAAATAGGGATCAAACATGACCACGTTCTATTTAATGAAATAAAATGAAAAGTACATGGCGTGAACTATATGAGTACACGGCGTGTACTACTTGAGTACATGGCATGTACATTCCTTTTCTGTACACCACATTAAGCGGCCTCCACATCACCCTTACACACTGTGTGTGTGGCACGGACACGGTGAGCACACGGCCTCGTGTGGGATCAAAGTACACAGCGTGTACTTAGAAAATTTCCAAATTTTCCTCTTTTCTTAAAAAACGACCAGAAATGGAAAATAATACGGGAAACGAAGATCTGGGTTCTTACAAACTTCTCCCCTTAAAGAAATTTGTCCTCGAATAACCCTAAAAAGGTGGAGAAGAAGAAAACTAGATCAACTCTGGCCACTATGATCATATATCAGCCTCCCTCTCCCAAGTCTCATCTTGCACACGACTGTGATACCATAACACCCATACCAGAGTAATAGATTGGGCACAGATTACCTTTTCATTACGATTAACAATCCTAATAGGATGCTTCTCAAATGATGCATCCTACTCCAGCACTACCTCATCAGGTTGAAAGACATGTGATGGGTCTGTGAAATAACGTCGAAGTTGAGAAACATTGAAGACGTCGTGCATAGCCTGGTACCTTTGATGTAAATGCAACCTATAAGCGACCAGCCCAACACTCTCCAGAATCTCAAATAGCCCGACATATCTCAGTGAATGTGTACCCTATATCCTGATCCTATTGTGTCCCAACCTCAGGGTAACATGTAGGAAAAACTGATCTCTGACCTTGAATTCCAAAGGCCGTCTTCGCTGATCAGTATAAGATTTATCTCGAGACTGTGCAGTGGCCATCCTTTTCTGAATCAACTCCACATGTTCTATGTTCTTCTGAAAAAGACAAGGTTCCAGCATAGCTACCTCCCATTTCTCCATCAAACACAAGGGTGATCGACATGGCCTACCATACAAAGCCTCATAAGGTTCCATCTGAATAGTTGCATGAAAAATATTATTGTATGAAAAATCCACTATAGATATATTTTGTTCCGAAGAACCACTAAATTCAAGGACGCATGCTCGTAGCATGTCCTCTAGCACTTGTATCGTGCACTCTGACTGTCCATCTATCTGAGGATAGTAAGATGTACTCAGAATCACCTATATACCCAAATCCATCTGTATCCCTTTCCAAATATGTGATGTAAGGAGGGCATCCCTATCTGAAATGATTGTACTCGGAACCCCATGCAATCGTACAATATCATGGATGTACAACCATCCAAGCACATCAACACTGAAGCTCTCCTTAATCGACAATAAGTGAGCAACATTTGTGATCCTTTCAATGACAACCAATACTACGTCATTCCCTCGAGGCGATCTTGGTAAACCTGTCATGAAGTCTATCGCGACATCATTCTACTTCCACTCGGGACTGTGTAGATTTTGTAAAAGCCTGGCTGAACATTGGTGCTCTGCCTTCACCTGCTAATAGGTGGAACATCTCATGACAAAACCAGCAACATATCTCTACAAACCTGGCCACCAATACTGGCGATGCAGATCACGATACATCTTGGTGATTCCAGGATGAAGTTCCCAAACTGAGGAATGTAAGTCTCGCATCAGCTCCTCTCATATATCTGCTGGCAGCCATAAACGTCCATGGAAATGAAAGATCTCATCCTCGCCTATAGTCCATCCCGGAAGAGGGTCCTCTCCTGAAATGCTTTCCCGTAGGACTAGGCCTTCAGATTCTGATAGCTTCCTCATTAGAACTCGGTCACGAAAGGTAGAGGTAATAGCTACATAAGAAATAAAAGTCTGACCCTCTCTATCATGAAACACCAAATTCATTTAATAGAAAAGAGCCATAAGTTTCCACTCGCTGGTAGCCTCATGAACTGATAGTATTTTTTTCCTCATATTCAGTGAGTCTACCACAGCGTTACCTTTCCCATGCTTATAAGCAAGCTCGAAATCAAAAGACTATAGTCACGACCCTCCTTCACTATCTAAAATTCAATTCACGATATGTAAAGATATACTTGAGGCTCTTGTGTTCAGTATATACCATAAAATGATCTCCCAAAAGATAATGTCTCCAACTACGCAATGCATGAACAACTGCAGCCAACACCAGGTCATGCGTTGGATAGTTCCCCTCATGTGGCCTCAACTGCCGAGATCCATATGCAACAACACGATTCTCCTTCATAAGCACTGCTCCAAGCTCGATGCAAGATGCATCACAGAAAATTATATCACTCTTGCATGACTCTGGGAAAACTAGAATCGGTGCTGAAGTCAATCTCCCCTTCAGCTCCTGAAATCCTGAATTGCAGACTTCTGAACAAGCATACTTCACCCCCTTCTCAGTCAAGCTCATCAGTGGTGCTGCTAAGCATGAGAAGTCCTGTATAAACAGAATATAGTAACCATCCTGCCCTAAAAAACCTCTTACATCGAAGAAATTATTTAGCTTCTCCCAGGTAACTATTGCTCTCACCTTCTCTCGCTCTACTGATACTCCTCTCTCTGATATGACATGACCCAGGAAGTGAATCTAGTCTATCCAAAAGTGGCACTTTGAGACCTTAACATATAACTGATGCTCCCTCAGTGTACTCAAAATGATCTCAAGAGGGTAGCATGGTTGTGTCGAGTGTGAGAGTACACCCAGATGTCATCCACCAAAAAAACCACAATAGAATCCATGTAAGGATGGAATACTCTGTTCATCAGAGCCCTGAAAACTGCTAGCGCGTTCGTGAGACCGAACGACATAACGAAATACTCATACAGACTATACCAACTCCAGAAGGTTGTAAGAGGTATATCAGATGGTCTGACAGGCAACTGATGGTAGCTGAATCTCAATTCGATCTTGGAGAACACTCTGGATCCTCGAAGATGATCAAAGAGATTAAATATCCGTGGAAATGGATATCGTTTCTCAACCGTCAAATGGTTCAGCTTCCGATAATCCACACAATGCCTAAGGGTGTCGTCTGCCTTTTTCGAAAATAGGACAGGTGGGACCCAAGGGGAAGTACTGGTCCGGATTAAAACCCTAGCCTACAACTCCACCAACTGCTTCTTGAGCTCCGGAAACTCAGGTGTAGCCATCCTATAAAGAGGAATGGATACCAGTGCTGCTCCTGGCACATTCTCGATTGGATAGTCTACCTCTTGCTACGGAGGCAAACCTGAAAAGTCTTCTGGAAGGCCATCTGGAACGCGATTAACCATTGGAGGAAAATCTCTCTAAGAAGTCACATGGTGATCCAGATATAAGCTAGAAATATGGGCTATAACACCGCCCAACCCGTGATTCTCTGGTCCTTCTCTACTTCCTTAGACATCTCATTCACCCTTGGGAAGAAAAGATTCGCCCTCTGGTGATGTTAAACACACCCTACGGTGGTAGCAATCGACTAAGGCCTCGAAGGGAATTAACCAGTCCATCTCGAGAATGACATCATAGCCGGTCATTTCCAAAACATAGAGACTCCATGAAAAACCACACCCACCAACATCATGGCGGAATTATAAGTACTATCGCACGCTAGAAATTCTAATTTCCAATGGAGTGTCTAGCGTCATAATATCCTCAAAATTATAAACATTAAGTCTAAGGCTTTCCACAGTATGTAGAGAAATAATGGTATGAGGAGCTTCTGTATGAAAAAGGTCAGAGGATAAAACAGAGGATAATAAAATCGTACCTCAAACTGTGGAAGGTCCAGCATCCAGCTCCTGATAAATCTGCTCTACTGCAAAAGTCTGGCTCGCACCGCGGCCCTATGTAGCAGCATGAGATCCCTGAGCTGACCCTCCCTAAGCCTGACCACTACATCCACGGCCTCTAACCTGACATGAACTACCTGAAGAACTACATCCCCCATCCGCTGCAGAACTAGTAATCCTGCTCCTGTACATGGAGTTGAAACTGATCCTCCTTCACTAGCCGCTGGAAGAAGAACCTTGCAGAAACGCTGCAAATGACCCATCATGTCACATGATCAGCACTCCACTAGGTCTCTTGGGTAGTGAGGATTCTTACTCCCGTTTTTTCCACACTGATAGCACACCACTTGGTTGCCGGAAGGAAAATATCATCTACCAAAATGAATTCATCTCTTCCTCGAGTCACGTCGTGTAATATCTCGATGGCGCTTCTTAATGTCTACCTGAAAAGATTCAGCCCTGGAAGCTGAACCGCCCTGGTCCACAGCTCTAGTCTCCGTCAGGTTTCTCTCCATGTTATGTGCTTTGTTGACTATCATAGTAATAGAAGTCAACTGGAAGACGTTCACCTGTGATCTAATGTCTGGTCTGAGGACATTCTCAAACATCCTCACTAAATACAACTCGTCATTCCCCAGAACGGGAGTGAAATGCAACAAATCTCTGAAGTGAGAGGAATACTCCATAACTGTGAGAGTACCCTACTGCAGGTTCATGAACTCTCTAGCTCTGTCAGCGCTCAGCATTTCCGGGTAGATATAGTCGTAAAACGTATGCTACAACTCATCCCAAGCCATATAATGTTGGCTCCCTACCTGGAAAACCACATGCAACCATCTCATGGTGGAATATCACAACATATAAATCACGAGCTTCACGCTCCTCTCTGAAGGCGTTTTCAGGTGCTCATAGATGGATAGCATGGATTCTATCCATGACTCCACAACCTATAGTCCTCCCTCCCCTGTGAACGTGGGAGGATGCTGCTGCTGGAAAACCCATGTCAACTCTACATAGACAGGGCAGGATGTTGAGCTCCTTGGAAGCTCTGTATGAACCTCCTGAAACACACCATGAACTGAGCATTGACACCAATGTCTGGAATCACTGCAAGTGCCATGTCCATAATGATAGGTGGAACTACTGGTAGTCCCTGGTGTACCATATCAAGCATGCGGTCACTGCCTAGTTCCGGACGTGCAACGAGAGGACGTCTCGGTGCCATAGCTATGAAAAGTCAATATCACACATTCATTAATGATGAACACAGATAAAAAATAAGAGAGTAAAATGGAAAAGGAGGGTAAAAAAATTAAATTGTTGTAAAACATGACTACACGGTGTGTTAGTACCACTACATGGACTGTTTTTTTTGGAAATTTTACCCTGGGCATATACCTTGGCCATACATGGCAGTGTAAACCACCTAGCTACACTGCGTGTCCTCAAACTATACAGCGTGTACTAACACATGCCTGATCACTCCTACATAGCTAGGAACATGGTCTGTCCCAGTAGGAAACTACAATGCATGTTTGTCAACTACACGATGTGCCCTTAACATTTTTACCCTGTCAGTGTCGTTGGTCACACCGACTGGTACACGGACGACTACTACACGGCGTGTCAACATGGTACATGGAGTGTTTCCCTGTGGATTTTCCCAACCCATGTATTCAGCTACACGGTGTGTTCACACAACTCCCCTACGACAAAACAACAGGGCATATTCAAAGGATACACAATGTGTACTAGACATGCCTTAACTGGCCCGTGTTGTTAGCGACACGACCTGACACACGACCGACCCTAAACGGCGTATTCCAGATGGACACATCATGTACTTGAAGGAAACCCCCCCAGCCCGTGTTGTTTGTGACATGGCCGGATACCCAAGTCATACTACACGGCCTGTATACTAGTACATGGCTTGTTCCTACCAAAACATTTACAAGACCGTGTCCCTTTCCACACAGTCAGTGACAAGGCTAAAAACTACACTCCGTGTATTAATGATGTAAACACCGTGTATTATAGGTTTTTCCAGATAGTTGCCTCAGAACTGCACCGGATCCAAGAAAACATAGAAAAACAAGCATTAATGTGCCAAATTCCAATCCATGGGGGGCCATACTACTCTAGAATCAAAGCATGGCATCACAACAATGCATATAGCAAGTAAACAGTATAACAACTCACAACCCACCAAATTCCTATCCTCGAGGGCCCATAACACCTATAAGACAAAAGTTTGGCGACCATGATAAGGAAGATCCAAACAAATGATACCCTATCAACATGGCAATTTTTCTATCACATCAACTATAACAACATCAGGCAACATCTATCACAAATTCTAATGCAACCTAGATGGCATGGAAAAGCTCAGGACATGTGATTTTCTATCAAGTTCCTATATGATGCATGAGATGGAATACACTCATCTCATCGGGTTGCAACAAAATGGAACCCCAATCATATAAACTGTAACAATACAAAACAAGTTCACCACCCAACGGTGAAATCAAGTAAACAGTAACATTTTCAAAACTAAAAAATTGCAACATTCGAGGTAATCTGGTTTTTTCCCTGTACACAGGTTCTAGAACTCATGGGCACACCTATATACCATTTACCCATTACATCATATCCATGTCTAATGTCGCAAAACCGTATTTCAATAGAAAAGGAAAGAACTCCTATGATACGACATTGTAACAACCCTAATCCGGAGCCACTCAACTAGTGCCCCGTACCTGGTTCTCCACATGACCTCAAGCACGTTTCCCCAATCTCCAGAGGCTGCCGAATAGCAATAAGGGCCTTTGTGAGTCATTGGGTAAACTATCCCCTCATATGGTATGTTATACAAAGAAATGGAAATAACAGTCAATAGCGGAAGCAATAAACATCATACAATACCTGAAACTAAACAGTGGAAACAATGTATAATATAATATTGATGAAAATGATGCAGTAGGTACAAGTATCTAAGGAATGAAGCAAACAAAACAACTTGATGAAATAAAACTGAGAACAAATTACTAAATGCAAACAACAACTCCAGCTGCATCGCAAGCCTAGGCTCAGTCCTATGCTCTCCAAATACAACCAGAAATCATGTACATGAAGTTGAAGGGAAACAATCCTCATCCACACATGAAACCATATAACCTGTTTGGGATGAAAAGGAGGACCCAAACAGGGTGTGAGAGTAATCCTCATAGGTAGTCACCACAATATCTGTGCCCTACTGTCTGTGAGCATTGTAGCTAAAGTAAATAAAAGAAATGCAGTTGAGAAACATGAGTCCACTAACTAAACAACCCTACAAATATTCATTCACATTTATTTAGTAATTTAATTCAGTCATTTAATTATCACCCAAGGAATCTAGCAATATCTCTATATTCCCAAAACAAAGCATGTAACACAATAGGTATCT
The DNA here is from genome assembly GCA_963277665.1 of Viscum album. Classification (NCBI taxonomy): domain Eukaryota; kingdom Viridiplantae; phylum Streptophyta; class Magnoliopsida; order Santalales; family Viscaceae; genus Viscum; species Viscum album. Next base: position 420,301,604 of record OY728127.1, on the reverse strand, counting down.
CAGCAGAATACCTAAAATACAAGCATTACAAAACACAAGCTTGTTCTTTGCCTTGGTGGACTCATCAGAACCAATGAAAAAATATTCACACTAACTCTCTGGGTGGCTCATACTGGAAGACCCATATAGTCAAGTAATGATAAAAAGGCAAAAACACTCTAGGAAGCACTCACCGTTAATTCCACTATGGTCTTGCAATGATAGGTATAGACTCTCTGAGGAAGCACTTACATCTAATTCCCCCTATAGTCTCGATACGTAACTAAGGAAACTCTAAGGAAGAACAATGTCCAATTCATATAGGTCTTGTGAATGATACTAATTTATAACAGACACTCTAGGGAATCCCTTAATCATAAATTCCCTCTTTAGTCTACCGCACCAGGTTCACACAACCTTGAGCATTCTAGTCATGCATAATAGACTCTCAGCAACCCTATGTAAGTTCATAAACTACTTTTCTAATTGCTAAAATGCATCAAAAGCATATAAACAGCAAGCAATACATGTAATCATTTAACTGAAGGTAGTCAATCAATGCACATGGTATAACTCACATGCAACCTAAGACAAATGATTGTAAACAATCACAACAAGGGAAACACCCATGAGGTGATCCCGAAACATGCCAACATGAAAACATTAATCATCTAATAACCTCAAGAATACATGAAATCTAAAGAATATAATAATACAAGTTGAAATCCCTAACTCGAGAGACCCGATACTTGGGAATCCAGTACTTTTTGGCCAAAAACTCAAAGACATTCAATGTAGGGAAACAAGCCACCTACCTCGATCCTAAGAGATAGATATACTTGATCCACAGCCTGTGAATCAGCCTATAATAGAGAATATCTACAAAAACATCTAAAACGGTCAACCATATATAACTCTCATAAGAGAAAGAATCGGGAAACGTGGCCATGGAACAACAAAGAACTCACCGCTACGATTCTATTGCAACCGACGACGTTTGATTCCGATAACAGGTGACGGCTCATCGGCTCAGAGAAGATTCATCCTCCTCTAATGCTCTGGACATAATTAAGTGAAGAAGAAGACAGAAATAGGGATTAGACGCAACCCCCGTCCATTTAATTAAATAAAAATAAAAGTACATTTTGTGTACTTCTTGAGTACACGGCGTGTACATGCCTTTTCCATACATAGCATTAAGAAGCCTCCACATCGACCTTACACACCATGTGTGTGGCCCGGAAACGGCCAGCACATGGCCTCGTGCGGGATCAAAGTACACGACATGTACTTATAAAGTAGACGGCGTGTACTTAGAAAATTTACAGATGTTACTTTTTTCCTAAAAACGACCAGAAAAGGAAAAACATAACTGAAAAAAAGATCTGGGTTCATAAAATTTTATTATTATACACCACACATCTTCAAAGTTACTATTTAGTGAGAATATAATAACATTTTCCATGTCCGCATCATACTACTGTCTTGAAAAGAAATGCGATTAATTCACACTTTTCATGGAATGAATTAACTATGGGTTTAACATAAATAATTGTTATATAAAAAATAATTACATTTCTATAATTATAATATATATATATATATATATATTTCTTTTCATTCACTCAATATGCAAAGAAAATGGAAAAAACATTAATGCGTTTGTAGGACCTATTATCTCCTTGAATAGTGTATTTCAATTCATAATTCTTTATTTAATATGGAATTGTGAAAAAATGGGTAAAATGATTTCATAATAAAATAATTCTTCTTATTATATATACATATATAAATATGGTTTTATGGTACATTTTTTATGAAATTATTTTTATTATATAAGAATTTTGAATGTGTACCAAAGAAGTCAAGGCTGTTTGTATGGGGATTTCTAGTCTCACATTTATTTCTATGAGACTTAAACGATATTCACCAATTGATTATTTTGTGTTTTTATATAATTATGAAATTTTCTATCATTAATTTAATTTATTTAATTATATTAAATGTTTCAATTTATATCATTATTTCACAAAAATAGCGATTCAAAATTTACTCTAGTTGTAATAGATTTTTGTCTCTCTTTTTTTGCATTATGAGACACACAATATATTCACGAACTGTATATTTTATGTGGTTTTTATACTACCCATGTATTCATTTTTTGATTCTTAATATATGAATTATTTGTATTTATATATTAATTTGAGGATATATCATTCATTGGGATTGCGGTAAACTTATTACTAAAATGAGAAATGGATTTTTGTCTCAATTTTCCTACTTTGAGACGATTGTTATGTTATGAACCTATATTATATCACGAAGTGCATATATATAATTCTTCTTGAATGGTAATGTGATATAATAACATATGTTAATAAATGTTTTAAAAATTATTAGTTTAGTATTAGTATTTTTTTAGGTAAATACAGTTTTTAGATAAAAAATAAGTATATCATAATTAAAATATTATTATCATAAAATGGAGATCATTTCTGAATGTAGAGAATCGATATTAGGTTGGTGTAAATTTATGATATTTTTATAAAATGTTTTCTTTCTCGGTGAATTGTAAAAATAGCGTTTTGAGTTTCAGTGTGATTAATGACATCATTAATGATGTAATTATAATGTAATAATTCTAGTCAACATGTGAATAGTAAGATATCTTATGATGTATCCCAAGTGTCCAATACCTTGGGCAAATACCATGGTCAAAACCATGGTTTTTTAAATACCTCTAATTAGGTGTCCCATGAAAGTTAATTAAATGTTTCTTCACTTTTTGTTTAAATATCAACCCATTCCTTCATTAATTTCATTCAATGTTACTCCTCAACTAAGATATAGCCATTTTAATTCCCAAGGAGTCTTTAAAAGGTTCCCTCAAGCCCCCTAAGTGGAAAACCTTCGAGGTTTCGATGTGACTCTTCAAGTTAAGGGAACCTTTCACCCTAGTCTTTTTAGTTATGACTTACTTTATGTTTTGTCTTCTAGTTTCCATTTAATTAAGTAGTGGTATGTTCTTGTATATCAATATTGATTTACATTTTATGTAAAAATAATGAGATACCCTTTCCATTCTCATCATCTTATTTCTCTGAATTTAAAGCGACACTATTAGGTTGTCAAATTTTTGTAAAAGAAACGACATCTTCCCTTTTCATTCATGTTTCAATTTCATGTGGTATGACATTCAAAAATATATATCATTATTGTATTTAAATTTTATTAAGTGACTATAATTTATTATGATTTATTTATGAGTTTTTGTCCCTTGTACCCTCTCCTTTTAATGTTTTCTAAAACCATGTTATGTAGCCGTAATGCTGCAAAATTTTCATCACAATATCTCTCTCTTTTTCTCACAAAATTCTGTTGTTTTGTTTATGTAAATACCCAATCTATTTTCATTTATAGAGGTATTCATCAATTCATAAAAATAATATATTTTATTCCAGAATTAACATACATATAACCCTCACTCCCTTTCCATGGCTTATAAATGACATAATGATCTTATTTTTAATCACTTTCTAAACGTCACGATTTTGACATGAAACCCATTTCTTTTAGTATATTTGTGTTATTTATGAAATTTTTGATTATGATATATGTGTATCACATGAAACTAAAGACATATTAAAGGAGTTAACTAATATATCTCCAATTCATTGAGTATATAATTTAATCTATAGAGATGAAATGTTTCATGGTACCTTGTTGAATAACCTTAGTATTGTTTACAACAACTTGGGGATAAACCTTAGTGATATGTTCATGAATGTCTGAATTAAATGTTGTAGACACATTTTAAAGTTATTATTCATGCTATTATTAATATTATATTCATATTTATTCATAATTTAATATATCCCTCAAGTTCTTATTGATTTTTCTTGATATCACATGTAAACACTTTCACTAGTTTTCCTTACTAGGACTTCTGCTCACCCTTTCCAATGATTTAAGTATCCAGGTTATAAGATGTAGTAATTGTACATAGGATAAACCTATGATAAAGACGTAAAAGTTTACTAGATTATTGTTTTCTTTTTCAGTTATATTGTTCCTGATTTCCGACACACTAGACTTTAAAGATATCTGGTTTGTAAAATGCAATGAAAACTTATGTAACAAAAATACAGGATGCCATTCATTTGTATGATTTCTTATTTATATGGTGAGACCTATATCTTAATATATTTAATTGGGTAAATATTTATATCTAATGATATTAAAATGGATAGAATAGGATGTGAACTTGTTTCTGTAAGGGATATCGTCTAATAAAATCGTTAGAGTAGTGAACCTTGACTACTAAGCAGGTTTGGTGTGTGAACCCATTCAACTAATATATCCTTAACATTGAAACATGAATACAAATATGGTTTTGTGAGTGAATATAGACAATTGTAATGTTATGAATGGATATTAATTCATATCCATAATGTGATGTTTAGACCTACATAAATATTAATTATGTTATGAATGAACCTGAGTTCGCATTACCAATGTTTTGAGTGAACTTAGTCCCATATCGACAAGTTTTTGAGAGGTCCTGAGTTAACATCAATAACAAAATGGGTGAACCTGTTTATATTTATACATGATTAAAATGTTAGTAGATGACGTGGATAACATAAATTCATGTCTTATGAAATTTTTATGCACTCAAGAATCATGATCACTGATTTATTTATGTTTCATGTCTAATGAATTGCAATCATTTTTCCATGACATATGATTATGATTTTTGACCATTGTGGAAGGATCTTAAAATGTAATTGTTGTGTTCTCATACTTTATTTTCATGTTATTATTATATATCTGTTTTGTTTACACATATTGAGCATCTAATATCACCTTTTATTTTGTTTCCTTCCCCAAGTTATAAAGAATTTTTTATATAGGATATCCATATGGGGAGTGATAAATGGGAAAATATCTGTGGGAAACAATGAAGAATAGTCACCATGTTAGAATATTGGGATCCAAATTTCCAAAGATTCTAAACTATAACGGTCCTTGGGAATGTAATTTTGTAATGTTCTGGATATTCATTTAAAATTATGTAATATCAATATTTTTTAAGTTGGGGTCACTATTGTTGGTATCAAATGGAATGTTTAGTCAACTATTAAAAACTAGGATGATAAATATTTAATGACATCCCTAAAAATATATCTAAATACATGAAAAGGGATGTCTCTAAGGATAAGTTTAATGATGATTCAATGTATAGAAAAATGTCAAGGAAACTTCTTAAATGATAAATGGAGTGTTTTCTTAGAAAAAGTGCTAGTCATGATAATACATGTGGATATATCTCTTGAATATATGTAACTAAGGGTAACAAACATGAAAACATTATACCAAGACAGACTTAATCAGGAACTAGTGTTGCCTTTATTAATACCTTGTTGGACACTCCTAAAGGATATGATATGGAAATTCCAAAACTCTTTACAAACCATCATGAATGATATATATATATATATATGATGAATAATAATGAATTAGGATGAAAAAATGGTGACATATACCTAAAATAATATTCATGTTTTTCTGTCCTATATATGATATTTCATAATATAATGGGCCGGACCTCTCTGGCCCATTCCTTTGTCGGAAAGAAGGTAATGACGTGTTCTGGAGGGTAGAATGGACTTTTTCTACACTTTTCAGAATTTTGTTACTACACGTCGTGTAGTATGAGTACACGTCGTGTACCACCTTGCCGAGTATACCCCATGTTGAAGCTATGTCCATGCTGCGTGAAATAAATAAGTACATGCCATGTACCCCTTCCTACACGCTGTGTAGTTTCTCCCGACGTATGCGTGACCCTCAAACCGTGTGTCGACCAGTCAACGACTGTGTTCCGTGTTGAAGTTGTGTCATTGCCACTTGAAATAAATAAGTACATTCCATGTAGCCCATCCTACATGTCGTGTAGTTACTCCCCGCGTACGTGTTACCATCAAACCATGTGTTGACCAGTCAACGACCGTGTGCCGCGTTGAATGCCACGTTGGAAGCTGTTTGGTGACCGTGTGGAATGGCCGAGTGCACACTGTGTACTTGGAAGTACATGATGTGTACTTTAGTTTTTCTCACCAATAAAAGGTTTGGGCCTCTCCTCCTTTTCTGATTATTCCTCACCTCCCCTTTCCTTCGAGCGGATCCCTCCAGAGAAAATCCAAAGCTCCTTTCTTACATAACTTCTTCGTCCGAGCTCTGATTTACGATCCGTCAGCGGAAAAGAGATCGTAACGACGAGGCAGAACTTCTGAGCATGGATATGTTGTTTTCCCTTCGGCCTTTCCTTCCCATTTTCCACCCAATGAGGTTTTTTCCCGGATTTGATAGACGTGACCGATGCCGAATTACGTCATCTAAAGTTGATCTGGGGGAGCGTTGTGATCAGAACCTGTTGAGGTAGGGATCTTACCTTCGTCTCTCAAATTTGTGCATCATGCGAAATGGGTGTCCTCTTGATTTCCTGAGAAATAGTTAAACCAGTTTAATGAAGATAATAACTGGCTTAAATAATGGGGATGGGAAAGTTGTTATGTTTATCTTTGTTTATCCTGTTGTTATCTTGTGAATTGAATAGGCTTGTTCCTACTAAAAATCACGGTCGTTGGGGGTATTTTCTTGTGAAATTAAATGTTTCCCTATCTTTCTATACCGTTTTGTGGATGGAAACATTGTGTAATATGAAAATTGGTTAATCACATAATGTTGTATGATTAAGTGAATATCTGGAACCCTTGTGTGATCACCCCAGTTGAACAAAATGGAATAATGAACAGGTGGGAGTTGGTTTAGTTATGTGGTGTGTGAAAGGGGGGGTGAATCCTGGGTTATTATGAATAGGATGGGTAGAAGGGTTGTGGTAAATGATATTAAAGAGGAAATGATATGGCACGAGCCTTTTTTGTGATAAAGTTTTGTTGATGTGGTTATAGTGGTAGTGGGGCTGTAGTAATGGGTTTTGATATTAAAAAAAAGTGTAAAGTTGATAAATGAACTCTAGGGAACGATATTGAATTAAACATGCGTACAATAAACGGAGATTGATTGATGATAAAAAGGTTAGTTTTTTTTGTTTCTTGTGTACTATCTAACTTGATTTGTGATTGGAAGGGTTTTTACACGAAACACTTGATTTGGTTTGATAATTTCCTAGCAGTTAAGGAACTAATAAACTAATACTTATGAAACATGAATACCATAATGGGTTGGGATTTTTTATTGTATGCATGATTCGTAGTAGTAGTGTTGAGGAACGTGCTCATTTTCTCTATTTAGAAGCCATAGGTTGGGATGTGTGTTTCATATACATATATGTATTTATATCTTTGTGTTTTGTCGCACCCCACCCATGTTGAGCACTTTGTTCCAAACACTCCCATTTCATGGGAGAGGGTTTTTACCCCTTAGTTAATAACTCCTTCCTTCTCCTTCCATAGGTTTTGATGGATTGAGGCGAACTTACACCTAAGACTCTTCGAGTAGGTTTTGTTTGGTGTGATTTTAGCCCAACAATCTTCGGGTAAGTTTACTGTTCCGAAGAACCTTCGGGATGAGGCCCAAGTGTGTTGGGGTGGGGATGTGATTATGGTTTGTAAGGCCCATGTGTGTGAGGGTGGAATTGTGGTTTGTGAGGCCCAGGTGTGTGCGGGCCGGATATGTGTTTTGTGAGGCCCACATGTGTGCAGGTAGGATATGCGGTTTGTGAGGTCCAGGTGTGTGCGGGTGGGATGTGTGGGTTTTGAGGCCCATGTGTGTGCGGATAGGAAGAGTGTGGTAGCGTCGAGATGTTCATCGTTAGGAAGAGCAGCTAACTAGTGGGGGAAAATGGTGTGGGGTACCAAATACTCTTGTTCTTATATACTACTATCTATTGTTTATTGATTTTGGTGAGCGTGGCTGGTGAGGTTGGGTGGATATAATTTCGTGCTAGGTTTTGGTTTCTTCTGTTGTTCTCACGGGACATTAGGATGTCTCGCCACCTATGCACGAGAGATTTAGGTTTCCCCACTGATTATACTGGTATTATCACCCTAACTTTACTTTCAAGTTTCCATGAGGACTTCCAGTGACGTGTGGGACCCTACTAGTCGGGACCGTTGGAGTTGTTATAGTTTGTTGTACTCTTGTTTCTTTTGGTATTGTAATTTTGAGTTTTCTTGTACTTGTACTTTGTTTCAGAATTGTTTAAACATGCATGTGGGATTGGTTTGGGTTTATTTCCATTTACATTTCCCTTTTCTTTTATTGTTTAATTCATTCTATTTCCCGATCTTAAAATAATAAAAAGGGTAATGCCTCCCATATTTGTGAAAATTCATACCCTTGGTGCTAGTCTCCACTCTGGGGCCTACTGGAGGCGGGACTCGGGGGTCATTATCTTCATTTCACCATTTCCAGCTCAGAAGGGGCATCTTTGGTTAGAGGGGGTTGTGACATAATGGTATCAGAGGTGATGGTTGAGAGATAGGATGGAGTCTGGGGTTAAACACAGTAAGGATTTCATGGGATGATAGGACAACTTTTTAAGGTGATCATGGTGCGTGACATAGGCCAGGGAAGACCGGCTAGGACATTGGATTTTAGGTCCACCCGTGATCTGATTCAAGGACTCTGAGCCTACCGAACAACCAATTGAGACTACATTTATTGCAGGGTAGAGACCCTAGGGAAGGTACATGCATCATCATTTCTGTGTTTTACTTGATTTCGGTGTTCTGGAAATGAAAGTGAAATAAAGTGATAAAATTAAACCTTGATAAATTTTCCTTGCTACTATGGATTTAGCATTCTTCGTTTACCATACAACTATGGCACCTGAACATCAACAAAGAAGTAGGGGAGCTAGGCATGGATAGTTACACACAACAGAGTTGATTGCTCCGGCAGGACCAGAGGTGGTGCAAGGTACGATTTGTTTGTTCAACACTCTTGTTTCTGCTTTGTTCGATTTGGGAGATTCACACTCATTTGTTGCACCCGGTCTAGCCCATCCATTGGGTCTAGACGTAAATAGACTTTTCGTACCACTGGTGCTGAGTACACCAGTTAGAGGTCAGACCAGTATATCATGTGTTTTCCGGGGATATGGGCTAACGTTGGGACCACATCGATTTAGTGGGGATCTTCTTTTTCTACATATGCAGCCATGCGATGTCATCCTAGGAATCAAATTGTTGTTTTTTGTTAGTGCCATTATCAACTACTTCCGAAGAAGAGTTGTGTTCTCCAATGTGGATGGGCAGTGTGTCTATTTTGTTGGCGAGAGTAGATATTATGTGGGAAACCGGTATGTGAATCCTCTCCTTTCCTTGTTAGGCGGGTTATCAGTGGTTTCAGCTGATACAGAGAAGATGGATTTTCTAGAGGTTTTTGGGGAGTTCCTCGATGATTTTCCTGAGGAGGTTGTGACTCAACCCCCCCCCCCCGATATGACGTTGAGTTCGGGATAGACTTATAGCCTGATGCCCATCCGATTTCCATGGAACCTTTGGAGTTGTAGGATTGCATATTTATATTGACGATCTGAGGGAGAAGGGTTTTGTTCGACCCAGCTTGTCACCCTAGGGTGCTCCAGTTTTGTTCGTGAAAAAGGCAGATGGTGGTATCAGGTTATGCATAGACTACTGAAAGTTGAATCCGGTAACGGTCAAGAACCATTACCCCCTTCCAAGGACGGATAATCTATTCGACCAGCTAAGGGGAGCAGGATGGTTTTATAGGATTGATCTAGGATCTGGATATCATCAGCTGAGGGTAAAGGAAAGTGACATCTCGAAGATGGATTTCAGGTGTTGGTAAGGGAACTTCAAGTTTGTAGTGATGCCATTTAGAGTTTCGAAAGCACAAACCGTGTTCATGGATCTTATGAACTTTGTCATCCGAGAGTTTATGGACCGGTTCGTTGTTTTGTTCATCGATGACATCCAGATCTAGTCATGATCATAGGAGGAGCACGTTGAGCATCTCAGGGTAGTCTTGGAAGTCCTTCGACACCACCAGCTTTATGGGAAATTGACGAAGTGTAAGTTCTTGACGCAAGAAGTACACATCCTTGGGCACATGGTGTCTCAGCATAGAGTGTCAGTGGACCAGTCGAAGGTGGAGGCAATTGTTTCTTTGGCAGCACCCAAGAGCATGGAAGAGGTTCGTAGTTTCCTAGGGTTGGCATGTTATTACAGGAGGTTCATTTCGGACTTCTCTCGAGTTGCTGCTCCATTGGCAGCTTTGATTAGGAAGGACCAGGTCATTCGATGGAGCGAGCAGTGCCAGAAAGCTTTTGACTACCCGAAGGAGAATTTGGTCAGTGCTACAGTACTCAGGATTCCAGAGGAAGGGTTGTTGTATGAGGTGTTTTGTGATGCTTCTGGCCTTGGTTTTGGGTGCGTACTGATGCAGAAGAAGGGTGTGATCTGTTATGGGTCTAGGCTGTTGTGCCCTCACGAGCGTAACTATGCCACCCATGACCTAGAGCTTCCAGCAGTTGTGTTCTCACTGATGTTTTGGTGACATTACCTCTTTCGAGATGGCATTGTGGTCTTCTAAGATCACAAGAGATTACGTTATATCTTCTCCCAGCGTGACCTAAAAATACGGCAATAGAGATGGGTTGTGTTTCTCCAAGAATATTAAATTGAGATCTCTTACACTGAAGGTAAGGGAATCATTTTGGATGATTCCTTGAGCTGGAAGTCGCATAAGGAATTGGTTCAGGAATCCACTGATGCTTGGAAAGCGATGGGAGAGTTGACTTCCTTGAACATGGATGCCAGGGTAGAGGGAGTTAGAGGCAGTTTTTTTTCAGATGACGGTGCAATCCTCCTTATTGCAGCTGGTGGAAGAGTCTCAGTGGGGAGACTCCGAGGCGGAAGTAATGTGGGATCGTATCGATCATGGAAACACTATAGAATGATGGTTAGAGGACAGCTGACATCAGATGCATTTTCATGGATGTTTATTTGTTCTAGAGGCAATACATGAGGGAGTTACTCCTGAGTTCCATAGCTCAGCCTTGGCGGTACATCCGAGAATTTTAAAAATTTACCGGGGCCTGAGGGAACAAATTTGGTGGCCTAGGGTGAAACAGGGAGTGGCAAAGTTTGGGGTTAAGTTCCTAGTGTGTTAGAAAGTAAAGGCTTAACACCGTGTTCCCAGTGGTTTGTTGCATCCTTTAGATGTCCCCGAATGGAAGTGGGATGACATCTCAATGGACTTCGTCACAGGACTACCCAAAGCTCAGGGTGGTTATGATGCTATCTGGGTAGTGGTGGGTCGACAGATAAAATCAGCTCAGTTCTTAGCAATTAAGGAGTCAGGCCCGGTGAATACCTTAGCACAAAGGTATGTAGACGAGGTGGTGCGTTTTCATGGAGTTTCGAAAACTATCTTCTCAGATCGGGATACTAAGTTTACCTCACGAGTCTGGAGGGGGTTACATCATGCTTTTGGCACCCAGCTACACCTTAGCACTGCTTTCCCCCCCAGACCGATGGGCCGATAGAGTGGACAATTCAGACGTTGGAGGACATGCTGCGAGCATGCGTTCTAGATTTAGGAGGATCATGGGTAAGTCACTTGACTTTAGTATAGTTTTCCTACAACAACAGATTCCACACTAATATTGGCATGGCAACGTTTGAGGCTTTGTATGGAAGACCATGTCGTTCACCCATTTGCTAGGAAGAGGTGGGTGAGACAGGTGCTCTTGGGCCAGAGGTAGTACAGAGCACCACAAAGAAAGTCCAGCTTGTGCGTGAGAGGAAGAAAGCGGCTTAGGCCTAACAAAAGTCTTATGTTGATCGTCGGAGGAGGCCATTGGAGTTCGAGGTGGGAGATCATGTGTTCTTGAAGGATTTACGTCGATAGGGGACGCAAAGGTTTGGGAAGTGGATTAAGCTCTCCCCTGGGTTCATTGGACCTTTCTAAGTGCTGAGGCGAGTCGGCAAGGTGGCATATCAGCTGGCCCTGCCACCTCAGTTAGAGAAGGTTCATGATGTCTTCCACATCTCTCAGCTTCGTCGGTACTTACATGACGACTCTCACGTTATCGACTGAGGAGAGTTATCTATGGGGGATGATGCGACATTCGAGGAACGACTAGCCAGAATCGAGGATCGTGAAGAGAAGGTGATCCATGGATGAACCATCACCTTGGTTAATGTGTTGTGGAGGCATAGAGGCCTCAAGGAGAGCACTTTGGAGTGGGAGACATAGATGCACACTCAGTACCCAGAGTTGTTTTGACTTGTGTTATTATTAGTTCTTCTACGATTTGTTTTGATGTTATACTTTGTACCATTGATATATGGAATGCTTGGCATGTTGGTTGTGAGACGTTATGTTTCCTTGTTCTCTAGAATTGTGTAACATGTCCAGATGTGTGGGGAAAGGGAAAACCTTATCCTTAATCTAGACGAATTAATGCAGATGCGATTGAGCCCGTGCGGGCGAGTTAGTGCCGCCTAGAGTGGATAATATCTCGACATGGTAGAGGGAATTCCCCAAGACATGTTTTCGGGCAATGTGTTGGTTGTATGGTGTTGGGGACAGTGTAAGTTGTAAAAATCCTAATATATGGATGTGGGAAGACCCAATTCTTAATCGAGACACATTAATGAAAATGCTATTAAACCGGTGCAGGCGAGTCAGTGCTGCCTAAAGTGGAAAATATCTTGACATAGGAGAAGGAATTCTTAACACATATGATTAGGGTTGTGGGTTGGGTTCCTGTTATAACGAGATCCCTAAGAGGTATCTTGTTGGGTTCCTCTAGGTTGGTTTTTGAATTATTGGGGACGAGAACGTTTTAAGAGGTATATGGTGTAATGGTCCGGACCTCTCAGGCCCATTCCTTCGTCAAAAACAAGGTTATGAAGTGTTATGGAGGGTAGAATGGACTTTTCCCACACTTTTCAGAATTTTTTGACTACAAGCAGTGTAGTCTGAGTACACACCATGTACCACCTTGCCGAGTATACCCTATGTTGAATCCGTGTCCTTGCCACGTGAAATAAATAAGTACACACTGTGTATCCCACCCTACATGCCGTGTAGTTTCTCCCCGCATACGCATTACCCTCAATCCCTGTGTTGACCAGTCAACAGTCGTGTACTGTGTTGAAGCCATGTCCATGCCGTATGAAATAAATAAGTACATGCCATGTAGCCCATCCTACACGCCGTGTAGTTTCTCTCCGCTTACGCATTACACTCAAACCGTGTGTTGACCGGTCAACGACCATGTGCCGCGTTGAAGGTCGTGTTGGAAGCCGTGTGGCAACCGTGTGGAATGGCTGAGTACATTCCGTGTACTAGGAGGTACACAATGGGTACATTAGTTTTTCTTGCCCTTAATAGGAGGGGGCATCTCCTCATTTTCAAATCATTCATCACCTCCCCTTTCCGTCTAGAGGATCCCTCCCAAGAGACTCCAATGCTCCTATATTCCATAACTTCTTCATCCGAGCTCCGATTTACGATCATTTAGCGGCCACGAGATAGTAACGATGGGGGAGCGTTGTGATAAAAACCTGTTGAGGTAGAGATCTTACCTTCATCTCTCTAATTTGTGCATCATGTGGGATGGGTGTCCTCTTGTATTCATGAGACATAGTTGAACCACTTTAATGAAGATAATAACTGAATTAATGAATGGGGATGGAAATTTTGTTATATTGATCTTTGTTTATCCTATTGTTATGTTGTGAATTGAATAGGCTTATGCCTACTGAAAATCATGGTCGTTGGGGGCCATTGCTTGCGCAATAAAATGTTTCCCTATTTTTCTAGACCGTTTTGTGGATGAATTATTGTGAAATATGGAAATTGGTTCATCACGTAAAGTTGGATGATTAAATGAATATCCAGAACCCTTGTGTGATCACCCCGATTGAACAAAATGTAATAATGAACAGGTGGGTGTTGGTTTGGTTACGTGGTGTGTGAAGGGGGGGTGGGTGAATCCTTGGTTATTAGGAAGAGGATGGGTAGAGGGGCTACGGTAAATGATATTAAAGGGGAAATGATGTGGCCCGAGACTTGTTTTTTGATACAGTTGTGGAGATGTGGTTATAGTGGCAGAAAGGCTGCAGTAATGGGTTGTGATATTAAAAGAAAGTGGAAAGTTATTAAATGAACTATGGGGAAAAATTATTAATTAAATGCGGGAACAATCAATGGGGATTGATTGATGATAAAAAGGTTGGTTTTCTGTTTCTTGTGTACTATCTAACATGATATGTGGTTGACATGTTTTTTCTACAAAACCCTTGATCTGGTTTGATAATTGCCCAGTCGTTTAGGAAGTAATAAACTAATACTGTTTAAACGTGAAAACCTAAATGGGGTTGGGATTGTTTTTTGTATGATTTATTCATAGTAGTAGTGCTGAGGCACGTGCTCAGTTTCTCTGTTTAGAAGTCATAGGTTGGGATTTGTGTTTGGTATACATATATGTATCTGTATCTTTGTGTTTTGTCGCACCCCACCCATGTTGAGCACTTAGTGCCGAACACTCCACATTCATGGGAGAGGGTGTTTTTCCCTTAGTTAGTAGCTCCTTCCTGCTCCTTCATCCATAGGTTTTGATGGCTTGAGGTGACCATACACCTATGACTCTTTAGGTAGTTTTTTTTGGTGTGATTTTAGCCCAAGACTCTTCGGGAGGGTTTATCGTTCCCAAGAACATTCGGGATAAGGACCAGGTGTGTTCGGGCAGGGATGTGATTGTGGTATGTGAGGCCCAGGTGTGTGCGGGCGGGATTGTGGTTTGTGAGGCATAGCTATGTGTGGGCAGGATATGTGGTTCGTGAGGCCCAGTTGTGTGCGAGTGGGATATGTTGTTTGTGAGGACCAGGTGTGTGCGGGAGAGATGTGTGGCTTTTGAGGCCCAGGTGTGTCTGGGTAGGAAGAGTGTGGTAGCGTCAGGACGTTCACTGTTAGGAAGGACAGCTAACTAGTGGGGGAAAATGGTGCGGGGTACCCAATACTCCTGATCTTATATACTACTACATGTTGTTTTGTGCTTTTGGTGAGAGTGGCTGGTGAGGTTGGGTGGATAGAATTCCTTGCTAGGTTTTGGTCTCTTCTGTTGTTCGCACGAGACATTAGGATGTCTCCCACCTGTGCATGAGATCTTTAGGTATCTCTACTGAGTATACATGTATGCTCACCCTAAATTTACTTTCAGGTTTCTAGGAGGACATCCAAGGCCATGCGGGACCCTACAAGTCGGGACTGTTGGAGTTGTTGCAGTTTTCTGTACTATCGTTTCTTTTGGTATTGTACTTTTTTGTTTTCTTCTACTTGTACTTTGTTTCAGAATTTTATAAACATGCATGAGGTATTGGTTTGGGTTTATTTCCATTTACTTGTCCCTTTTCTTTTGGTGATTGACTCATCCTATTTCCCGAAATTAAAATAATAAAAAGGGTAATTCCTCCCACATTTGTGAAAACTCATACACATGGTGTTAGTCGCCACTCCGAGGCCTACTGGAAGCGGGACTCGGGGGTCATTATATCCCGTTGACCATTTCCACCTCAGAAGGGGAATCATTGATGGGAGGGGGTCGTGACACATTATTATGTGTTATTAACTGTGATAATTTTTTCACACATGGTGATTTCTGGCATTCGTCAATGGAGGGAACCAGAAAGAACTATATTGATGTTGAATGTTTCATAAAAATTGTTGATGTGTAGTAAAATTGGATGATCATTGTAGTTAATGATTTTGTGATCATTCCTAATCTGTTTTCATGGAATGTTATTAACTATATATACCTTGATCAAGTGTCAGACATAATATGTAGATTAGGAAAGTGTTATCAATGAATTCATCTAATTGTGACCAAGGAGGAAGGATGAATAATTTTCCTTTTTTGTGATAATGCGAGAATAAACACCCAAGTTGATATGTTAGAGGAACAAGAAGATGTTTTGAATGTATAAAATTAGGTCACAAATCATCAAACTACAAAAGGTAATATGAAAAGTAAATTTTATACAATGGATTAGAATAATTTCCTACCTAAGTTATCATCAACTGTTTTTGTCTTTAAATATGTAATGTTTGGGCATTATTCTAATTAATGTACTATATAGAAATATCATGACGATAATCCGCAATGTGGTGTGATTAATGGTTATATTTTTGATTGTGAAGAGAGTAAAAATGAATTAATATATGAAATAAGTATTATTGAATAATATTTGTAATCCTCGTTAATTTCTTTTGTATTTGGTGTGATGATTGAAATTTTAATAAATTTTAATTCAAGTATTATTTTATGTGAACCATGATGTATGTAAGGTTTGACTTGAAAAGTCTTTCTTTTATAAATTTGAAGAAAAACGATACTGATTATTGAGAAAATTGATTTAATGGAAAGGTTACATTTAAATAAGGTAAACCCTAATATTTTCATTCTTTTGAAAAATTGTGTTTTGTTTGAATAAATAGATTTTGTATAAGAATAAAGTACTTATTACCCTGAAAATAGATTAATGATTTATTGAAAACGTGATTTATGCTATTAGGGATAGTTTTTATGGTATTTTTTTATTTAATGAATATATCCAATAATAATTGGAATACAGAAGAAAGCTTGTTTTCCAAATTAATTTTTGGTAATTAATGGTATTACCATGTTACAAGAGAATACATGATGATTAAATAAAACTATTTGGTATGTGATAACAAAGAGCTACATTTTGATATACGAGTATCAATGTTAGGTGATTTTTATTCAATTATTGAAATTATTTATAATTTATTGATTTTTTCATCCTTACTAAAGGATACGAGGTTAACAATTTATTGAAAGTATTAAGTCAATCTTTGGATGAGGATTTAGATATAAATATTTTATCACTCTATATGATAATTTGTGCATATTGGTTAACCATTTAATTCCATTTTTATATGATGATAATGAAATATATATGAGATGACTTATCATTCTATATACGAATAATCTATTCCATTAGTTCTTCATGAATGAAAAATGAACCTTAATTTGTTGCATTATGAGACAGAGTGGTAGTCAATCAAGGAAAAAAAATAGATGATTCTAATCTTATGAAATAAATACATATAATGTATGTATATTTCATACTTTTTTATAAATATAGAAATATAATCACTTAAATATTCTAAAGGGATATTGAAATAAAATGTTACCATAATACATTCCTTTATCTTGAACATGTGGTCTTATAAGTCATTACAAATTTATTGTTATGAGGCACTTAAAAATCCATTGATCACCCAATTTATTTTAATCAGTGATCATTATACATCACTCAATAACTATTTATGTTGTTATTAAACTTCAAAATCATCACATTCTACCTATGATCTTGTATATGGAAACCTATTTACGTGTTTTATTGGGTAACCGTTATATTTCCAAAATTATTTATTTAAAGGATGTTCTATTATTCATTCTTTGATTTTTTTTCATTTAGAGGAACATTCATGTATTGAACCTTCTATATACCAGATGAATTTCATGGGATAAATTCATTATAAGAGAGGAACAATGTAACACCCCTATTTTATATTAATTATTATTTTTTGAATTAATTTGAATTCATTGACAGCTTACTTTTCATTTTACACCATGTTATTATTTTTATCTAAGAAACACCTAGTTATGATTGAGGAACCTGAAAATATGAGTTTTTTTGAGTTATATACTATACTAATGTTGTATTTTGTAACAAATAGTTCCATATTTTCTCGAAGCATTGTTTACATGAAAGAAAGAGTTTTTTTCAAATAACTATATAGCATTAATATTATTATTTAATACAATATTTGTCACACAGCCATTGGAATATAGGGTATGAATAATATTAACTATATTATTAAAATATTATTTTCACATGTTTGCATAATGAATTATTTGGTTACGCATTAATTAAAAATAATAGTAGGAACTAATTTACAATAAATAATTTTATTTTCTAAAAAACTATTTTTCTCTGCACAAAAATGTTTTCTGTCAACAAATTAAACAATTAAAGTTTGATGAAAGAGTTTAATGTAACATATATATATATATATGTATTTTAAATTAATTATTTATCATTTATATTATGATTCTTTCGTACAAGAGAAAAGAATAAATTCAATTCTACATATAAAAATGAATTTTTATATGTTGTTGTTTTATACCCTTTTAATGGAAAATTTAATTGAAAACTAAATTTTTAACTTTTATATATTATATTTGAAAAAAAAGGAAATTTTTAAAAAATTAAATTCAAAATTATGTTTTAGTGATTTTTTTATTTTTTATGAGAAGTTTCATTTTTTGATGAATAACATCAAATACTAAATTAAAATTGAAAACTGAATTTTCCTAAACATAACTTATAATGTTAAATTATAATTTTAATTGGATTAAAACAACGATTAGTTAATCTAGACATATATTAATCGAATTTATATCATTCTAATCAATTTTCCGTTGACATTGGATATAAAAACAATCCAATCTTTTTAACATTTTCTCATTATAAACCAGTTTTTTTGTCATGTTTGTGAGATTAATTTAAAATTAATTTTTTCCACTTCTATGTTTTTAATTTGATAAAATAGAATAGATATATATACATATATAATAATTTATTATTTATAATAAGTGAAAAATATTTTTTACCATACTGATTACTGGAACAGTTAAAATAATCACAACTTTTAAGAGAAGATTGAGTTTTCAAATGGATAAAACATTAAACAGAAGGACAACATGACATATAAATTTATAAAAAACACATTTTATAGAATTATTTATAACATATACCATATTTTATAAAAATTAATTCATTATGGGAGGATAATGATGTAAGGGAGAGATCCCAATAGTGTATGCATTTTGGGATTTACAAGAATACCACTCCTCCATTTGAAAATGAAATTTAATCTCCCCACAACTTCACATCTCTCAATCAATTTGGATACAAAATATCTATCCAAATCACATCCAAAAATTCATCCTCTAAAAAAATAAAAATATAATTAGGCATAATGCAATTCTAATATTTCTATTGTTGAAAATTCAAAGGAGTTACCCAAAGAAAATGTATCCTTCACCATTTCCCATTTTTGTTTTGTTTCCTTATAGAACACATTAGATTTTTTTTATTCCATGAATATATAATAAACTCAGTATCCTAAATATATTTATATTGATATGTTATGGTCATGACCTACAATATTACACACATCCATCGAATGGTATACACAATCATCGTCTGTCTGTATAGTGGACTAATAATGCGTGAACAAATTTGGTTAGTTCTTCCATTACCACCTCCCAAGGATGGAAGAAATCATTAAAATGATTTTTATTTTAAATATATACATAGGATATTTTTTATGTTTTTATGATTCTTTAATAATTATATAACACAAAACTTCAGGATTTTCATTTTGGGATAGTATGATAAATTCGTTCGTTTATATGGTGGAATACAATCTCGTGAAGCGATGTGTTTCATTTACGTATTATATAGGATGTCTTAATGATTGTTTTAATATAAATATGATATATATATATATATATATATACGATAATATTTATAATCTAATTATAATATATATCATTTATATTTAATTAATTTAATATTGCAATAATATGGAAACATCATCCATGCATACGTGAGACCTACTATCTATATGATTAATGTATTTCATTTAATATTTCAATATTTTATAGATTATTATAAAAATATATTCTTAATATATATGATATTCATACCATGAGTTAAAAAATTAAATTTATCAAATCCTGATCAACGTTATAGGAACAAAAATAACAAGTCAGAATGTATACAAAAAACAATGCTATTATTAACCAAAACATAAATTTAACATATAATTGTTAATAAACTATTAATATAAATTCAAAATAAAATAAGATGTGATAATAAATGGTTGAATATGGATATATTTTATATTTATAATAATCTTATATATATATTATACATGAGTTTTTAAAGTTCATAAAGGATGTCATGAGTAATTTAAGGGGATTTCAAGTATCACATTAATTACTAAAATACTTATGCAATATTCACCACTCAATTATATTGTGTAGTTTATTTAATTTTATATGAAATTTTATATCATGAATTTTATTTTTTTAATAAAATGAAATGTTTCAACTGATTTTATTCATTATTTTATATCTTGATTCAAAAGATACTCAAGTTGCATGGGATTTTAGTCTAATATTAAACCTTTATGTGGAAAATGATATATTCACCACCAATTTCATTTATGTGTTGTGAATAATTCCCATATATATAATTTATGATTATTATAATAAGAATTAATTGTAAATAAAAATCTATTTAAGTATCTCACATTCATGGGGTTTACAGTTCAATCTTTACTAAAACGGGAATAAGCTTTTTGTCTCAATTTTCCTTCTCAAAGACATACATTTTGTTATGAACCTATATTCATTCATGTGGGGTATATATATACCATTTCACCTGTTATGTCTGGGTTTTTTTTCATCCTAATGATATTTTATATTTTTTTATTTCATTAATTCATGGGGTATATGATTCAATGTTACTAAAGTGGAAATATTTTATTTTTAAAATCTCATTATTTATCTTTTTTTATAACACATCGATTATTGAAATTTTACGACACATATCACAAGAATTTTAAAACGCTAGTCTTTTCTTGAGATGTTTTAGGCTTATTTTGTAGGAACCCTTTTTTCTTTGTGTTTATTACATTTCACCTGAGATTTAATTTGGGGTGTGTTTTGGTGAAATTTTTGATAAAAATGATATAAAAATTGTTTTTCACAGTTGGCACACAGTTTTACCTAACCATATTCCCAAGTCTAGATAAATATCAAACCCTGGAAAGAGATTTTTTTAGGGTTGGTGCACAGTTTGAAAAAAAATATCCCTTTAAATGAGAAATCATGCACCCCATATAAGAGGTTCTTGGTTAAGGATCACAGTTAGGGGAAACGATGCTCCCTAAGAAGAAAACGATGCATGAGTTTCTAATACACCCGAAAATTAATATCCAAATTTCTTGATACACCATTTAAATCCCAAATCAACATTCATTTGACCCTATTTTGTCATTCTTGATTTTGGGGCCCTCTAGATATATTCAAAGCCATTCCAACCTTCTTTCTTCAGGATATATCGCCATTATTGAAGACATGAACCCCTCCCGATAAGAGGATCTCATCCTGTTTAGTTTCCCTTCCATTTTCCATTCTTCTTCTATACTTTAAAGGTTGTTCTTCCCTATTTTTGGTTGGATCTCGATCTATTTTTGGATCTAGATCTAGGGATCAGGGATCTAGATATAGTATCAAGGGATCATGATTTTTTCAAAATTAGATTTTTTTTACATTTAGATCTCATGTTATTCCATTATTTTGTTCAAATTGGGGTTTTCCAATTGGCAATCGTTCATCAAAAAATTGGGTTAGGGGGTCAATAATTAAAATCCCAATGTATTGATTTAAATTACGTGTTTCTAATTTTGTAATTTCTATAATATAATTATAAATTGAGTTCCTGGATGAATTAATTAATTTAGAGAATTGCTTAATTGAGGAGATCTGAAATTAGGGATTTTGGAACTATAGATTTATATAACTAATTAATGAATTAATTATGAGATATTTATATTATATATTTATATTATTAATTTTACATTTAATTATGAGATATTTAGATTTTTAATTTGAGATTATTATTTCTAGAATTAATTATGAGATACTCAGATTTTGGATTTGAATAATTAATTGAGGAATTAATTATGATATATTTATATTTGAATATTTAGATCATTAGGTATATGATTAATTATGAGAAATTTATATTGTTGATTTCAATAATCATTTATAAAATTATGTATGAGATATTGAGTTTTTTTATTTGAATAACTAATTGTATATTTAGTAATGTGATATTAAGATTATTTATTTGAATAATTAATTGTTTAATTAATAATGTGATACTAATATTTAAGAATTGATATAAATAGTAATTATATTAATCATGGGATATTTAATTGGAATATGTTGATGAATTAATTAATTAATTAATTAATGGTAATTATTGTCTTAATTAATTATAAAATTAATTAATGGGAAATATAAGATTGACTAAGTAATTAATTACTAATGAAATTTATGTAGATAATTATTTGTTGAATTAAATATGTTCTTATAAATCGTAACATGAAAATTTAGTTGTGAAATTTTCAATTTTAACATGTTCAATCAATTTTGAAATTATGAATGGTAACATGGTCATTGAATTATTAAATTAATAAAGGAAACATAGTCTATCAACTATGACATATTTAATTGTAACATGGCCATTCAAATTTGAAATTATGAATTGTAACATGGTTATTAAAATGCGAAATTATGAATGATAACATGGTCATCCAATTGTGAAATTTTGATCGGTAACATGGTCATTCAATTGGGAAATTATTAATTGCATCATGGTCATTAAATTATGAAATTATGAATAGTAACATGATCATTGAAATATAATATTATGAATGGTAACATGGCCATTTAGTGGTGAAATTATGAATGGTGACATGGTCATTCAATTGTGTGATATTGAATTGTATCATGGGTATTCATGTCTAAAATATGTACGGTAACATGTGAATTTAAGTATAAATTATATAAAGGTATTAATGGAATTCTGTGGTATGATATCCCTTAGTAATAGTTCAATCTCTGGCATGGGCCCAAGCAAGTATTTAGATAACAATGTTCATGGGAACCTGAGGGTTTACGGGGTTAAATAAAGATTAATTGATAATGAGATGATTGTTTACTTATTAATTGTATTTATTTATTTATATAAATAAATTCACTATATTTTAATTTATATTTGTTTTTATACCATTAGAGGAAGCCTACTTAGTTGTACACAGATCTTACTTACAATACCACATCAGTACCTGAGTATAATTCAGGGTTGTAGGATATGATAAGGGAAATTACCTAGTTTTGGAAGGATGAGTTGGGATTAAGAATGTGTGAGGGAACCATATATGTTTTAAGAACCACATGTGGAGTTCTCAATGTCTATATTTTGTGTTTCATTTTAAGACACGGAACATAGTTAATCATGTCATATCTTATGTTAGTTTTGATTTAGTATTCCCGGTTATGGTCATCTTGTGATAATATTGTTGGCTTGGTTATCAATATTGGTAAATTTTTTATTTTTAATTTATTTATACTGGTGATTTATTCTAATAAAGAGGGTATAATGTCCCCATGAATTATATTAAAACACGAAGATATTTGGAAGCCTCTAGTATACGGGGAGGAGGCCATGAAGTCATGTGACTTTCCTGCTCAAGGCAATAACATGTGACTGATAGGTTGGGACATTAATGAGAGGTATCAAATGATTCTTATTTTCTTTTTCCATTTATATACTATTTAGGAATGGTATATAAAGGAATATAAATAGGGGGCCCCTGATTATGAGCTTATGCATTGGAGTAAATTACCCATGTATGAGGGAGAACAAAATTTCCCATTGTTGGATTTTTCTTATTATTATTTGTTTTTATAGTTGAATGTTATTTCCCCTCATCTATGAATTCTCGGTCAAACACCTCATCAAACTTCATTAATCAATAGTTGTCGATTTGAGAAACATAAATAATGGAAATGTTTTTACAATTTGATTAACCCTGAACTAGGTGTAGGATGGTTAAGGGTAATATTAGCATCTTTGTTATGACCACAAGGATGTGTTTGGTTAAAATACATGTTATAAGCTTCTTTTGTATCTCTTAAATGTTTTAACATGTGTTATGTTTAGTAATGATTGAATTGGGGATTATAGAGATATTCCTTAATGAATAAATTTTTTGATAGGACAACACGAGGATATGGATTGGGATGATCTACCAATAGTAGAACATAAGTCATTAGTAGTGCCAGGTGAGGAATCAGGGGAGAAGTTCAGGAGATCATTGCATGGTTTATACAATCCATTGAAAAATACCCAAATCAGGTTTTGAGGAAAATGTCCGACTAGACGTGTGGGTTCTTGTTGTAGCACAATTTGACTTTTACTAGAGAGGGTGGTACATAGGGAGATGAGTTCTATATTTAGTCCACCTAGAGTATACATTACCATTTGGAGACACTAGTTTAGTAGATGGTCAAGATGTCCAATTATAGGTTATGAGGATCAATGAAGCACTACTGGGATGTTCATGCTCGGATTTCACAATACAATGGCATGTTATGGAAGGAATTCATGGAGATGTTCTTGGATAACATTTACCCAATGATAGTAATGATGGAGAGAGCTGATGAGTTCATGAGGTTGACTCAATGGAGTATGTTGGTGATGAATTATACTTGAAACATTACAGACATGAAATGATTTTATATAGAATGGGTAAAGGATTCAACACCCATTTTTTTGAATTTTTTTAATTGGAATAAATGAGATATTAAGTCCCAAGTTAACCTTTTTTTGGTTAATGATGTTTGATGAGGTTTTGGACCAGGAATTCAAAGATGAGGGGAAACTAAGAGACGCTTTCGATGCCGGAAAGGTTGTTTCTACAATTCAATGAAGAGTTAAATATTTCAATAGCTTGATGCATCATGAATAGTGTGTTAGTCGAACGAATATAATGAAGAGTGGCTAGGGGGAAGGGTCAGTATCACATGACATTAAGTATATTACATTCCTCTAGTACAGAAGATAGTTAAACTATCATAGATACTTTCCATGACAACCAGTAGAGTATAGTTATTGTCATATGATGGGACATATAAATAAGTAATGCAGGACCTAGTGACATATAGTCAGTGAGGGTGTATCTAGGTAGAATCATAGTATATGAAGAGAATATTTTACATTATATCAGGATAAAAGATGTTGTTCTACTAGCTGTGGTGGTAGAGTTAGTTGATGTGGACCATTTGAGAAAGATTTCCCATACCATTAGGGTGGTGTAGCTCAAAGCAGTCAGACTACATCACCTGGAAAACAAGAAGGATTATTTCATGTAGTGAAGATTACACTTGTTGATATTGAGATGTAGTATTCTTATAGATTATAAATTATATAGTAATTCGTTTGATAGTATTTCCTCTCATTTCATTATTTATGCACAAAATATTAATGGTTTGAACATGGTGGTGGATTTTATGAGTGATGTTTTTATGATAGAAACACCACTAGGAACACGGTTGAGCCACATAAATTAATGAAAAATATTTTCTCCTGAGGATGGAGAGTATCACATTTTATGGGATCTTTACATCCTTGAAATGATGGGTTTTCGAACTAGTTTTTGGTATGTATTTCTTAGTAGAATCCCGAGACCTCAAATATTGTTACAACATCAGATTGACCTGTACATATACCAAGTGTGATTGAATTATTCAATGTGGATAGTGGGATATCCAAGTAGGCTGATCAAGTATGATTACATAGCAAATGAGAGATCTCACTGCTCAAGTTTCTAGTCTATTTCTGGATGATGAATAGGTAATATAATATTTTTTCTACCTGTAGTGGAAAAATTTCAGGATCTGTTTCCTAAAAAATTATTAGTGTTGCCACCTAAGAGAAATTTTGAATTTAGTATCAAGCACATGTTGTGGGAAGATCCAGTTTCAATTCCATCGTATATAATGGAACTAGAAGTTCTTCAAGAGATTAGGAAATAGTTGGAAGAGTTATAGAATAAGGTATTTACCTATCTAATAATGTCTCCTTGGGATTCAATAGTATTTTGTAGCTATGAAGGCCAACAACAATATACACTTATGTGTTGATTATCTCAAGATGAATCAGATGATAGTGACGAACCAGTGTCCTCTTCCATTAATCGATGATATTTTTTACCATTTGGGAGGATATTTTTTTTTCTTTTTTTAGATTTAATTTAGATTAGTGTATCATTAATTGGGGTTTTTGAATTTTTATATACCGTGATATGATTTTATAAATAGGTATTTCCATTTTGAGTTCCCCATAATGCATTTTTGGTTAACAAACATAGTAGTAATGTTCACAACCTTGATGAATGTAATTTGTAATCTGTACCTTGATAAGTTTTCAGTTGTGTTTGTGGATGAAATTTTGGTGTACTCCAAGATTTATGGTGATCATGACCAAAATTATAACATCCTTTATAGTACACTGAGATAGTATAATCAATATTCCATGATAACTAAGTGCCAATTTTAGATTGATAATGTACACTTCTTGGTCCACATCATCTCACAGTAAGGTCTGTTAGTAGAACACAAAAGGATCAGTATGTGGTTTCATGGGATCATCCTAAGAATGTGCTATATATCTACAAAATTATCAGGTTGGATTGTTATGATATAATATTCATACATGAATTTTCTTATTCTATAGAACTGATTTCATGTTTGAAAAAAAATGGAATAATATTTTAATGTTCAAGAGAATGTGAGTATTCTTTGTAGGAGATCATTGAGTGTTTGAAATTTTCATCGATCATGATTGGACCCTAGCAATCTGAGTAGTATACAATGTATTGTGACACTCATAAAAAATTTCATGGAGTACTTTTTATGTTGGGAGACCTTGTATTGTCATATGGTACTCCATATTTGTGGCCACATTAATTGAACTACCCAACACATTATATCGAGCTGGAATTTGATTTTTAGGATTTGTTGTGTTGACAACACAATAGTATTGTTGAGATGTTTATTTTTCACATGGGTCATAATAGATTAATGTACATCTTCTCCAAATGAGATTTTAATTAATTCTAGAAGATAAGGGTTGAGTATATGATGTCATTTTATTTTGACCTAGAATATATTCCCAGAAAGGGAAACAGTGTGGATGATGCTTTGAGATTGAAAAA
Source organism: Viscum album (assembly GCA_963277665.1). Taxonomy (NCBI): domain Eukaryota; kingdom Viridiplantae; phylum Streptophyta; class Magnoliopsida; order Santalales; family Viscaceae; genus Viscum; species Viscum album. The sequence goes on along the minus strand of OY728127.1, from coordinate 420,274,670 downwards.
TCAAACACATGAGGTTACAGAGTCCTGTCTTGAGTCAATGATGATGTGTGTACTCGAGGAATTTCACATTGTGGTCCAAGAGAGTTTGGATAAGATGAATCTTGTAATAGTTTCAAAGTAGTATATTCTTTTGATACAGATCAGGGATAGGGAGTATGAGGGTCCAGAGTGATGGACCTTAATAGAAGGCCTTGAAGGTGGGGATAAACCATTAGATTGGTCCACAGATGGGGATGTGATCATCTATGTCAGGAATCAGGTTTTAGTGCTAATGAGAATGTGGGAGGATCTGATGCATGAGTTTCATACCAAATATTTGGTTGTACATCCATGTGTGATCAAAATTTATTATGACCTATGTAGATAGTTATGGTTTCATAACATAAAAAATAAGACACAAAGATTTGTGAAAAGATGCTAAACCTGTCAGTAGATGAAGGATGAGAATAAAATTCATGGTGGTTAGTTTTAGACATTGACTGTTGCAAAATTTTAGTTGGACGATGTTACTATGGAGATTTTGGTGGGTCATCTGTGGATGCCAAAAATAATTGCACTATCTGAGTGGTTGTGGGAAAACTAATGAAGGTAGAACATTTCATACTTATACAAGAAACATTCTCAATAGAGTAGCTGAGAGAGTTGTATGTTCAAGAGATTGTCCATCATTACAGGGTTCCAAATAATATTATTTCAAACTGGGACATGAACATTAATTATCACTTATAATAGTGTTTGGAAATGTTACATGGTTCATAGGTTTTGATGAGTACATCTTTCATCATATAAACAAATGGGTAGTTAGATCTTACTATACAGGAGATTGAGTATATATTGCGATAATATGTTCTCTACTTCAGTGGGTTTTAGGAGGAGAAATCAGATTACGTTAATTTTTCCTCTAAAAATATTTACCATGGAACTATTATGATGGTACCATATGAGTCTATTTATGGTAGGACATACATATTAACATTAAAATTGATGAAGGCTGGTGAGTTAGAGTTGTTGGGACAAGGTCTCATGAAGTTTACGTCAGATCAAATTCTGCTTATTCAAAAACATTTTTATATGGATCAGATAAGAGATAATTTTTATGCCAATATATGTCGATGACCCCAAGAGGATACATAGTGTGATCATGTATTCCATTAGGTGTCATATAGATTGGTTCACCACATGATAGAGAGACATGTCAAATGGAACCCAGTTTCATCGGATTGTTTTTGGTAGTGGAGAGAATTGGGAAGATGGTTTAATGATTGGATCCTCCATATAGATACTATGATTAGCTTGATGATTTACCTATATAAGTACTATGTCATTATAACCCCAACCCTTATAATGTGATTAATTTTGATGATGTTGATATTGAGATAATTGCATCCTTTGAGGAGAATTTGGTATGTCTATTGGATCAATGTTAAAAAGTATTTATTAGAATAAATATTTCAATTAATTGTGTATTATAGAAACAAGGCCTTGTTCAAGTTGATACCTGGGTAATAAAAGTGGATATGAGGTCATAGTGGTGCAATAATTTTTTACTTGAAATCTTTGAGAAGATTAGGATTACAACTCGAGGATGATCAATTATAAGATAGGAATATTGGAAAACCCTAGCCTTGTATTGAGATGTCTCGTGAATTTTGATACGTAATATTTTCCTTATATTGAGTATTTTTCTATAAGTATTTTCTTTGGGTCAATTTTTTTTAAAAAAAATAGACGAAATAGGGTAGTGCATGGTTGGGGCATGGTTTTCTCTAACCGTGCGCCTTGGCCCCGATAACCATGCATTGTTGGAAAGTGATTTTTTTCATGGAAAACATATTGTATGAAAAATTTTGGATAGAAAAAATAGAGAAACTATGCACCACATTGATATAGACGCATAGTTAAGTCACATGATTAGTTGAAACTATGCTTGTTGAGTTGCAAACTGTGCGTCAGTTTTTAATTCACCTGAAAATTTGTTATAAAATTTTTAGATCACCTGATATCATTGAAAATTGACCCCCATCTGATCCTTACATTTATATCATGATTTTATATCACATATGACTGATCATAATCCATTATGACCTTATTTATTTATCATTTGATGCCTGAATTGCATATAAGCATGCCTCATAGTATGAAGAACTATTCATATGTAGTTTCACATCTCATTATTTTTCATATTCCTTCCATTGATAGTAGTTCTTAAATATTTTTGGATAGATCTAGATCTATTATTGGATATATATCTCATAATTTTTGATCTAGATCAAGAATTATTAGATCTTGATTTTTGAAATCTTGTGTTTAGGTTTTTGATCTGCATCTCATGCTTTGCCGTTATTTTGTTAAAATTGGTGTTTTCAATTAGGTGATAGTTTTTCAATGAATTGAGGTAGGTGGTATATAATTTAAATAAAATATTTTTATTTAAATTACATGTATGTAATTTTGGAACCTATAATAGATAATTATAAATTGTGTTCTTGATTGAATTAGTTAATTTTATGAATTAGTTAACTGATGAGATGGGAAAATGTGGATGTAGGGACTATAGATTTTGGTAACTAATTGTTGAATTAATTATGAGATATTGATAGTATATATTAATATAATTAATTTTTTAATTAGTAAAGTTATATTTAGATTTTTTATTTGAAAAATTTTAATGTCGAATTAATTATGAGATATGGATATTGTTTGTTTGAATAATTATTTGTGGAAATAATTAAGAGATTTTGTGATTGGAGAATTAAGATAATTAATTATATAATTACTCATAATATATTTATAATGTTTTTTTGAATAACTAATTTTAAAATTAATTATGAGTTATCGATATTGTTGATTTGAATAATTAGTTGTGTAATTAATTTTGAGATATTAGTTTTTGGGAATTGAGATAATTAATTATGGAATTAATTATGGGATAATGAATTAGTGTATGTAGATTAATTAATTGATGAATTAATTCATGGAAGTTATGTGATTAATTAATTTTGAAATTAATTTATTTATAATTATAGTATTAAGTAATTGTTAAATTAATAATGAAATTTATTTAGATTATTAATTATTGAATTAATTATATGCCTATGAATGGTAACATATTAATTCAATTGTGAAATTATGAATGGAATCATAGTCATTATATTTTGGAATTATAAATGGTAACATGGTTATTGGATTGGGAAATTATTAATGATAGAGTGGTCATTCAATTATGACATTATGAATGGTAACATGGTCATTAAAATGTGATATTTTTAATAGAAACATGTTCATTCAATTATGATATTATAAATTTGTACATGTCCATTCAATTATGAAATTATTAATGGTAACATGGTCATTAAATATTGAAATTATGAATGGTAACATGGTCATTCCATTATGAAATTATGTATGGTAACATGTTCATTAAAAAACGAAATTATAAATAGGAAAAGAGTCATTCAATTTTGAAATTATGAATGGTAACATGGTCATTCAATTGTGAGACAATGAATGGTAACATGAGAAATCAAGTCTAAAATCGAAATGGTTACATAGGAATTTGAGTATGAATTACAGACCGGTAAAAACCCAATTATAAGTTTTTATATTCCTTGACAATAGTTATTAATATTTCATTGGACAGTGAATGTATTGAGATATAGGTTTCCATGGGAATGTGGGGTTATGTAGTTAAATAAATATTAATTCATAATGTAATAACTATTTACATTTTCATTGTAATTCCTTCATTAATCAATAGAATAAACTATTATTGATGGGATATTGTATTATAAATCATTGGTGGAGGAATATTGAGTTGTACTCACATCCTACTCTGGATATCTGATCGGTAAATTAATATATTTCATATTTTAAGGATTGGATAATGAAAATGGATCAATGTTAGATGACATAGTTGGGATGGAGAAAGAATGAGAGAACCATACATGGTTTGGGAAGTGTGTGGGATTTTTTCGTGTGTTTAAATTTGCATTACATTTTTACACATGGAATATAATTTAGCATGGAATATCTACTTTTATTTTTGATATATTATTTCCAGTTTTGGTCATCTTATGATAATAGTATTGTCCGGGTTAAGAATATATGTCATTTTTATTGTTTATTAATTCATACAGTTGTTTTATTATGATAAAGTGCGTATTGTTTCCCCATCAATAATATTATACCCTCGATTATAGTTGAAGGACTATGGTGTATAGATATTTGTACATGAGGATATATAATAGATTGGGGCGGGGCACCATTGTGTGGTACTCAGGTCGGGACATTACAAGAATAATCATGAATTTTCACAATATATGTGTATTCCATATATATTAAAGTAATTATATCATTTATCCACTCATTAGTACATATGAAAATTTAGAAAAAAATAAGAAAATAATACATTATCTCCCAATTAAGTCAAACAAATTATTAAATAAATAGTTTTCTAAAAATGTTAATTTTTTTTAAAATTTACTTTTATTATAATTTCCATTGAAATTGATTCTAATAATTATTTATTTTCTAAAAACTGTATAAAATGGTTCTCAATGTATTCTTTATGATTTTTAAGGTTATTTTCAATGAAAATGGCTTTCACATTTTTTTATGTTTTAATAATAGTTTTTTAAAGTGGAAAAGATATTTCTCCACAACAAATTTTTTAATTTATTTTTAAATATTAAATTAATATTTGTCAATGTTTTTTAAAATAAAAGGATTTTAAAAATTTATTATGTATTAAAAATTCATTCTTAATGAAATGTTATCTACTTTATGAAAATTTCCACGTGTTCTTTCAAAATATTCCTTTATATAAGATTACATTCATTGATATATTTTATGCTTTATGGGGATATGATACAACGAAACCATTTTTATTCTTTCTTTGAGTGGTTTAGGTATAATTTGAAATGTTTCTTGTGAAACCCACTTCTCACCAATTGGTTATAACATGAGTGAATTTCTATGAATCATGCATCTTTTCAAATATTATGATATAATGTTTATGAAACACGTCTATTTTTATGGGTCATGATATGATGAATTTTTTATTATCATCATTAAAAAATATTTGTGATTACATTATATGACTAGTGGGACCTATATCCCCCTATAATTCATTAGGTATTGATTTATTTCTCATGAGATAGACACGGTTCGAATGGGATGTGAACCCTGTTTAGTAAATGACATTTTCCACTAAAATGGTTTTTAGAGTAATCCATGACTACAAAGATAGTTTGTGGAGTGAACCCATTTAAGTAAGATACCCTTGGTAGTTATCGGTGACTACAAATAAGGTCTTTTGAGTGAACCATGACTACTATGTTGTTATACAAGGACCTACATTGAGATCCATAATGTGTTGTGTGGTCCTTCTTAGATATCCTTAATGTTATGCATGAACATGATTTCACATTCACAATGTTATAAATGGACTTGGTTTCATGTCATTATGTTTATGTGTGGGCATGATTTCACATCCATTACGAAAAGGGGAAACCTTTTTCCATTTATACATGTTCACACTATTGTAAAATTATTGTTATGTGGGAAATATATAACTTATTCGAATTTTATTCTCTCCTAACTCATGCTGTTCAATTTCATTATTATATAAATATTTTAAACAAGAAATCCTTATATCCCGAATCATGATTATTATTTACATATCCACGGTGTGATCCTCAAATGGTATTCTCAAGTTCTCATAGCCTTATTTTCATATTAGTATGAAAAATCTCTTATGATTACCATTAATTTCAGTATGATCTCACCTATTAATATTTCTCATTCCCCAGTTAATAAATATTTTTTATGAAGTAGGATATTCTAATGAGGAGTACTAAATGGGAGAATCATTGAGGGAAACATTTACGAACTATCATCAAGTTAGATTATTTTGTTCAAATTTCCAAATACACTGAAATATTACACCCCATGGGCATGAACATTTATAATGTGGTGAATATTTATCTAAATTGTTGTAGTATCCATCTATGTTTGGCCTGGGTCTATATCGAGATACTTGATTCACATCGAGGTTCTAGAAGGTGTAGCCTAAATGTTTGGGTACACATGTGCTTCTCAGTATACCATGTCAACCTTAGACCAATGGTCTATCAGAAAAGACTATACTGATGCTGGAGGACATACAATAAGCACGCATCCATAATTTAGGTGGTTTGTGGGAGATGAATATCCCTCTCATCCATTATTACAACAATAATTTTTTTTCTTTTGAAAAATTTGTTGAATCCTTATGAGGCCTTATATGGTTGGCTATGCTATTCACCCCTATAATGGTTAAAGGCAGTAAAGTTAGTACTACCTGGTCTTTGTCACTTTTAGGAGGCATTCAAGTAAAATCAATTGATCAGAAAGAATATTATAACACCTTATTATAGACATAAATAATATGATGATCTCTATTAATGACCATTTGAGTTTAGTGTCAGGTATCATGTTACTTTTAAAATATCACCCAAACATTGGAATAATTGGATAATGTGGCATGGGAAGTTGTCACCCCATTTTATTTGGTTATTCAGGAACAAGTAGTGATTTGGGTCTATAGACTATCAGTATCTATTACCATAGTTTTATCATTCAGTGAATAATATCTTCCATTTTTCATAACTTCACTATTATAATGTTGGCCCATCTCAAGAACTTGTCCTGAGGATATTAATTTAAATGTATATAGTTTTTAATGAGTATCCCAAATGAATTAATGATTGGAAAATGAAGGATTTTAGAGGATAGTATATCTCATTTTTATAAGTGTAATTTAATCCCCACTATGAAAATGAATATAAATTTGAGAAGGAGGCTGATGTATGTGCTTAATTGATGAAGTTTTTCTTCGAGAGCATTTTACCACCATTGTAAGGGAAAACCAATGATGAGTTACATTAGGGGGAATGAATATAATAACACAAATTTTATATGAGTTATTGATTAATTAATTTTTATTTTAAAACATAGTTTTTACCTGATATGAGTTTCCACTGAGGCTATAGAGAATACTAGGCGTATTGGGCTTGTTTGGCTCACGAAACCCCGATATGTAGAAGAAAAAACATTTCCACACTGTAAATAGAAACTATGCCACCTAACACACAGAGTATATCCTAACAGTGTGGGTATATTCATAGAGTATTATAAGGTTAATGGTATTTACTATATATTCTCCTTGGTAGTTTATTTCATGCACATTATTTTCAATTCTTAATAGAGGAATATGGAATAGTTTGCGGGTGGTTTCCCAAACTGTGCATGCGAACTGTGTGATTTCCCTTTGTGGACTATGGCCCAAGCACATTTAGGGTAGGGTTTGGCCAACTATGAAGGAAAACCATATAACCCCTTGATTTTGGGATATATTTTATTTTTACATTAATGGATTTTAGGATTAAATACCTCCCCAGTTTCTTTATTGTAGTGGAAAAGACCCCTATTATTCTCTAATATTAGCCACTCAATACCTCCATGTTAAGTTTGATGATAAAATATTAACATGATATTTTATTTGGATTAATATTTTCTAATTGTATGCACACAGATGATTTATTTATTCATATTATGAGTTTTTTCATTTGTCTTCCCCTAGATAAAGTTATCTTGGTGCAGACTCAGATGCCCTATTTTCATGATGTTCATTTTATTTTCATTTTTCTTCACATCTGGACAAAACCAAAGGACGATACTCGATGAGTGCTCCTATATAAGAATAATATTGTTGGATTAGTATTTTTTCCTTCAGTTTCTATATACTTTATATTAAGTGTTATATGTTGAATTTAAGGTTCACCTTCTGTTTCCAATAAATTGAACATATAGTAAATTAGTTTTCTAGTTTGAGAACTTAATGTATTTAATAGGTTCCCATATATGGTTTCCACCCCTTGAGGTGTTATGATCAAGTATCGATTGTAATTATAAATTTATAATATGGGAAATCATCTTCTATATGGTTTTGGTTTGAATACAAAAGGACAATGTCATTAAATTAATGTATATTTGTTGTGGTGTAGCATAAGTATCTCACATATTAAATCATGTTTAATTATATTGAAAGATAGTGGTACAACAAAATATTTTATATTATGTAGAAAATTTTCCCTCCATTATTAATAATGCAATATAATGAATTATGAATAATCAATTGGTCCATATTAAAGAAAATGATTTCTTATCACTGTTAAAATGATGTGTATGAAGACCCCTAGGATTTACTATATATGGATAAGGAGTCCCATTTTCAATTTTTATATATGGGATCTGAGACCCTAGGAATTATATTTTACCAGAATAACATCCCTCCTACTATTGTTATATATGGGCATGGAATCACTTCTTCCAATGTGATAAATGGGAATCACAACCAATATTATTTATGATACATGTGAGTGATGACCCTTATTAATTATGAAACATGTGCAGGGAGAACATACAATTATGATACCTTCATGGTGAACATATAATTGAAATACTGTCTTGGAAACCCTACCAATATGATCCTAGAATAATGTACCTTGTAAATATGATATGGTCATGGTGAGAATATAATTTTTATATTGTCATAGTGACCTTATTGATGTGATATTGGGAATGGATACTGTTACAAATATAAATATGGTAATAAATACACATAGATTTATGATTTAGGCATGGAATCCCCACTGATATGATTCTGGGCATGCCATCCCCTATTCATGTCATACGAGGAATTATGTCCCCTTACACTTGTGAGTCTCATGTTACAGCTCATGAATGTCTGATTTACACATTTGATAGATGATAGTAGTAGTATCCATATAAAGACCCACTCTTAAATACATTATTATTACTTTAGAATTGAAACACACTTATTACAGCATATACCAAAACCATGAAAGGACCGTATAGGTATAGTGTCTCTAGAAACTATGAAACATAAACAACTGGTTCAAAAATCATCAACACTATCTCCCTTTTGTTTTATCAAATCTAGATTCCTTTTTGGAATATCTTACTTAATATCCTTCTTCCTGACATGGGGAATAGAAAACATACAAAAGGGTGATGTCAAATTCTCAGTAAGGGTAAACAAAAGAAATATCAATCGCATTATATTCATAAGAACATATCATTTTTGAAATCTTAACCTACAAAAGAGATCATAATTTCATAACATGGGATAAATTATAGTAGTAAAATGTAATCCCAATAATCATAACTTAAAACATGAAATTTTTTGGCATGCACACATAATCATAGAGAATCATTTCCTAGTAGTCAAGACTCATTTCCAAGACTATCTTAGATGACACCGTCCATTTTTGAACCAAGTTCACTCCTCGTTTCAATCCTGTATAACTAATCTGGATTAACCTATCATTCCATCTATGTCTATCTCATGAGATATAAATCATTACCCAATACATTGGAGGGAGATATAGGTCTCACCCATCTCCTAATGAATCGATTCTTATGTGTTCCACAAAATCATAAATCATACATCATAGCATAACCCATGTAATAAAAATTGGAATCATAAACATCATGCCATCATAACATAATCCAAATATGATAAAAGGAAATCATAAAAATAATTCCATCATAAAAAAATCAAACCAATGTAAAAATAGGGATAGAAACAGAACCCTATATTATTTTAGATGAAAAAATAATTCTCATAAAACACTTGAACTCCATTCTTGTGGAAAATATCCTTTCTACTTCAAAAACATATTTCATTTCTTAACATGTTATACAATTTTAAACTAAAAGAGGATGATTAAAAATAAAATTGAAAACTTTTAAAGGAAGATTCATGGAAATAATGTTCTAAGAATCCATTCAGTCTGTATAAGTTAAAAATAACATTCTTCTCGTACTTTTTCCGGAAAAGTAAAAAAGTACCTCGTATGAAAAATGACAAAAGATTCCTTTCATATATTTAACTAAAAACTCACTGAAGGGTAAAATTGGATTTAAAAAATTTTATTAGTATTGAAATAATATTACATATTGAGGAAACATGGATGTAGATGATAAATATTCCCTAGTAAATTTTCAAGTATAAACAATCTCGGATAAAAATGAGATTGCGAGATTTTCCCTTAACTTAGATCCGATTTTCATCATACGTGTCCGAACCTCCTGTATAATGATTTAAATAATGTTATTGACCTATTCAAGAATCGTACTCATTTTTATGATATCATATATGGTCATATTCTTAGCATCTTATTAGAAATATTTCATTGTTAATTGTTATTCGGGTGTTTATTGCTTTTTGTTCTTATGTGTGTTTTGTCGAATAAATTCTTATTAATCATTTAGGTTATAGATACCTCATTTAAATAATTGTAATAGTGTAATATATATCATATTTATTCATTCAATTCATTTATATAATCTTTATGCATTGAAGATCATGTAAAACGAGTCGCATCACATCGTGGAAACGGTAGGCCGTACGTACGCACGAGCGATGATATCATTCCCATGATCGTGGAATTGTATTGAAGTATATGTATACTATTTCATAATTAATATCCCTTTAATATAATAATATATTGTTATTCATTACACCATTATACCAATCCAAGTATGGTGGTGGTGGAAAACAGATTACACCACGGCGTGGACACGGTATTCCGTACGTACGCACGCACGGTAATTGTGTTTTCCGTAGGATGGATAGAAAGTGAAATAAGGGTGTTTCATATTTATAATAACATATCAGTATATGTGTGATAATGATGTTATTACTTAATAATGAAACAACTAAATAAGAATAAGTAGAATAAGAAATAAAGTTGAAAGAATAGGCAACAGAAACTACCTCTTCTTTGAAACGCCTCTTCTTAACCTTCTCTTAGGTAACTAAAGATGGTCTTTGAAGATAACCAGGAACCCTATGATGGTTATAGGGAAGTGGATAAGAGAAATTGGCAGGGGTTGGCCGAGATTTAAGGCTCAATGTGGTGTGAGGAGGAGAAGGAGGTGGTGCCCTTTTATAAGGGAGAAGAGGGGCACCTTAGGAAAAACATTAAATAATATTTTATTATAAAGTCATATTCGGTTTATAATAGCTAAAAATTGATTTATTTAGAAGATAAGGTAGGGATGGGTAGAAATAATCTCATCCAATATATTTTATACAAGTTTAGGTTACTATTTTAACCGTATCATTTAGATTTAACTCTAAGTAAAATAATTTAACTTCTACGGTGTCTTCTTTTTTTTCACTATATAGATAATAAACATACTATAACAAGCCAAACGAACCCCAAGTTGTTTATTATTAATATATATAACATTATATAAGTCTTTTGACCGAACCATAGATTTTTAGGAATAAAATAACAAATAATAATATAATATTTGTTTTAAAAAATATTTTATGTCAATTTTGACACTATTTGGTAATTGATTTTTTTGAAAATCATAACGGAATGATCAGTTCGAAAAACGTTAATTAAATAAATAATAACATGTCATATTAACCTTGAAAATTATTTTAATTCATAAAAAGTCTCAAATTACATTTATTTGGGTATTTATAACATCTATTATGTTAATATTTCATTAATAAGATAATTATTGCATCATCATTGTGTCATAAATAAAATAACTTACTTAATGACTAAAAATTATAAATAAAATACCATTATGTAGGAAATCCTTTTATCTTTCTAATTAATATTTATAGTCTAATTTATCTTATTTATAACCTAATATTAAAAATTCGATAGTTATTAAACTTTGATTTTAACTATTTTAACCCTTCTTTAAATAAAGTAATAATAAATGTCCTAATCTAATCAAAGTTGACCTAAATGGTAATATTTTATTCCTAAGGTTGTTTTTGGTCTAATTAAACTTATCCAATAGTATTAGAACGTGTTTTAGGGTAATAATAATATCATTTTTACCCTTAAATACCCTATTTACTTTTAACTGTGGTAAATAAAAGTAAAAAGTTACTATTCACCAAAAATTATTTATATCTTATTGAACCAAATTTTACTCCTTGATCGTAACTGTTTCCCATGTATTTTCAAAATTCCACTCACAGAAGCGGTAAAATTACGTTTTATATAAATTTTCAAACTCTTCTAAGAGGTGGGTAAAAGACGGTGAAAAGTTCAATAAAATTTTTATATATCGTAAATTATTATAAAATGACTCCAATTAATTACATTGAACTTATATAGGTATTATGTATCAATTTTGACCTAAAATAAATTTAAATAATTATTTAAATAAAAAGTCAGTTTTTTAAATAGTAACCCATCGTTTTCACTATTCATCAAAAATTGAATGTTTTCATAAAAAAACCAAAATTTCACCCCTAGGCTAATTTCGATATTACAAATCCAAAAATGAAGTCCATTTTGAAAGATAAATTTATAAAATTTCAAAAAGTGGGTATTACTATTCATAACGGCTAGTTTTATTAATATTTTAATAGCATATCATTGTTTAGTGAAACTCGGTATTGCGTACAACACAAGCTATCAAGGAGGGTCGTTACTGCATGTAATGAAATCCAAGCTAGTGTCGTGTTTTAGTGAAAGATTCCATTGATGATGTATACAACATAAAAAGAAAATGCTTCTCATAAAATTCTCCGGTGTTACATTCTACCCCCATTAAAATGAATTTCGCCCTCGAAATTGGTCACTTTGTAACAAACCGATGAGGATACCTCTCCCTCATCATATCCTCAAGCTCCCATGTATCTTCTTCTAATTGGTTGTTCCTCCATAAAACATTCACCAAGCTAGTGGTCTTGTTCTATAGGACTTTTTCGCAACGATCCAGAATCTCTATCGGTTGTTCTTCATAAGAAAGATCTTGTTCCAGCGGTATAACTTCTGAGCTGAGTACATGTAAAGGATCGGGTATGTACTTTCTCATGAATGATACATGGAACACATCATGAACTTGAGAGATATTCGGTTGAAGCACCAATGAGTAAGCTACCTTCCCAACAAGATCCAGTATTTCGAAAGGAAAGATATACCTAGGGCTCATCTTTCCCTTCTTTTCAAATCTCATTACTCTCTTCTAAGGAGATATTCGTAATAAAACTTTATAACCCACTTCAAACTCTTGGTATTTTCTTCGGTTATCAGCATAAATTTTGTGTTGACTCTAAGCTGCTCTTATGTGTTTTTGAATAGATATGACCTTTTCTACCATCTCATCAACAAGATCAGGTCCTAATAGCTTTCTTTCCCCAACTTCATCACAACAAGTTGGAGTCCTCCATTTCTTTCCACAGAGTGCTTCATAAGGATCCATATGAATACTTGAGTGAAATCTATTATTATAAGAAAATTCCACCAAAGGTAGGTGTTGATCCCAACCACCTTTGAAATACAAAGAGCAAGCTCTTAACATATCTTCTAGAGTATTAATTGTTCTCTCAGACTGACCGTCTGTCTGAGGATGATAAGAAGTGATGAAACTCAACTTTGTATCCAGAGTATTCTGAAGACTTCGCTAGAACATTGCGGTAAACCTCGGATCCTGATAAGATATAATGGAATGTGGTACTTCATGAAATATTACCACTTCCTTTACATATATCATGGAAAGCTGATCCAGAGAGAAATCCTCTCTAATAGCAATGAGGTGTGCAGACTTTGTAAGACGATCAACTATGACCCAGATAACATTATTTCCTTTGGATGTTTTAGGAAGTCTGGTGACAAAGTCTATAGTGATGTTTTCCCATTTCCATTCGGGTTTGGTAATGGTTGTAACTTCACTTAGACTTCTATCTCTCAGCTTTAACTTGCTGAAAACCAAGCATCGAGAGACATATTCAGAAACATCTCTTTTAGGCCATCCAACCAGAAGAACTCTTTTAGGACCCTATACATCTTCGTGCTTCCAGGATAAATGGAGAACGAAGAACTATGAGCCTCATCCAGTAGATCCTTCTTTAATTCTGGGATGGGAGGAACACAAATCAGATTCCTGAACTTTATTATCCCTTCACAATCGAGGTTGAATTCCGGAATATTTCTCACCATCTTTTGTAAATCTACATCTTCTTTCTGTGTCTCTTTAATCATCGCATGTATAGATGGTTGAACATTCATTTGATAAAGATAAGAAATTTATCCTTCCATTATAATTCAAATATCCATCAATTTTAAATCAATAAATATTGGATCTTTTGTGATCGTCATCATGGATAAACTAGCATGGTCTTGTCAACTTAATGCGTCTGCCACCCTGTTTGCTTTCCAAGGGTGATAATGAATTGAGTAGTCATAATCCTTAATCAGCTCCAACCATGTTCTTTGGTGCATATACAGCTCCTTTTGTGTGAAAATATACTTTAAACTTTTATGATCAGTATAAATATCACACCATTCACCATAAAGATAATGCCTCCAAATCTTAAATGAAAAGATTACTCCAGCTAACTCGAAATCATGACATGGATAATTTTGCTCTTGAATTTTCAACTATTGTGATGCATAATCTATCACCATATCATTTTTCATGAGAAAACACCCCAGCACTTTCTTGGATGCATCACTATAGATCACAAACCTTTCTCCACTACAAGGCAGTGTGAGAACAGGTGCACTGGATAACCTTATTTTCAACTCCTTGAAATTCTCTTCACATTCCTCTGTCCACATGAACTTAACTCTTTTTCAAGTCAACCTGGTGAGTGGATTAGATAATCGTGAAAAATATTTCACAAAACGTCGATAATATCCAGCCAAAATAAGAAAACTTCGGATCTCAGTTACTGTTGTTGGTTTTGACCATCTTTCGATAACCTCTGTTTTTGCTGGATCCACAGATATCCCCACTTTTGAGATTATGTGACCCAAATATGCATCTTTTTGAAGCCAAAATTCACACTTGGTAAATTTGGCATAAAGCTTCTCCATTCTCAAGGTCTTCAATAAAATTCTCAATTGATCTTCATGTTCTTACATGCTCATTGAATAGATATGAATATCTTCTATAATGACCACCACACACTGATCAAGATAGTCTCTAAAGACTCTATTCATCATATCCATGAAGATAGTAGGGGAATTAGTAAGAAAAAATGGAATCACTATAAATTCACAGTGTCCATACCTTGTACGGAAATCCTTTTTTGGTATATCCTCCCTTTTGACCCTTAATTGATGATACCCTGAACGAAGATCAATCTTTGAAAAGTATTGAGCTCCACGTAGTTGGTCAAATAAGTCAACAATGTGTGGGAGAGGATATTTTTTCTTGATAATGATCTTGTTATGTTCTCGATAATCAATGCAGAGTCTCATTGATCCATCTTTCTTCTTAACAAATAGAACAGGTGCCCCCCAAGGTGACGCACTAGGGCGTATGAATCCCTTATCAAGATTCTCTTGGTGTTTGTTCTTCAATTCTTGCAACTCAATTGGGGATATTCTATAAGGTGTATTTGAAATAGGTAAAGAAACCGGTACAAGTTTTATTGAAAACTCAACATCACGATTTGGTGGAAGACCCAGAAATTCAACTAGAAAGACATCATCAAACTCTCGTACAATGGGTGTATTCTTAATTGTGATTTTCTCTCCAACCATTTGAGATAAAGATCCTTCATTTAGTTGAATCAAGACCCATAATATGGAAGATATTTCCACTGGAAGTTTATGTTCATCCTTGCATCGATAGACAGTCCTAGATTGATCTGGAATATGAAATATGACTTCCCTTCTTTGGAAATTGATATGAGCTCAATATAAATAAAGCCAATCCATGCCAAGAATCACATAAAATTCCACTATAGGAAGGATCACAGGATTTGTAGGAATCACTTTCCCACAAACTTGAATCGGAGAAGAATTCTAAACTTTTGATGTGATTTTTGTACCATTAGGGGTTCTCACGACTAACTCAACATCTAATTATTGAGGTAATACGGCGATACCCTTAGAAAATTCTTCATAAATAAAAGAGTGGGTGGATCCAGAATCAAATAAAACATTTTCTACTTTAGAGTAGATGGTATGTGTACCTTTCACCACTTCGTTATCGTACTCCACATCGATGATAGACATTTCATGTGACATTCCTTTGTATTTAGCCTTAAGAGTTTTTTGACGTCGATCATCATCAACAACCCTTGGATTAGGGCATTGATTAGAATAATGCCCCATTTCCTTGCACTTGTAACATTGAAGTGTAGGAGGCACACTCGGTGTAGCCTTTTCATTGTTCACATCTATAGATATCTTCTTCCCATCATTGCGGCATTCAAATGATCGATGACCATCCATTCCACATTTGAAACATTTACTTGTCCCTTTAAGACAACTCTCTCCATGTTTCATTACACACATTGAGCATAAGGGAAAAATCATCTTCATTTCAGTGTGGTCTTTATATTTTCCTTTGAACTCCATTTTCCTCTTCTTATCTAACACATATGACTGCTGGGTTACTCCAATCTCCATCTCAACTTTGAGAGAACATCAAACGATTTCCTCATAGCTATTGAAGTCCCTTATGGCTAACGCACTTTGAAGACTTTGATTTAATCCACTAAAGAATTGATCGATCTTACTCTCAGGTTGGATAATAATACTAGAAGCGTACCTAGCATGTCTTGAAAAATATTCTTCATAGTTACCAACAGATTCATCATTCTTTTGCTTTTGTTCAAGAAACTCTTTCTCCAACTTTGTTCGAAGAATACGAGGGAAGTAATTATAGAAAAATATGTTCTTGAACTTGTCCCATTCCACGGACTCAATTTCATCTCAGGGCCTCGTATTCTTGATAAGACTCCACCATTGATCAACTTCACCTTCCAAACGATAAACTGCTAAGATGAAATTATCATGATCAGAACATTAATGAACTGAAAATATCTTTTCAGTGTTACTGATCCATTTTTCAGCCACTAATGGTTCAGTAGACCCGCTGAATGAGGGTGGATGCTGCCTCTTGAAGGATTCAACAGAATTTTGCTCCTTACTTTTATTTTTTGGATGTCCCACATGATTTATAGCTTGAGAAAGTTGTGTTAGAATGGCTACAAGATTTTGCATTCCAGCTCCCAAAACTTTTGGTTGCTCAGGGGGACAATCATTGCATTTCTTGTCGCATTCCGCATTAACACGGTTCTTTCGGGTTCCAGCCATTGACAAAAACAATGAAAAATAGTGTGAGAAACACTAATTATAATAGGAAAACCACATAATCAAGAATAAAATTTCACACATAAGGTCTTATCATAGGTTGTTCATGGCCATTTTTAAAACAATAAGATTGT
The DNA here is from genome assembly GCA_963277665.1 of Viscum album. Taxonomy (NCBI): domain Eukaryota; kingdom Viridiplantae; phylum Streptophyta; class Magnoliopsida; order Santalales; family Viscaceae; genus Viscum; species Viscum album. Next base: position 420,257,377 of record OY728127.1, on the reverse strand, counting down.
GTTCTATGGTTAGACATATCCTTAGGGTTCTTACTAAGGCTTTCATATCCTAGTTTCCAAAGGTTGACTATACCTTTTCTCTGATACCAACTATAACGACCCATAATTTACATACATTATTATTACATCAGAATTTAAGCACACTTATTACAATATATAGCAAAACCATGAAAGGACCATATAAATATAGTGTCTTTAGAAACTGGGAAACATAAACAACTTGTTCATAAATCATCTACACTATCTCCCTTTAAATTTATCATATCTAGAGTCCCTTTTGGCATATCATACTTAATATCCTTCTTCCTGACTTAGGGAAAAGAAAAAATACAAAAGGGTGAGCTCAAATGCTCAGTAAGGGTAAACAAAAGAAATATCAATCACATCATATTCATAAGAACATATCATTTTAGAAATCATAACCTGCAAAAGAGATCATAATTTCATAACATGGGATAAATCATAGTAGTGAAATGTAATCCCAATAATCATAACATAAAACATGAAACTTTTTTGCATGCACACATAATAATAGGGAATCATTTCCTGTAGTCATGATTCATTTCCAAGACTATCTCAGCAGACAAAATCCATTTCTGAACCGAGTTCACTCCTCGATTCAGTCCCGTATAAATGAACTAGATTAACCTGTCGTTCCAGCCCTCTATCTCATGAGATATAAAACTTTACCCAATGCATTGGAGGGAGATATAGGTCTCACCCATCTAATAATGAAACCATTCTTATGTGTGGCACAAAATCATAAATCATACATCACAGCATAACCCATGTAATAAAAATAGGAATCTTAAACAACATACCATCATAACATAATCCATATAAGATAAAAGGACATCATAAAAATAATTCCATCATATAAAAATCAAATAAATGTAAAAATAGGGATAGAAAAATAACCCTATATTATTTTAGATGGAAAATAATTTTTATAAAACACTTGAACTCCATTCTTGAGGAAAATATCATTTCTACTTCAAAAACAATTTTCCTTTCTTAACATGTCATAAAATTTTGAACTAAAAGAAGTTGATTAAAAATAAATTTGAAAACATTTAAAGGAAGATTCATGGAAATAATGTTCTAAATATCCATTCAGGTCGTATATGTTAAAAAAACATTCTTCTCATAATTTGGCCGGAAAATTCGAAAAGTGCCGCCTACGAAAAACGACAAAAGATTCCTTTCATATATTTTTCGAAATACTCACAAAAGGGTAAAATTGGATTTAAAAAATTGTAGTAGGTTATAAATAATATTAAATATTGAGGAAACATGGATGTGGTTGATAATTTTTTCCAGTAAATTCTGAAGTATAAACAATCTCGGATAAAAATGAGATTGCGAGATTTTCCCTTACCATAAGTCTGATTTTCTTCGTACGTGTCCAATAATCCTGTAAAATGATTTAAATAATTTTATTGACCTATTCCATAATCTTAATCATTGTTATGATATCATATATGGTCATATTCTTAGCTTATTATTAGTAATATTTCATTGTTACATGTGATTCGGGTGTTTATTGCTTTTTGTTCTTATGCTTGTTTTATCGAATAAATTCTTAGTATTCTTTTAGGTTATAGATACTTCATTTAAAGAATTTTATTAGTGTAATATATATCATATTTATTCATTCAATTAGTTTATATAATCATTAAGAATTGAAGATCATGTAAAACGAGCCGCGTCACATCGTGGATATGGTAGGCCGTACGTACGCACGAGCGATGATATCGTTCCCATGATCATGGAATTGTATTGAAGTGTATGTATACTATTTCAGAATTAATATCACTTTACAATAATCATATATAGTTATTCATTACACCATTATACACATACATGTATAGTGGTGGTGGAAAACAGATTACACCACGGCGTGGAGACGGTTTTCCGTACGTACGCACGCACATTGATTTCATTTTCCATATGATGGATAGAAGGTGAAATAGTGTTGTTTCATCTTTATAAAAACATATAATTATATTAGTGATACTGATTTAATTACATCATAATTAAACAACTAAAGAAGAAGACGTATAAGAAGAAATAAAGTTGAAAGAATCGGTAACGGACATTACCTCTTCTTTGAAGCGCCTCTTCTTAACCTTCTCTTAGGGAACTAAATATGGTCTTTGAAGAAGACCAGGACCTCAAGGATGTTTCTAGGGAAGTTTAGAAGAGAAAGTTTTAGGGGTTGGCCGAGAATGAAGTCTCAATTTTGTGTGAGGAGGAGAGGGAGGAGGTTCCCTTTTATAAGGGAGGTGAGGGGCACCTTAGGAAAAACATAAAATATTATATTATTATAAAGTCATATTTGGGTTTTAATATCTCCAAATAGATTTATTTAAAATATAATGTGGTTATTGTTAGAAATACTCTCATACAATATATTTTAAATAAGGTTTAGGTTACTATTTTAACCATATCATTTAGATTTAACACTAAGTTAAATAATTTAACTTTTACCGTGTCTTCTTGTTTTCTAAAACTATATGGTTAATAAACATACTATAACAAGCCAAACGAACCCAAGTTTTTTATTATTAGTATATATAACCTTATCTAAGTCATTTTTCCGAACCATATATTTTCAAGAATAAAATAAAAACTAATAATATAATATTTGTCTTAAAGACTATTTTATGTCAAATTTGACACTATTTGGTAATTGATTTTTGTGAAACTCATAAAAGCATGATTAGTTCGAAAACATTTAATTAAATAAATAATAACATGTAATATTAACCTATAAGATTATTTTAACTCATAAAAAGTCTCAAATTACATTTATTTGTGTATTTATAACATCAATTTTGTTAATATTTCATTAATAAGATAATTACTTCATCCTCATTGTGTCAAAAATAAATTAAATTATTTGAGGTCTAAAAATTATAAATAATGTACAATTATGTATTAAATCTTCTTATCTTTCTAATTAATATTTATAGTCGAATTTATATAATGTATATCCCTATATTAAAAATTATTTAGTTTTTAAACATTGATTTTAACTATTTTAACCCTTCTTTAAATAAATTAATAATAAATGTCATATTCTAATCCAAGTGGACCTAAATGGTCATATTTTATTATTAAGGTTTTTTTGGTCGAATTAATCTTATCCAATATAATTAGGACATGTTTTAGGGTAAAAATAATATCAATTTCCCCTTAATTAACATATTTACTTTTAACGGTGGTAAATAAAAGTAAAAAGTTACTATTCACCAAAAATTATTTTTAACTTATTGACCCAAATATTACTCCTTGATATTAACTATGTCTCTCAGATTTTTGAAATTCCACTCATAGATGTGGTAAAATTATGTTTTATATAAATTTTCAAACTCTCCTAGGAGGTGGGTAAAAGACGGTGAAAAGTTCAATAAAATTTTTATATATATAAAATTATTATAAAATGACTCTAATAAATTACATTGAACTTATATAGGTATTACGTATCAATTTTAACAAAAAATAAATTTAAATAATTATTTAAATAAAAAGTTGGTTTTTTAAAAAGTAACCCAGTGTTTTCACTATTCATCTAAAATTGAATGTTTTCAGAAAAATATCAAAATTTTACCCTAGGATAATTTCGATATTTCGAATCCAAAAATGAAGTCCATTTTAAAAGATAAAATTTATAAAATTTCAAAAAGTGGGTATTACTATTCATAATGGCTAGTTTTAATAATATTTTAATAGCATATCGTTGTTTAGTGAAACTCGGTATTGCGTATAATACAAGCTATCAAGAGGGTTGTGATTGCGTGTAAAGCAAGCCAAGGTAGTGTTGTGTTGTAGTGAAACATTCCTTTGATGATGTATATAACATAAAAACAAAATATTTCTCATAAATTTATCGTGTGTTACAATCCATATATATGGATATGGAATTCACTATGTATTCATACCATATATGTGTATACATATGGTTACATGTTCTGAGATTATCTAACATAGACTATTGTAGGTAGTGTCGCCCTAGTGTCCTTCTAGAAGAAGAGATGACCATTTCACAATTTTTTAATACTTACCCTTATTACCTAGAAACTATCATATTACATGAACCGATTTAATATTTATAATCCACATCATTTGTTCCTTACTAAGTTTATCTCACACCTTACTTAGGCGGTTGGTGCCACCTAAGTAGATTTTGTGGAAACAAGTAGGAACATGGGAACGTGGAAAGTTTTATATACCTTATTTATTTATATCAACGGAGCGGGGAAGAAAAGGACTGAGTTATGGCTCATGATGCTATTAGAGATAGTCGTTTTTGGATTCTACCCTTTTGATACAGGTATTTATTTTCATTCATGCTGTAATGACATCACAATTTTTTACATATATGACATTATATCATTTCGTATAAGATATTAGATATTTTCATTTCTAGATATTTAAAAATTTTGTTTCTTTAGCTATAATATCATGTTATATATTATTCTTCTACTATTAATATATTTATTCCACCAATGTGAAACTATGGTCATGAGGGGATAGTCTCCCCCATATTCCACATTGGACCATCACTTCTAGTAAGTCGCCTATGGCATATGGGGTGGTGCACTTGAGGCCATGTGTCCCACAATCTCGGTGCTCCATTTAGTGGAATCCGTGCAATGATGTAACACTTATCCAATCCTTTGATATGGTAGTACATGCATTATGATCATTTCTCAAATTCCGTCATTTCAAATTTTCCTTTGATTATGATATGACTAATTATTATGAAACCCATTTTATTATCATGAAATTAATATATTTATTGTTATTATTGATTTTAATGATATGAAACTCATTTATCATGAATATATTATTATTGGGGTTCCTATACAGCACTACAATGAATTGGGTAGAACATTAATCTCATGAGGCATATTTATGTGAATAGGGAGTCAATCTAATCCATTATGAGTATTTTTATATATTTTTATAGTGTGTAGGATGTTATCCTTGAATCTTGTTTATTTTGTGTTATATATTGTTTCCAATTATCCTCTGATAAAATCTTATTTATGATATTCTTGTAATTACTCATATGAATTATCTTTTATGAGAGCATATTAAACGTTTGACATACATTTATGTTTATTTAGTAGGTTTATTCCCCTGTTAGGTTTTTTATACCCACCATTAATTTATTCCCTAGGTTATACCATGTATATTTTGGAGCACAAATAGATTTTAGGATGTCAATAGGGAAGAATAATAATTTTTCCATGTAATATGTATTATGTACCTAAACATCCAACAAAAATATTCCTTTATAATCATTTTATTTTATAATGGATTTATATGTAAAAAATATTGTAATATTATTTTTAAAAGGATTTGGTCTCAATATTTTGTATCAAAGTAAATGTTTAGAAACATATGGAAACAAGGATGGGAAATTCTTAGTTATGATATGTGGGAAATTTATAAGGATAAGAATGTAGATACTTCTAAGTATAGAAAAATACACTAGAAATTTGGTAAGGTATAGATACAGTGGTTATTAAAAAATCACTTCTCTTTCTAGATACTACAAGTGGACTTGGTTCATTCACATATATACCAATGCATAATGAAAAATAAAAAAAGGAATGTCCTTCATGATTGTATCATTACATGGCACATGACAATGATCCTTACTATGAAACTGTTTTGAAAATCATAGTGGTTATGTATATGAAATTCACATAATCATTAAAAAATGTCCTTAAAGGATTCAATATAAGATTATCATGGATCAAATAGGTTAAAAATAATACTACATGAATTGAAAAGTCCATGTCCGAACAAAATTAAAAGGTAATAAATTAACCTTTTCAGTTTTTTTGATAAGGAAGTATATAATGATTTAGAGTATTTTGGGGGGTTCTAATTTAATATAACCCTTTAGTTGTGTATGTACTTTAGAAAACAATTTATTTGAGGAAAATTTCCATTATAATTTACATAGAATAGTTAAAGAGACCTTTTATCCTTTATGTTTTATCTTATAATTTATGTTACAGAAATTATTTTTAATTATGAATATTTGATATTGTGAGGGAAATTAATCCATTTAGATGACCATAATTATTTGAAAATTATATGATTATTAATTTTAGTTTGAATATATTCATCATATTTTATTGAATGTAATAGATATTATATTAATGAAATTTTAGAAAAAATATGGACCCATATAACAGTTGGTATTGAATTATTTTTCAATAAATCATTTGTTGGGTCAATAATATGTTGGTTTTTGGGAACATATTAGAGGGTAAATGTTTTTTGGAATTTTTCCATTTTTGATGAAATTAATGATATTTTGGGATATGATTTATTGAAATGATATATATATACATATAACGCCTCTTGGATTAACATAAATAATTATTTGGGTAGCATTCTATATTATATTTTAATATGTATGTTTAATGGGTTTGAGAAAACGATTGATGATAAAACCTTCACTCATGTTGAGGTTAATGAGGTAATACGAGATATATGGTTATTTTTCAAATAATTATCCATATTAAACCATTGGTTTCATTGTCTATTTTTATACATTAATAGATTCATTTTAATTTGGGGTATTGACTTAAGTTGTGCTAAAAATTATGATATAATAATGATATGAGAAATATCTTGTTACATAATTATGGATCATATTATCTGTAATAGTTTTCTTTTTTACATTACAACTAAAAAATTTGTATTGGATATCAATTAAATAATTTAATTGGTGAATTGAATGTTATATATGTGTAAACAAAGGATTAAATTTGTTTTTGAAATATAATGATATCATGTATGTATATTTTTAGTGTTCACTAGAATCAATCATATCATGGAAATTAATTAAAAAATAGAATTTTTTTCATATTAACTTTATATTCTTTGAGTAAGGGTTCTTTTAATATATTATTGATTTATTTATTTTTTATTTGTAACCTTTTATTGATCATAGACAATATTTTTATTAATTATCCCTATATATCTTTAGAATTATTTTCACTCCTCTTCCATTTATATATCATCATACTCCACCAACATTTCCCATATTTGGAATCATAGTACATGTTATTCTAGAATAATATTATACATCACCTTATCTCTTATCAAGATGTAGTTTTAGTAACCACTTTTATATTTTGAGTTTCCAACATTGTTATTTTCAAATTTCAAATCCTTTATTCTCTATGTCAACATCAAATTATGGGAACCAAATTTATTTTTTGGGGGGAAGGGTAAAAATTACACCCCAAAATATTAAAATAGTAACAAAGGATTAATATAATATATGAAATTAAATAATACGATTAATATACATTATGAAACCATCAAACTTCATGAAATATTTCATTATATATAAATCCATTCCATTCAATATCTTGTGACGTTGTAACACCTATCTTAAATGAAATGTTACACACTATTAAAATATAATTAATTAAAAATAACCATTATGACATAGATTTTAAATTGGTGGGTATGAAAATTGATAAATAATATGAAAAATAATGTGGTTTACACAAGAATACATCAAATTCATGGGTTATATATTGATTAAAAATATAATGAGATGCATTTTGAAGGAGAAGAATTGATTACTTGATACCTGTATTTTTCTAAAATGCAGTTCAATTTACCTTTACGAACATAATTTAAAATTATGTTTTACATATTTTAGAATTTTTATTTTGAAAAAATATTTTTTTAGAATAATAATGATGATATTAACATAGAGTGAAATTTTCATATTTTTCATGAATCAATCCTTTTTAAGTGAACAATGAAAAATGACGATTTTTTAAAAAAACTGTAATTTATTATTAGTATATTAATTGATTTTAAATCCAAAATATTCTATTATATTTATTTAAAATTAAAATTAGTATTATTTAGTTATATTAAATCCATTTAATTACATATAAATAACCTTAATAATATATTTTAATATAATTTTATTATTAATGTTCAAAATAAAATTTTCTATAAACTATTTTAATGCGAAAAATGTTACTAAATTTTAATTAATAAAAATAACACCTAATGAGAAATAATATAAATTAAATTTATATACTATTTATCACGAACCGTCCTCGGTGCCCGTTCCATTACTACCCCATGCCCGCCTTCCATAGGCCAGGGGCTGGCGACAAGCACCAAAGGTGTAAATCCCGATAACTGGGAAAACACTACCTTTAATCAAGTAAACAAAACACCACAAAGTAAAAGCAAAGTAAAACAGTAAGTACAAAAAGAATGCGATGAAAATTATGTGGGCCAAAATAAAAACCCAACTGGAAGTAAAACTACAACTGAACGAAAGTACAACTGAAAAGACAAACAACTAGAAGAATAGAAGCAGCTCCCGGGCCGTCCACCACGAATCCTACCAGAAGGGTAGGTACAGATAGCGCAACTCATGGATCATCCACCATGGATCCTACCTGAAGGGTAGGTACAGATAGCCTCCACAACGCTCTTTCCCGTTAACCTCCTCTATGTGTCGTCTCGTCGTGAAGTCCACCTCCGGATACAGACTTTTCAGGTGGTACACCTCCGGGTACCGTTCAGTCCTCAAACACTCGGCCTCCATCAGCACTGCCCGTCATCTGCAACCAACTCAACGAGGTGCGGGCATAGCCCGTGCAGGGGTGAGTATAACGACACTCAGTAGGGACCCCGAGACCCTCAAGGTCTCTCTAAATCCATCAAGGATAACCACAAAGTAGAATCACAAATGATAATCCTTACTTAGGTATAATCCCATACTTATACCTAAGATATCAAGTAACCCATCTCAATCATGAGGAAACACAAAGGTTATGAAATCAACGGATAAGCACTACTTAGATATATGCCCATACATATACCTATGTTATCAATTGACCCATCTCAATCATGAGGTAACACAAAGGTCACAGACTCATCTCAAACCATGATTTTCATTATCGAAACTGTAACTGTTGAAGAGCCCCGTCTTTGGAGAGTACAGTGATCCTGTCACATCTCCGAGGTACTGGTCACTATCCTAAGACTGCTGAGGTACTCCTCCTGTCGAGTACCTCGGGTCAGATACCCAAACACATTAGTGCTTTCCGCCAGGGTATGCCACCCAAACACAGTAGTGCACACCCCCTAATAGCCTGCAGAGGTACTCTCCAGATGAGTACCGCGGGTCTTCACCCAAACACTGTACTGCTTCGTCCGCCATGGGTCTGCACCCAAAAAAAGTAGTGGTCCGTCCACTGGGCTAGTCGACTCACTCAAAGTCAAGTCTGTCAAGCAGTCGTCAGGTCTCAGCCGGCTACACGGTCTTCGTACTCTATATGCTCGTCTCCGGTAGGGTCCTCTCCACGAGCTACAGGTCGATACTCAACGTATCACAAAGTCCCATGAAGGAGTATCTCAAAGGACCGCCTCGTCATAAGGGTCTCAATGCAACAGACACTGCGTCACCCGACCGTATCTCAACTGTACCCCGAACTCTCATAGGGTATGCTAATAGGGACAGTTTCTCAACGTGATCACCAACGCCGCTGACAGTTTGTCAAACCGACGTCCGGTCTAAAAGTTATCAGCTTTTCCGTTCCAGGGGCCCGGTTGGATTTCGGGAACAATCCAACCCATCCACTATCAAAGTGCAACAAAAAATCAGGAGAAGTATGCGAAAAGATCTATTTCATCAAGAGGAATCCAACAAAGTTGACGACACGTCAATCGGACATCCGGAGCTCAAGATATAAGCGTTTCTGCTCCACAGGCCCGATTGGTTTCGGGATCGAACCCACCCGGTCATACCCAAAGTTCTCTGAACACTTGAGTGTAATATACCGAAACGACCTTCTCTATCCAAGGATCTCATCGCAACTGGATTTGCATCGATCGGAGGTCTGTAGCCCAATATATGGGCAAACGACCGTAAGAGGTCCGTGAATAAGGGGTTCGGGCCCTGTGTGACCCAGCCCGATACCCCCTGGGTCGGTCCGAACTAGGTCGACCTTGTAACACCCCAAGATTTGATAGTGTGTTAGTTCTTCAAAATAATTCAATAACATTCACTACATGCAACACCAAGTTCAAGCACACCATGACTTACCAAACAAGCCGTTCAAAAGAGGTTATGAATAGTATTAGATAAATTTTAATGTTTATATAATCCTTATAATTTTAGAATCCATATTATGAGTTTCTTAGATATAATGCAAGAACAAATTCATTTTCAGTATTGCACTTTTATCAACTTTAATAGTGAACCCTTTTTAAATACTATATTTTAAACTTTTTGACTAAATGGGGACATCAAAAATTTAAAATGAAACATCCCAAGCTTCTACGGTACGCTTCTCTTTGAATAATGTGATAGCGTGTGTTGTACGCAACACCGAGTTCTAACAACCAATTAAACTAGCCGTTATGAATAGTAATACCTAATTTTTGAAATTATATATATTTTATATTTAAAAATGGACTTCATTTTTGGATTCGTAATATCGAAATTAGCCTAGGGTGAAATTTTGGTACTTTTCGGATAACTTTTATATTTTGATGAATAGTGAAAATTAATAAATTTTAATTAAAAACAACTTTTTTAATCAAAATAATTAATAGTGATAAATTGTGAATTTGAGTGGTTTTAAAGTATATTTAGAATATATTTTTACTATTTAATATAATGTTGGTCATTGGACATAATTTTACAATTAAACCGATCATAAACAAGTGTCAATCTTTTGATAGTTATTATCTCTTAAAAACACGCTTTTTGTTTTAACAGCGGGAATTAATTTTAAATTAATTTCTGCCACTTCTGTGTTTTTAATTTAGTAAAATGGATTCCATATTTGGAATCAGGATGTTCAAATTGTGTAAATAGGTAACTTTTATTTTTAGACATTTTGAATAATTACTGCGGTAAATATTTTATTTACCATGGTTAAGGGTAAATCCGGTAAATAAGGGTTAAAAAATAATATTATAATAATACTAAATTACCCTAAAACGTGTCTTAACCCTATTGGTTGATACATGGTCGACCATGGGCATCTTTGTGTCAATTTTGGGACCCCATGGATCCACTTGTAAGTGATAATGACACTTTATTTTAATTAAGTTAAAATGAATACAAAAATGACACAAGCATATATCTTTTAGAAAAACAATTTTTACATAGGGTTATATATGTTGGATTTTAGATTATAAATATTAATTAGAAATCTAAAAATATTTCTTACATAATGATATTTTATTAATAATTTTTAGACATTAAATAATTTATTTTATTTATGACACAATGATGATGTAGTAATTACTATAATAGTGAAAAATTAAAATAATTGATATTATAAATACCCAAATAAATATAATATGAAACTTTTAATGAATTAAACTAATTTTCTAGGATAATATGATATATTAGGATTGATTTAATTGACTTTTTTCGAAGTAATCAATCTGTTATGAGTTTCACAAAAATCAACTATTGAATAGTGTCAATATTGACATAAAAGAGTTCTTAAAACCAATATTATATTATTAATTGATATTAAATTCCTAAAAATCTAAGGTTCGGCCAAGAGACTTATATCATGATAGGTTCATCATTAATTTACCACTTGGGGGTAGCTTGGATGTATATAGTAAGTTTATTAACCATATTATATAAAAATACAAAGAGACATTGTAAAAGTGAAACTAATTAACTTAGAGTTAATACTTAAAGATAAGGTTAATATAAGTACCCAAACCTGTATAAATTCTATTGGATGAGTTGTTTGCGACCTATCCCCACCTCATCCTTTGAATAGTCAACTTTGGAGCCTTTGGAAACCGAATATGAATTTATTATAAATTAATATTTCTAGCTTTTCCAAATGTGCCCCTCACCCCTCTTATAAAAGGGCACTCCTCCTTCTCATTTCTTCACACCTTAAAAACCTTTTTGTTCGGCCAAACTCTGCCAAAATACTCTACCAACATCCCTCACTACAACCTAGAGGCCTTAGTTTGATCAGAAAGCCAACCTAAGGAGCCCTTTTGATCAAATCAAAAGGAAGAACCCGAAGAAGAGGTAATGATTTCACCACCCTTTTCTAAGTTCCTTTCTTCTTCCACTTCCTCTTTCTTTGTTCTTACCATTCTAAAATAATAAATCCAGTATCTTACATATACTGTGATGTTATTATAAATATGGTACAACCATATTCAGTATTCTATCCACCCTTTGAATAACATGTCACCATACGTGCGTACGAACGGCTTACCGTCTCCACGTCGTGGTGTAATTGTTATTCAATATATTATTATTTGGATGGGTATAATAATGATGTGTAACTCATGTAAATAATAAATATAACATGTTAATGATTCTGTATATATGATATACCATCCATTTATATATTATTTTAATATCAAAATAATGATATTGTCGCTCGTGCGTACGTACGGACTACCGTCTCCATGAACGCGATGAGATTCATTCTCCATCGTATCCATTCAAGTATAATTATCATTTGATGATTTAAAAATGATGTTTAAGGACTTGATATAATTCTGGATATGAATAATATACAACCTATCCTTTACAAACATGTCTTATGTAACAAAACATATAAAAGAAAACAAGTAAGTTAACACCCGAAACGACGATAATTCTAAGATATTATTAACAAATCAATGTTAAAAGATCATATATGATATCATATTAATATATATGATTATTGTATAATTTAATAACAATTATTTCACCATTATACAGGAGGTTAACCTACCCCAACCAAGGAAAAGTACAAGGTAAGGTTTATTTCACAATCTCTTCATTATCCGAGGTTGTTTATACGTAATAATCTACTGGGATCTCTTTATCATCCACATCCATGTTTCTTAAAAATGTATTTCAAAACATTTTTACTATTTACATGAATATGGGTTAAAGTCATTTATACCCTTGTTTGACTTTTTATAAGAGGTTTATAAAGGAATCTTTCCGTCGTTTTCAAAACAAGGTCCTTTTTAACCTTTTCGACTGAATTGAGGTAAGAATGTTTTTTTTAACTTATACAGCAGGTGCGGTTATTTTCCGCCGTTATAAAATCGTCGAAGCTTTCCATACAAGCTTATAAGAATATTTTCAAAGAAAATGTATTATTTTATATGGATCTTAAATGATTTCAAAATAAAAGGAGATATTTCTTTAAAAAGAATTTTGATTTCATCTATGTCAACATCCTTTGACGGATTTTAAGATTATTTGAAGTTGATTTATTATGATACAAAACATCTATATTGTATTGAAGGTTTTGTGATATGTTTGACTGTGGATGTGCTATTTTTATACCATTCATAGTTTATGGTGAAATTATTGACATTGCGTATGCTAGTTTTAATACGAATGTTTATGTTATGTTTAAACCTTTTCATATGGGAATGCATTGGACTTAATAAGTGACGGGTGGAGCCCGCTATAGCTCCTTGATGCATCGGTAGGTCTCATTAGACAAACTAGTGTCTTGGCACAAGGCCTTGACAAAATCTTATTTGTAGTCTTGGCACGAGGCCTTGGCTATGTGGTTATGATAGTCTGGCATTATGCATTCCAACATTATGAAAGTGGTTATTGATTTTTTCATGTGATTATTCGATTAGTGGAATATCCATGGGAGTAAGTAAATGGCATTATTTCATTTTACCTTTCCCATTTTATGCTGATGTTCAACTTTAAAAGGCTTTTGTTTTAGTTATACATTGCCTTAAAAGTTTATTCTTATTTATGAATGTTTCCGCTATATTGTTATCCTTACTGGGCATTTGAGCTCACCCCTTTTCTATGTTTTATTTTTCCCAGGAAGTGAAGAAGTAAGTTATGAATGACCTGCAGGGATATTATGTGGGGATATGAGTGTGGATTATGGAGACAATATGTTGTTGTAGTAGTTTTTCGTTTAATGATGTAATGTAAAACTTATGAATATATCTAGTGTTTCCAAGGCTACTAAACCAATCGGTCTTTCGAGATTTGATCTTTCATGTGATCATGCCAATGTTACGAAGTAATGCACCGACTCTGGATAGCTGGGGTCGGGGCGTTACAGACCTGACCCGGGTCCGGGTCCGGCCTGCTTGGGCGCGGCCCGGCCCGGCGCACTGGCGGTCCTCTGGCGAGCTCGGTATAACCGAACTTGGTGGTCAGGGGGGGGGGGGCAGCCCCCTGTTCAAATAAACGCGGCCCCACATGGGGGGCCGCTGCTGTTCGGCCAGCTGGGGGTTACGAACCCCCGGCTCTTCCTCTGACCGGCCGGCCCACTCCGGCCGGTCGGCTGCTGCACCACCGGACCGGCGTGGTCCGGTCCCCCTACTCCAACACCGGTGCCCGGAAGTTGGCCGCCAGTCCCTGATCCGCCACGGCCTTGGTCCGTCTGGCGCGGCACGACGGCGTCGAGCCCCTCCGCCACGGCCCTGCTCCGGCCGCGGTGTTATTGTGATTCTCCGGCACGGTGCGACAACATCGCGCATCATTGCTGCATGATCCCACACGGTACCATTGCACCGCATCACTTTCCTTCGATCCACAACAAAAAAATGATAAGGGAGGAGGGTCGGATGTGTTTGTGCAGTCCGGCCCCCTGCCGTTAATCGATAGAAAGTAGTCCAATTTGTAATGAGGAATGACGACGGATGATTTCACGTATAACAACAACAACATATCCCCTACAATTTTCTTCATTAAAAAGGAAATTCCAATCCTGCTACAAAAACTTTTACGGATCAACATAATAATGAGTTGATCCGAATTCTTGTTTTAGAAGGAAAACAATCATGAGAATATTAATATTCTCAAATTAAACCCCTACCTCGAGCGTAGACGTCGAACGAGGTTTGTCGCAGAAAGGGATGTCGTGGATTTGATCGTCGCGGAAAGAGAGGTTGCAGAAGGAGGATCATAACGTCATCGATCTTCGAGGATCCGTCGTTCTTGTCGACCTTCGTCGGAGGTCGGCGTTCTTCGCGTTCTTCGACGAAGAACGACGAACTTAAAGACTCACCTTTTCTCCCAAAAACTCAACACAACAAGCACCCAAAATAATAAAATAGGACACCTTCTTATTTTATTACTCAAGCCTTAAGTTTGAAATTAAAAATTGAATCAAACAATTAATTGAATTAATTGCAACGTTTTAAACCACACAAATAATAGACGCGTTTAATATTTAAATAAACGGACGAGTTGACTTTCATTAATTGGGGGGGTTCGGGTGCATTACTAAAATGAAGGAGGGGCTGAGGAAGTTGAAAGGGTGGGGATCATGTGGGCCCCACCCCACTAATATCCTACCTAGTGGATTAGTTAGGATATGGGTCCCACTCAACCACTTATCTTAGGTTAACACTTCTTTAAATAAAATAAAATTGGTTGCACAACTTTTATTTTATTCCTTTACTTAACCCAAAAATTTTATAACCACACCCGAGAAAATGAAACTCCGGAAAAGGAGTTTCTAAGCAATTATCTACGCTGTGATTCCATCGGTGCCCTCAGATTTCAATTCCGAGCACCGGTTCAAAAGATAGGAAAACCCACTCGTTCGTTCACTGAATGTACCCGAGCTAAACTTCGGAAAATGATTTCGGACACACCGGGTCTCGGAATCAGGTGCCGTCAGAAACCGCGTTCTTGTAAATTTCCAATGAAATTTAGAAAAAAAATTCATTGAAATTTCTGGGTCTTTACATTACTCCCACCTCAGGGATTTGCGTCCTCGTAAAGGTTTAACACAAACTGGGGTTTCAAAAACGGTACTAAGCACACATCTGAGCCTTCCGCTCCCATGTGCTCACCTGGAGGTTCCCATACAGCCAGTGAAAGCACACCCGAGGAATTGACCGTGCTCGTAGGATCCTCTCCTGTCGATCCTCGATCCACATTGGAACCTCCGTGAAAGTCACCTCATCACCAACGTCCATCTCCTCATGGTCGATGATATGAGAAGGGTCGAGCACTTATCTCCCCAATTGAGATACGTGGAAGTCGTCGTGCACCTGGTGCAATTGAGGTAGATGGGTCAAGTGGTAAACCACCTCGCCTACACTATTGAGGACCTAGAAAGGTCCGTTGAACCTTAGAGATAACTTATAGCCTCAGAAACATCTCTGTAAACCTCGTCAAGGTGATACCCATATAAGGATGTGATCATCATCCTCAAACTCTAGAGGTTTCCAGTTTTTGTTAGAACTGAAACTCAAAATGACTACTGCCACGAGGGTAAGTATGACCGACTCAAGAGTGATCGGTCGCACCCTCCTGTGCATGAGTTTATCCTATGCTGCCTCAGTTTTCCCTTTTTTTTCCGACCAAGGAAAACCCATCCCGACGTCGTAGTTAAACCACGACCATTTTGCCTAATATCGTCAATTTGTGTATGAACTGTGATTGCCCAGTCCATACACAAACCAACGTCCTAAGGCCTCGACACTGCCACCAAGAGATTCCAACCGAAACTCTCGCCTCGAGGGTATGACCACACCGTCGGCGTAAGTGTTATTATCGAGTCTCCTCCCAAGGTATCTCTAGAGGTGAGGGTCTAGTCCACGGCTTATTGGAAACTCTAGGTCTGGGAAAAGATTCATGTAAGGAAGGAATGATTCAAATCAACCTCTGTTACTACGGCATGTAGTAGTGGACACAGACTTTCCCTTGAATCATTTTTAGAGCCATTGGGTCACACTCCTTGACCGCATGTAGCCGCACTCTTCCTCCTCCCTACAGCTCCCTGAGCCCGGTGGGGACAACTAAGGCAGGTGGATGTAGCATGTTAAAATGTACACCACCTCATGATGCTCTTCTATCTCTGCCTCCACATCTGCTACTTCGCAGAATCATCTCTCCTTAAACCTTCCTCTTCTTGAATCATTTAACACACCCGAGTATCTATGACTGGCGCTGGTTTCCAGTTTCTTACTGCAATATGCACTCTTAATCCGCTCTTGGATGATCTGTACCTTCTTTTCCTATGATCTGAAAGAGATGATAATATTTCTCCCTTGCCGAAAAGAGAAACTCGGTATCATCCCCCGGATGAACCACACCCATTGTCTAATATAGTCAATCCTAACATGAATGATGTATTCATTCCATGGATGACGTCGTAAGGCCTCGACATAACTACCAAGAGATCCAACTGTAACTATCGCCTCCAAGGGCCGAGTCACACTGTCGGCATCAGTGTGAGTTCACTGGGTCTCCTCCAATATATATCTCAAAAGTGAGGGTCAAGTCAACCGTTTTTAACTGGAACCTCTCAGTATCAACTGAAAAAAGGAAAAAAAAGAAAACACCACAATGATAAGTGTCTTTTATTACTACAGATCATAGTACAAAGACACACATACAACAACAACATGGAACTAGAAGTACCGAGAACAAAAAGGAATCCACTAGTTCAACTCCTATCCACATGCTTCCGGAGCTCTACTGCCCTGTCCACTGCTCGACTGTTGCTCAAGCACATGTTTCTACTTCTGCCTCGGTGGTTCCTTTGAAGCATACAGATCAACCGTGCGGGGGGGTCGGACAGTCACGTTCTAGGTGACCCTTCCTTCCATATTCATAACACATCCTGCTCATCGTATGGCTGGCTCTGGTCCTCTTGGACCTCTGCATCATCTGTCTACTTCCTACAGATGACTCATCTACATATCGAAAATCCTACGGCAAAGGCAGTAGCTCATGTACAAGCTCGGGGTGCAGAACTACTGGTACAAACTCCACCCTGAAAAAGGCCTCAAAGTCTCCCCACTAGTCTGAAGACTCTCACCATAGCCTCCATCCAATCCTCAGCCGCCTGTGGGTCTGTCTCTCCCCAGAACCTGGGTGTCCTCTGGCGCTGGAACTCGTGCAACGCGCTCAAGCGGCGTGCGTCTCCTTCTGCTGGGGCTGGTGGCATTAGTGGCCCACGGTATGGTAGTACCGCTGGTGCCTCCACTGGTACCTCAACTATAAGAGGGCCACGTATCGAATCCTAATCACTCTGCAGGCTGTCAGTACGAACATCCCTCTGGGCTCTAGCTAGTCATTCGTGGAAAGGCATCCTGAAAGTGACAACGTGACACAGTCAAATGTTTAACCTGGTGAGATGACATGGTCTGAGCTGACTTTTTTTTAAAACTTCTGGAATCACACACACAATCAGTGTTTTCGTGCACAAAGTTGGAGATTAGTTGCCAAGGTCCTGGTTTATGGATACGTCGGCCACCCACACCAACACTGGACTCCCTTAACTGAAAACCACAGTCAGTACCCTTAACATTGTTTCTTCACAGAAAGAAAATATCAGAGTTATAAGGTCTGTGGTAGAACAAACTCCTTTGATACCAATTTGTCACGACCCGTCCTCGGGACCCATGCCGTGACTACCCCAAGCCCGCCTTCCATAGGCCAGGGGCTAGCGACTAGCACCAAAGTCTTAAATCCAGATAACTGGGAAGGCACTGCCTTTATACAAGTAAACAAAACACCGCAGAGTACAAGTGGAAGTAAAACACTAAGTAAAAAAAGAAAGTGCTAGAAAGTATGTGGGCCAGAATACAAACCCAACTGGAAGTACATCTACAACTGAATGAATGTACAACGGAAAAGACAAACAGCTGGAAGAATATAAGCAGCTCCCGGGTCGTCCACCACGGATCCTACCTGAAGGGTATATAGAGATAGCACATCTCCTGGATTTTTCACCACAGATCCTACCTGAAGGGTAGGTACTGATAGCCTCCACAACTCTCTTGCCCGCCAACCTCCTCCGAGTGTCGTCTCATCATGAAGTAAACCTCCGGATACTAACTCGTCGTGTGGTCCACCTCCAGGTACCGTCCAGTCCTCGAACACTCGGCCTCCGTCAGCACTGACCGTCATCGGCAACCAACACAACGAGGTGAGGGCATAGCCCGTGCAGGGTTGAGTATAACGATACTCATTAGGGACCCCGAGACCCTCAATGTCTCTTTAAATACAACAAGGACAACCACAAAGTTGAATCACAACAGATAACCCATACATAGGTATAAGCCCATACTTATACCTAAGATATCAAGTAACCCATCTCAATCATGAGGAAACAAAAAGGTTATGAAATCAACGGATAAAAACTACTTAGATATATTCCCATACATATACCTATGTCATCAGGTGACCCATCTCAATCATGAGGTAACACAATGGTCACAGACTCAGCTCAAACCAGGATTTTCATTATCGAAACTGTAACTATTGAAGAGACCCGTCTTTGGAGAGTACAGTGATCCTGTCACATCTCTGAGGTACTACTACTCACTAACCTAAGACTGCTGAGGTACTCCTCCTATCGATACCGCGGGTCAGCCACCGAAACACAATAGTGCTTCCCACCGGGGTATGCCACGCAGACACAGTACTGCACACCCCCTAATAGCCTACAGAGGTACTCTCCGGACGAGTATCGCGGGTCTTCACCCAAACACTGTAGTTCTCCGTCCACCATGGTTCTACACCAAAACAATGTAGTGCTCCATCCACTGGGCTAGTCGACTCACTCCAAGTCGAGTCGGTCAAGTAGTCGTCAGGTCTCAGCTAGATACACGGTCTCCGTACTCCATATGCTCGTCTCCGGGAGGGTCCGCTGCACGAGCTACAGGTCAATACTCCAAGTATCACAAATTCCCACAACGAAGTATCTCAAAGGACCGACTTGTTATAGGGGTCTCAATGCAATAGACGGTGCGTCAATCAGACGCCCGGTCTGTGATTTATTAGCCTTTTGGTCCCCGGGGCCCGATTGGATTCGTGTGTGAACCAACCCAGCCGTATCTCAACTATACCCAAAAGTATCATAGGGTATGCTCATAGGGACTGTTTCTCAATGTGATCACCAACGCTGCTGACGGTTCGTCAAACAGACATTCGGTCTGAATGATATCAACTTTTTCGTTCCAGGGTCCCGGTTGGATTTCAGGTACAATCCAACCCGACCACAATCCAACTGCAACCAAAACCCAGGAGATGTATGCCAAAAGTTCTGTCTCATCAAGTCGAATCCAAAAAAGTCGACAGCACGTCAATCGGACATCGGAGCTCAAGATATAAGCGTTTCCGCTCCCCGGGCCCGGTTGGTTTCGGGTTTGAACCCACCCGGCCATACCCAAAGTTCCCTGAAACCTTGATTGTAATATAATGAAACGACTGTCTCGATCCAAGGACCACATCAAAATTGGCGGTGTGTCGATCGGAGGTTTGTAGCCCATTATATGGGCAAATGACCGTAAGAGGTCTGTGGATAGGGGGTTCGTGCCCGGTCTGACCCGGCCCGATACCCCTTGGTCGGCCCGAACTGGGTTGACCCGAACCAGGTCTGGGTCAGGCGCGCTAGGTCACGGCCCGGCCCGGCGCGCTAGGTCGCGGCCCGGCCCGGCGCGCTGGCGGTCCACTGGCGAGCTCGGTGTAACAGAGCTGGGCGGTCAGGGGGGGGGGGGGGGGCTGCCCCCTGTTCAAATAAACACGACCTCACGTGGGGGGGCCGCTGCTGTTCGGTCAGCCGGGGGTTCCGAACCCCCATCTCTTCCTTTGACCGGCCGGCCTACTCCGGCCGGCCGGCTGCTGCACCACAGGATCGGCGTGGTTCAGTCCGCCTGCTCCGATGCCGGCGGCTCGATGTTGGCCACTGGTCCCTGCTCCGCCGCGGCCTAAAGTCACGGCCCTGCTCCGGCCGCGGTGTTTTCATGATTCTCTAGCGCGACGCGACGGCGCCGCACATCCTTGCCACATGATCACATGCGGTGACGTTGCACCGCATCACTTTCCTCCAATCTGCAAAAATACAAAGATAAGGGAGGAGGGTCAGCCATGTTGGTGTGGTCCGCCCCCCTCCCGTTAATCGATAGCAAGCAGTCCAATTTGTAATGAGGAACGACGACAGAGGATTTCACGTATAACAACAACAATAAATCCCCTACGGTTTTTCCGTAATAAAAAAGAAATTCCAAACCTGCAACAAAAACTTTTGCGGATCAACATAATAATGAGTTGATCTACATTCTTTTTTTAGAAGGAAAAAAATCATGAGATTTTTAATATTCTCAAATTAATCCCCTACCTCGACCGTAGTCATCGAACGCGGTTTGTCGCGGAAAGGGACGTCGCAGATTTGATCATCGCGGAAAGAGAGGTTGCGGAAGGAGGACTGTCACGTTGTCGATCTCCGAGGATCTGCTGTTCTTGTCGACCTTCGTCGGAGGTTGGAGGTCTTCGCGTTCTATGTGTTCTTCGATGACGAACGAAGAACGACAAGACTCCCCTTTTTCTCCCAAAAACTCAACACAACAGGCACCCAAAATAATAAAATAAGACACCTTCTTATTTTATAACTCAAGGCTTTGGTTTGAATTTCAAAATTGAATCAAACAATTGATTGAATTAATTTCAATGTTTTAAACCGCCCAATTAATAGAGGCGTTTAATATTTAAATAAATGCATGAGTTGACTTTCATTAATTGGGGGGGGGGTGCGGGTGCGTTACTGAAATTAAGGAGGGGTTGAGGAAGTTGAAAGGGTGGGGCTTGTGTGGGACCAACACCACTAATATCCTACCTAGTGGAATATTTAGGGTGTGGGTCCCACTCAACCACATAGCTTAGGTTAACACTTCTTTAAATAAAATAAAATTGGTTGCACCACTTTTATTTTATTCCTTTACTTAACCCAAAAATTTAATAACCACATCCGAGCAAACGCAACTCCGGATAAGTTGTTTCTAAGAATTTACCGGCACTAGGATTCCATTGGTGCCCTCAGATTTCGATTCCGAGCACTGGTTCAAAAGTTAGGAAAACCCGCTCGTTCGTTCACTGAACGTACCCAAGCTAAACTTCGAAAAATGATTCCAGGCACACCGGGCCTCAGAATCAGGTGCCGTCAGAAACTGCGTTCTTGTATAATTCCAAATAAATTAAGAAAAAAAATTCTTTGAAATTACTGGGTCATTACATTATTTCTCAATAAATATTAATTTTATATAATTTAATTATGATAAAATGTCATATAGTTATTATAATATCATCTTTTCTTTAAAAAGGTATTTTTCGAATATTGATTTTTTCAACACATCATCGAGTTGGATCATAAATTTAATTATTCCCCTTAAAGGTTTTAAATTTTTAAAAAGGGATTTAATATTATTAATTAGAATATTTTATATTTTCTAAAAAAGACAAAATATATATTAACCATAATGAATATTGAAAATAGTTAAAATTATTTAATGTGGTTAAGGTAAAAATGAGTTTACATGGGGGTTTAACTAAACTAATATGTTGTATTTTTTTTTAAAAATAAGTCTAATAGGATGGATATAATGTGGCCTTATATCTATTATTGTACGAAAAGGGTCCATCTTGGGGCCTTAATTCCTATCCAATACATGTGTGAAATTCAATAATTTAAAAAATCCCAACCCTATCCTCTCCCCCAATAATTAATTGACACCCCTATTTATCCACTTCATATATCCAAAATGTATTGGTTAAGAATATAAAAATCTAAATAAATTCCATAATTACATGAATTTATCTTATATGACCTATTTTTCAAAAACCAACCCTCATATTGATTTTGATACATACTAAAATAAGATGTTCGAACAGGAGGTAAAGTCCTAATCCGAGTGTTATATTTTATATATTCTTTAACCTCCATCAAATAATATTACAAATATTGATAAAATAACCTCATTATGTTAGATATATTAATATTTTTTAGTTAAGGGCATGACCATCAACCATCAACTCCTCCCATAATTGGGAAACAAAAATTTTGATCATATGTAAAGGGAACTATCTACTCAGGGATTGAGGTAATTCGTTTTACTTAACTTATTCATAGAGGTAGATAAAAAGATTTCAATAACGTTTATATACTATATTTTTGACAGAATTTTACTTATTTAATTATTATATAATATGTAAATTCATTAATACATTTTGTAGGTAATGTGATATCGACAATATTGTGGACAATAGACAACCACATCACGAATCGATGTGATTTGTTTTTCATGTACTATTTACATGGATTGTAATAATAGTTAATTTAATGCTTATTTATTTTATTATTGAAATATTAATAATTATGAAAAATAAATATATCAAATTATTTATTACCTTATCATGTTTTGACTAAATGATAACAATATTAATGTTTATAATGGGTTTCCGCCTCATGTAATGATAAGATTTGTTTTTCAGAAATACATCACAAAGATTATTGAAGTAATATATTTTATGAATATATATATATATATATATTAATTTATTTGGATTATTTAAAATTAATATACTATCCACTTCCATACCATTTCATCCATTATGAAAATGATAATGTCACTCGTTCATACATAAGGCATACAATATCCATGAAGCGATGTGATTCATTACTGATGTTCAAAATTAAATTTTGATCCAAAACATGTATCTAATAAAAATGTATATTAAAAAAATCAATATAATAATTAGGATTATTAAACTATAATCTAATTTCATGATCCGAAACATTTACAATAAAACATGCAGTAGAATACACACAAATTAACTCTTGAGATAATAGTGATAATGAATGATTAATAATGATCGTGTTATAAGATTTTATAAAAGGATAATATATGTTATTATAAATAATAATATGATTCTAATATAATCAAATTAATATTTTTATGCCACTATATTTAAGTGTAAATATAACTCAACTAAAGTGACTCATGCAATATGAGGATTCTTAACTCAATTTCCATTCATTGGGTTTTTCGAAAAAATCATTTATTTTAATATAACAAAATTATTTTTGAAATGATTTTTTATTGTTTTCTATTTTATTTCCATTTTTTACTTTTTGAATTTATATTTTCTATATTTAATATCGAATATTTATTAAGTGTTACGTCAATGGAACTATCATCATTTGTGTTTCATCTTAAAATTACTTATTTAAGACACATGTTATTTTATGAATCCATATTATTTTGAAATGTGTAAATAATAAACATTTACTTAATATATAATAAATCATCCTATAATCATTTTATTTTCTATTACAATTCATCTAGTTGATTCATGGGAATTTATGAATCAAATTTTACTAATTAGGAAGGATTTTATGTTTCAATATAATATTAACTAGGATTGAATATTCATGTATTTCAATTGAAGGAAATTATTTTACCATTGTCTAATAGACCTATTTTATTTTATTTTCCTTAGTTATTTGTTATGTTTTCATGTATAAGTACCATTTTATTATCTTTGGTACATAAAATTATTGATAAAATGTGTTTATGAGAATCCAAATTCATTTATATATTTGGTAAAAATCCTTCTTCTTCAAAATCTATATTTTATAAAATTGATTTAAAAAAGTGTTACTGTTACTATATAAATTCATTTTTATCCATAATACAGTTTTTATAAAAAAATGAAACAATATTCAGTTCATTTTTTGAACAAGTTATTTTACATTTCTAAATAAAATTTTGAAGGAATCGTTATTATTTATAATATTCATAATGAATGGAATTCTTTCAGAATCATAACCACAAAATTGTTTAGGGATTTCATTTTTTTTCAAAAGATACATCAAAAAAATAATTCCTCTAAAGTTTGAGATAATTTTAGATATTAAATAAGTATTTTTAAACTAAAATAGATAATTTCTTCATGAAAGCATCGATGTTATATATCAATGTTTTTTTCTATCCAAGTTGAAATACATTGATGTTAAGGAATGTGGGAATTTTAATTTCATCAAAAGAATATTTTTTTCAAATAAATAATATCAATGATAACGACCATTGATGATACATATTTCTTCTCAATTATTTATATATGTCCCTTACATATGCACATTATTTTTTATCCCTTAATTTTATATTGGTAATACATGACTTCTGATCTGTTATCAAAATCTATACTAATAAAATTTCAATTTAATATGATATAAATAAATATTACACAACCCATTTTCTTTTATTGGGTAATTATATTGTTATGAATTTATATTGAATTAATTTTTATGTTTTTCATAGATTATAAAAGAGTTATGATGGTTGTGCTCGGATATATCACTAATGAATTGGGTAGAGATTTAGTTTAATGAATTTAACTATATGCTATTAAGGATTAAACCTAAACCAATATGTTACTTTTTACGACATGTGATATTGTCAAGGTTATCATCCTTGACTCATGTTTAAGTCTAGTTATATTTTTTTACACTTTTTCAATTACTCAGTGATCATATGATACATTCTTATTTATGGAATTACTCCAGGAAATTAATATTGATGAATTAGTTTTTTGATACCATGTTATAACTTTGACTCCCATGTTATTTATAACTAACAGGTTCATTCCCTTATGGGGATTTCATTTCACCACTTTATTAATGTACTCTATTGGTCATACCATGATGTTTTATGAAGTAGAATGGATTTTTGAATCTTTATTTGGAATAAAAATTATAGATTCCATGTTTTTTGTATTATGAACCTAGACATTCAAAGACACTAGGACTTTACGATCATAATATTGTTTTAATGTATGATTATTTTAAATGATTTGTAATAATTTGTGTGAAAAGCTTATGTCTCTATATAATATCACAATTATAGTCAATGAAAAAAATAAAATAATTAAAATTTATATAAATATAAATAAATCATAAATTCTCAGGGTCTTACATATCCCTTTATTTAACCCAAGGTATAGTCAATTTAACTGTGACCATGGTATCAAATTGTTACTATTTATACTATTTAGGTTGACTAAAATTGAAAATTATTCATCAAAAACTTGGGAAAATATAATTGAAATTTTTTAAACTAGTTTATTAACTTAAATTTCTATATATAGAATAAATAATTTTTTATTTTAATAATAAAAAATGAAATCATACAATTTTTTAGAAAAATGCACTTTCCCGCATAAAACGTAATTTAATTTCATTATTTCCCTAGAAAAAATATCAAATGAATTTCAAAATATTTAATTCAATACATATTATATTAAATTTATTAAAATATTTATTCCATAGTTAGTAAATTAATTTTGTATTTTAAAAACATATCATGTGAATGAAATGGGTTTTCGGAGAGAAAATTTCCAAAAAAACTAATTTTTACCTAAATCATATATAGTGATGATTCTACTAAAATTATTTAGAATATTTATAATTAAAGAAAAATTATTTTATTTGATCCGTAAATTAAAAACATGATGGTCAATTTAAATATCTTTATTTAATAAAAATAAAATTAGCATTACAAAAAAATCTGTATCATTACTATTCTCTAAACAATACATATTCTTAAAAAACACTAAAATTTTAAACTAGTATAATATATATATATTATAATAAAAATAATATTAAATACATAAAATAAATTTCAATAAATTTTAAAATTATAAATAATTTTAATATGTAAATTTTAAATAATACCCATTTTATAGAAAAAAAATAGCTTAATTCCTAAATTGAAATTTCTAAAAACCAATTTTTTATTTATTATGAATTAATAAACATAATAAAATTTTATGAATCCAATAATAATATTTTTTATAAAATTTTTACTAATATTCATATATTTTAATCACAATATCATGGTTCTTTTAGACATTTTGGTTGTGTGAAAATCATGATATCAAATACAACATGATTATTTCAATGAAAATTAATATGAAATATACGGATGTTAAATTATAACAAATTGAAAATCAATTTCATCCATATAATTACAACAATCTACTATAAAAAAAGAGTATATATCTACTTTATCACATAATCATTTTCCCTTACAACTACCTTGGATTTTTCATTCCTCCATAAGTGTTTTACCCGGTGAATTGTCTTGTTCAACTTAATTTTATCTCTACAATATAATATTTCTATTATTTTTTATTAAAACTAAATATAATTATATAGTTTTATAATCATTATGTTTATTATATATAATTAATTAGGTATTTAAATCTTTTTAAAGGTTATATGGAACACATCATGAATATGAGAGGGGTTAGGTGGAAGCACTAAGTGATAACCAACTATCACAATATCATGATGAGTGTTAAATTGGATTATATATATAGGGATCATATTTCCGTTGTTTCAAAATATAATAACCATTATTCATAGAGAAACTCATAGTAATTCCTTACCCAAATCTTTTATTTATAGATATCACCGACTACTATCTTCATAATGCTTTTGTTATGTGTAATATGCCTTAATACACTACTAAATAGATGTTAACATATATTTTATTTCATTATCTAGATTAAATAAAAACATATTTTGTCCCATGAAATAAAAAAATCATGTTATATTTCTTATCATCATTCTATTTTGGGCTTCATACAAGATCAATTTCCCAAATTGATTGAAATATATTTTTATATCACAATTCAATAAAAAGAACAAGATGATCCCAACCACCATTGAATTAAGTTGAAACGGATATAATTATATAATATAGTGTTTTAATGGTACTATCAGACAATCCATATATTTGAGGATGATAAGGGATATTTTAAAACCACATTATTTATAGAGATTGTATAAGATTTCTACAGAACATCAAGGTTTAAATAGGTTATCATTCAGATAAAACAAATGTGAATCTCCTTGAAACCTAACCAATTTATTAATATATTTCTGAAAGAATTATCATGAGATAAATACTTAATGATATTACTAAAATGTGCTGACATTTTAAGTATTTTCAGTACAAAAATTACCTATTTGTTGACATTATATGTTTTGGAGGTCCGTATATGAAATCCATATTGATTTTTCCCATTTCCAATCAAGTATGGGTAATGGTTGAAAGATTACCATATTATTATATATCTAATACTTATAATAATAACCCACCAAGAACCATGAAGCAAATTTTTAAATATCTATATTTATGATATCCCTCAATAAATACACTTTCATATCACCATACATTTTAATAATTTCAAAATGAATAGAGAATATTGAGCTATTTATATCTTCTAAACGATAATTCGTTAAGTCTAGTATTAGTGGAACAAACTTTAAATACCTAACCATCATTATTCAATCACAATCTAGTTTGATATATAGAATATTTAGAAATTTATTTTTCATCTCCAAATCTTCCTTTTATGATGATTTAATCATCCCCTGGAATGATGGATAATCACCCACGTGATAATGGTACGATTTCTCCAAATCCAATAAGATTTCATGGAACATATTTGGGAAATAAAAAAATTAGATCAATTTTTAACCTCTTCATAGTTAAACTATCATTATCCTTCCACTCAATGAATTTATTAAGTTGTTCTCTTTCTCAATTTGGTAATTTCTAGAGTTATAAAACCGATTAATAAACTCCAAATATCACATACATATGTTTTATTTTGAGGCTTTCCTTTTCTATTCTTGGTCTCATTTTTATTTCCTACTTTCTTGAGGTGTATTTAGTGACAAATGGGTATTTTATTTTAGGATGTAGGTGGTGCACAGTTGGAACATGATTTAGATACATCATTCACCCATATCTTAGAAAACATATGGAAGGTTATCATTTTGGATAGTGGATATGACATGATTGTCACCCAGGTTGGTAATCCATGTGGGAAAGCTGTGTAGCTTGTTTCTTCTGGACAGTGAGGGATGCACAATTTCAACACTATTTGGAAAACCGTTCATGGAAACCATGCGACCATTCTAGGTCATTAAAAATGCTGAGTATCTCTTCAACCATCTTTTGTATTTAACTAGAAAATTCACATTCATTCCATCTCTTGATTTGTTTAATCGAATTGGAGCCTCTCCCGTCCACTCCAGGCCTCGTCTTCTTTACGAAAGGATGGATCTTGTGGGCTATTCCCGTTTTATGGGTGATTTATCGAGGTATTGTTCTCCTTTCTTCTTCAAAATATTTTCTTCTTTGATTTTATATCATTTTCATCGTCTCCCATGGTTTTTGGGGTATAGGGTTTTGTTTAATTGGTTTTTTATCAAGGGTTTTTTAGGGTTAATCTATGTTGATCTTACTTCATGGAACCTTCATGGAACCTTCATGGAACCTTCATGGATTCGTTACGATTTGGTGTTATTGAACCCCATGTGATTTGATGTAGCTTTAACTTTTCACATTATTTTTGAATTTATGAATCATAAGTTACCTTTTTTCACACCTTCTTAATATGTTAAATAATTATGTGTGATTTTTATAATATTTTTATGATATTATATGAGGTGTGTAAATTTTTTTAACTATATTGCATTATTTCATCAAGATATTCACATCAAGTGTTTGACAAAATTGTTTGTTTTATTTCATAATTGATTTGTGGGTATTAAGGAATAGATTGGAAATGTAAATCTATTTGTGGCATCCAAAATTGTATTTTGGATTTCTGAAATGTATTCTTAAATTGGTTTTACTCAAAGGGGGTTTGTGTTTGGTTCTTCAAAAATGTTTTGAAAGTGAAAATGGTGTGTGGAATGTTTTTCATTTTGATGAATGTGTATTTTGAGTAAAAATGTTATGAGGGTGCTTAATGGAATTTTATAAATGGATATTAAATTTCAAATGGTGTGTTTTCATCATTTTTTTTGAATTTATGGATTTGGTTTTCTGAAAATAAGTAATTTCTCAATGAGTGATTGAGGTTTGTTTGAAACATTTCTGAAATTGAGTTTCCTGAATACTATCCTTGTATAATTATCATATCATGGTTATGTAAATATTTCTGGGAGGCTCGTGATAAGAGGCTCCATTGTGATCATATATTTCAAAGTAAAGATAATATTCATTTGGGTGGATCAAGGGTGTCTAGTTATGTGAATTTATTGTGTTTGACATATCGGCATCTGATTGGATGCCTGGTTGGAATTTTTGTATCACACACACTTTATTCATGACATGGAAAAATGGAATATCTCATGTTTTTTGTTGAATGGATTATACAATATATTTTTATTTATCTCTAGCTATCAGACCAAATTAGGGGATTTGTTTTGTTTTTGTTACATTGGAATTGTTCTCCTTGATCAAACTAGGTATGGTGCGATCAAGCATGTGGGTGAGAATTGATTTCAAAAAGTGAGGCATTATTTTGGGAATAGTATATATGTATTGTATGTACTAGATTATTCCACTAATATTATTCAATGGTTAGTTACATATTCATTTTATATTTCTATAGAACTTGTTATGTGACTATTTTTTTTCTTCCTTGTATGGTATATCTCTTGGATAAATGATTTTTTTTTCATTTTCAATGGTCTCTGAAAATGTTCTTGAAAACTTTTACACTCTCTTTCCCCATTTTTAATTGAAAACATCATCTTGATCCTAAAAAATGTTAATATATGGATCATCGGAAAAAAATATATTATATTGGTAAAAGGGTAATGGTATGTGTTTTGTTTTAAAGTTGAAATGATTGAAAAAAATAGGTTTTAATATTTTATTTCAAATACAAATTTAATATTTCATTTAATTAATGGATAATCATTAGGAATATATTGTTCGGGAAGACCTACTAAATTTTAATACTCATGCATATAATTCATTTTCATTTTTAGATTTCACTATAGTTTGCCTCTTGGTTTTGATCAACATGGGAGATGGTTGGTTTTGGTATTGGATATTGACCATTATAGTTATATGGAAATATTGTGGTTATCTTGTTTAATTGTGGTTTTGTTATACCATTTTTTTATTTTATATTTTTTTATAAATGATGTTCAATTTGGAACATTATATTTATTTGGGCTGCTAAATTTATTTCCTCAATTAATATTATTTTATAATGTTAGAAATTAATTCCTAAATATCTATATTTTGATTCCACAACATTAGTTTCTATCCTAGGAGGACTTGGAATGCCTTTCACGCTTTGTAGTAGATCAGCTCGGGTGACCAGTATGTACCGACCCAAGTTGGTTTGTGAAAAAATCATATAAAAGTGCGGTTAGGTTATTTATAGGACCTTTATTTTAAAGAATCCTTTGTCATTTGGGATGTTAAGGTTGATGGATTTAGACTGTCAAAACATCTGGCATTGGACTAAGAGACTATTTGACCAATAAATTCTAGACAGAACCTTGTGTATCCATATGATGATTGGTTTTATTTTGTTTATGTATATCCTTTTGGATGTTTAGTGTTTGGGATACGAAAAAGGAGTTGGAAAAGATGTCCTAGTGATATAGAAGGGACTTAAAATTCATCCAAAGATTGGGGAATAGTTCAGAAAGTCTATCTATGATGGTGGTATGATTCCCATATGGCTTCAAACCATATTTCCAAGTAACCCATCGACATTAGTTTCCCCTTGTGAGTTTTTTTGGATCTATCGTATTTCTAAAAATTTATTCAAAAACTCATGTTTGGAATTGTGAAAACTAATTTAATTTGTAATGTTTCGGTTTTGGAAGGATGAAAAATTAATTTTCATAGTTATATTAATGAAATCCCTAGATAATGTATTATTCATAAAATGATTTTTGCGTAAAATAGAGATAGGATTACCAATAAGGGATTTCTATAATCAAAACCTAGGGTTTAATGAAATTTTTTATTTGGAAATTTATAAATTAATGTTAAAAATGGTTTGGGAATCATTTTTTAATTCATAAATAATTTTTGATAAAATATTTTTTAATCAAATTATTTATTATGGAAGTATATTTTTTGTGTTTATAGAAATATTTTAAATGGTATTAATTGGGGTTTCAAATGAAAATCTTGATGTATTTATTTTATTTTGGAATGAAATCAAATGGATTCTAGTGTTTAGTTTAGAATGAGTAATGGGTAAGTTGTTAGTGATGTTTTGAAATATTTGTGTGAAACTTAAATGGGGAAATGCATTAATTATATGAAAAATAGGTTAGATGTCATGAATCGGAAAGAGTAAATGTTTTGCTTCACCATGGATATTCTCCAGAGTGTTCAGATGTATGGATGTGTTTAAAGAAGTGAACGGTTGACGGAATGGGAAGATGAGCACCTGAATTGGCATGAGTGGATGGGTTCCCGGATAGTTATAGTAATTTCCATGTGACTGAAGATATAATAAATACCATTTGTGATCTTGAAACCTAATCATGTTTTTCATTCTTTTCAAAAGTTTATTATGAAATTGAAAATGAAATGTTATAAGAACTAATGTTCTTGTAATGTATTTCACGTTATTTGGGATTGTGGTTTTAGTGTTGTTTTTTGAATGAAATATTTTTAGTGAATTGGTTTTGGTATGGTTCTTATTTTCCATTTTGGTTAGTGTGTGCCATCACCATGGAGTTGATGATTCTTAGAATTGAGGGAATGGTTGGTTTACTATTACCAGACCATATAATTGTTCATGAAATATATTTCCTTCTTGAATTTTTGAATAGGAATCATTTGAATTTTTATTGTCAACCAGATCTTCTTGAAGCAGATGAATGTATATAGAGAATCAAAATGATATTTAGTTTTATGGAGTTTCTTGAGTCTCAAATGAAGGTGTTTGAAACCCATATTCTTGAAATTTTGACCTAGAAGTGGTAAAAGGTAGTCTCCTAATCCAAGCCTCATAAATATCTTACCTGGGAAATCATCAAGGCATTATTCATCCGACAGTGTTTAGTTGAGACAAAAAATGGAAAGGAAGGTGATAGAGATGTGTTATCTACAACATGGTAATCAATTGATGTTGTATTTTTTTCATTTCTTAGATTAATTTTAATTCTTTCTGGAGTTGTAAATAGAAGATTCCCTAAAATGTTGTCATATTTATAGTGGAATTTTTCCTGCTAACAGTCATAAGTGATAGAGTTCGGTCTAACCTCCTTTTCTAATGTGGAGAGGAAATCAATTAGGGTTGAATTTGTTTATAAGAGTGATTTAGGCATCCAACCTTCCACAAATATAAAGGATTAGTGAAGGTAATTATAATAAAGTGATGGTGTGTCCACATAAAGTTGTTTTTTCTATTCACATAACTAAAAGACTTGTAGATCTTTTTTCTTTACCTTTAAGCACAAGATAAGGTTGTTTCATCAGTGCAGCAAGATAGATCATAAGAATTCATTGTGCTCAAGGGATACAACAACATTTAATGCATATTCATGCCTTGGTCAGATTCAACCGTTCTATTAGGGTGTTTCAAGAATGTGTCGTTGATCCAGATCCACCTCATCAAAAGACACACCAAACTAGTTGCATGATTAGGGTACTATTTCATGATATGTTTAAGGACCACTTCTTATTAATTCAATTTTTGTTGTTGTGGTTGTTTTTAGTGATATTTTTTAGTTTTTTATCTTCTTACTATTGTAAAAGTTGATGTTGTGGATCCCCTCAGAATTCCAGTATTAAAGAATTCATGACGTTTAGAAATTCTAATTTTTTACACTCTAAGTGGAGGATTGTCCGGTGGGTACCTTGTTCCTGATTTTTCTCCTTTTGAAAAAAAGTGGATGTGGCAAGGGAATATTATAATATCATATTTTGGTGAGGATCCATATTAATGTTATGTGAGTATTATAGTGAGTCATTTCTTTTAGTTCTTCATGTGGTATTATGAGGCTTCTTGTGACCCCAAAAGAATGAATTATGATCGATAATTTTCATCTACAAACTATGGGGTAACCAATGCTTCATGACATCAGGACTCCCACAATTTGTATTAGAGAGAATATATTCTCATAGTCCTCAATCTACAGGGGTGTTTGGATCCATAGATCATATTTAATCTCTACCTTTGGAGAGTAGGAAACTGACAAGTTCTTGTTTTATTTTTCTATATCATTGTAAACATTCCTTTTGGAAAAAACATTATGGTATTACAATCATACAATTCTAGGGGTTGATCATTTTTAGATGTGAATCTCTATTTGGTTTTCCTAGTGTGGTTATCCATGGTGAGTCAGTTTTGGTATTGGGTTACACTCTTCCAGAGATAGATTTTCCATATGTATATAATTAATTGTGTCTTGATTTAAACCTTGTTTATTGTTTTCATCATAGCATACCCATTATAGTGTTGGATTAGATGTTATGGGGAGTTCTTAAGATGGACCGTTTTGGGTTTCCCATGAGGTCCTTAATGGTGGGTAGACCAACTTCTAGTCATGTGGATGTTTCTTCAAGATTTATTCGGTGTTATTTGGTTTCAAATAGTGGGGAGTCCGTTCATGCCTCCAATTTTGGTAATCTAGTTAATTAACTGGTGTATCTTATAAATGGGAACTTCATTTGGAATTATCATTTCTATGTATTTCCTTCATGGTGGACAGTTCTCTTTCATAGTACACCCAATGGTCTTTTTAAAAGAAAGGTTGTACAAGTTGTAGATTGAGTTTCTCACCATTTTTCAAAGAAGTTTTTATTTATCGGATCATTCCATTTATGTTTTGTAATTTATATGTTGTGGTGGTTATAGTGTTCTTGGATTTATGTATTTTAAATGTGTGATTATATGAACTTTGTCCATTAAATCAATCAATATGATATGGTGTGGCTTTTCATGGGTGGAAAACATTATCCTATTGAAAATTGTCACATTTTTAATATTTATTTTTAGGATTTCCATTATTTATTTTTGCCCCTCTAGTAATTCCTTTGTTCCGCTGGGAGTGTTTGGTGAAAAGTGGGGAATTCGGTCTTAGAAGAAGGTGGAGCACGATCAGAGTATGATTAAGGGAATAAATGAACCCTTCTCTTAGAAACCATGCGTAAAAGATCCTTTTGTATAGTGGAGAAAAAAAAGTTGTCACACAGTTTTGTAATCTGTGTTGGAGAATTGTTTAGATTGTTTCTCTTGGATAGTGAGGGAAACACAATTGAAAAATTGTATGTAAAACCCTATGGGAAAATTTTTCAACCTATCCAGGTCGTTAAATATTTACACTTTCACATATACACACTTCATGATTTAACCCCAAAATTCCCATTCATCCCCAAATCTATTATGTGAGATCCAAAGTGAGATTGTCCCTTCTTCCACAGTCCTTCTATACTCTGTTATGGGATGGATATAGTGGTTTATCAACTTTTAAGGGGTGTTTTCTAAGGATATTCTCTTCTATTATTCTTTATCATCCCTCTCTTTATATTTTATGTTGTGTTATTCTTCCATATTGTTTTTTTGGATCTTGGGTTCTTATTTCATAGGGTTTTAATAAAAGGGGTTTTCTTGGTTATGTTTTATCTTGGCTATTATTACTTATCTGTACCATGTTGGAGTTGTTTTAGGTTTTAATTGTTGAAGAAGTTGTGATTTGAACTGGGTTTCCACTTTCACTTTCCCATTAAATTTAATAATCATTAGTTTATTTCTAAGGGAACCATCATTTTATATTAAATAGTGATGTGAGATATTTAGAATTATTGTTTGATATGAAATGAGGTGGTTTCCTTGGTTATTTTTATGTATATAGAATTATTTCATTAAGATATGAACACCAAGTGACTGATAAAATGATAGGATAGATTTCATAATTTATTTTTTATTTTCAACGCGTGGTGTTTCCGTATTAATGTTTTTGTTGAATCCAAATTGGTGGTTTGAATATGTCAAATTTATTTATAAATGTTTTATAATTGAATGTGGTGGTTCTTAGTTCAATGAATATTGATAGAGATTTTATGATGGTGTGTGGTATGTTTCTCAATTTTTTGAACGTCTATTTGGATTGAAAATTTAGTGCGATTTCTTAAATAAAATTTTCTAAAAGGTTTTTAATTATAAAATTGTGTGTTCGATTATATTTTCTAGAATTCAAGATTTGATTCTTTGGAAACAAGTTTTTTCTCAAAGGTATTTTGTGGTCTCATTGGATCTTTTTTGAAATTATTTATCTTAAAAAATATCCATTTATAATTCTCATTATTTGGATATATTGATTATTGTGAGAGGCCCATGCTGAGAGGCTCCCCTGTTATTGGATGGAATAAATTGAAGATATTATTCATTGTGTTGACTAGGGGTGACATATTGTTTGTATTTTTTATGTGTGATATATGGGCATGTGAATAGAGGCTTGTTTGGAATTTTTTTCCCACACCCACTTTAGTCTTGAAATGGGAACATTTCATAAATTGAGTACTTTTAGTGAACACTTTCTACCCTAGTATAGGATTTTTCTTTGTCTAGCTGCCCATAACATGGTATTTTTTTGGTTTTTTTCTATTGGATAGTTCCCCTCACCCAAAATATGTAAGGTGATATTGAGCATGTGGGTGATAATTTATGTCATTGAGAGAGGCATGCTTTCGAAATGGGTCAAGATGTATAATATGTTCTAGCTTATTTCAATGATTTTCTAGGTTCACCCATGACTTAGGGAAGTAAGTTTTCTACAGCTTATGATCGAGATATTTCATTGGTGTATATTTTTGCATGTTTTATTTTGATTTCACTTATTATGTTATCAATATTCATTCTTCCTTATATGGTTTACCTAATGGAAAATTGATCTCTACAGGTTTTCAGAGGTTTCTGGAAATTATTTTATAAATGTTTTACACTCCATTTCCCCATTTTTAAATTAAAACATCATGTTGATCCTAAAAAATATTAACGTATGCATCATGAAAAATAATCTATCATATAATGGTAAAATAAAATAGACCCTTATATTTATAAAAGTGAAAACGAGTGAAAAAATAGTTTTCTATATTTTATTTCAAACATGATGTTAATGTTTCTCTTATTTAAAGGAAGCACAATTAAAAGAGATTGTTTAGGAATTCCTATTGAGATTTAATTATCATGACTATTGTTCTTTCTTGTTTTTAATTTTTACTGGTGGTTCCAACATGGGTTTTATCACATTGGGTAATTTTTGGATTTGGTATCAGTGACTAACCATTTGTGTCACATTGTGATGTTGGGGTTGTCAATTTCAGTTTCAGTTTCCTTGAACCAATTTTTTCCAATTTTTTATAAACGATGTTCAATTGGTAACATTGTATTTATTTGGGATGAGCTTTTT
Source organism: Viscum album (assembly GCA_963277665.1). Classification (NCBI taxonomy): domain Eukaryota; kingdom Viridiplantae; phylum Streptophyta; class Magnoliopsida; order Santalales; family Viscaceae; genus Viscum; species Viscum album. The sequence goes on along the minus strand of OY728127.1, from coordinate 420,220,325 downwards.
TTTCACTTTTCAGATTATTTTATATTTGTCTCCTATTTCTATATCTATTTAGGCCTCGAGACTAGTATCCAGTATGGGGGGTCCGGAAAGCCTTATGTGCCTTGTTGCGGATCGTCCTCATTGACCAGTCCAGGGTCAACCTATTTTGGTTCATAACACAAACCATCTTCCTTGTAGAATATTAAACTCCCTCTAGCAGAGTATATGATTTAAAAATTTAATATAAATATATACTTCATACCATTCATTGTAAAAAACATCACCCATCTCTTAAATTCTATTATTACCACTAATAACCCCATGTAATGTGTTGTAGAATTATTCTACACAACATTAAATTGTAGATAGAAATAATCAAATTTAATATCAAAATAAAAAATTAGACATCTCATCTCATACATCAATGGATCTCTATATATCTAAAAACCCTCTCGAATTAAGATTATTTCTAGTATAGATTCCTTAACCAATCATCTTTTCATCCAATGAAATTTTATTCACATTCTAGAATCTGATGTAACTATAACTGATTCTATGTAAACTGGTTGAGTGGATTAGATATCCTTGACAAATTATTCATAAGGAAGTGGTATTTTCCATATAGTCCAAATAATCTATGGAACTCAGTCTCTATTCATGTTATAAGAAAATGTTTAAGAACATAACTCATTGATAGATCCAACATTATACCCTCAAAATAGATTATATGTAACAAAAACAATCATTAAAAAAACATACATAGTAAATTATTCATATAGATTCTCCTTCCATAGTTTTTTTAAAATAATTCTCAATGGATATTCATGATATTCCATTCTCAAAGAATATATAAAAATATTATCAATAAAGACTACCACAATCAACACGTGGTAATCTATTCAGAGTTTATTCATAGAATCCATGGTGATAAAAGGGGAACCAGATAGAAAAAATGAAATTATTATAATATCATAATTCTAAAAACGTTTCTATAAGGTTGCATTGGTATTTCATCAGATTTCATCCTCAATTTATTCCATCTAGAATTAAGGTAAATAATTGATAAGAATTTTTATCCACACAATTGATTCAGCTAATAATCAATAAAAACTACCAAAATTTTTGTATGAGGTTGTGTTTGGTATGTTACCACTTTTCATCCTCAATTTATTACATCATGAATGGAGGAAAATCATTGAGAAGAATTTTCATCCCCAGAATTGATCAACCTAATAATCAAAATAGGGAAATGAATACATATGTTAGATTGTGATATTGTTATGATCAATATAATAAATGTAGTGTCATGTTGATCCATATTTATTCATGATAAAAAATTAATATACACCCAATGATGACACACATGGATAAATAAATACCTTTTAAATATTATCCATGTGTTCTTATTCAATTCCTTTAACTGTGTTATGGTTAATGTATATCGATTCATTGAAATAAGTGTAGAACTATCTATGTGTTTTATTGAATACTCATATTTATGATTCTATGTAATCATATGAAAATATTCTATAAATACACTTAATAATCATGTACAATAGGTATAACATTTATTTTTAAATTCCCTCCAACCTTAATAGATAAATACCCATTTTGTATCTGAATCAAGACCCATACGATGGATGTAATTTCTGTGGGATTATCATACATATCCTCACACTAAAATAAATTAATTGGATTATCTGGAATATAAAATTTTACATCAACTCATTGATAATATTTTTGATATCTATAAAAATAAAATTCATTCCCTAACTAAAATCAAATAAATTTCAACTAGGGGTAGAATAAAAATTATATTTGGGGACGCATTCCCTCAATCATCAATCAGTGAAGAATCATAGAATTTATATGTGATCATTATACCATTATGTGTTTTCACTAATAATTCATCAACAAATCATTATGGTGATAATGTGTTACCATTTTGGAAATTCAACAATTATAAAATTCTTGGTAGATCCATAATCAGTTAATAAATTAGTAGTTCTATATTAGATCATAATATTACTTTTTACAACTTTGTTATCAAATATTAAATGACAATAGTAATTTCAGGATATTTTCCATTATCACATGGATTAAGTGGTTGGTGATTTTTACCTTTATATGTAACCCTCATATTCGATCATTGGATGGAATATTAATTATACGTGTTGCACTTAATACACTAGAGTTAATATGGTTTATATTTTGGATCCTTATCTCAATTAAAATGATTAAATAAATTATTACCATTACTTTTATTTTTTATTTCACAATTACCATCCTCTATACATGTAGTTTATTTACTATTCCAATTAAGAAAATTCAACTCATGTTTTACTACAAACATCATGTAAAGATAAGGCTCGTATTATTCCCTTAATGAGTTTTATTATGAGAATTTAATTTCAATTTCATATTTATTTTATCAAAAAATATCTGACATTGATGGGTGATTCTGATCTTAAATCATACGATGAGATTTAATGGAAACACTTCAATATATCCATTGAATTGTATAATGGCCAAAACCTTTTATGCCTTAGTTTTATTCCCATATAAAATATATTAATCTTTTTTGTGATGGATGACAATATTGGAAGTATATCTCAGAAGAGTTTTGAAATTTCTGTATTAGGTAAAAAATGATTCATCATCCATATCCAATAGATATTGAATTCAATATATATTTTTTATGATTAAAATAAGATATGTAATTTTTTAAAAATAACCATCAAAACTCATCCCAATACATTGAGTAAATTTCATCCTATTGACTCATGTTTTTTTTAATATTAAAAAAATTATCTGATTTTCCATCTAAATGATAAAACTACAGGATAATTTTTCATGCAATAAAAATAAGTGAATATATTATATCATTTTAGTACCATCAATTAACTCTTCTAAAATTATTGGTTCTAGGGACAAACTAAAATATGGTAGATTTTTCCTAATTATAGACTAAATAAAGTGTTGTTCTCTCATTTTCATGGTTGGAATCTATGAATTATTAATATCTTTAGAGTGGTTCATAATAATATTAATTTTATTTTTCCTTCCATATCCCATTAATTATTAGTTTCTTTGTATATAAATAATTTCATTATCATTAATATACACTATTAGCATGATTACCATTGGTTCTAACCATTTAAAATAATCAAAAAATATAGCTTGATAAATAATAATCCTAGTGAGAACTTAACAAAAATTAAAAATCATTAATAAGTTGTTTAAATCATGAAAAAATATTTTCAATCCATGGAATTATAGTTTTATCATTGGTTAACCATGGTTATAATATAATTAAATTCTTTATAATGGTTCATGATGATAATGGTACTTAACTGGTTCATATAACATGTCAATTTCTATCCACTTATGTAATCCTAGGACCAGTCATCATGAATTTGTGGTTATCAAGGAAATTCAAAATCTTAAATATTCAATGTTGTTACCACTATGTTTAATTGTTTCATAGCTTCATAGACATTTTATTATCTATATATGGATAAATTTTATTCGAGAAAAACAATCAATTAATTACCATGAATTATTATATTATTCCACACATAGTCTTATCCTATGGGTTGTCAGTAAATATTTCTCATCCTAGATTCAAAAAATATATTAAAATTTTAGGGATACCATGTTGGGTGATCTAATAATTATATAAATAAAAATTTAAATATTTTTTATGTATATTCATTACATAAAATTATGATCCATAGATTAACTATAACATTTAAGTGTAATTAAAATTATTAATACATAAATTAAAAATACATAAATGATCAACATCATGTCACACTATATATATTAAAACATTAAAAATTCATTTATATATCATACATAAATATATTCATCAAATCATGGGGAAAATGAACAAAATTAAATGGTTAGCTCTGATCCATCATAAGGTTACAATATTTTGATTTCAATTATTATTCAAGCATAACCTAAAAGTAAGTGTTTGATAATATATTCATTAAATTTGGTAGTAATGAAAAATAATTAATTTATCATAATCATGAGTAATGGTGTAATTCTTGTGATTTAATAAGACGTGAATCTTAAAATAATTAAATAACATGATCAATGAGAGAATATATATGGAATTAGATCAAGTATTAAATATTTGGAATGATTTTCCATATAATAAAAATGATTCGAAAATTATGTCAATGATACAAAAAAAATAAATTAATCACATGTTTTGATTTGGATAACCACCATTATTCCTTGTTTTCGGATTTTGATGACCTACTATTTTCCCTCTTTGGGGTTAGGGTTAGCCACCCATGTACTGTCTCTGTTGAATATGATAACCTCATGTGTACCCAATTAAGATCATAAAACATTAATCATTAGCCAATTAATAAGGTTCTATATTGGATACACCCAACAAATAAACATAATCCATTCAAATATATGGCATGAGATCATAGAGAGATATATAATTTCATTATAGAATAACTTAAGAAATAAAGGGTTATATATATATACTTCATATTCATAATATTAAATCATCCTGATAAATAATAATGAATTTATTATATAATAATATCGCCTATGGTAAGATTATGGCATAACTATCTTAATATAAATGAAAAAAACAATTTAAATATCACTACAACAATTACTCAAGAAAAATACATGTTCATCTTTAAGTCACTTATTAGAAAATTAAAAATAAAAAATATGATGGAATAAATTTCAATAAAATACCCACCTAATAATTTAAAAGATGATGCATAAAGCAGGTATTTGGGATTTAAGAAAATTTTATTCATGAGGTTTTTAAATATAACTACATGGACGAAAAAGATTTCATGATGAATATAAAACAATTTAAATTTTTCGTAAAAAAATTATTTCATAATTTTATATAAATAATGAAATAAATATGAATGGAAAAAATCAAATTTCCAAAATTAAATTATAAAAAATGGATAATATTTTTTTAGTGATAGATCATATAATTTCATCATCAGAAATTTTAAGCATAGACATTCCCTGTAAAAAAAAATTGGAACCTAAAACACATATCCAATGTATAGCATATATAAGAATGGACCTATACTCATCTATAATAAATTTAAATTTATTTAAAATATACACAAAAACAATACACATACATATAATACAATTAATTATTTACATGATTCATATTTTCACCAGTTTTTCAACAATTATTGAATATCATCATCATTTCAGGAGCTAACAGATCTGTTTTTATGGGATGTTTTGGTATCACATTTATAGTATATCATGGATACATCATCTAGAGAGTGATAATAATTACATAAATATTACATTTATATGTTACTCATATATTTATTTATATACATTCATAAATATAAATTGATGGAAAAATAATTATTTCACTATCTAGAGATAACAGTTCACACATTCACAAATAAAAAATTTACATTATTTTGAGGATTTAAAAAGAAAAAGGTAAATAATAATTCAATTTTATAAGATAACAATAATAACATAAATATAATATAAATTCATTACATAATCATTATAAATATCCTTATTTGTTACTGATGGAAAATGAATTATATTTCTATGTGGGGGTGGTGGTTCATGTATAGGCATGATCAAGTCATTCATTTCCCATTTGATGGAAATGATGGGGAAAATGTTGTTACATTATCATAATATAAATTCAATAAATTTTTTATAATATATTGACTAATTTTATTGGAAAAAATGTAGTAAAATAAGTTGTAAGATATTATAAAATATAATAATCTCATTTAAGAATTATATGTATTCATTGTGAGATGCCCCTTCTCGCACACTTTAATAATAGAATTATTGTTTATAAGAGAATATATAAGTACCTTAGATTAATAAAAGAAATAAAATATGTATTTTATTTATGGTTTTTCAATGATATAATATATTAAAATTCATGAATAATATTGGAGAAGAGGTTCCATTTTATAATTGAGGGAGACAATAGAAATGTTATTATATAAAATATATAAATAATATTAATGTCTTTCTCATGTATGATGACTCAAAAATGGGAATTTAATTTAATTTAATATGACATAAGGTATATATATATTCATATATTAAGAATTATACATGTTTTTGTAAAAATGATATGTTTTTCGTTTCGTTTAACCCCCTTGTAAACTAGTTTTAACACTAAATGTAGAAAAAGTTTCACCATTTTGAATATTAAATATTAACAAAGAAAAGTTTTATCATTTAAAAATTTAAATATAATGATTAAAAATTTGGTATCCATTTTTTCATATATAATACCAATTGTATGATATAATTTCATGTTATAATAATGTGCAACATTAAATGAACAAAATTTATATGAAAATTCCATATAATGTATAAAAGTGATTTTAATTTCATTAGATCAAAATTATGAGCAATAAAAATAAGGTAATTATATTTTAGTAAATATATTATAAAAATGTCATTAAAGATATTAATAAGAAGAGATTTATTTAATTTTATTATGTTAAAAACTCATATTGTGCATGAGAATTTTTTTTAGAAAATTTTGTTTTTAATATCAATAAGGAACTTACAAAAAAACTATGTATAATGGTGATTTTTACAAATACAATTATATTATTTATAATTATATGTGGATTATTTTATTTTTAAAATAAATTCAAAACAAATTTAGTAATCTTAGCTACATTATTTAATGAATAGAAAGTTTTTTTAAACTGTTATTCTTTATTTTTCAGTGAGAAATAAATACTTTTATAAAAATAATAAAAATTAATCTTAAGATAATATTTAAATGAATATTTTAAAATTTATTTTCATTCCATCCAATAAATTTTTAGAAAATGATAGAAATTAATATAAATTTTTGAAATTAAAATTAAAGTTCCACCATTTTCGAGGAAACCATATTACTGAAGAGTAACATGACATCAATTAAAATTGATTACAAAGTTATTATAAATTAATAAATACGTTTTTATTTTTTAAAAAAATTTCACATATATCTTCTCAATTAATTATTAAATTTTAATCATTAAAATAATCTTATTACATTTATTTTATACATCACAGTTGTGTGTAAGGAAAGCGGTTGAATATTTCATGATTAGTTCAATGGGAATAAGAGTGAAAATGTGTGGTGTTTAAATAGTCCAATGGTAATAATGAATTAAATATTACATTAATCTCATTATATTACAAAAAAATAACAATTTTAGAACCCATTGTATAACAACCTTTATCTTAGACTCCCGAATCCGGTGCTAGAATCATATGTTGTACATTTATGGATTTGATTCTGAATAAGGTGACCGAATTTTCTCCATCCAAAGCATAAAACATAAAAAGAAAATATTATATCACATAAAATATTTAGGAATATTTACGATTATAGTTTTATAAAATTATGAAAAGATCTTACATATAATATAATTTTATCTTCAAATGAACATTTCTCTATCTTAACAAATCTTTTCTTATGTAACATTAGTTCAACATCAAAATCTATATGAAAAGTGTCTACACATATTTCATTCGACATTATTCATGAAAACCTATTGAAAAGAAACTATAAAAAGGGTGAAATACAATGTTTAGATATTATAGACATATTAACTATTATTTCAATTTCATCATTGAGTATAACAAGAAAATAAGGGTATGATTAACTAATCTAAATGCATGATCAAAATATTATGATATTCATACCCATCGATACGTATATTATCAAACCTTAAAACATGAAAAAATATTTTAAAAATTGAAAGAGTCCAAAAAATTAATAATCACAAGACCGATGAAATGAATATTGTTATAAGGATGCATTAACAACAATTTCACGAATAAACAAAATGTGTTGCTATATTGCGACATTATATTCATATCACTCATTAAAATAGAATAAATAATTTTGTTAGAATCCATCTCCATAATAGATAATGCATTGAAGGTATATCATGAATCCACTTATCCTTGGTTTATCAGGGTGCCACCCTTTTATTCTTTACAATTGAATCACCCATCTGTGGTTTATCATGGAACCACCCATACTTATCTTATCATGGAATCACCCATAATTGGATAATAACCCAACCACATATCATTTGTTTTTAATGACACCCCCTTCATTATTAAAAATTTTCATGAACCATATCATGAATAATGTACATATTTAATAAATTTTTTCATAATGTCATAGAAAAAACCTTCATCCCTTTTAGTACTTGATTAACACATGGAAAGGAAACGGGATTTATGGGACTCCATTTCAAACATTATGATCCAACGGTAAATAATTTTTTTCTAAAATAATATATTTTAAATTTGTTTAACCCACAGAAAAAATGGGTTCAATATAAAAATATTTGATAAAATATTAATCCATTCATATAATGAATTTGTTTTTTATTATTAAAATATATCCTAATTTATTCATAAGTGGAAACTGATATATTCTATGATGATGAATGGAAATACCATTGCATGATAATTAAAAACATTTTTTCAGGAAATAATTATATCAGTTTAAAAAGTTCTTTTAAAATATTTATATAAAAAAATATTTTAAAAATGAATTTTATTGAAAAAAAATTGTAATATAAAATAGAAAAATCATAGGTGATAATGTAAATGGAGGTTGGAAAGTCTGTTCGTGTAATAAAAGTTAAATATAAAAATTCTTCTTAAAAAAATGTAAAAATTGAAGTAAAAAATGCCCGAATTTGGAACCATTATGAAAATTATATTTAAAACCATTTAAATGAAGGTAAAATATCATAAATATTTTTAGGTAAAAAATAATTTTTATAAAATAATATCTTGAAAACATTTTATGAAACACAGATATGTAATATAAATGTATTGGTTATAAAAGAAAGATACAAGACTATCATCACTTAAAAAAATTATTGATATTTATTTTATAAATTATAGTGGAAATGGATGTAAATTTGTAAAACACATTCAAAAATAGTGGTAATAGAAGATTTATTTTTTAAAATAAAATAAAATAATATTATTTCCACTAATGGAACTTTGAACTTGAATAATCTTAACAGAATAGTGATTATGACATAAAGCCTTAACAACATTGGTCACATTTAAATCATAATCCCCATGAAAAAAAAAAATTTATATTAAACACTAAATATGATGAATATAAATATATTAGGTATATTACATGTCAAAAGGTTTGTATATACTCATAATATACAAATTTAGGTGCATTAAAATAATATAAGTACAAAAAGATGAATTCAATGACAAATAACCCATAAAATTATCATTTTATTGATTTGAGAATTTATAAATGGGTGGATTTTGTTTAATAAATTTAAATCCAAAAAAATAAGTGTCAATACATAATAAGAAAATATTTATAACATTTCACACATAATCATTTTATATGAATGATAATAAAGAAGTGTTATAACCCAATTAATGGAAATTGAGTTAACTAATCTATTACCACTTGGTAAATTTGAAATCAAATCACCTTAAATGAAATAAATAAAGAAGAAAAATCAAATACCTTGAATTATTAAGGATTCATGATATAACATACAAAAGGGGAAATATATAATCCATATAAAATTTATTTGCAAAATAATAATAAAATGTTCCATAATGAAAGAAAATTGAGTTGATGAATCTTACAACATTGGTAATCTTTGGATTAGAACCTCATGAAAGGGGGAAAATCAAATAGATTAGCACATCTAAATAATTTTAATAAATATAATATTAAAATAAATTAATGGTATTTAAATACAATACTTTATAAATTCAAGTGGTGAATATGACATACACCTCATAGAAATAAAAAGTGACAAGAGAAACCCTTTCCAATGTCCCAATCCTTTTTTACGTGTTTGAACCACATGTATAATAAACTTTTGATAATTATTTTATATCATAAGAATAATTTCATGGTATAATGACTTATAAATAAACCACTATATTATTTCATTCTAATAATATATTTAAATACATAATCAATGAAGTCCACATCATTATTCTAGAGGGAGTTCGGTATATTATTTCAAAAAGGAAATGGTGTGTCGACTATGTTAAAAGAGGTAAATATTTAAAACTACTCCCATATAATTATCTTGATATAATTATGGATTTTTTTAAAAATATTAGTTTCAAATAAATCATGAATTTTTGTTATTAAAAAATGAACTATTTTTAAATAACATATATTGTAGGTCTTACGTACTCATGAGTAACATATCTATTTTACAATGGTCATTTTGGAATGAAGGTATGTAATATTTTATCATTAATGAATGATAATAATATCATAAATATTATATTGTTTTATTAAATATTTTCATGACCCTCTCCCCACAAGGTTTACCCCTCCTGGGCCGACAATGGGAGAAGTGAGATAGTGGAACCCGTGTCCCACATTTATTTGTCCCAAGGTGGAGATGAGCACCGAGGGTATAAAAAACATATATATGGGAGTAATTACCATATAAGAGAAAAAATCATAAAGGGAGAAATAAGAAATAAATCCACCAATTCCAGCCTAGACTACAATATAGTAGAAAATCCAAAATTCACATATGCAACGTCATGCAAGGACTTATAAAACTGAAAGGAAAACTACATGTACCAAAGAAAAGTAAAGATGATTGGGAATAAAAATCCCAAAAAACACATGCTAAAACCGAATCTAGTATTAACAATCCTGATCCAAAACATGCACCAACTAACATTCAAAATAGTATATATATATATATATATGTAAGGTGAGTATAACAGTATACTCAATAGGATCCTCATAGTATCCTCCCATTAAAAGGTTTAAGAAAGTATGATAAAGTACTATGAAAAATAGGTGAAACTAACTCATCAACTAAAAATGTAAACTATTTTACTAGCATCACCGTAGATACTTTCACCAATTATTTCATAACAGAGCTTATAATATAATAATGAATATCAAGGTTACCACGCTAGAGCTTTCCCAATGGTTTTCCAGTCTACCCCAACATCACACATCCTGAGCATCCCCCTCTAAAAATTATATCCTGTAGAAATATGGGAGAAGCACCACAACCTACACCATATGAAAAAAACCATCACTTCCACATAACCAAAAGTAAGCAGGTAGTTTCTGGTAGCCACTAAAACCCATATTACGTGCATCTTAAAACATATATTATAACTCAATTCATCATATCCCGTACACCATGTAAGGATCCTCAATACATCACAACTTATACACGTTATACCTATAGTAGTCCTTTGGAAACTATATATAGAATACATGTGTGTGAAATAACCACAATCAATTACATCCATATACACAAATATATTGTGAAAAAAACCAATTTTCATACCATAACAAGTAACTACCATGAGAAGAGAGCATGTATCAAGGGGGGAGTTATCCATCCATCCTTCCATTAGGATTTTGGGGAAATCTCCTCCAGCGATCAAAATACCTAGGGTGTCAGTAGCCCTAGACATGAAGGTGGAGAATCGTATAAGAACACACAATGTACATGATCTAATATAGCCCACAACCCCAATATGGGCATAACCTACACATATACTCATCTAAAGCTACATCTGTCAGACTCCTGAATTCCTCTGATATAAAAAGATATCCTATAAGCACACAACCACTGAAAGAGATAACTTAAACTAAATTATACCTTTTAATCTATTTCAAATTACATTAATTAATTAAATTACCATTAATTAACCATTTATAGATCCATATTACATTAAATTATCATTACAACCATCTTCCATTCCCTCTAAGCATGAGAAAACAGACTCAAAGGATTCTCAAAATTATAGCCTCAACATTGCATCCTAGACAACTAAAAACCCATGGGGTAAACAAGTATTCAATAACTAACATGACTATATTCGAAATTACTAGGTAATCTTGGAAAATATCATATTCAACCAAACAAGGCATGCAAAAAAGCACATCCTTCTGCCTCAAGTAGTGGGGAAATGAAAGATGATAAACCAAACACCTATATGGTATCCAAACAGTAGATTCTAACAAGCATATAACATTCATATCAACGGGTATGACCAACATCAACCCACTCTATCATCTCTTGTATCCTCCCTGACACCCACATGTATTCCCTGAGGTATCTTTCCACTCCAGATGTCAACTACTTCAACAACAACTAGGACTCCCCACCCCTCATACCTCAATATCCCTCCTGGACCGACCATCATTGGAACACATCAAATCTAGGCCTCCTCACCCCACACACCACAACATCCCTTTAGGTTCAACCATTTCATGCTCACATCAAATACCAAAAAATTGGAAAAAAATATAGAAATCAAGATCTTGGCCAAAGAACAAGGCATTCATCCTCCACACACAATGAGCTCTCATAGATCCAATGCACTAGTAACTCATCCATTACAAGAATGTGTGAAACTCATTCCATTTAATGTAATTATATTATATCACAAAAAAAGTTATTTTCTATAATGATTTAACAAATTCAATAAAATAATATTTAACTATTAGAGGATTTAGAATACAGATATATTAAGCTATCACAAATTAATTAACCAATTAATTAAAAATTCTTTTATTTATTTTATCAATAAGAATCATCATGCTTCAGGTTCATAAACTAATCAAATTAAACATTCACACTTTCATAAATATTATTATCATAAAAATAAAAAAACAACAACAACAACCAGATTCATTAAATAAGAATCATTAATCATTTAGAAAAATAATTATAAATAAATTTTGGATTTATGTTCTTTAGCAATTTCACATTTTAAACTGAGAACAATAATTATTTCATTGATATCACACTATCTAAAAAATAAAGTGGCAAACCATTATCATGGTACAAACAAAAGCATCGCAATTTGATCGATACCAATTCATTAATCTTGTTCAAGTAATAATTAGGTTATTTTAATTGAGATCCAATGGGATAAATAATAATCAATTTTTTATTAAACATATAAAAATTAGAAGACAAAAATTCCCTACCTCAAAATGGTGTCATCATTCATCGCACAATAATGAACCATCTAATGGATCTCTGATCAACCCTCCCATAAGAACTTCATCTATCTAAGGATGATTCTCAAAACTAAAAAAATAAAAACCATGAGAAACATCATTAGAAACATGTCAGATCATCATCCACCACAAGGAAAGAGTAATCAAAGGAAACAAGTGATCGAAATAGATGAAAATTCAAACTATGGATCAACCTGGGATACCACGGCCGATGATATAATCCCAATTAATGATTCTGGTCGAAGGGATCTCCAAAACATAAATAAGGGGGTTTATAGTTCACATTGAATTTGAGGGTGGGTTGTTATAGATGTATGGTTAAGAATAACCCAGTGGCTAAAAACAATTAAAAATATACAATAGTAGGGAATTGAAAGATGTGTAATCCCATTTCCCATCATGTAATACTCTTGTCTTAGTTTCCACAAAAAAATAGTTTATGTTTTAATTAATATATTTTTAAACCATGATTTATTAATAATACTTAAATACACTTTCACATCATGTAAAAGGTTTACAGGACATGATATCTACATGGTTCTATATTTTCTTAGACAAAATCCTTCATAATTACTCTGACCCTCCTCTAAGTACCTCAGTCTCCAAAAACACACAAAGGGTTTATCCACATGGATTCATGACCATACATTAGATACCTCTCAAAACATCCTCATACTAGTGAATCCAAAACCAACCTAAAAAAGGAAAAAAATGTTTCATATGAATACCACCCTGTAAGATACCCCTCAAGGATCTCATCATTATAGGATCTAAAACACTTCGGCCAAGGACAAGGGGCTTGAAAAAATGAGTAGATGAAATACCTTTCGATTATTCACTACCTAATGTAACAGTGTAGACTGATCCAACCATATAAATATAAACACCTAAATCACGTGTTATACACTACGTGTTTTATCCCCCCACGGATTGTGAGTAATGTATAAAAATCGATAATAGAATGACATCTCAAAAACAAAAAAGTTCTACAACCACAAAATGAACAATGTTACAAGGAAACAGCTAAACCCAAAATAGATTTGGTTGTTGAGAACATATCTACAATTCATATTCCAAGGTTCTCTCCTCCATGCCACCATGTCACCACAAGACACAAAACAAAGAGATAGAATTCCCACAAAACACCTCAACCTAGTGATCTTGGATCTATATAGGGAACTCCTTGAAGGTTTCATCATTATCCACATAGATCTAACCACATCCAATGAAGTGAGTGTTATCTCAAAGTTAACAATGGAACTATGAAATGTCAAAAATGTCATGTATCATGATCATATACGGGGGAGGATCTATCTAATACACCACATTTCCAACATTATACAACACCTTTGAAGGCCCAAAAAACAATGGAGAAAGCTTACTCTGATGACCAAACCATCACTTCCCATAATGTTGAGTAACCTTCAAAAACATGTGATTCCCTAATTAGAACTCCAATGGTATCCTCTTATAATAATCATAGGATTTATGATGATCCTAAAATAATTTTATCCTCTCATGAATCAACTAAACCATCTCTAGTTTATTATTTATTAGTTCTATCCCAAGAATTGATAACTCTTCGACCTTGGACCATCACAATAGAGAATAGAATGGTCACCGATACAAGTATTAAAATGGAACCATACTGATGGGGGGTGGAAAATATTATTGAATGGAAACTCTACCTAGGGTTTCTAACCCATCCACGAGCCCCCCAAAAATGGGACACAAGAACACAATATGTCTCCAAGAGTCAGGATGGTGCACTCTATCTGAACGTCCATATGAAGATGAAAACTTGTGATAAGGTATTGCTGAGAACCAAAACATTGTTGGAGACATCTCCACACACTGAATGTAAAACAAATATCTTTATCAGAAATGATCAACATTAGTACCCCATGGAGTATCACAACCTCCTCTAGATACTACCTCAAAAAAAACCTCCACTAAGATCAACTCCTTTTTAAAGTCCTGGAATCTCCATGAAAATTTTATATAAATACATGGGAATTTTACGAGCCCATTTTTTCTGACGGCGCCTGATTCTGAGGCCCGGTGTGCCCGGAATCAATTTTTGAAGTTCTGTTCCGGCACGTTTAGTAAAAGTATGTGTGGGATTTTATATCTTTTGAACCGGACCTCTGAATTGAAATCTTATTGCACCGTTGAACTCACAATGCCGGTATTCACTTAAGGAGACCTTTACCGTAGTTGCGTTTTATCGTGATTGGGAGTTAATTTTTGGTCTTTCTAATTTAAATTAAATAGAAATGGGTGTAACACATTTTTATTTGAATAGATGTTAAAACTTCCAAAGGGAGGTTGGTGGTGGGCCCTCCTGCACATAACCTCCCTTGTGAGGATGTTATTAGTGGGGCCCAAATTAACATAAAAACCCTCAACTCCTCTTGAACTACCCATAAATGGGGGAGCTCTTGAACTTCCCATTAATGTGACAACACTCCATTGTAATTAATTAATTGAGTCCCCAAGAATTCTATCCAACTCCATACATTTAATTAAGTGAACCAACATAATTAATTTGAATTCTTTTGAACTCATGAAAACCAATAGAATAAGGGATATTCTTATTTTAGTTTGGTTGGAATATGATTTGTTGGGAGAACTAAGGAGAGGTGGAGATCTTGGTAGAGCTTGGAGAACCCTTGCAGGAATATCTCAATGGAGAATCATTCATCCAACGAGGAACGTGAAGAACACGAAGAATTCCCTTTCACTCCAACTAAAAAAGAGGGACTTCTCTTCCTCCTTCTTCATACATGGATATATAGGGAAGCATCTCCATCTTCGAAGTACACTGACGGTGTCGACTCGACTAGTATTCACCGAGCTTTTCCTCCTCCAATACTGATAGAACGCCGTCCGTCTTCAGCGGCGTCTGTATTTCGCAACTCCGTCGCTGATCACCGAAATTGAGGTTGGGGGAAATTGAATAAATTTTATAATGATTTATACTCTCCTTTCCTCATTGTGTGTTGTTCTCTGGATACCTGATTTTAACAACGTAACGAGGAGTGTTCGGACCACACGAACATGGTCCGACCCTCACCCCCCCTGTTGTTGTTGTTTCGTGTTGACGATGGAGGCAGCGCTGGTAGGGTGCGGTGCCATCGAACTATGATAAAGGAAGTGGTCTATGGCCATGCAGGACGCGAAGGATGGAAGAGGCTGCGACATCAGCGACCGGAGGCGGCAGCGGCAGCGGGGGCCGTGTGACGACCGCATGGAGGGACCTGCGGCCGCTCGGGCCCCCCTGTCTGCATGACGACTGGCTATCCAATCCGGCCGGCCCAATGGAGAACTGCAGTGCCCGCAGGCACCGCATGGAGGAGAACACGGTCCGTATCTACGGGCCCCTCGGATGGGTGAACAGGCTGGCCGGGCAAGAGAACTGCGGCCCACAGCACGGGCCGCATGGGCCGGGCCGAATCGGTCATGCAGAGAAGGAGGTGGCGCCTCTTGGAACCTCCGGGTGAACCAGACTGGCCCACAACGCAGGCCAGGTCTGGTGGTGGGTCACGCCTCCCTGGGAGAGGCCGACCCCCAGCCGGGTCAGACTTGCCACGCCTGGTCTGGCCGACCCGCAAGCCCACTGGGCTTGACGGCTCGGGCCATCTTCGCTTAAATGCGAATAACTCCTAGATCGCACGCCCGATCGACGTGTCTTCTGTGGCACTAGGACCCCCGTGAAGAGGCATCCATTTTAGTATACTCTATCTGAGTTTTGGACAAATTTTCGACAATATCTGGGTTTGGATTCATGCGTAAATCCAACCGGGCCCCTCAAACGGAAATGCCAATAACTTTCAGACCGGGCGTCCGATTGACGCGCTATCTGTCACGTTGGGTTCCTTTTTATGATACGGAACTACGGGATACATAAAATCGAGACATGATGATATTTTATGTATCGACACATGGCTTGAAGATTTGACCCTCCCGGAATCGAGCGTGATGTGTGTGGGAACCCTAGGGTTGGATGCGACGACTACTCTACCAGAATCCTTCGTGGGTTCGACAGCAATGACTACTGTACCGAGATCCTCCATGTTTAAAACAATTATTACTTCTATTCCTGTATCTTGTGGGGGTCTGATAGCTTAGTTTGTTCTGTATCCTCTATGTGTCGGACAGCTTAGATGAGATAACTGGTACTGTATCCTGTGTGGGTCTGACAACTTAGCTGGTCCTGTATCCTGTGTGGTTCTGACAGCTTAGATGAATCAGTGACTACATCATATCATCTCTATCTCTATAAAAAATATGTATACCTGTGTGAGTTGACTCACTTCTATCAACCATTATCATCGTGGTGATTGAATTTACATGCATTGAGGAATGGTTTGTGCTTGGGCTCGAGAGTTGGAGTCAAACTGTGATTGATAACTTAGGTATATGTATGGGAATATTCCTAAGTAGCATTGGTTGGTAATTTGTGATTGTATATTTCTTATTTTGTTTATCCTTTGTGGATTCTGGGAGACCATCAGGGGTCTAGGGGTCCCCTACTGAGTATTGTTATACTCACCCCTTCACGGGCTTCACCAGCACCTTGTTGTGTTCTGTGCAGATGACGGACGATAGTGATCAAGGATGAGGGTGACAGATAGGAGGAATCTTGGAGCTGGACTAGATGGGACGTACAGAAGGGACATGTTTTTTGAGTACTATACCTACCCTGTAGGTTGGATTCCTCGGTGGACGATCCAAGAGCTATTTTTCCTTTTGTACTTGTACATATTGTTCAATTGGGTTTGTATACTGGCCCACTTACTTTCAGCACACCTTACATTTCTATTTTAGAACTTGTTTCCTCTTCTGGTTGTGTTCAGAATTTGTGTGTGTTACATGTTAAAAGGAAATGCCTTCCCTTTTATTGGGATTACACCTTTGGTGCTAGTCGCCAGCCCCTGGCCTATGGAAGGTGGGTTTCAGGTTGTCACGACACGGGCCCCGATGAAGGGTCGTGACAAATGGGTATCAAAGGAGTCAGTTATACCGCAGAACTGGGACTCTGATTCTTTTAATGAATGTAGTGTTATGTTTTTTGGGTGTGTTTATCAGTTTTGGCCATCTTTTTTCAGTGCGGAGACTGACATATCCATTCAATAGAACTCTGACTTCTAATTTATGACTCCGTGCATGAACACATTGATTGCGTGAGTGTTTCCTTTGGAAATATTTTCTTCATGATTACATTGTGACAGCTCATCAGATGTACTGTTATAAAAATGCCACACCTATTTCTTTTCAGGATGGCCCCACGAAGGAAGCCAGCTAGGGTTCCGTGTTTCATACGAGATGGTAGCCCACCGAGTGACGAGGCCTCGGTGCAGGGCCCCATCACAACGGAGGTACCAGCGGTACCATTACCTACTAGGACACCGATACCAGCAGCTCTAGTAGTAGATATTGCACGACGTCTGAGTGTGTTATATGAGTTCCAGTGCCAGAGGCCGCCCAGGTTCCAGAGAGAGATGGACCCACAGGAAGTTGAGGATTGGCTAGAGGCTGTCTTGATAGTTTTCAGATTTGTAGGGACACCATCCAACCTCATGGTGATCCTTTCCGCGAGTCTACTGCATGCAGTAACAAGCTGATGGTGGAGCCTGATGCTCCAGGTGCATTACAATACATCATTACTCTGGAAAAACTTCAAGAGTCTCTTCCACTCAGAGTCTGTTCCAGCCACCCATCGTGCGGTGCAGATTCAGGAGTTACTTCATCTACAGCAGGGCTGCATGTTAGTTGCTCAGTACTCAGCGAGGTTCACTAACCTCTCGCGCTACACCATGGATATGGGACGATACCCATTCTTTAGGGCTCATACCATCATGTAGGGACTTATTCATGAGATTAGGTCTTCCACGATTCCCCTCAGCATCCCGAAGCAGGTGGGGGTGTTGGAGCAAGCCCTGCTAGTGGAGAGTTTTCTTGTAGAGCAGACACCAGCAGCGAGACCCACCATAGGGCGACACATAGAGGAGTCTTCTGCAACCAGCAGTAGACAGATATCGAAGAGGTCCAAGAAGACTACTCCATCAAGTGGGAGACTCTAGTATACAAGTTCGGTTGTGTGGGGAACATGAGACATAGTCAGCTATATGAGGAGAAGGAGGTGCTATGCATGCAGTGGGCAAGGTCACATGGCTCTAGACTACCCGACTCGCCATGAAGATGACCAACAGATAGTAGATGGATCTCCTAGGCAGAGGCAGAGGTTCAACCATGGTGGTCTGTCGGGAGCAGGTAGATGTGGAAGAGGAGCTGGCCGAGCAGTGGGTAGTGGAAAACATTTCGAGGCTCTACCATCACCACCACCAGGAGGTCCAACCCGACCACAGGGAGCTGGAAGACAGAGGCGGGCATAGCTCCAGGTAGTCATGGCCTACAACCACGACAATCCTGAGATGATTTGAGGTACTATTTGTGTCTACTCCACCCTTTCTGTAGTACTTATAGGCACATGTTCGAGTCATTATTTTATTTCCACTGCCCTCGTTCGGAGCTCGGAGATTCCGACGGCGTCGTTGGCTCGATCCTTATGGCTAGAGACTTCTATGGGAGCAGACTCGACATTTACACACTCGTGCAGGCAGTGTGAGATTACTCTAGGAGGCGAGAGCTTCGGGTGGGATCTTTTTGTTGCGGTTTTGATGCTTTACAGCTTCATCATGGGTATAGACTGGTTGTCCATAGTTCATGATCAGATTGAGTGTATTAGGCGCAAAGTGCGGTTTATTCTCACTGATGGGACCAAGTTCACCTTCACCGGGGAGAAGGGAGCCTTTGTAGCACATGATGTACTTACGTAGAGTTGGGGGAAACCGACCACACATCAGTTGGCTAGTCTCATCCTCGAAGCGGTTGATGTGCGGAGTCTGAGATTTCCTATTGTTGGGGATCAGAACGCATATGTTTTCCCTGAAGACGTTCCATGATTACCTCCTCACAGGGAGTTAGACTTCTACATTGACTTGTACCATGAGAAAACACCAATATCTACTCCAGAATATTGGATGTCTCCTGCTGAGCTTTGTGAGCTACGGGTACATCTGGAGGACTTGCAAGGGAAGGGATTTATCTGACCCAGTGCTTCACCATGGGCACCACCGATTTTGTTGGCCAAGAAGGCAGATAGGAGCTTGTGATTGTGTGTTTACTACCATCACCTGAATCAGGTGACTGTGAAGAACATGTATCCACTACCGAGGATTGACAACCCCTCTGATCAGCTCTAGGGAGCACGATGGTTCTCAACGATAGATCTTAGGTCCGGCTACCACCAATTTAGAGTTCGAGACGAGGATGTACAGAAGACGACCTTCAAGTGTCGGTATGTCTAATACAAGTTCTTGGTTAGGCCCTTTGGCATAACAAACACACCAGTAGTGTTCATGAGTCTCATGAACAAGATCTTCCAGCCTTACCTCGATCTCTTTTTCATCTTCTTCATCAACAGCATACTGATCTACTCAAATATTGAGGAGGATCATGCCTACCATTTGCGGGAAGTAATGGACACACTCCGAGATCACCAGTTTTATGGTTTGATCTCGAAGTTCCAGTTCTAGATTCGAGAGGTTAGTTTCATGGGACGCATCATCTTGAAGACTATAGTTGTAGTGGATCCAGCGAAGATCGAGGCAGTACATCCTTGGGAGCAACCCAAGAGTGTGATGGAGGTGCAGTGTTTTCTAGAACTAGCTGGGTACTATTGGAGATTTTTTCTAGACATATCCAGAGTTGCATCACTACATTCATCATTGATGAAGAATGGGAAACCCTTTGTGTGGTCACATAGATGCGGGCAGAGCTTTTAGGAGATGAGGCAAAGGTTGACCAGTGCGCCCATATTGAGGCTACCAGAGGAGGGTGTAGGGTACGTAGTATACTGCTACGCCTCAGGGACATGACTCAGGTGTGTCCTAATATAGGAGCGAGCAGTGATCACGTATGGTTCACGCAAGTTGAGACAATACGAGTAGAACTACACTACCCATGAACTGGAGTTAGTAGCATCGATATTCTCCTTGAAGATGTGGTGGCATTATTTGCTGGGTGAGCATTTTACAGTCTACTCTAACCACCAAATTCTCAGCTACATCTTAACGTAGAAGGACCTGATCCTGATACAGCGACGATGGCTCAAGTACCTCCAGGACAATGACTTTGATATAGTATATACTCCTGGGAAGATAAATTCTGTAGCATATGCTTTCAGCAGGAGATGAGGCATTCAGATGCCAGTAGAGATGACAAAGCAGATGTCCATGTTGTAGAGATCCTTTGTGGACAGAGATAGAGAAGCCTTTCTACAATCTCTCACAGTCAGTCATCCAATTCATCAGCGAGTCAGAGAGGCACAGCTTGGGGACGTTGACTATGAGACACGACTTGCTTAGATATCCTCAGGGCAGACACCTGAAGGGTTTTCTGAAGGTGGGGAGCATGTCATCCTTTTCAGAGGACGTACCATGGTACCAGTTTCACTACAATTGGAGGCGTTGGGGGAGTTCCAGATTTCCCCTCTAGAGGTACATCCAGGAGTGGAAAAGATGTATTAGAACCTCATACGACAGTACTGGTGGCCGGGTATGAAGACGGCAGTAGCAGTGTTATTCTCGCGATGCCTCACTTGTCAGAAAGTGAAGGTGGAGCACCAGGTTTTGCAGGCTTGGTTCATCCCTTAGATGTCCCATATTGGAAGTGGGACAAGATATCCATGGATTTCATGATGGTACATCCACATACATCCAGAGGACACGACTCAATCTGGGTGATCGTAGACCAACTCACCAAGTCTTCCCACATCCTATGGATCAGAGAGTAGGGATCAGTAGAGATCCTGGGATGCCTCTATGTACAAGAGATCATACGACTTCATGGTATTCCATCTATGATCATCTCCGATCGATATTCCCATTTCACTTCTCTGCTATGGAAGGGGTTGCAGGAGGCTTTCAGGATGCAGCTTCTTATGAGAACCACCATCCATCCTCAGACAGATGTCTAGACTAAGAAGACTATTCAGACTCTCGAGGACATGCTCCACGCATGTGTCCTCGACTTTGGTCACATCTGGGAGGATCACTTGCCCTTGGTAGAGTTTTCGTATAACCACAGCTACCACTCTACCATAGGGATGGAAACTTACGAGGATCTTTACAACCGACCTTGTAGATCTCCTATATGCTGGACTGACCTGGGGGAGTCAACCTTTGTAGGACCAGAGATAGTGCAGGCTATGGTAGAGAAGGTGCAGATAATCCAGGAGTGGATGAAGACTGCACAGAGCAGACATAATTCCTATGCTGATATGAGACGGAGACCACTGGAGTTCGAGGATGGCAACCACGTCTTCCTACGGGTCTCACCTCTATGAGGACTATAGAGATTTGGCTGAGGTGAAAAGTTATCTCTACGATTCATCGGACCTTTTCAGGTCCTCAGCTGGGTAGGAGAGGTGGCTTACCGCTTGGCTCTTCCACCTCAGTTGCACCAGGTGCTCGACGTCTTCCATGTATCTTAGTTTAGGGGAAACATGCACCACCCGTACTACATCATCGACCATGGGGGGCTGGACACTGATGATAGGGAGACCTTCAAGGAGGTTCTAGTGGAGATTGAGGATCGACAGGAGTGAGTACTACCGGGACGGTTGATACCTCACATGCGTGTTCACTGGTAGCACGAGAACCTCCAGGAGAACACATGGGAGCTGGAGTCTTAGATGCATGTTCAGTACCCCCATTTGTTTCCTTAATGTGAGTTGTAGCTTACGGGGACGTAAAGCCCGGAATTGGGGAGAATGTAAAGATGTGGAAATTCCATGGAATATTCTTTAAATACATGGGAATATTATGTACCCACAGTTTCTGACATCACCCGATTCTGAGGCCTAGTGTGCCAGAATCAATTTACGATGTTTTGTTTGGGTACATTCAGTAAACGTACGTTTGGGATTTTATATATTTTGAACTGGTTCTTGGAATAGAAATATGAGGGCATCGTTGAACACACAGTGCCTGTATTCACTTAATGATACCTTTATCACATTTTTGTTTTATCGTGATTGGGAGTTAATTTCTTGGGGTTTCCAATTTAAATCAAATAAAAATTGGTATAACACTTTTTAATTTGAATAGAAGTTAAAACCTCCAAAGGAAGGTTGGTGGTGGGGCCACCCGCACATAACCTCTATTGGGAGGATGTTATATGTGGGGCCCACATGAACATCAAACCCCTAAACTCCTCTTAAACTCCCCATAAATGGGGGAGCTCTTGAACATCCCGTTAATATGCTAACACACCCATGAAATTATTTAATTGAGTCCCTTGGAATTCTTGCCAACTCCATACATTTAATTAAGTGAACCAACTTAATTAATTTTAATTTTTTTGAAATCATGCCACCAATTAAAATAAGGTATAATATTATTTTATTTTGGTTGGCATAAGCATTGTTGGGAGAACTTGGGAGAGGAGGAGATCTTGGTAGAGCTTGGAGAACCCTCGGAGGAAGCTCTTGATGGAGAATCATTCATCCAATGAGGAACGTGAAAAACATGAAGAACTCCCTTTCCCTACAATGAAAACAATGGACATATCTTCCTACTTCTTCAACCGGGGCATGATAGGGAAGCATCACCGTCTTCGAAGTACACCGACGGTGTCGACTCGACTCGTCTTCACCGAGATTTTCCACCTCCAATATTGACAGAACGACATCCCTCTACAGTGACATCCGTCATTCGCGACTCTGTCTTTGATCACCGAAATTGAGGTAGTGGAAATTGGATTAATTTTATGTACGAGTTATACACTCCGTTCCTCATCGGGTGTTGTTCTCTTTATGCCGAATGTAAAAAACACAACGAGGAGGGTTTGGACCACACGAACACGGTCCGACCCCCCCCCTCCTTTGTTGTTGTTCTCATTGTGTTGACGAAGGAGGAGGAGCTGTTAGGGCGCGGTGTCGTCGCACCACGCCAGAGGAAGGAGGCCACGGCCAGGGGGGCCAAGGCAGATGGAAGAGGTGGCGACGTCGGCAACAGGAGGCGGCGACGTCAGCGACGGGAGGCGGCGACGTCAGTAGCGGCCACGCGCCGAATGCGTGGAGGGACTCGTGGCCGCTCGGGCCGCCCGGTCCACGGGACGCCCGTGCGGCCAATCCGGCCAGCCCATTGGAATACCAGGGTGCCTGCAGGGGCCGCGTGGAGGGGGATGCAGCCCATGTCTGTGGGCCACATAGCTGGGTGAACCGGCCGGCCGCGTGCGCCGGCCCGAACCGGCCGGTTACATCCTGCCGGGTAGAGGAGGAGGTGGCGCCACCGGGCAAACTGGATCGGCCCGTAGCGTGGGCTAGGTCTGTGGGTGGGCCATGCCTCAACGGGCTAGGCCGACCCCCAGCCGGGTCGGACCCACCGATCCAGGTCAGGCTGACCCGCCAGTCCACTAGCCTTGACGAGCTGGGCCCACATTCGATTAAATGTGAATAACTCCCTGATCGTGTGTCCGATCGACGCGCGGTATGCAGAAATGGTACCCTCGCAATTTGGAGGTCTTTCTGGGATACTATAGGTGACATTTGGACAAATTTTGGAAAATTGCCTGGTTATGATTCCTGCATAAATCCAACCGGGCCCCTGGAACTCAAATTCCAATAACTCTCAGACCGGGTGTCCGATTGACGCGTCATCTACCGCTTTGGGTTACTTTTTATGAGATGGAAGTATGTGATACATCAACTTGAGAGTTCATGATAGTGGATGTATCGACACTTGGCTCATGGAGCGGACCCTCCCGGAATCGACCGTGTTGTGTGCGGGAACCCTAGGGCTGGCTGCGACGACTACTGTATAAGAATCCTTCGTGGGTTCAACAGCGATGACTACTGTACCCGAGATCATCCGTGGGTCCGAGAGTTTTGTCATCTATTCCTGTATCCTGTGTGGGTCTGACAGCTTATCTGGTCATGTGTCTTGTGTGGGTCCGATAACAGAGATGAGATAACTTCTCATGTATCCTGTGTGAGTCTGATAGCTTAGCTGGTTGGGTATTCTGTGTGGATTCGATAGCTTAGATAAATTAGTGACTACATTTGATCATATCTATCTCTATACAAAATATGTATACATGTGTGAGCTGAGTCACGTCTTTCAACCATTATCATCATGGTAATTTACTTTACTTCCTTTGTGGAATGGTCTGTGCTTGGGCTCGAGAGTTGAAGCCAGACAATGATTGATAACATCGGCATATGTATGGGAATATACCTAATTAGGGTATATTGATACATTTTTATTGTATCTTTATACTGTGGTTTATCCTTTGTGGACTCTAAGAGACATTCGGGGGGTCCCGAGGTCCCCTATTCGGTATTGTTATTCTCACCCCTATACGGGCTTCACCCGCACCTTGTTGTGTTCTGTGCAAACGACAGACGGTTTTGATCGAGGCTGAGGGTGACGAATGGGAGGCTACTCGGAGCTGGACTAGATGAGACATACCGTAGGGACAAGTTGTTTGATTAATATAGCTACCCATCTAGTAGGATCCCCCAGTCGACGATCCAGGAGCTATTTTTCATTTTTTCCTGAACATGTTGTTCGGTTGGGTTTGTATACTGGCCCATTTACATTCAGCACACCTTACTTTTCTATTTTAGTACATGTTTCCTCTTATGGTTGTGTTCAGACAATGTGTGTGTTACAGGTTAAAAAGGCAATGCATTCCCTTTTTATCGGGATTATGCCTTTGGTACGATTTGCTATCCCCGGGCCTATAGAAGGCGGGCATGGGGTAGTCACGACACGGGCCCTGAAGATGGATCATGACATCCTTGATCTCTAACAAGTAAGCTCATATCATCAAATGATTCACAACCAACTATATAGTGTCATAGATTTCTTGAGATTGAGGTAAAATGATAACAACATTCATCAATATGTCCTCCCACTTCCACTGAGGAACATCTAATCATTGGATCAAACAATCGAGAACATGGTTCTTAATCTTCACTATCTATGAGGCCAACAATCGGGAAACAAACCCTAAAAAATCACCCCTTAACCCAAGACACCTAAACTGAAATATCAAATATTGGTAAATAATTTTAATTCTAGGATATACCACACATTGTGTTGTATGAAAACACTTTAGAACCATAACACACATCACAAAAGGAATAAAAATCATTCCTTGTAATAACACATAGTGTTTTTCATCATCAAAAAAACCAATAGGGGCCTTTCCACAAATATCTCAATCTCTCCAGACCTGAACCTCATGTTTCCCCAACAATGTATCATCCACCTAAAAAAGTAGACATGACCAAATCATAATTTTAAAATGAGAACCTCTACCACCATACATCTCCAATTTCTAGATTCAACACTAGTAGTTCTTACAATAATATCTAGGAATCAACTGATTCATGCACGGTAGAAGTATACAACTTCCTACTCAATGTATAAGGAAAATTATTACCCATTCTTGGTGTTTAAGAAATATTGAATATGTAATCATGAAACAACTAATTCCACTATCATAGAAAAGAGATCATGTTATGCTAGGAGAAAACATTCCTCCTAATCTTTTGATTGGTAAAGACCAAAAAATAGTCACCAATGAGGCTATGTCTCCACAACTTCAGGGGAAACACTACCACCTCAAAATCCTATTTGTGAGTGTAATAGTTATTCTCATGGGGGAATAAAAATAATGACCCATAATAGATGACTGATCTATACTGTGTAAGAACATAGACCAGACCAAAATGTGAAGCATCATAGAAAACCTCAAACTAAACTCATTCTACATGAAGATAAAGAATTGGAGCATTAACCAACTTCTCCTTCAGATACTCAAAAGATATCTAAAACTATTTTTTTTACCTGGAAACCTAATAATCTCTATTCAAAACTATATTAGGAGTCACAACTTGAGATAAATCACCTAAGAAACTCCTCTAATATCATGCAAGAATAATTAATCATTTCACATCTACAACTATCTTGGGGGTTTCCTAGGACACAAATTATTCTAACTTTGAAAAATATATTCATAATACCTTATGGGATATATGATTCACAATGATATAGACACCTCGATCCCAAAATTCACACTTCAAAAACATGCCAAAAAAATTCTCACGATAAAGGAATCCCAAAATAGAATTCATATACTATACACTCTAAAACTAAAATGTAGAGTAAAAAATTATTTCATTGATGAAAACCAAAATGGTTATATCTAAGAACTCATGGAATAGAATGTTCATTAACCCCACTAACAGAGCGGGAGAATTCATCACCCTAAATGGTGTCAAAAAAAACATGTAATGCCGTTGATTATAGGACAAAGCGGTCATTGGTGATATCACCATGCATTACATGAATATGATGATATTCTAACCACAAATAAATCATCAAGAACCAACTTTCATTCTTCAGTTTATCAATTAAATGATTAATCCATGGAAGAGGATAGTGTTCATTCTTTGATAGTTTGTTCATTTGACGATAATCTAAACAAAACCACCAAATAATATCATCTTTCTTTTTGAAAAATACTCATGAACCCCATAGTGATACACTCAGCAAAAAATTCAACACTAAAATAGACCATCAAGCTGTATACACATCTCTAGTAATTCGGAAGGTGATATATTATATGGATACATCGAGATAGGAGACACATGTGGTAGTAGTTAAATCCCAAACTCGATCTCCCGTAAATGGGTAATGCTATAACCTCATGTTGAATGTCATCTGGGTACTCTCCCCTGATTATCAGAAACCCCGACTAATTAAACCTTAATGAACATAGAATCACATCATATATCAAATTTGACAAGGATGTAACATTCCTATGACAAATTCAAGGGTCTCTTTCACCAAAAAATACTATTATCTCTCTATAAACATCAAATAATACAAAATATATTCTAATTAAAAACATGAAAGTATGCACTGAATAAACCCAATCTATATCATGAATGCAGTTATTTGGTGGTATCCTAAAACATTGGAATTTTCCCCAAGAGCGGTGTTATTGCAGCATTAGCTCATAGTATCATCATACATTAAACAAGTCAGCATGACCACCAACATGTGTAATGAAAACCAAGGGCATTTTAAGCCTCATTAAATACTGTCCCAATGCATGGAAAGTGATTGTGATATGAAGGAGTAAATATCTCATAGAAAAAATAGCACATGCACCTAAGAATATAAGAGGACAACGGTACTTCAAATGACAGTTGGATGGCCTAGTGATGGAAAAACAAAAGCATAATGTTGACCATGACATAATACAAGGCCAATATAAAAATACTAAGGACCACCTCCCTGACACTGTTCTACTATATAAGAATGGCGACAGTCCTGATGATGTCCTCTTCCTTCCCCATCCACTATCTTCTAATACCAAAATAGAGAAAACTGATGCTGATGTCTCGGATAGAACTACCTTAGTTGAGAAACTAGACGATGAAAAACTAGAAAACACTAACTTGATAGAATTTATAGGTACTATCACCTATTATGACCTCTACATACATAGGAAAAAAATTAATGTGATCCATTAGAATATGCTTGAGATCCTCACTAATAGAAATGAGACCAATAACACCCACCATTGGCAGCCACTATAGGTCTTTAGAGACATCTTTGAGAACAAAAATGGCGGTCTCATTAGGCTCGTCATTTTAGGGAAAGAGTTCCCCCCATTGGTGGTCACTATAAGCGACCGAAGGCTCTTCCGAATAGCAGTCTCTATTGGGTCAAGTTATAGAGACCACGAATGGCAGTTTCTATTGATAAAGTTGAAAATGTTTAACTGTGACCTCCATTGACGGTCACTAGGTCGAAGAAAAAATTGAACCATTATTGAATGCTAATGGATATCTCTAACCTTGGATATTTAATTTTAAAAATTAAAGTTCCACTTCTCAAACAACAGAAAACAGTAGAAACAAAGAAAAAAATAGGAAAAAAATCAATTCGAAACATCAAAAACACCGGGATCCACAAAATAATAAATGACCTAGATACTCTTTCATATCCAATGATCCAAATATCTCCAATAAATTCCAATCCTCTTCTTTAATAATCCATAAAAATGATAATAAATAAATAACTAAACAATGAAAATGCATTTTGGAAATATTTATTCATTTAGAAAATATATATATAATAATTAAATTGGGTCGTTAGGCTGTAAGGGCATATACGAATTTTTCCAAGTGGCTAGTCTCAATTTATACAAATGGCCACTAGGAAAATACACTAATATGATAGTTGGCCATTTGGTCATTAGTCCAAATGGATAATATTCTATTAGGCCAATATCATAATAGGTCCTTAACCGAATAGAACATAATGTAATTAGGATAGTAGTCCATTAGGTCGTTCGGACGTTGTTAGGACATTGGCCCTTTGCTTGGCGGTTGGGCAGTTGTTAGGTCGTTGGGCTGTTGTCTGTGTGTTGGGTTTTTGTTAGGCTATTGTGCCTTTTTTCGGTCATTGGGCCATTGTTCGGTCATTGGTACATTGTTCATCCATTAGGCCGTTGTTGGGTTGTTGGGCCATTGGGATGTTGTTGGGACGTTGGGATGTTGATGGGTTGTTAGATATTTAGATCGTTAGGGAGTTAGGAAGTTATGGCGTTATAGCATTATTGCATTGTATTGTTTAGGAATTTGGTGTTTGTCCATTGGGGAATTTATCCATTACGGTGTTAGGCCGTTAGTGAGTTAGGCCGTTAGGGCATTATGATGTTAGGCCGTTAGGGAATTTTGTCATTTGGGAATTTGTGAATTTGGCCAATTGGCCAAGTCTCTATTTATCCAATTGGAAATTAGGCCAATAATCATGTATGGAATTAGGCTATTTGGTCATTTGACCAATTGGATAATATTCTATTAGGACAATATGACAATAGGTAATTAGGATATTAGATAATTAGGACATTTTGTAATTAGAACAGTAGTCCATTTCACCAAATTTCTATTCGGTCGTTAGGTTGTTGGGGCATTAAGCCATTAGGGCGTATGGGAATTTGTAAAGTTGTCCATATCTTTATTTAACCAATTATACTTTAGGAATGTTTTGACATTAGGCCAATTTAGACATTACGATTATTTTGACATTAGGACGTTTGACTCAGTACATTAATATTATAGGGACCTACTAAGTTGCTCGTACATGATGAGGAGGATTCAAAAGCAGTTTGGAATACCATTAAGATGTATTCAACTGACTTTGTACTATATAGAATAATGTTCAGTATTGAATAGCCACCCAACCCCTGAACACCCCCACCCAACCCCCTACAACCCTCACACACCCCCCAATACACCCCTCAAAACTCTCCCTGTGAAGACCTCCCAGACCCCCCCCCCCCCTCGGGTAGCCCCCACCTTGAACAATCCCCCTCCACACCCTAGAAACCCCCCCCCCCAAATAACTCCCCCAGATAGCTACTCCCACACTGACCTCAGATAGCCCCATCCCTCCCCCCTGTAAACAAAAACTCCCCCCAGGACAGCCCCAACCCCCGGAGATCCCCTACTCCACCCAGACATCCCCCCACCACGGATAGTCACACCCCCCCAGACAACCCCCCTGAACACCCCCCCCCACTCATCCCATACATCCCCTCATGTGCCCCCCTCAGACAACCCCTCCCCCCTAGTCACACCGAACAACCCCAAATCCCTGGACATTGACCATGAACAACGCCCCCTCCTCCCGCCACAACACCCCCACTCAACCCAGACAACCCCCCCCCCCAAAAAAAATTGTCCCCTGACAACCCCCCACATTCGCCCTAGAAAAGACATCATGTGCCCCCCAAACTCTCCTGGGACATCCCCCACTCCCCCTCGGATAACCCCCATACTAACTCCCCCCCCACCTCCACACCTTTCACATCCCCCACATGAACAACCCCCACTCACCCTGGACAACCCCACTCACCCCGGACATCCCCAAAAAAACAAATCATACTAGACAGAACCCCCCCACCACTGACAGCCCCCTCCCCCACACTCCCCCAGATACCACCATCCCATGAACTGCCCCCCCCCCCCTCCCCAGAAACCCCCCCCCCCCACTCACAATGGACATCCCCTCAAATGCCCCTCAGATAGCCACACCCCAGTAACTCTCCCAGGACAGCCCCCACCCCTAAAAAGAACCCACTCACCCCGAACAACCCCCCACTCATGCTGGACAACACCTAACACCGAACCCCCCATCAATGCCCCCAGGACATCACCCCCCCCCCCCCAACTCACCCTGAACAACCCCATCCCACATCAGAAGAACATCAACAAGGAAAAAATCCATAAGAGGATGGACACCAAAACTCATCACATGACACCACTAAAACTACATGAATTCATAGTAGGGAACTAGACCAACAGAGTTGCACCATATATTCTGAATATAACCACAAAAACCATCAAAAACCACTAAATATTCATTTATACAAAACTTATATGGGGTCTAGCGTAACATGATAGGCAGTAAGTGAACTGGAGGGAGAACATGGAAACCATAAATCATTATAAATATAATAAAGAAAAATAAAATATGTGTAAAAAATAAATGAAATGCCACAATTCATACATGTATTCGTTATGAATATCAATTTTTTAATATTGGAAAGGAGGTATCTATACTAGGGTTTTCACTAGACCAAGACAAAGATGAAGTCTAATAATTAAAATATAAGTGAAATTAAATGTTAGAGAAGTTCAAGCCCTTTCAAAATACCATGAGATCTATTAGGCCATTCTTCCCTTAGTCCAATAGGCCATTGGTCCATTGTGCCATTGGACATAGGGTTATTTAGCCATTGGGTCATTATGCCTTCGGTACACCGTGTAACGAAAAAAATTCTCATTAATAGAATTTCCTCTTTATAAAATTAAATATATTATTATGGTTATATAAAATATTATCATCATTGGTTTTATGTTTTGGGATTTTAAAATTTTGTTAAAAATAGTGATTCTTCCTAATATAGCTGTTGAACTGTGATATCCTGATTAGTATAAATATAGGGATTTAAAAAATCCACTTTACTCAGATAAAGGAAGCGGTGCCCTCATCTAGTAGACTTTCCCCATATGAAACCCATTTTTTGGAGCTCATAAAGGATGTGGAATCATTTGGCTTCGCTCTTGATCACTCCCAACATGATCTTGAACACGTTAAGCTTGAGGGGAATCAACAATGGGAGAAGTGGAAGTTAATAGAGATTACCATCAAGTGATGTTATCCGTGACACCCCATGATTCTTTCAACATCGCAAAACATACCCTTAGATATTATGTAAGTGTTATATGGGGTTAAGTAACCTGACCCTAGCACTATGACTATGTACATGGTTATTTGTTTAATGAATGTGCATTCATTTCATTATTGTTACATTGTAAATAGTTTTTAAAGCACAAATAGTATTTTTAGTTAATATTAAACTAATAAATCTATTTTGATGAATTAATATATTTTTTAATAAAAAATATTTCAATAAAATATTAATAAATTATTTTTTATTAAATATAACTACTTGTTAATTTTTGTGAACTCAATTGTAATTAAGGTTTGAAAGCTGTATTGGTTAAAACCCATGATTTTTCTATAAATGACAGTTTTTATATTAAAAGTAAAAATTCACATATTTAGAAAATTATTTAGATAATATGAAAATTTTTATTGGAATAAGGATGTCAAAATTATCCAATGGTGGAATTTTCATAATTTTTTGAGACAGTCAAATTTTTGGGTAAAAATTAAATACTGTTTAAATATATAATGTGTTTTATGACATCATAACGACCCAATTGTGATGTAATAAGATACTATAAAAATTATTTTCTACCAATATATGTTTTAAAATTAAAATTATGGGATTTTGTGTTTGTTATATTTATTTTACAAATATTTGGTGGACCCTTAGTGGCTTATAAAACATATGGTCTTTTTAAATTGTTTTCCATGAGAGTCTGACTCACCTCCACTTAATCCACCCTATTATTTTAAGAATTTCGGCCATTTTCCTAATAAACTTTTGTCTTACACTCCACTTTGGAAAAAAACACCGACAAAAACCATGGTATGGACTGTGGTTTTTATTAGTTTAATGTGAGGGGTCCCAAACCTATATAATATAGAATTCAATCTTCTTTCTAATATAAACCCACCAAAGCTCCAACTTCCTCTTCACTCAAAGCCTTTAGAGATTGTCAAACCACTCTCCTAATATCTCTATTATCTTCCCAAGGTACCCTATTATCTCAATAAGCCTCTCTCAAGACTCTCCCAAGCCTTTGGGATCACACTTCCAAATAAGGGATTTCTTCCTTTCTCATTTCTGACAAATTTTCTTTAAGTTGTTATGCCATTTTTTTTTCAATTACCATTGTTGGGGTATTATTTCAAACCTCCCCCATAAATTCCTATTTGTTTTTGGATTATGGGAGACACCATTATGTCTCATTAATGTGTCACATGTACACCCGTTACCATGGGGAAATTCCGTGAGGGATTTCTCTATCCTCATTTAGATCCTAGTAATTCTTTTGTATTATGCATCTAAATTTCCATAAGTTTGCTGGGAAATGTATCTATATGACACCATTACTATCAATTTTATGTAAATAAGTTGAGAAAACCCTTTTTATCTCATCAACCATTTTATATGAGTTCTTATTTCATGGCATTATGCTCCGAAATTGCACTACGATTTTCCAAGACAATGTCATTATATAGTGAATTCCATACCCATTTATCTATCAAGGGTAATATCCTTTATTAAATTTTACTTTTTTATACTAAAGATTAATTTATTTATTCATCATATTGTTATCATGGAATAAATGATGATGATTTATTCCATATTTTATGATCCATGTGGTACACTTAAGCAGGAAATGAAATGTTAAGAAGGGTGTGCCCTGATAGCGCTCCAATGCATTGGGTAAAGTATTGTATCATGATACATCATGTGAAATGTGTGGTAACTCATGATAATTCTAGTGAAATGAGGTTTTACATGTTCTTCATGTGCAATTAGGGTTTACTCATGCTCCATGTGCAACAAGATTTGGATAATGCTAATCCCATGTTAATGTTGTTGCCACATTTCCATGTTATGATTATCATACTTTATCGGTCCTTTATGTTCATGTCACTCTTGTTCTCCACTGATATTCCTATTATCTGACACATATTGTATTCCTCATGTTATTTCATTTTTATTCCCATAATGGGCTTTATAGCTCACCCCTTTCTTATCCATGTACTCAGGTTATCCCATTCAATACTAAGTATAAGGGAATGTAGTGGTCATGTAATGAAATATTTCAATAAAGATGCTGTATTTCATATTTAATTTGTTATTTAATGATTCTAAGTCCTATATACACTATACCTCTTGATCTTATTTTTTGTAACAAGTTAATTTTATGTAATAAATCAGGATTGTTTCTGACGCTTTCGCTGGGGCGCGCGCTCGTCCGTCCGTGGGGGAGGACGCGCGTCGCTTCTGTTGCCCCGCATTCCCGCTTTCCAATGGCGGGCGGCATTCGCTCCTTATTCAGGGACGTCTTCTCCTTGATCGAAACGGGATGATGGGATATCGGTTCTTCCTCCTACGGATTCCTCCTTAGAATTCATCACCTAGTCCGGGTCTCCCTTATAGATTTAATACGTAGTTCGTGAAACTCTTCCCAGTGCCATGTTTCCATGGACGCCGGTTAATTACACTGCTTCTGTCGGGACATTTCAAAGGGTCCAGTCAGGGCAGCAACCTTCGGTCAGGGGAGTAGTCACGTTGAGGCATCAGTATCATGTCTGGATGCTGGGGTACCTAGCATGTTTGTCTATTATCCTTGACCACAAGGCTTCTCGAGGGCGTGGAAGCCTGAGGCATCCCACATCGAGCGCGGGGAATTATGTGTCATAGACACATATCTGAGGTTTTCCTCAGTATCCCGTGCTCAACACAGGGTATGTCGCAAGTTTAACGTCCAGCGGGGACAGATCAACCAAACCAGAGAATTAGCTAGGATAGATCGGATTTGAGGGATCCTCCTTGAAGGGATATCGATACCAGGGCCAGCCCCTGGGCGATTGTGAAGTTGAGCGTACCGACATGGTATCACCAGGATAAGACGGTCCGGGCGAGAATTGGAACGGGTGGTGGGTTGGTGAATGGAGTGGAAGGAGAGTGAAATGGGACCATCGAAGGGGGCGACAGTGATGATGGGCTTGAGCCTTGACGAGGATTCCTACGTATCCCAGTGGCAGGGAATCAAAGTCCGCGTAGTTCGGGAAAGGTGGACCTTCGTCCGATGGGCCTTGTCAGAGTACCGATGTGAAAGTAGACCTGTGGGTCCACTAATTGTGGGCTTGAACCTTGGGAAGGTTTCCTACGTACCATGCCTTGACATGGATCAAAGTCCTCGTAGTTCAGGGAATACAGTTTAACGTCATGCAAGACGATAGTGAACCCTGACGTGAATAAACGACGGGCGATGGGTGTCAGAGAACCGACGTAAATGAGGGACCTTGGTACGATGGGAGTTGGGCTTGAACCTCTGGGAGGATTCCTACGTACCATGCCTTGACATGGATCAAGGACCTCGTAGTTCAAATGGGAAAGGGTCGCAACAGCTTACCACTGGACCAGAATGCAGTTAAACGTCATGCTGGACCGGGGTGAGACCCGACGTGAAGTGACGGGTGGTCTTGAACCTCATAGAGGCTTCCTACGTACCATGCCTTGACATGGATCAAAGACCTCGTAGTTCAAATGGGATGGGTCGCAATGGCTTACCACTAGAACAGAATGGGACCTGACGTGAATGGATGATGGGTGGACTTGAACCTCGTGGAGGCTTCCTACATACCATGCCCTGACATGGATCAAAGACCTCGTAGTTCAAAAGGGGTTTGTAGGTGAACCGACGTGAAAGTAGACATGTGGGTCCACTATTGGTGGCCTTGAACCTCGTAAAGGCTTCCTACGTACCATGCCTTGACATGGATCAAATACCTCGTAGTTCAAAAGGGGTTTGTCGGTGAACCGAAATAAAAGTAGACTCGTGGGTCCACTATTGGTGGGCTCGAACCTCGTAAAGGCTTCCTACATACCATGCGTTGACATGGATCAAAGACCTCATAGTTCAAAAGGGGTTTGTCGGTGAACCTACGTGAAATTAGACCCATGGGTCCACTATTGGTGGGATTGAACCTCGTAAAGGCTTCCTACGTACCATGCCTTGACATGGATTGTAACACCCCGAGCTTCCACGATACGCTTCTCATTCAATATTGCAATAGCTTGCATTGTACGCAACTTCAAGTTCTAAAACACCGCGACTAATCAAAGTAGCCGTTATGAATAGTAATAACCACTTTTTAAAATTATAGAAATTTTATATTTCAAAATGGACTTCATTTTTGTATTAATATTATCGAAATTATCCTAAGTTGAATTTTTTGTAACTTTCTGAGAACTTCTAATTTTTTATGAATAGTGGAAAATACTTAAAAACAACTTTTAAAATAAAAATAATTTATAGTGATAAATTATACTATTTAGTGTTTTTAAAGTATAATTAGAATATATTTTTACCATTTTATCCAATGGTGGTCGTTAGAATTAATTTAACATTGAAATTGGACATAAACAATTGTCAATCTTTTGATATAAATTATTTCTTAGAAACACGCTATTTTATTTAACAGCGGGAATTAATTATAAAATTAATTAATGCAACTTATATGTTTGTAATTTTTTAAAATAGAAATCATTTTTGAATTCATAATATCAATTATAGCTTAGGGTGAAATTTTGGCATTGTTCTAAAAAACTTCAATTTTTGATGAATAGTGAAACCACTAAGTGGTAGTTAAATAACTGATTTTTCGTTTAAATGAAATATTACCACTTCTGTGATTTGATTTTCAAAAATCCGACATAAATGGTTGTCATTAAGATGTAAAATGTGGTTCAATGAGATTAAAATAATTTTTTGTTGAATAGTAACTTTTAAGTTGTTAATCGCGATTAGAGGTAATTAGTGTAGTTTAATGTACAAATAATGTTTTAATAATATGAGATGAGCAT
Organism: Viscum album; assembly: GCA_963277665.1. NCBI lineage: Eukaryota > Viridiplantae > Streptophyta > Magnoliopsida > Santalales > Viscaceae > Viscum > Viscum album. The sequence goes on along the minus strand of OY728127.1, from coordinate 420,183,127 downwards.
GACACTTGTCTTACTCCTATTGGATGAGTCATGGACGACCAAAACAACCCATGGGTAAACTTGGGGACCCCATGGAGCCACTTTTGTTGGAAAATGACATTAATATATATTTATTTAATGTTAAAATTAAATTAACACAAACATGAGTTGTTTTACTAAGACAGTTTTTAGGTGGGGTTACACAAGTCCAAATTTTGACTATAAATATTCATTAGAAATATAAAAAGATTTCTTACATCATAGTATTTTTTTTATAATTTTTAGACATTATATAAATTAAAATATTTATGACATCATTATGATGCAGTGATGACCTCATTATTTGACGATTTAAATAAAATGAGAAGATAATGAAAAATCCAAGGCTTAAACTTGTCCAAAGCCTATTGGATGAGTAGATTTAGAACCCTTATCATCTTATCCTAGAATTATATAAGTGTGGGACCTCTAAAATCCGAAACTCATTTTATAATAAAGTGACTTTTCTTTACTTTCCAAGAGTGCCCCTCCTCTCCACTTATAAATGACATCCACCTCTCTCACCTCATTTACATTTTCAAGCCATTTGGATCGGCCAAACTCTGCCCAAATACTCTCCCAACTTCCCCCTCTTACTCCTAGAATCCTCACTTTGGGCAGAACTCTTCCCATGGAAGCCTTTGACTCAAATCAAAAAGAGTTACCCGATTTTGAGGTAATGTCTTCTCTAATGTTGTTTTGTTTTATTTTTCTTCAACAACCCCATAAACTCTTTTTATTCATTTATTTTGTAACAACACCAGTATCCTCAATATACTAGGATGTTTTTATAAAAATTATTCTAGCTAAACATACACACACCTACATCTAATGGTTAAAGAACATACGGTTTCTGTGGATGGCGAATTTCTACCTCACGAAACGATGATTGTTCAACACTCATATAACACATTAAAAGGTGGCCATTAAGATGTAACTATTTTTATATATGATATATAATATGTTTATATTTTACTTATGCTACTGTATTTCTCATTTATGTCATACTTTATGATTTCCATTATGGGTAAAATGCGATAATTTCATTTTAGGAAGTGCGGACTACCGCCCCCTCAAAGTGATGTGAATCGTTAATGCCATCTGTGGGATGTATAAAGGATGGAGTAAATGATATTATATATGATATTATAATGGATCTATATTATAAATTTATATAATTATGATTTCATTCCATTAAATATGAAATATAAATGAAAGTAGCGTTCATGCGTACGTACGGCTTACCGTCTCCATGAACGGTGCATTTCATTTCTTACCTCTAAATGTTACGTGACATTATGAATGAATGTATATACTGTATATATATCATATATATGATATCTACATCATGAATATAATTCTTGATATAATGGATATTTCACCACATGAACAACTTGAAATTATACGATGTTTATTTTTGACTCAAGTACCAAAGATCGACAAAACGACCGTTATTAACTTAAATAATTACATAATGTTCATAACATGGTAATAAGGGATATAAAAGGAATAAGGAACATGAAAAAGGTTCTTAAGTAAATAGGAATTAACTCTATTTTATTATTCAGGAGGTTAAAGAACGGTCGAGTCAGGACAGGATGCAAGGTAAGGGAATTTCTTAACCCAACTTCCATTCATTGGGTTAATCTCCTACTTTCAAATTATGTCATGATATTATTATGTCTTATTTTGTATTTTTACTTTCTTTATATGTACCTATAGTGAATACACATAATATATCTATTTTATTTTAAAAATTATCTTTGTAAGGACTTCGTCTCAATCTCCTTTCATTGAGGCATATTTGGTTTTATACACAAATTTCTTTTATACGGTGTATAAACCACTTTGACTTTTCCGTTTATTCAAAAGGAATATTTTTATACGAATGGTTTACTAAACGACAAAAGGGAATGTTTTTGTCGTATGTATGCGGCGACAACGACTTCTCCGCCGCCGTGACCACTATTTGAGTTTCGGCTTCCTCTACAAGCAATCATTTTTTTTAATGAAAAATAAATACAAAGTTTTAACTTTCTTTTATTTTGGTATTGAAAATGGTTTTGAAAGCGTTTTTATTATATCAATGTGTTGTATTGATATCTTGTGATTGAAATGTGGAAATGTTATGTTTTCCTTTATGCATGTTTTATGTGATATGATTATGTTGTGGTTTATGATAAGTTTAAACCTATTCATATGAGGAATGCATTGGACTTAATAAGTGACGGGTGGAGCCCGCTATAGCCCCTCGATCCATCGGCAGGTCTCATGAGACAAACTAGTGTGTTGGCACGAGTCCTTGACAAAATCTAATTTGTGGTCTTGGCATGAGGCCTTGGCTACGTGGTTATGATAGTCTGGCATTATGCATTCCATCATTATGAAAGTGGTTATTGATATTGCATGTGATTATTCGACCAGTAGAATATCCATGTGAAGAAGTGAATGGCATTATGTCATTTTACTTTCGCCATATTATGTTGAAGTTCAATTTTAAAAGGCTTTTCTTTTAGTTATACATTGCCTTAAATGTTAATGTTTATTTATGAAAGCTTCCGCTATATTGTTAACCTTACTGAGCATCTGAGCTCACCCCTTTCAATGTTTTAATATTTTTCCAGGATGTGAAGAAGTATTTTATGAATGACCTGCAGGGGTAGTCAGAAAGGGATATGATTGTGGACTATGAAGTCCATGTTATTGTATTTTGTTTACTTTTTGATGTAATGAAAGAAATATAAATGTATCTAGTGTTTCCAAGGCTACTAAACTAATCGGTCTTTCGAGACTTGATCTTTTGTGATCATGCCAATGTTATGAAGTAATGCACCGACTATGGGTAGATGGGGTCAGGGCGTTACAGTTGGTATCAAAGGCAGTTTAGTACTAACCTTGGAAGCTAGATGTAGAAAAACTCTGATTAGAGCACATAGCCCAAAGATAGACATTGAGGATTATAATAGAAGAACTTCCTAGAATTTTGTTATTGTAGAGATTTTGTGAGTTTTCCGAGCAATACATCCCTATCTAGATACGAGAAGGTAGAGGCGGATCTGGCACAGATGTACCTAGGGGTAAAACCCGAAAACACTGCTTTGAGCTAGACTCGAACGGGAACTAGTGCACGACAACGGGCCTTGCTGCACTCTTGGTTACGACACTCCCGGTGGATATGCTTAGGATAACTCTAATTTTCATTACAAATCATTATGAAGGGTTTATGAGTATATACTTCCTCAAAGGAAACATTTCTTTTTATGATTATGGATTATATCCATAAATAGTTCAATTTATGTTAAGTGTTTTATAAGTATGGGATTATGTATGTTGATTCATAAACTGGTCTAGTTTATGCAATTGTTTAGAAATGGTGCCTAGTGGAAGAAATGGAAACCATAGCAATGCACGCACTACATGTTGGGATTGCCCTCCTGCTAAAGATAATTATAGTGGGTCTGGTGATGCAACTGGTGCCAATCAGCTAATCACCATACTAGGACAACTTACTCAGGTTATGAATAATAACCTTACTCCTATGGAGAACCCTGATCCACAACGTGGAGGATCAATGCTAGACCGTTTCATGAGGCAATAACCACCAACCTTCAATAGGGGTACAAATCTGTTAGTAGCTGAGCAATGGATAAACTCCTTAGAGAAAATATTCCATGCCTTGGGGAGTAGCGAAAGGGAGAAGGTTGTCATGGCAGTTTACCGCCTCAATGGAGATGCCGATCAGTGGTGGTCGCTGATTCAAAACACAAAGGAAGATGATGACGTATCGAATATGTAATGGAGGGAGTTCAAAGATCTGTTTTTAGAAAAATACTTTCCTCGTGACCATCGAGAAGATATGAAAAGGCAATTTTTGAGTCTGAGGCAGAAGGAGGATGAGAATGTCGCAAAGTATGAGGATATCTTTACAAGGTTAGCGAGGCATCTTCCTATTATATACGTAACCCAAGAAGTAATATTGATCGTTTCTTTGATGGGTTAAAACCATTTCTTCATCGAGCATTAGTCTCACAATCCTTCTCATCATACGAAGATATTGTCTCGTGTGCTATCATGACAGAAAAGGAATTCTCTATGTCTTATGACAACAAAGTAAAGCAAGAGAAGAAGAGAACGGTGGAACAAGAGACAGATAAAGGGAAAAAGGGAAAGAAGGATTTTCCATTATGTGATAATTGTGGGAAGAATCACCTTGGTACTTGCCTAAAAGGAATGAGAGTTTGTTATAAATGTGGAGAAAAAGGTCACCAAGCTTGTGATTGCAAGGGAAAGAAAGAGGCTATCAATGTTGAATGCTACAATTTTAGGGAAATGGGGAATTATGCAAATGAATGTCCTAAGTGTCAGGGAAACTTACCTCAGAAAAGGCCAAGGGATCAAGGCCAATCTTATGCTGTGACTACATTTGAAGTGGAACAATTAATGTATTGGTGCTTTTGGACTCAAGGATTATATTCTGGTTATAATAATAATGTGATATATATAAGGATTATACTGCAGTACTTGTTGATTTCAGTAAGGTTTTAATATGATGAAGGTAATTATATTTTTAGTATGTGACAATAAGAGAAACTTTACTTTGTTTGGGGAATCTGATAAATTGATTTTGGAATTAAGAGACCTTTTAGAGAAAGTCTGGACAGAGGTAATTTGGATAACTATAAAGGTTGGAGTAGATTAAGTTGATCTTTGGATAGTATTGTTTAAGGTTAAAAAATTTATGAAGATTATTTTTGGAATATTATGATACTATAGTTTTAGGAAAAGGACAACCTGCAGGGTGGGGCATAACCCGTCGCGTTGGACAAAGCTGCAGGAATCGAACCCACAACCATAGTGCGACAGTCCTTTATTTCCTACCACTAGCCTACAAGAAGTCCCTGGTTATTACAAAAGAATTTTACTAATCTAAATGGTATGTTTTAACATTTGGAACCTTATACAATTAGGATAAATAGAATATTTTTGAGCTCCGTTGCCATTTGGAGTAAAAGTTGGGTTTGTGGTAAAAATTTATTAACGAATGAAAGTATACATAACAAGTATGTATATTCCCTTACATTCTTAGTAAATCTCCTAAATAAATTCCTCAACATTATAAAAGGTAACTTAAAACAAAAATGTTGTCGGTTAGCTTTTCCAACTGGGGATTCAATGACCGTTTAACCAATCACAAGTTTGTGATTTTCTTGGTGTTAAACTTTCTCTTAATCCTGTTTTCTATAACTCTCCATCAGACCTTGATGGTTTGTTTCTCCTCCATATCCATATTTTCATAGAATCCTAGAATGGGCTATATCGGGTGACCTTTGTACTTATCTTTCTTTCTTTTAATGTTATATATTTATTAACCTCATTTCCGATGTGAGTTTTCCACAAAGGTATTTTCTCTTTTCAACCTTTTGTTTTCAAATAAAAATTTCAAATTGCGAGGATGCAATTTATTGAAGGAGGGGAGAATGTAAGACCCCGAGCTTCCACGATACGCTTCTCATTCAATAATGCAATAGCTTGCATTGTACGCAACTTCGAGTTTAAAACACCGCGACTAATCAAAGTAGCCGTTATGAATAGTAATAACCACTTTTTAAAATTATAGAAATTTTATATTTCAAAATGGACTTCATTTTTGTATTCGTAATATCGAAATTATCTTAAGTTGAATTTTTTGTAACTTTCTGAGAACTTCTAATTTTTTATGAATATTGGAAAATACTTAAAAACAACTTTTTAAATCAAAATAATTTATAGTGATAAATTATACTATTTAGTGGTTTTAAATTATAATTAGAATATATTCTTACCATTTTATCCAATGGTGGTCATTAGAATTAATTTAACATTGAAATTGGACATAAACAATTGCCAATCCTTTGATATAAATTGTTTCTTAGAAACACGCTATTTTTTGTAACAGCGGGAATTAATTATAAAATTAATTAATGCAACTCATATGTTTGGAATTTTGTAAAATAGAAATAATTTTTGAATTCGGAATATCAATTATAGCTTAGGGTGAAATTTTGGAATTATTCTGAAAAACTTCAATTTTTGATGAATAGTGAAACCACTAAGTGGTAGTTAAATAACTGATTTTTCGTTTAAATGAAATATTACCACTTCTGTTATTTGATTTTCAAAAATCCGACATACATGGTTGTCATTAAGAAGTAAAATGTGGTTCAATGAGATTAAAATAATTTTTTGGTGAATAGTAACTTTTAAGTTCTTAATCGCGATTAGAGATAATTAGTGTAGTTTAAGGTACAAATAATGTTTTAAAAATATGAGATGAGCATGAAACTTGTCCTACTCCTATTGTATGAGTCATGGACGACCAAGACAACCCATGGGTCAACTTGGGGACCCCATGGAGCCACTTTAGTTGGAAAATGACATTAATATATATTTATTTAATGTTAAAATTAAATTGACACAAACATGAGTTGTTTTACTAATACAGTTTTTAAGTGGGGTTAAACAAGTCCAAATTTTTACTATAATTATTCATTATAAAGCTAAAAAGATTTATTATATCATAGTATTTTTTTTATAATTTTTAGACATTATATAAATTAAATTATTTATGACATCATTATGATGCAGTGATGACCTCATTATTTGATGATTTAAATAAAATGAGAAGATAATGCAAAATCCAAGGCTTACACTTGTCCAAAGCCTATTGGATGAGTATATTTCGAACCCTTATCATCTTATCCTCGAACTATATAAGTGTGGGACCTCTAAAATCCGAAACTCATTTTATAATAAAGTGAATTTTCTTTACTTTCCAAGAGTGCCCCTCCTCTCCACTTATATAAGGCCCCCACCTCTCCCACCTCATTTACACTTTAAAGCCATTTGGCTCGGCCAACCTCTGCACAAATACTCTCCCAACTTCCCCCTCTTACTCCTAGAATCCTCACTTTGGGCAGAACTCTTCCCAAGGAAGCCGTGGTCTCAAATCAAAAAGAGTTACCCGATTTTGAGGTAATGTCTTCTCTAATGTTGTTTTGTTTTATTTTTCTTCTCCAACCCCCTAAACTCTTTTTATAAATTTCTTTTTTAACAACACCAGTATCCTCAATATACTAGGATGTTTTTATAAGAAGGATTCGATCTACACTTACACACACCTACACGTAATGGTTAAAGAACATACGGTTTCTGTGGATGGCGAATTTGTGCCTCACGAAACGATGATTGTTCAACACTCATATAACACCTTCAAAGGTGGCCATTAAGATGTCAATATTTTTATATATGATATATAATATTTTTATGTTTTACTTATGCTCCTGTATTTATCATTTATGTCATACTTTATGATTTCCATTATGGGTAAAACGCGATAATTTCATTTTAGGAAGTGCGGACTACCGCCCCCTCAAAGTGATGTGAATCGTTAATGCCATATGTGGGAAGTATAAAGGATGGAGTAAATGATATTATATATGATATTATACTGGAACTATATTATAACTTTATATAATTATGATTTCATTCCATTAAATACGAAATAGAAATGAAAGTAGCGTTCATGCGTACGTACGACTTACCGTCTCCATGAACAGTGCATTTCATTTCTTACCTCTAAATGTTACGTGAAATTATGAATGAATGTATATACTGTATATATATCATATATATGATATCTACATCATGAATATAATTCTGGATATAATGGATATTTCACCACATGAACAACTTGAAATTATAGGAAGTTTATTTTTGACTCAAGTACCAAAGATCGACAAAACGACCGTTATTAACTTAAATAATTACATAATGTTCATAACATGGTAATAAGGGATATAAAAGGAATAATGAACATGAATAAGGTTCTTAAGTAAATAGGAATTAACTCTATTTTATTATTCAGGAGGTTAAAGAACGGTCTAGTCAGGACATGACGCAAGGTAAGGGAATTTCTTAACCCAACTTCCATTCGTGGGGTTAATCTCCTACATTCAAATTATGTCATGATATTATTATGTCTTATTTTGTATTTTTACTTTCTTTATGTGTACCTATAGTGAATACTCATAATATATATATTTTATTTTAAAAATGATCTTTGTAAGGACTTCGTCTCAATCTCCTTTCATTGAGGCATATTTGGTTTTATACATAAATTTCTTTTATACGGTGTATAAACCACTTTGACTTTTATATTTATTCAAAAGGAATCTTTTTATACGAAGCGTTTACTAAACGAAAAAAGGGAATGTTTTGGTCGTACGTATGCGGCGACAACGACTTCTCTTCCGCCGTGACCACTATTTGAGTTTCGGCTTCATCTACAAGCCATCGTTTTTTTAATGAAAAATAAATACAACGTTTTATCTTTCTTTTATTTTGGTATTGAAAATGGTTTTGAAAGCGTTTTTATTATATCAATGTGTTGTATTGATATATTTTGATTGAAATGTGGAAATGTTAGGTTTCCTATATTTTTGGAATAAATTCATCATATGATAGATTTTGGGAAAACCTAAAGAGGATACCCGAAGAAGATTTAATGCTATTCAATGCTGTTGTTTATTCTATTTTATTTATCTTCAAGATTAAATTATTATTAAACCATGCTCATATAAAAATCTCACTATCATATATATTAAGAATGTTTTTATAAAAATTGAATGATACAAACTCATATTCTCTTCTATAAAATAGATTATTAAATCATCAATCATCTGTACGATGGAATACCGACATGTGAATTGATGATATTAGAAAATGTGTATTCTTCGAAAACCATGTTTTCTAAAAAAAATATAATTTTTTTAATTTTTTTTAAATTATTTATTATAGTAATTTCTTCCAAATTTATAATTTTTAAAACTGTGTTCAATGGAATATTATTTCATTTCAAAAACAATTCCCATTTCGATTTAACTGAATATGTGAAAAGATTCTTCTTGTCTTTTTTTTGAGCAATGATATTTCCAAATCATTTTACAATGAAAAAAGAATTTCCTATTTTAACTATTGTGACCTATATACAATTACCCTTTATCATTAAAATCATTAATTTGAAGATTACATTTCTTTTTTAATAACAATTCATTAAATAAAATGTTTTTAATTGTGATTTACAATGAAAATAATATTCAACATATATAATGTTTAGTAAAATTTAATTTGTCAAATTGAGAATGATTTTTCCCACATAATTTTAAAATAAAATTTTATTGAATTTTTATCCACAAATTTCGTCAATCCATTATTTTACATATGATATATATTGAACTTGTTGTATTGATATCATCCTTATTAATTATTTGGGTGGTTTATGATCAGTTTTACTGCAGATGTTTTATTTTTATACCATTCCCCATATTCCATTGGATTCATTATGGTAATTCTTATTGACTCGAAAAGTATTTAAATGTCCTTTCTAGTTTATCAATTTAAATGATTATATTGTTCATTTTACATTATATGAAGATTGGAAATAACATAGACTTTTATGGGTGGGGACTGAACATTATATAGACTCTAGATGTTATAACATGTCTCATGAGAAATTTTTTTTTTCCGAATAACTTGTATTTCTACACACATTTTTAAAAATTCAACATAACATATCATTATAGTTACTATCATGAAGAAATATCATGATAGATCATATATATGACACTATGAATTACATCGTTTTGAATTCATTTATTAGAATTACATTTATTTATTCGATGAGTTAGAATATCCATGGTTAGATTTTTTTATTAGTTTATTATTCATATATAATTACATGATCATCATTTAGAACTACCTTATTATGTTTATGTTATTGATTAAAAGGAATTTGTTTCCATTACATACCTTTCAATGGTGATTATACTTGTTTATTCACTATTTATTCCATTTCACATAACCCTTACACATCATTTGATCTCACCCTTATTTTGTTTCCATTAAATAGGATGCCATGATGTTTAATCTATATGGTATGAATTGGTATTCTAGAGGCAATAATGTTATTTTTTTTAAAATATGTTCTATTATTTATATGAAAATATAATTCAAGAATCAATTATTTATCCAGTTTCCCAAGATAGTAAAACTAATAGGTTATATGGGTTGTGGTTTTTTATATCTTTTGTCAACATAATAACGTTGGAACATATTTTTTCTATGGGGGTTAGGTTCATTATAGTTCGTATAATATTTTTGTAGAAACATTATGAACAATATTTTAGAAAAATGTACATCATGGATCATAGGCCCATGATATAATTTGGAGATAAAAATAATTGAAAATCTAAAAAATTTAAATTTTTTGTGATTTTGGGTTATTATAGGAAATACATCCATTTATGGATACTATAGGTGGACGATGTTATGGAAAGGATATAACTCGAGGTAATAACACCAAAATTTGAACACTATGATTGACCTAAACGTCAACAACTGCACAACATTAAGCCTTACCACCCAAATAAGATGACACTCTAGGGTGTTATGCCTAAGGTAATTCAAATTTTAATTACAAATCATTATGAAATATTTGAAAATGATATATCCCTAAAGAAATAATGTTTATGATTGTGATATTGTCTAAGCCAAAATATTTGAATTTATATTTTGTATTAAAAATATTTTGGGAATATACATTATTTTGAAAAATGATATGATCTAATACATTATATTACATAGTATATAAATGGATTATAGTAGGAGTAATGGGAACTATATAATTTCACATAATAAAAAGAAAAATAATGATCATTACATTGAAGTGGTTAATCTAATCATTAAAATAGATAAAGACACACCAATATTCCCATCATATGAGGACACAGTGCCATGTACCCATTGTAAAGAGAAATAATTATAATTTTTATTACATCAATGGGATTTAAGATAATAAAACAATGGAAGGGGAAAAGATAGAAAAAGGGAATAAGGGAATAATGGACCCTCTCCAATTTGATAAATATGTGAATAAACAACTTGTTAGTTGATTAAAATGAATGGGTGTTTTCTACTTGTGTGAATTGAATGGCCACCATGTTTCTATATGAATAGTAAATAAATATGATTTCATTTTACAATTCATAAACTATATAGAGATGGAGAACTACTCAAATCAATGAACAATGAGTCAACAAAATATACCCCATAAGAAGACAAGGGATCGAATAAAAGTTTATTCAATTGATAAAAATAAAATTGAATTAGTAATGTCCCCAAATATTTAGATCTAGAGAAATTGTTTTAAACTAATTATATTGATGATATTCCCATCATATGCAATATTAAATTTATAAGGATTACTTTTTCAGGGAGTATTTGAAAGAATATTTTAAATAGAAAAAAGAAAATTGATTCATTAGAATGATTAACTTATTTGAAAACACATGATTAATGTAAATATAACACTAAATTTGTTCCTAATGGCTAGATATTGGTTTTGGTATAATGAGATGATTTATATGGATAATTAAAATTTGATAGTGCCGACTACCTTGAAACTAACTTCTGATTTTTTGAATTAGTTTTTTATATTATCAATGATAATTTTATAACATTTATTGATTTAAGGAATATATCCTATATTCCACTATAAACCATAGGAATAATGAATAATTCATGTTTTCAATATGGATTTGTTTTAATTCAGGTTATTATAATGTTTCCAGAGGATACCCGGTGGCAGCTTCCACATTCTTGGTATGTGATAAGTAAATGCTATATCATATTTTGGGGGATTAATGGTATGTTTATTTTTAAAATTGAGTGACCACCATTATAATTTTTTAGAACTTTAACTTTTGGACGGTATATAACGATACCCATTTATGAAATAGTTTATGTTGAACATTGGATGAGGCATTAAAAATTACATTACAACTTCATCAAAATGATGATTTATGCATATTTAATAAATTTTTCCTACCATATTCATGTTGGAAAATAGTTTGAGATATATGAAAAGGCTCATCACCCTTTTATGGATTGAATGACTAATTAAAATATAATTTTACTGCCTCATGCTAATAAAAAAACATTTTTGGAGATTAATTTCAATGAGCATGTGGTGAATTATAATTTTATTGATGGAAAACTAAAATATGAAATTATGTATATAAAATAGAAAAATGTTAATTAATTATATTTCCATATATTCATAAATTATAATATAATTACCTAACTTTTGGAAAATAATATTGAAAAAAACATTCATCATAATACATCCAATTATGTTGAACTATTGGCATTTCAAATCATCAGAGATTTATGAATTTGAGTCCCTTATCTTTCTATTTACCATTCACATTTTTTGGTCAATGAACACTACCAATCTCTATAAATATTTATCATTTTCATACATGTATATGTTACTAATTTCCTCTAAAATGCCCCTATGTAGAACCCTAGTTATTTGTTATTAAATATGATATTTTAACATTTCTTTTTAGCTTATTCTGAGAATTTTCCCTGAAATATTATATGATATGGTTTTATCAAAAATATTATATCAAAAAATCAAGACCATGGATAAAATTAACAACTTTAAATTATGAGGATATAATTTATATATGGTTGTGATAATGTAACATCCTAAGATTTTAAAATAAGGACATTATATTTGATAGTGTATGTGATGCGCAACACCAATTTTAGAATAAAATATATCATCACAAGACATTATAATTGACTAATTTTTTAAATAAATTCATTAAATTATATATATTTAAAATGAGTTCAACGATGACAATATCTTAGGTTACATAGAACAATGAGTTTAGCTTTTCACACACACATCACTCAATTTATTTTTTAATACACGCAACATCGAGATTAAATGAAATGTGAAATATTATAAAAAAATTTATATTTAATATAATATCTATAACATAGATATAACATAAATGTTTTTGAATTTTACAAACTAAATTTTTTAAATTATGATTATTTTTCATTAGTAATAAAATAATAATCATTTAGAATAACAAAAATGTTTTAAAAAGACACATTTTTTTAAAAAACCTGATTTTTCATTCATTGTGAACATAATATAAATAAAATGTCAACCAATTTTATAAAATTTATATGAAAAAATTTACAGGATTTTTTAAATCATAAAAAAATTTATCTTATGGTGAATATTTATGACTTTTCTAAAAAATTTCATTTTAGGATGAACAATGAAAAATAATGTATTGTAATAGAAAAAAATCTATTAGCATAAAATATTTCTCATACTAAATAATAATTTTTTTTAAAGAAAAATTACTTCAATTTTATATAAATTAAATTAATTCATGTAATTGGAATAATTCTTAGATTGAACTTAGAAATAAAAATCTATAAACTTTAGAATATTTTATCATCAAAAAACTATTTTATTGTAACATATATTTTAGTAATTTTGAATTAAATTTTAACAAATACTAGAATTAAATTTAGTAAAATAGAGATTAAATTTTGAATCATAATAATTTATAATTTATAAAATATTAATCATATTTTTTGAAAAAAATAAATATTGAATGTCTTAAAAATTAATTATTATGTCTAAGGTAAAAATAGGATTATCAGTGGTTATACTAATATGAAAAGGATAGAAATGAGATATTTATATTTCTAATAACTATTTATAGGAAATTTTAAACCATTAAAACAATAATTAATTACATTTGGAATTTTTTTTATCATTTTTATATATGAAAAAATGAGGGAGAAGTCAATTATTTTCTAAAATACCAAGTGTGTCATCAGCCCAACATAAAAATGGCTACCCACTATCCTATCCTTGTCACATATTCATTCCATTTTGGAACTAACAAGCAATTCCCAGATAACCTCTTTAATTCCCAAACCTTATCATAGAAGTATTATTTGGAAATTAAATCCATCCTATGAAGGAATTAATGAAATTCTAAGGTGGACACCCGAAGAAGATATAATGTTCCCCAATGTGATTCTTTATTTTACATCTTCCACCATAACATTAAATTCATATTAAAACAATATGTCTTAATGTTACAATTAAATTATATATTATGGGAGGTTGTTATAAAAAATTCATGAACTATAACCATCTCTTATTCTATAAAATGTGTTATGAAATCATTATTCATCTGCGTGGAAGACTACTGCCTCGTGAACCGATGTCAGTCATTCTTCAATTAACACAATTCAAATTTGAGTATGACGATGGATCTAATATATATATATATATATATATGATATTTGTAACATTTTTATACCTATTTATTCATTATCTCATATTCAACTTTTTTAAATTCTATTCTATAGGGATAGAGAAACATTGCTCGTGTGTACAGTGGGCTACAACCTCACGATGCGATGTGAATCATATTTTCACTAACATGTTACCTGGAATGTAATAAGGAAAAAATTAATGGTTATATGTAATATATGTGATATATTAATGATATAAATTACTTATTTATCATTATGAAAATAAAATTATATTGTTTATTTTATATATTTTCACTCACTTAAAGATGATAACATCATTATTTTACCTATGTACTATGACAGTCTCAAAGCGATGTGAACCTATTCTCCTCACCAAACCCCATGGATGATATATATAAGTATATATAAAAAAATGATATTTCATATATTATATTATTATTATTATTTAAATTTAAAATATTTCTTACCCCTTTTCATAATGATCGTTGAATAATTGAAACATTGCTCATGTGTACAAATGACCAAACATCTCCAAGATCATAACATTAGTAATTTCTCTTAAACATATTTCATCATTGATTATAATTGTATAATTGATGTAAATATTTGATATTTGTTTTATTATTCTTTTTCTAGAGATGTTATAAGAATATAATTTGTGAAAGAACCATATCTTTCATTACAAAACACACATATGAAACATGGCAATTAGCATCTGAAATAATAGAAAATAATTAATATTTATTTAAGGGTGATAATATGTTATAAAGGGATAACATATGATATTATAAATATTAATATGTTTCTTTTATATGTTAAAAACATTTTTAAAGCCACCACACATGTGGTTAATGAATGATCAATTAAATGGATGTGTGAGGTAATAGATTTCTTAAATTAATACCTGGATATTTTATTATAAGATTATGTGTATAAGGAAATTTTATTACATTATCTTGTATGAGAAAATTATTAATTTGTATTTAATGTTTAATCTCATAATAGATTCATTTATTTATTCAATTTTCAATGTTATAATCTATGTAAATGATTATTTCATAATCTCATTCTACATGAAATTGTTTACTCTTTAATTTAAATTGATATAATTTATTATATTAATTAACAATAAACCCATTTAATTTATTTATACAATGTTTATTCATTATATTTGAAATTAATATTACCATTTTTTGACTCTGGGGTTCTTAAAATAATTTATACAACATTTTATAAAAATATAACATGAATTATCTCTTCATTCCATAATAAGTTTTCTCCCAAAAACATACCTTCAAAAACATTTGATGACCTTTGTAAAAATGCTTTATTCTAGAAAATTGTACCCATTTATACTCTTTACATTTTATTAAATATAATAATATTTTTTTCAAAAACAATTCTCATTTTATTTTTACTAAAAATTTGACAAGAATCATGTTGTCATTTCCAAAAAGAAGAAATTTCCAAACCACATTACAATTGAAAAATAATGTTCTTATTAACATTTATGAAATATAAACATTTTACCACCATAATGACCATCATATTATGAACAATCCATAGAAATTTTAATAGGATAATTTCTATGAAAATGGATTTAAAAGTGATTTTCAATGAAATATAATTTCAAAATATTTAATGTTAAATAATTATTTTCAAATTGAAAATGATTTTTTCATCAAGAATATTTTTAATAAATTTTTTCGGTATTTATATAAATAAATAAAATCCTTCATTATTGTACATATGATATAATGGGGATATTTTTTATTGATAATATATTTATTTTTTCATTGAATGGTTTATGATCATTTTGAATATGGATGTTGTATTTTGATACCATTCCCCATATTGATCAGGATGGTTTATGGTTATGTTTATTAATAGGGGAAAAAATTCAAATTTATTATTCTAGGTTATCAATATGAATGATTAATTTTTTTATGATTCTCCTAGTAATAAAAAAACAAATATAATCAGTATGTAATAGGTGGGCCCCAAACATTATATATCCCATTAATGCCTTGACATGTCTCATGAGGCAAATTAGTTGGCTAAATCAACTTATCTTCTACCAACAAAATTGGTATTTCTTGATGATAATTATTAATAGTATCTACATTGAGGATAGATCATAAATGTGTAGATTCTTGGAATTATACGATCCATTATTATGAATTTAATTTTTGATATTTCATTTTATTATTCAATTAGATAGAAAATCCATGGATATGATTTCAAGATAATGTGATTATTTATATGGAATTACTTTATTGTAATTTATTCTTCCAATATTATCCAGATGTTATTAGTGTAATGGCATGTGTTTAGTGACATAACTTCCCATGTTTATTATGTCTATTGAATCATGATAAATCCCAATTTAGTTAACCCTTAATAAGTATTTTAGATTACATTTATTTCATTTCCATTCCCAATGAACCCTTGAAGTATACTATGTTTGATATGAATGGATATGATATATTGAACAATGTATTTCAAAAAAAATTTAATTTGAATATGAAAATTTAATTCAAGGCTCAAGTATGTATCTTGTTTTACAAGACTATGAAACAATATAGTTCATTGGGATGAAATTAGTTTTATCATATTCAAATGTAATAATTTAGGAACTGCCTCTGGTCTACTTCAGTTAGTGTTATTAGACATCCTGAGATTTTATGACAACCAATTATATTTTATTTATTCAATAGCTTATGATACACTTAAAACCAAGTGTAAAAAAACTATAATAAAGAAAATAATTATAACATATTTATTAAATATGTGATATTAATATGAATAATTTTTGTATATAATTATGTATAATAGTTTTAGACAGTGAAAGTATATTTTTAAATACATTCTAATTTTTAGTAATGTCTTTATATTCTTCAAAAATACCTACACAAATATGGGTTTTATTTACTTAGATGGGAAAATAATATATTTATTATTATTAATCTTTAGAAAATTAATATCAAAAATTGAAAATATTTATGATATCAACATATCAAAATTAACTTATGTTCTAATTCTGGGAATCTTATTTAATGGTCATTTTTTAATAAACAGTGTAAAATGTTGTTTTTATTTTGAAATTTAATTTCTGTTTCATGAATTAAAAGAGTTTACTTTTGGTTTAAAAGAATTTAAAAGTAAAATTATATAATTTATATTATAATTAGTATAATTAATTACATTTTATTCAATTTTATAATGGATCTTGGTATAAAATCATTCCATACATAAAAATACATTTTTCTAAAAAATTGTATTTCATAATTTTTTATGGGTTCAATTTTAAAAGAGTTTATTATAATGATATAAAATTAATTTTATATAATGGATTTTATATTTTTAAGAAACAAAATTTATGTTATTTAATTTTAAAAAAGAAACTATTGATCATTATGATTTGTAATCACTGTATTTATTCATTTCTATTGTAAAAGTTATATAATTTAGTTAAAACAATGAGGTAATGAATTAAAGCCTCTCTAATAGTTTATTTTAACCTATTTCATGATTTTTTTTCAAAATATATTTTTATGGAGTTAAATAATTTCTTTTAAAAATTATATATTAACTTTGGTGAACCATGAATCACTTTTGTAAAAGATAATTTATATTTTATTCATGTTAAGACTTATTTTCTATTCTTTAAAATTAATCATCTTATTGAAAAATTATATTCCTTTTTTTCTAATCCAAACATCAATAAAAATTATTTTTTTTAATATTTAACATATAATTAGTTGAAATGAATTAGTTAATTTATACAAAGTTGAAATGATTTTTATACATAAATCAGTTATTTTCCTAAAAAGAGTTGGTCATATGTTTTATATTCTTATATTATATTTAATTACGTAAAAATATATATCTTCTACCTGAAAATGAAATAAATATTTTTAATTAGCATATCGAACATAGTTTTTATGTCCCCTTTTATTTCGTTTTAATATAATTTTGTTATCATTTTAAATTTTTTTTATAACTATAATGGTAAAAATTGTTTTAATGTTATTTATCATGGATATAAAGACTACAATGTATCTAAAAAATTCTAAAATTTTATTTCTTGAGATTAGTTCAACCCTATAACATTTCATCCTTTAATATGGGGTCCTTTGGTAGCACATTTCATTATTATGATGTATATATTATTTCACATTTTAAATAATCCCATGGGTGTAAATTCTATTCCTTATAAAAGGATGCATCATCTAAGCTATTCTCAAGAATTCATCTTCCATAGAGACCAAAAAATCCCTCCAATAAAACCATATTATATTCATTTAAGATTTTATTAGCATTCATTATGTTAAAATATACAATCTTTTTATGACTGAAGGTGTTAACTAAAAGTAGTTTCTCAATGATGGTTTATAAATCTTAACCGAGTACATCCAAAATTATTTCATCATCATTCTCCATAAAATATAATATATATTTTAAAAAAATTCATCATTCTCCTTAATGTAATTTAATTTTTTTATTGAACAACCATTATCCACCCTATTTTCCAACATAAGTGAATGGAGGGAATCACATGCCCGTACGTGTAGATATCCACCACTAAATATTGATATAATTTATTTTCAATAAATATCATAAAATGTTGATTATTATGATGTAATTGAAGTTAATATATGATATATATATTATGATTTTTTAATGTTAATATATATTTTACCTTTCATTCATTCTTTTTGTTAAAAATTAAATCAATGTTCATGTGTAGTCATGACCTATCATCCCCCTAAATTGTGTGAATTATTTTCCTAGAATAAATTATTGTATGAATCAATATAAATATATATAAATAATATACATAGTATTTATATCAAATTTTAACATTATAGATATTACGGAATCGTGATCAATATTCAGGGATGGAAACTACCAAAAATAATACCCATGAAAAAAGGAAATATTTAACACATAGAGATGATGTTCTTAATTTGGAATTTCAAATAATTTATTGTTCAAAATGTAAAATAAATCATATATGATATTATCATTATTTTCATCTTTTAGAAAAGAATTATAATAGATTTAACTTTTTCACATAGGATGATAGAGTCCTTTCTATGAAAGTTAGACTGGATGTAAGGGGTTTATATTATAATCTCATTTTTACCTAGAATGTTTATAATAAAGTTTTGATAACGAAATTTCATGTTATATCTCCCGATAATATTTTTAAATTTATTTTCTTCTAGTAACAAAAGATATTTTCATGTAATAAAAAAATTTGAAACTCAGGGGTTCTTAAAATTCGTTTGAAAATTCTTTTAAAAATAGAAATTATTTCCTTTTTAACTGTGAATATTTTTATTCCATGTCATCTATTAGTTATAATGTTTTAATCATTAATTAAATAATATCAGATTATTTTTAAACACATTTTTATACATTATTTAAATAATTGATTAATTGAAATATTGTTTACATATTTTGAATGACATAATTTTGACTTTTTATAAGAGGTGTGAAAGAAATCATTATTATAACATACACAACATGAATATAATTTACCACTATCCTGGCCTCTCAAATATTTTAATATTCCATTACATTCCTTCATGCTAATTATCAAATAAAATATGTTCCCTAATATTTATAATTTTTTTATATTTTCTTGATGTGATTCCAAAATTCAAATAGTATTTTCCTTATAAAATATTCCAAGAGATGTGAAAGATTAAATTCATTTATAATAAAATTTGATGATTTTAATTATATTTTTTTGGGAATAAGATCCAAGGATTAGATCATTTTTCTTTCTCTAGATGGGTTATGATCATGATGATGAGCTGTTTTTGAATCCCACTTATTTTCATGGGATATGAGTGGATTAATAGTATTAATTTCTATGACAAACATATCATTTCCTTGGGATGTGATATATGATGAATGTTTTATGATCATCTGGAACACATATTAATATTTTATGATTATGTGATGGGTGGTCCAAAAATTACATGTCCCTAAATCTCATTGAGTAAATATTGATATATTTTGAAATAATAAGTATTTAAATGGTAAGGTAACCTATTTTTTCAAGGGTCTATTCCCCCTAATATTGAATTGGGAGTGAACATTGACTAATTAAATGATGTTTTGGGGGTTGAAACCAATCCCCTATAGTAGTATTGGAAACGATGCTGAACTAATGAAATTACATTCTATGATTCTGTGTATGACACAGGAAATGTCTTTATCAATATCTGAAACAATGGTAATAAATCCAAAACTATTTGAAGCCACCCATTATAGGAAATAGGGAGGAAATAATTCCAAAAGTCCTAACTAATATGAGAGTAATATTTCTAATGTTCTTGTACCCACAAATCTGACCTTCTTGATGTAGAAATGTAGAAGTGTAAAACAATTAAGAAATTTTAAGATAATAACATGCATGCTTGGAACCTCTCTTATATATAAGAGTTTGAAAGTGTAAAATAAAAATATAAAGGAGAAAATTCATGCTTAACTAGAAATATGTTCATGAATGAAAAAACATGAAATGTAAATACAGAGAGATCCCATCTTATTATGTTCAGGATCATGACCAATGTATGTGTTCAAATTCTCCTAACATCCCAATGCCCCTCTATAATTTCCACCTACATGTCTGTCATTTGTATAATACAATACATGTGCAGGTAAATAACATATATGTGTGGGTATAAACATACACTACAGGTCACCAGAAGATATGAATACTGAGTAGTAAGAGACACGATAGGAAATAGATAGATAACTCTACTCAAGGAAAGATTACAACAAAATCAAACTAATTGTAAACTGATATGTACACACACACACACACACACATATATATATATATATATTCAAACCATGGAATCCAAAATAATATAAAAATGGTGTCTCCATGTCAGAAACCATCGTGGGATAAGTGCTCCACTAGATCAATGATATCCATCATCAATGCCCAACATCTTGCGTATTTTCCTGATGAGGCATCCAAGTCATGATACACCTCCCCAAATTTGTCGCATAGTTGAGGGGAACATTGCCTAGTTTGAGAACCCATGAATTGGTTTATAAATAGGGTTCCTATCATTATATTTCTAGATGATCTTTGCCTTGTCGTGGTAGTAGGATTCCACAGTGAAGGTAAAGAACCAATACTCATGCTCTAGAGGAGGGTAGCAATTAATATATAAATAGTGTATACATACCTAGATCCCTCAGGAGGGCTCCACTATAAATGTAGATAAAGGACCCATTCCCCATCCTAGAAGGAGGGTGACATTCTGGAGATCCATGAAAACCATATATATCGTCATGTTTCACCTAAAAATAATCACACTCAAAAAATCATACATAGTAACTCAAAATCCACTACAAAGGACACCATCATGTTTTATGTGGAAAAACAATCAGTATGGTATATTCATGATCCATAATCAGAGTCCAATCAAAAAAGTTATGAAAGGTAGATGTTTCTTAAAATGCAATTTTGGGGTACTGGTGTTTAAGGGGGCACAAATTTTGTGTGGTCCTACTCTACTGCAGGGACATTGCTCTAATTGTACACGGATACCAGATTGTGTAGTAGTACTCAACATTTAAGTAGACTACCTGACATCCATCATCCACCAGAGTTCCTACCTATCCTCTTGGCAATGTCTGTGTAAATTTTTATGTGTTTGTGTAGGATTTTCCAAGTTTGTTTACTTCGGTACACAATGAAGTTTAACAGTGACGATATAAGTATCAATGTGTGGGGGAGTGGGCGAATTAGTGAAATATTTTTCTTTTTTTTTTTACTTCTGAAACAACCTTCACCTCCTATTAATGAGTTCATTCCCTATTTAACACAATTCAAACACGTATCCACAAAAAAATACAAGAATTTAAAATGTTCACTACTCAATAAGATTAGCTACGTCCTTGGTATAGTATGGAAACAATACAATGCCATACAATCCACCATAAATTAATCATTTTGTGTGGAATACAACTATTAAGATATTCCCTTAGACTCATGTAGCACATTAAAAAAATCCCATAGGGTGTGTGCTCGTTCTTAGCAAAAATATAGTAAAAAAATGATTTTGTGCTTGTTTACAAATATTCCTAAATATAATCTCTTAAAACAATTTTTTACTATCCAACCCAAAATATGGTAAGAACATCCTGGCTAAAACATACTAATTGTGTGGAACTCCAATATTTCATGCACCCCATTTTGGTGTCTTTCATGCAACATTAATTACTTGCATGCAACATTTGACTTTTGTTGCAAAATACATATTGCATGCAACATCAATAATTTGAGAAAATATCATATTGCACACAACTTCTATAGATTATATTAAACTGAAATTATTTCACACAACTAACGTTTCATACAAATCATTTTCAATTTAGGTCATTGGAATTCTCAATGTGTCGAGCTACACAAATGAGTGGGGGACACCACTTTTTTATAACAATCACTATCCCTATTTACTAGATCATGAAAACTCACACAATATATTATTCGAGCATGAAAAATACCATTGGACATCACATTGGGCTTCTATGTCTCTTTCAAAAAACCTCATATTTCATGAAAATTTCAAATATTTTGTGAACTTTATGCTTTTTCTATATTTTGTTGTTTCATCTTGAACCACTCCTTTCACACAAAATTCCATGGAAAATATAATATTTCTCACCAAACTATACGTTTCCATATTTTGAAGTTCTAATAATAAATCATATCTTGCGTGCAACATTCCAAACAATCCTCAATCTTGCACGCTACTTCCTTTTAAAAAAGAACATATCATTATTTTCCAAATTTTGTGGCCCATAAATTTGGCACACTTTGTAATGATTCTTCCTTAAATATATGCTTTAGAAAGAACACCCATACTTATTCAATATCGTCTAGCATATTCAACAAACATATATTTTCATCACGAACATTAGCTTACATGAAATATATGTTTTGATCGTTCATCCTATGCATTGTCATATTATTAAAGGAATGTAAAATAACATCACTATCATCTAGAAATATAATTCCTTCCAATAAAAACTTAATATGATTGGCATCACCTTTTCTCTACCTTTCCTTGAAAATGATTACATCCCAGGTTTCAAAAATAATGATAATTGTAAAATACAAATTAGAAAATTGTTTTCTATTTTTAAAATTCTGTTACAAAGTGAATTTATTTAACCTATTTGAAAATAAAAGACAACACACTATAGAAGAAAACACATTTTAATTCCTTCTCTTTCCTAAATTGTCCCAAAAATATTCCATTTTGATTTTCTTGTCAACCCATATTCATAAATAATTAATCTTTCTAATCAAAGGATTTCAATAATATATCAACAATTCTATGCATATGTGGGATAACTCATTTTACGAAATAAGAATTATTGATAGAAAATTTATGATTTTAAAAAATTGTGATAAAAAATCCTCTTCAACTTTTCTACTCATCCATCTCTAAAAAAACCTCATCATTTGTTCAAAAACATTGTTCCTCAATTTTAACATTCATGGTTATAAAAAAAAGTTAATATTTGTTCAAAAACCTTCTTCCTGAGCTTCAAAAGTCCAAAAACAATTTTTTACAAAAAACCACTCCACCAAAATATCATAATAGTTCACACACTTACTTGTTTGATTCACATTTTTTTCCAATAACCACTCCAAAAGAAATTAGAATAGTTCACAAACTTACATGATGAATTCACTACATACCCACAACACTCACTTAATTAATTCTTCTATAAGGATAGATTTAAGGCACAATTCCGCCCATATCAACACTATCCAAAGGTATGATAAGAGAGGGGACAAATACACATACCACACACATGATGAGAAGGAGGTTGGACACCCATGTTCATCCTTAATTTAGAAAATGATTCTTTAAATAAAGGTGTTGTGATTATGTTATCAACTTTTTCTATGGTAGCTACATATTCTATCTTCCATTCATTATTCTCCACATGATCTTTGATGAAGTGGTACTTTATGTCAATATGATTTGAATAAGATTGTTTTTTCTGGATTCCTTGTATGATTTATTGTATGTAGATTAACATATACCAAGAGAAAAGTAACCTAACTTCAATAAGTTAGTCTTCCAACTAAGTCATCAACCACATATGTTGATTATTAGCCTCTATTGTAGTAACATACATAGATTCAGCTATACTAAGAATCATTAAAATTTGTTTCTTTGTATGCCAACTAACACAATTTTCCTTATAAGGAAAACACCACCAGATGTGTATATTTTATTATCATCATTTCTTTCCCAATCAGCATTTGAATACCCGAACAAATCAACATTTTATAATCTATTATACTAGATTCCGAAATTTGATTTTCCTTTGATATATCTGAGAATCCATTATATAGAAATTAATAGTGATTCTTTAGGAGAACTCTAAAATCATGTACATAAGAGAACAACATAAACAATGTCAGGTTTTGAGGCACTCAAATACAAAAAAACATCCAATCTGCTTCCGAAGCTTTTTCTGATCAGCTTCCATGACTTCTCCATCTTTAGACAATTTTTTTCCCAAAAAAATTCATTTGGATGCTAGTTTCTAGTCATCCATTACTAAAATATTGAGATGTTACTTAGCATACACTAATTGTGAAAGAATAATGTTTTTCTTCTTTTACAGAATTTGTATCCCAAGATAGTATTTCATTTATATCAGTACGAAATCTAAAAAAACTTCTTCATCTCTTTATAAAATCATTCACATGATCTATAATTAATTCTATCAAAGATAATGTCATCATCATAAACAATTATGATGAGACAAAACTAATTGATTTCTTTGATTTAAATATTACTATCAACTCTTACTTTCCAAAAACTCATCATCCTTATGCAAGTATGTAATTTGGAGTATGATAACCTTGGAGATTATTTTATCCCATTCAAATACTTCTTCAACCTACACACATAACATTCCTCTTTCACACATAAAAAGCCACAAGTTTTTTCAATGTAAACTTTCTCTTCATGATCACTATTCAAGAATATAGATTTAACATCCATTTGAATGATCTTGTAACCACACTATGCATCAATAACAGTAATGATTCTGATTATTTTAAATCTTTCCACCTCAGTAAAGGTTTCACTAAATTCATTACCTTCAATTTTGGAATACCCTTTTCTAACCAATCATGATTTTTTTCCTTGTCACTTCTCAGTCTTCATTTAGCATGTTCTATAATAACCATTTTGTCCCAATTTTTTTTATTTGACTTCTGTATCTGTTCCCAAGTATCATTATTTTATATATGATAAATATCTTCACTCATATAACGAACCCGTTCACGATGCTTCAAATCATCATTCACATAATTAGTCTAAACTACAGAATACAAAAAATTATTTAAAACACTATTTTATGTTCTAGTTTTTTGAACCCTATAATGTTTATCGAAAATAATGTTATGAGCCTCCACTTGCTTCCTCACCCAATGATGAGTTGTTTGAATTTAATAATAACCACTTGAAATTGAATATTGTAATTATACTTCTTCATTATGATTACCACTTTCAGAAGCATTATTAGAATTTTAATCCAAACATTATTTATAATGATCAACTTCTATATTAGAAAAATAATCCTTTCCATTTTCAATGATTTAAAAAACCTTCACATGTAAAAAATCAATAATTATTCATGTTTTATTTTTGAACCATATATATCCCATTCCTTATAGAGCATAGCCAAGAAAAAGTCTTTCATTCCCTCTTTGTTTAAACTTTCTAAGCATTCCATTTTTCTTCTTGACAATACTTGGAATCCCAATGTCATTTAAGTGGTTTAAACCTGAAGCTTTACTAAAAAAAATATCATATGGAACCATATAAAAAATTTTCTTGTAGAAACATTAGTTATAAATATACACAACAATAATCTTGGCTTGCCTCAAATAAGAATTAGAAATTCCATGTTCAGGTAATATAGTTCTCACAATTTCTTCCATACTTCTATTCTCTCTTTCACTAACCCCATTTTTATGAGGTGTGTATGGGGAACTGAAATCATGGAGAATTACATGCATCCCATGATACTTTTCAAATTCTTCATTATTATACTCACCACCATTATCAATTCACTACGTCTTCACAAAATACTATCATTCATTCTATCGCTTCATCCTGAAACTCTTTAACATTTTCAGAGAATCAGACTTATGCTTCATATACATAACAAAAGTAATGCGAGTGAAGTAATAAATGAAAGTGTTGAAGTAACTATTTATATTTTATCATGGTTTTCTCATTGGCCTACATATATCCTAATGAATATGTTAAAGGGGTTATTTTGAACAAATGTCAACATTCTTATGCACAAATTTTGTTATCTTTCATTTTCAAAAAATAGTGCACCTCCAATATATTATTCATGACATATCAAGATTATCATGGAAACTATATAGCTTCCATAACATTCTCAGGTTTATATGAAAATTATTTCCCAATTTTTCATGAGTCAAATAATTTTATTCCACTATACCCATTTAAAAATAGTTTTTATTTTAGAAACATGGAACAATTTTCCTTCTGTATGTCAGCCTCTAGTAACCATATTTCGATATTACTCACTTTTCATGATAAAACCATATTATTTGAAGATAAATTTGTTACCCTCATCAAAAATATGTGAAACACTTTTTAGTTTGTGATTCACCCCATAAACATATAATGATTTCATGGATTTTATCTATTCTTCCCTGATGACGGCTGATCCTGTAGCATTGATCCTCAGTGATTCATCATGGCCAAATTTCATCATTCCTTATTTGAGGTCCTTTAAATTCTTCAAAAATATTATGTCCCATGCCATATGAGAAAAACACCCACTATCAAAAATCCAAAGTCATTCTTCTTATGTATCATTCAAATATGTTTTGACAACATGATATTTTCATTCTTTACATTCATTCAAAAAATTTAGATTCAGATAATTGTCATGAAACATTTATTTTGCTGATAACAAAATAAGACATCCCGTAGAAGGATTTCATGGTTGTTCACAATTTTCATATCTATTTTTTAGTGGTTGGAATCTATTCCCACCTTTCACAGTAGCCTTCTATGATTTTAACTAAACTTCCTTCTTGTACTTCTTATTTTGATATGATTGAATACCCCTCAAACCGTGTATTCCATAACATGTGGAATAGTAGTAATGTTGTTGGATTAACCAACACATATATTAAATGTGTCTGAATCTACAAAAATAATAGTATTATCCATAAAAATAGTACTTTCCTCTGAAACTTTTGGACTAACCGGTGTTGTGAGTATGTTTCTCCTCAACTATCTTAACAGAACATTGTTGACCATCAAAACTTTTTTTTATAGAAAAAAAATTCTTCTTCTACGTAGATTTCATTCTATAGTTATTAGAATAAAAATTAATGGATTTTTTTCCAGACTCAGTAATTTTAGAAAAAATTTATTTTTAATATTGTTGACTTTGGCCATATACACAACACTCTCAACTTTCTTCTTCTTATAGCTAACTTTGGAAACAACCCAATGTTTTTCAGTGGAATTTTCCTTCTTATTATATTGTTATATAATCACATGAAATAAAAACACAATGAAAAACTATATGCTATGTGACTTTTAAACATATGTTTTTCACTTTTCGGATTTCAGTTTTGAAAATTGAACATACACGGTTCTGATAAGTATATGTTATTGGGAGTCTAATATGAGAAACATAATTTTTTGTGAATTGTTACAAACCCTTATAAATAGTAATGTTACCCTTATGAATAGTGACATACCATAATGAATAGTAACCATACTATGATATTTTTTAAATACTATTCATGTGAGAGTACGCTATACCTATATCCTAGAATAAGAAAATATGTGTTTTAAAATTGTTGTTTTTCAAGTAAATTTTGATTTTAATTAAATATTAAATTAATAAAATTTTGAAAATTATTTTTTGAAAAATGGATTTCCATTTTTGGATTCAACATGTAAAAAAATGGCTAGGGTTAATTTTTGATATTTTTATGAAATACATGTTTTTTATGAATAGTAAAATACAACAATTTACTGCAAATATACAATATAAGATAAATAGACTATTCTGGGCATCATAAATGACGTCACCACCAATGGTTCTAATTCACATGACCCATTTAATATTTTTGGTCTTACAATCATCACATTTTTTGGTCTTCAGGGAAATTAATAAAATATCATAAAAAATTTATGAAAACCCTTCTCTCCTCCATTATAAACACCCCCTCACTCCCTCTTCTCATTACTCCTATGAAGCCTTTTTCCTTCCCTATATTTTACCCAAATCTCTCCCCAAGCTCCCTCCCTAGGTCGAATAGACTTTGGTGTCATATAATACCAAAACCATTCAACTTAAGAAGCTCTCATGGAAGGATGATTCAAGTGGTAAAATTCCTCTATAATTTTCTTTCATTTTTAATTTCCTTTTTTTTCTTTTCATTCCTAAACTCTACTCATACAAATGGATTGAAAAATCCTATACCTACATGTAATGGATTTATGTTATGCTAATTTGATATTTCATTATATTCTCTCCTTTCCCCACCTTTATTTGAAAGAAATGAAAACACCATTTGAAATGTTTTAATTTAGCACATTGAAGCAGAATATTTTATCAATTTTTATAATCCTTTTATTTGGTTGTGAAAGAATATTTGTTATGGTTGAACAGGATTATTATATATGTAATATATCCAATTTAAGGATTCATAATCCCTTTGAAAAAATGGTTTTATTTAATATATAGAAACATGTTCGTTTTAATAAAAACCCACTAATTAACCAAAACACTTGTAACTAAGATTTAATATGATAATTCATCTTCAATACCAATAACCAAATGAATTTTTATAACAATTTAATCAGATTTATGTTCATTAATAACATAAAATTTCAATTATGGACAACCACTTTCATCATATCTATTTCTCTGATCATGAAATGGTCATTAAAACCAAGGATGAAAACATACCCAAACAATGAAATTGAACCTTATAACAAATAAAAAAGAAATTTAATGAGCTAAAAAATGTTATACTAAATCAAGTATATATAATATATTATCTAGAATTATTAATTAATAAACCTAATTTGTTTATTCAGGTCATTTATAACAAGTGGAGATCACCACCAGACTTAAGGTAAGGGATCCTCTCTGTTTCAAATTTATTCAAGAATGACTTCTATGATATTCAATATTCTGTGTAAAAAATAATTATGAGGTATAATTACTCACCATCACAATAGTTTCCACATGATGTATAGAAGATGTTAAATCCCTTTCTCTGTAATTAATCCCTCTTAATTACATCTTATACCATAATGATAGTCCGTAAGGAATTCTACCCGAAAAACCTTCATTTATAAGGGTTTCTCTATCATTATTTTTATCCAAATGAAGTTTTATTTTATATTTATGTAAAACTTTTAAATTCATTTTATAATATCCAAACTCTTATTTCAAGACCATCCCTCATACTCTTTAGTGGATTTATATGATTTTAATGATTCCCTCCTTGATACTTCCCAATAAGAAAACACAATTTAAGGGAACATCCCAAATTTTATAACAATTTCAATTTCACTCTATATTATATTTTAAGAATCCATTGAATTTATAAAATTAGTCTTTTTTACTATTAAAACCTT
Source organism: Viscum album (assembly GCA_963277665.1). Classification (NCBI taxonomy): domain Eukaryota; kingdom Viridiplantae; phylum Streptophyta; class Magnoliopsida; order Santalales; family Viscaceae; genus Viscum; species Viscum album. The sequence continues at coordinate 420,153,188 of OY728127.1, read as the reverse complement.
TTTCGTTAACATCTGGTTTAATAAAAAATATTATTCCCTTTTTTATTTTAAAAGCTCTTAAGTATTTTCCTTATAACCACACTAAAATTTTTTAATGTTAAGAATTTTTTAAATACACTTATTAGATGTTTTCAGTTCTTTTTTACATCACTGACAATGATATATGCCTATTTTTTACTTATTAATTTCCATGTATTTTTTAATTCATTTATCTCATGGACACTTTTATGATACCCCCATTCGTTTTGCATTATGTCATTAATGTGATAACCATTTTTCTCCAAGGGTTCTCTTAGGTTTATGTATGACTGATTATATATGATTATTGATGTGGAAAGTGTATTCATGAACATGTTAATATGTGTGCACCCAGATAGCACTCAAATTCAGTAGGTAAAGTTAAGTCTCATAAGATGTTATGTGCAACGGTCTTAGTAGTAATCCTTGGCTTGTGATACATTGGGAATCAATCGTGGTGGTTAGCCTTGAAGTATAATAAAATCATGTTTTAAGTTTCCTCCACATTCTATGAGTCCATGTTTATATGAATCATTGTTTATATGTTAGGAATCCTTTTTTACATGTCTTTTTTATATATTAATGTCATGTTTTATAACCTGTGTGTGACGGATTTATTCTTATTATTATTATATTACTAGGCATTTAACTCATCCCATTACTCATGTCATCCCTTGGTTATCCTATTAAGATGTATAATCATAATGGAAGTTAGGGGATCTTTATGAAGGATAAAGAATTAAATGTTATCTTTAGTTCCATATTTTCAGTTTTATCTACGTAGTCTTCCAAGACACTAGACATCACAATACTTGGATTATACTATAATGTATAATTATGATTAAAATCATGTAATGTTATGTGAAAAAGGATAAGGTTTCTATAGATGCAATCATGGGATGGTCTAGTTTTTTTTTGAAATTATGAATAGATAAATCTAGTATGAACTTTAATGATTTGGAAAAGTAAATGATAATATCACTTGTTTTTTTAAGTATAGAGTAAGTTGTTTATCATGAAAAAACATCCATGTCTTGATACAATCATGTAGAGTGACTCTATAATAGATGAACCTAGGAGTTAAAACTCCATCAGGGAGTTTTGGGAATAACCTGGGGTATCTTAAAACACGACAATGATCCTTGCCACACTATTAATTTCAATATTCTAGGGGACATTCTTTGGAAAAATTTTTGATTACAGTAAAAACCATTAATAAGGGAATAAAAAATCCCATAATAATATAAGTTATGAAATAGATCAAAGATAGCCTAGATTTAAAACTATGGAATCATAATTTTGGATACACATATCCTCTTCAAGATTATCCTTTTATTTTCAAAAGTTTTCTTTTTTATGTTCAATAACTAATTATTCAATACCTCTAATTATACGTTCATTTTCTTAGTTAATAGAAGGAAATAGAACAACATTTTCCAACAATCAATGTGATAGGGAATGTGAAGATTTACCAAATCATATGTCTGATATGATGGGAATAGGTGCTCAAAACTTCATGATAGTTCTTGATCAGCTGGCTTAATTTACGAATAATAAGATTAATCATGTGGAACTCCATCACCCTCCATATAATGATAAATTTGTCTTAGAATCCTTCATGTGGAAAAGGCCTCCAATGTTCAGCATATATTATGTTCCCCTCCCCACAGAGCATTAGATTAACTCAATTGAAAAGATATTTACTGTCCTCCAGTTCTCGGAAGAAGAGAATGTTGTACATTCATTCTATCATTTTTATGGGGAAGTTGATTAGTGGTAGGCACTGATCAATAATACAAAATCCCTTGTGGAAAGTGATTCCATGGATTTGTTTTAATTGCAGAGGATTAATTCCAATAAATGTTTATATTGAACCCTATATCTAAAGATGGAACGAGAGTTCCATGTCTCATGTAGAAGAAAGATGATTCCATTAGGAAATATGGGGAAACATTACAAGGCATGCAAGGTACACCTCTGTCTTTTTCATGAAAATAGATAGCATGATGGATCACTTTTTTAGAGGGATAAAGTTGAGTCTATATAAGGTGTTAATGATCCAAGAATTTGACAGTTACGAGGAGATTGTCCGTTGTGACCTCACGGTTCAAATGAAGATTGGAGACACTTAGTGGTCTCATGGGAAAAGTGACAAGAAGATGAAAATGGAGAATAACATGTGTGGTTCAACAAAAAAATCACATGATTTAACGAAACCCAAATATCCCACTAATAAAAGTTGTGGGATGATAAATCTAGGGAACTATCTAAAGGAACCAAGAATTTATTCAAATGCGGAAATCTAGGATATTTGGCCATGAACTACTGAAGGTAAATTAATAATAACTATAATTTGGAAGAATAAATGAAGGTTAAGATCAATGCTCAGCTAGTGGTGTAGTGTTACAACTACAAGGATCATGGGCATTATCAAAAAAATTGCCCTAATCCAAGGGTTGTCGGAGGAAATAAAAAACAACTACCAAGGAAGAATGGATGGTCCTATGATATCACTACTATTGAGGAGGCTTTGGAGAATTATGTGGTTATAGGTACACTAGTTATTAATTCATGAATAATAGACCTAAAATTTGGTTCTGGTTCTATATATTCTTTTATTTCCTGTATGTTTAGTAAAAATATTCAAACAGCACCTTAAAATATAGATTACAAGTTATCTGTTATTCGAGAGAATGGGTAAATTATTATATTCATGCTTTATAACTCCTCCCCAGTTAATGATTGTGGATTGAACCTCCCATGAAATTATGGCCTTAAATCCTTTTGTAGAGTTTGACGATATCTTGGTCCTGAATTTTCTATATTTATACAAATCCAATATCAACATTCGAGGAAGGGAAATCATTCTTCTCATCCTGATGCATCCTCTAATTATTCACAAGTGTATGGAGGATGATGAATCTTCTTTATTATCATTGTACTATGTGAGGATATTACTTCCATTTTAGAAAGTCTATATCACCCAAATTATTGATACAAAGGAGAAAATCATTATTGAAGACATTCCCATCATGAGGGATTACACTGATATATTAACTTAAGAGTTTCAAAGTCTTCATACTAACATAGTGGATTAGTTCTAAATTGAAAATATTCCTCGATCTTACCTATATCAAAGAAACTTTACAGAATGGCCACCGTAGAGAAGAAAATGCTAAAGAAGGAGTTACAAGAGAAACTGGAGAATGGTTTTATACACCAGAGTGCATCACCTTAGGGTGCACCTGTCCTCTTCATCAAAAAGAAGGATGAATCAATGTTCCTCTTCATTGATTATCGTGAGATAAGTAAAATCATGATAAATAACAAGTATCCCCTCCCATATATAGATAACTTGTTTGATCATATTCATGGGGCTAGTTATTTCTCTAAGGTGGTCCTTCGGTCGGGATATCAACAATTAACGGTGAGGAAGTAATATATTTTCTAATACATCCACTTGAATGGGGTATGGACACTCTGAGTTTATAGTTATTCCCTACAGACTCACTAGTACTCCAAATATTTTTGATGGATTTAATTAATAGAGTCTATAGAGATTACCTCTACAAATTTTTGGTTGTCTTTCTTGATGATATTTTGATATACTCCAAGTGAACGGAGGAACATGAACACCCTTTGAATATTATATTAATGATTTTGTGAAGTGAGAATATTTTTGAAATGTACAATAAATGTGTGTTCTGGATGGAGGAATTATCATTCTTTGGGCATGTTATCACCAGCAAAGGGATATATGTGGACCCTTTTAGGACAATGGGAATTGATGAGTGTCCTAGTCCAACATCTGTAACGTAGATCCACATATTTTTAGGTCTAGCTGGGTATTATCGACGATTTGTGTAAAAAAATTTACGATTGTCAAACACAATGACCAAGATGACACATAAAGGAGTAATGTTTCTATGGACTTATGAATGTGAAAATTGTTTCAAGGTGTTGAAAAAGAGGCTTATCACTGCACTAGTAATCACACTCCCCACAAGTGGAGAAATCTTGGTGGTGTACAATGATGCATAAATAATGTTTCAGGATGTGTGCCGAGGAAAAATGATAACGTTATAGCATATCCCTCAAGGCATCTGAAAATACATGATCCAAACTATCCCATGCATGATATGGAGTTGGCGGCTATGATATTTAAATTGAAAATCTAGAGAAGTTATCTCTATGGTGAGAAGTGTGAGATATATAAAGACCACAATATTATAAAATATATATTCACACAAAAAAAACATAATATATTCATGCGAATAAAGATAGATCTCATCAAGGATTTTGATTTCTCAGTCAATTACCATCCTAGTAAGGATATACTGCTGGTAGATTCTCTAAGTAGATTCGGTCCTTTATCTTTATCAATGATGAGAATTTAAAAGGATCATATCTTCATAGATTTGATGATGATGGACACATGAATCATTAATGTACGAAAATCATCAATTATTTCTCAAATGATTTCTTAACCATCTATCATGGAGAAAATAATGGTTGCTTGAAGAAAGGATGTTGAAATTCTGAAAAGGGTGGAAGCAATTAGAAATGGGAAATCCTAAATGTTTATCATTGAAGAAGAAGGAGTAATAAGATTTGATCCACAATTATGTGTTTCAACTGATCCAGAGATAAAAAAGGAGCTTTTGAATGATGCACATAGCTTGACCTCCCCTATTCACCCAGGGAGCACAAAGATGTATCAAGATCTCTGAGAAAACTTTTGGTGGGACAATATGAAAAGCAATATTGATGAATATACATCAAATTTCTTGTTATTTTAGAAAGTGAAGGATGAGAGGAAAATGTATGAAGGGATTGTGCAACCACTACCCATACTAACATGGATGTGGGAGAACATTACAATGGAATTTGTCACTACAATTCTAAGGAAATCCATAGGAAAATTGCTATATGGGTCATTGTGGAAAGTATTACAAACACAGATCACATTATCACAATTAGTGAGGATGTCTCATTAGATCAACTTGCATGTATTTACATCAAATAAGTGGTAAGGATTCATGGAGTAACACTATATATAGTATCTGATCGTGATCCAAGATTCAACTCAACATTCAGGAAATGACTCAAACATGCACTATAAACTGAATTGAACATCCGTACAACCTATCATCATCAAACTGATGAAAAATATGAGCAAACTATTCAGGAAATAAAAGATATGTTGAGAGTATGTTCAATGGACTTCTAAAGTGGATGGGACTAACATATTCCACTAGTTGAATTATCCTACAACAAAAGATTCCACTCGAGAATCTGAATTGAACCATATGAATCACTTTATGGGAAAAGGTGAAGAACTCCAGAATGATCAAATAATGTTGGTGAGCCTAAGCTGCTAGGACCATAAATGGTGAACGAAATGGAAGAGAAGGTGAAACCCATTCTTCTACACATCAATGTATCCCAAATTCGATAAAAGAGTTATGAATACAATCATCGAAGAGAACTTGAGTTCAGAGTTGGTGACATGGTATTTCTACGTACATCTCCATAAAGAAAGGCCATGAGGTTTGGAATGATATGGATGTTAATTCCCAAGTACATCGGCCTCTTCGAGTTCCTGGATTGTGTCAGAGTTGTGGTATCTCGACTAGAACATCCTCCTACCATGTCGAAAGTGCTTGATGTTTTACATGTATCCCTCTTAAGGAAGTACATACCGGATCCATCACATCTATTCTCTTTAGAGGTGTTATAGTTGGAGGATTATCTTGCTTATGAGGGGAATCTAGTAAATATCTTGGATCATAGAGATACTGTTCTATATAACAAGACTACACACATTGCCAAGGTATAACAGAGAAACTATAACTACAAAGTGGCAACATAGTAACTAGAGGAGTCAATGAAGGAAAAGTACCCACACATATGTATTCCCTAGAATGTAAAATGAAATTTCCAGGGGGAAATTTCATAAGGGGTATGAAATTAATGACCTAAGGGTTTCTAATAGAAATATTCTTCTTATGTTATTGTCAAATAATCACATGAAATCAAAACATAACTATCTATTGAGTGTTAATTGACCTTTAAACATAAGTTTTTTACTTCTGTGATTTGAATTTCAAAAATCTGTAATACAAAATTGCGATCAGTAAGTTATTTGGAGTCTAATATGAACAATTTATTTTTGGTGAATAGTAACACACCCTTATGAATAGTAATGATACCCATATGAATAGTGTCATAACCTAATGAATAGTAACATTATCAATGATAGTATATAAATATGATTCATGTGGGAGTGTAATATACCTATATCATGGAATAAGAAAATATGTGTTTTAAAATTTTTGTTTTTTTAGTAAATTGTAATTTTAGTTAAATACTAAATTTTTCATATTTAGAATGTTATTTTTTGAAAAATGTATTTCATTATTGGATTCTACATGTCCAAAGATGGTTAGAGAGAATTTATTATATTTTTCTGAAATACTTAATTTTTGATGAATAGTAAAATACAGTAATATACTCTATATATACATTATAAGATAGATATACTATTACTAGAATCATTTATGATGTCAGAACACCTTTTTAGAATTCAAATGACCCATTTTCTATTTACGGTCATGTAATAATCACTATTTCTGTTCTTGAGTGAAAATAATAAACTAATGATTAAAAAAATTATGAAAACCCTCATATCATCCACTATACACCCCTCACCCCCTATTATCTTCAATAATATGAATCCTATTTCATTCCCTATATTCTTACAAAGTCTCTCCCCCAGATCCCTTCCATGTCTAACAGCTTTTGGTCTCCAAAAAATACAAAAATATCTCCCCTTAAGAAGCCTTTAAGGAAGGTTGATTCAAGAGGTAAAATTCCTCTTTTCTTTTCATTCATTTTTTTGTTCCTTTGTTATGTTTTCATTCCATTCGTCTAGTAATCCTAATAGAATGAAAAATATAGTACCATATAAGTACTGGAATGATTCTATGCTAATGGGATATTTCATTATCATCTCTCCTTCCCCACCTTTTATTTGAAAGAAATGAAAACACTATTTGAGATTTTTTAATTTAGAACATTCACAGACAACAATTTAACAATTTCTGTTATCATCATTAATTATGGTCATGAAATAATTTGTGTTATGATTGAACCTAATTATTATATATGTATTATAACCATGTTATTTTTTTGTAATCCTTTTTAACAAATGGTATTAAGTTATAAAAATAACATGATCGTTATAATCGAAACCGACCGATTAACCAAAATGGTTAACCCTGTGGTTTTATAAAATAATTCATCTCACAACCAATAAAAAATTGAATTTTTGAAACAGTGTAATATATTTGATGTTCAATAATAACATAAAACACCAATTTTCGACAACCACTTTCATTATACGTGTTTATCCCTATATGAACTGATCACTAAAATCGAGGATACTGACAGACCCGAACAATGAAATTGAACCTTATAACTAATAAAACATGTATTGAATGAACCAAAAAGGTTATAATAAATATATTACATATAGAATAGGTTATTTAATTATTAATTAATAAAACTAATTTTTTTATTCATGTCATTAATAACAAGTGTAGAATACCGCCATACTTAATGTAAGGGATCCTCTCCATTTCACTTTTATTCAAGAATGCCTTCTATGCTATGCCATTTTATGGGTAATCCCTAATGACATGGTATAATGATGAACCTAGAAATTTCATTCCTCGTGATTTATAAAATATGATAAATTCCATTCACTCTCATTATTCCCTCTTAAGTAAACCTGATACCATGCTGATAGTCCGTAAGGAATTCTACTCGAACTGCCATTATTTATTCCTGTTCCTATATCATTCTTTTTACACAAATTAAGTGGTATATTATTTTTTTATAAAACTTTTAAATTAATTTCATAAGAAATAAAATAATTTTTCACAATCAAAAAATCATTATTTTTTGGTATATACAAGATTTTTAGTGAATTCATTTTCGATACTTCCAAATAAGAAAACATGTTTTAAGGGAACTTCCCAAATTTTTACCCAATTTCAAGTTTACACAATCTTTCGTTTTGAAACACCGTTTTCTTTATTAAATAATTATTTTAAATATGAAAACATTTTTGGTTCAATTATTGTTTTATATAACTAATTTTTCTATTTTATACATTTAAATCTCCATAGTGTTTTCCTTAAAACCCCACTAAAATGTTTTTGATGCTTTGATTTTCCAAAATACTCTTCTTCGATGTTGTCACTTCTATTTTACATCACATAACATTTTATATTCCTAATTTACCTTATTAATTTCCATGTCTTTTTTTAATTCCTTTCTATCATGGGCAGTTTTCTTATACCACTATTCATTATGCTTTATTTCACGAATGTGATACAGATTTATCTCTTTGCATTACCTTATATTTATATTGGATTGATAATGTATGATTATTTATGTGGAAAGAATATTCATGAACATGTTATGATGGGTGTTCTCAGATAGTACTCCACTATATTGTGTAAAATTAAGTCTCATGATATCTTATGTGTGACGGTCTTGGCGGTTAGTCTTGGTCTGTGATACTATGGGAAATGATATTGCCGGTTAGCCATCACTCATACTAATGTCATGTTTTAAGTTGCTTAAACATTTCTTTGATTCCATGTTTATATGAATCCATTTTTATATTTTATTATTAAAAACTTTACATTCCTTTTTATTTTTTTTATTTTATCTCTAATAACCAATGTTCTATGGATTTATTCTTATTCTTACTCACATACTAGGCTTTTAACTCATCCCTTTGTTCATGTTATCCCCTGGTAATCTTATAAAGATGTATGAGAAAAATTGAAGTAATCGTGTCTTTATGAAGACTAAATAATGAAATGTTATATTTATTTCCATGTTTTCTGATTTGTGTTCCTAGTCTTCTAATACACTTGAATTCATGATCCATGGTTTGTTCTTGGATATATAATTATGCTTAAATCATGTAATGTTATTTGAAAAAGTCTTGGGTCAGTATAACTACAGTATTATTGTCAACCATAGTTGATAACATTTTTTGATCCTTATTAGGATTATCTTTTCAAGAAATTTCGCAAAAAAATTAATATACTTTCTGAAACATTAATTTCATTTTTTATCTTTAGATTTTTTTTGTTAAAAAAGTTCCATATAATTTTTTTTCCTTCAGCTTCACATTAAGAAATTCATAATGATTATTTTCATTTTTATGTGATCTCTTCAAGTCATTAATATCTTTTAAAAGTTTCAATTTTTCATCAACAAATCATTATTGATTATTTGATAATGAAATTTAATTTATCAATTTCTTTTTTTCATTCTAAAGTCTTCTACATTTCTCAGATATTCCATCAATTATTCTTTTAGATGCGATTCAATTGGAGTTTCTTCTTCTCCAGATATAATACTCCTGAATATTCAATGTTCACTACTATAATAAAAGTATTTTCTCTATCTTTCTTAGAAATATATGTTTCAGATGCTTTTTCACCATCATCATATTCTTCCTATTTTGATAAAAATCGTTTTATTTTAGATTTTAACAACTCATTTCCACTAAAAAAATATTAATCTTTATCACCCTATTTCTTCAATAACATTCATGATCTACATTCATCAGCATCTTTATCTTCATATTTTTCATTTGAGTGAAATTAGCCATAATGTGGCCAATATCTCCATAGCATTGACATTTTTAGGGATGTTTCCCTTTTTTTCCTGTATCGTTTCTTAATTTTTTAGAAAATATGAAAACAATTAATCAAAATTTATTTTACATTATTTTTGGAGTCATATTCAATAACATCAACTTCCTCAAGGCCTTTATTAGAATTTTCTTTGATGGAAGAATTGAACGAAATTTCTCTGTAAACAATTTTTTCCCATAATAGTATACTCCCTTATCATTTTTCATGTAACAAGAGTAAAATGAACATCATCAAGAGATAATGATTCAGGGTCATTGTCTTCTATCAAAGAAACATTAGCATCAAATTTTTAAAGAAAAATTCTTAATATATTTTTAATAACTGTAGAATACTCCATGTTTTCACCAAGAAATATGATAGTGCTGAAAATGCCATTTACTATGGTAAAGAACTCCCAAAAAGATTCATACTCACCCATTTTTAGATCATCATACTTCAGCCTCTAGATTTGATGTTTTTTCTACTTTATAGATGTATTATCTTCATAAATTTTTCTACCTTATCCCATATACCATTAGATTTGGAAACACCTTTCACTCCTAAAAACTCAATTTCTGAATGCGTTGAGAGTAATGAATTTTTAGCTCTTACATCATTCTCAAGATTCTTTTTATATATATGTGTAAGAGGAACATTTTCATCAATATCAGGAAATACATTTTTTGTATCTCTAAGAACATCATTCCCAAGAGACATAAGATAAGTAATATTTTAAAATATATTGATATGATAGTTCATTATCTCAAATATTATAACCACATTACGATTCATGCAATTCAGATTCTCCATCACAACATCTCATCAAAACACTAGTGAATAATAAACTAAGGGAACATGGTTTTAATACCAGTTGAAGTTTCCCAATCAGGATTCAAGTATCTCTGAGTAGGGGATGAGGTCAATTGGTGATATATTTTAATTTTATGTTTCTTTAATATTGAAATTATATTCCCATATTTCTAAAGTGTTATTTATATCATGAAAACAATTCAAACCCACATCCAAAAAAACAATAGAATTTACGAGGCTCACTACTCAAAAAGAGTTTCTATGTCATTGGAATGGTATAGAATCATTTCAATACCACATTATCCATTAGAAAATAATCCTCTAGTGTGGAATATAATTAGTAGGATATTACCTTACAATTTTTTATCACTTTAAATGATATAAAATAGTGCATGTGATTCCTCTTTGAATAAATTGGTTAAAAAGAATGTTTCAGTGCTTCTTGATAAACGTTAAAAATTTTAATCTCCCAGAACAATTCTTCAATATCTTACCAAGAAGCTGGTAACATCATCCTTGGGCACAACATTGTAATTATGAAGAACCCCAATATTTCAAACACACATTTTGGTTGTCATGTGTGATACTTTAATGAATTATGTGCAACATTATACTTTTCTAACAATACACCTATTCCATGGAACATAAATATTTTTTTCAACTATTTTATTGCATGAAACTTCCTTAGATTCCGGAAAAATACAATTTTTTCACGCAACTCAATTTGTATAAAAATCATTCATGATTCAGAGCTCTGGATTTCTCTATGTGTTGAGATACACAAAAGAGTGGGGGTCACCTCTTATTTATAGGCATTACCACCCCCATGAAATAGAACCTAACGTGTCATGAAAGATCTACATTAGGTTCAAAAAACCTTATTTGACATCACATTGGTGATTAAATCTCCTTCAAGAAACCACATCCTTCCCACACATTTCATATCTTCATTGCACTTCATGCATTTCTGATATTTCAATGTTCTAATCTTGAAACATTACATGTGCACAACATACGAAGACAATTACAATCCTTGACACAAATATTTCCATTTTAATATTTTGATGTTTTAATACTGAAGCATATATTTCAAAAAATAGTCCAAAACATCTTCAATCTTGTGCACAACTTCCTTTGACAAAATCACATATCTCAATTTTCTATATTTTGAGGTTGAATGTTTTTTCATACATTGGGAAACAAGGACTCCTTAAATATCTACTTCAGAAATAACACAGTCCTACTTCTCTATCATCTGTATAATTCAACAAAAAACCTTGTTCATCATGAACCTTTTCTACCATGATATATAGTATTTGATTGATTATCATAGGAATTGTTAATTTAGAATATAACATCCCATTTTCTCCCCCTATTTCTCATAAGGAAAGCATCCCGATTTTCCAATCTTATGATATTTATAAAATACAAATCAGTAAAGCATCATCATAGTTTGAATGTTCTTTACTAAGTGAATTGATTTATACTCTTTTGAAAACACCAGAAAACACTCTATAGAAGCAGAGTCTTCTTACATCCTTCACCATAAAACTTCATCCCAACAGACTGTGTTATTCTATATGGGGTCCTACCTTTGTGCTCTAATACAAATATCTATCTACCAAGAAAGAGTCGCAATGTATGTAGTCAGATTACACGACATTCCACCTTTTAATTTTTCAAAATTATAGGACCACAACAATTGGGAACTACACAGTGTGTGTTTATCCTAGTACCCAATATGTATTTGTGTTTTTGGTAGAAATTATTATCTGACTCAAGAATTCTATATCGAGCCCCACCTTCATGGTTCATTCCACCTCACTCCCTCAAATCAATATATAAGCCTTCAATCATCATTTTTGTACGTCTAGTGACTAGAAACATATTTTTTATTGTTTCATTATTCTCTCATATTCAATGAATGAATACACCATCACCCATAGGACCTCATTGGATTCCTAATTCATGGTGTAAAATACCATATCGTCAAAACCGTCTGTGATCTGAAATGCATTCCTGACAAATGAATCCATTACAAATCTGGGGTTCTGATTGGGTTCAGTCCCACCTAAAACATTGAACTGAGACCTTGTAGGCTAATCAGTGAATAATGTTTAAAAGTATTGGGAGAAAATCCACAATAAAATGGTAAAAAAGTAATATTCCAAGCGTTCATGGCCAAAAAATACAAGTAGAAAATATCTGGGAGAGAAAACCGAATATTCATTAAAATTGGTATACATTCATATGAAAATGGATGATTGGGAATTAATCTCAAAATTGATGACTCACAACAAGAATTGGAATGTTATTAATTGAAGAATTATCTCACCAATTAATGTGAGAAGTTTTTTTGTTCATTGTGGTTTAATCTATATATATCTAAAGATTCATTGCATTCCAATTATGATCTGGTAAAGAGAGCTAAAAAAATATACCTCTCAATGATCCAAGGAATTTAATGATAACCCTAGAGGTCCACCATAACTATATATTTAAATTGGAAAATAAGTCTATTATATTTTATTAAATAAAAAATAATAAAATATTTATTTAACTAAATGCACTAACCCATGAAAGTTTTTATATAAAACCCCATGCTTTCTTATTTTAGGTTGCAACTTGGGTAAACCACAAATTATAGATTCTTTTGTGGTCTCATAAATTTTATCACTGATTCCACTTAAGTGTAATCCAATTAAAATTAAGAAACCATGATCATATAATATAAAAATGTTTAATATTTTTATGAAATTAATTCTGGGAACACCGAGCCTCAGAATTGCATGTCGTCTCAGCACATGGTATTGAAAATATATAAAAAATTATTCAAAAGTCTTACAAGGGAGTGTCTCAACATTTTTGCATCCTTCATGTTTTTCATCCACTAAAATCAAGAATAAACCAAAAAAAGCATACCGTGGCTGCATCTTGCTCCCCCCCACAAAGGAACTATCCTGCAATATCCCGTACTGACACAACACATGAAATAAGGGACAGGTCCATCTATATAGGGTGCTCGATTTATGAATCTTGATCCCCACATAGTTTTCAACATAAGTGTCTTCTTCCTCAATGACTATATCACACATGTCAATAACATGCATAGAGTTATAAACATATGTTTTCTACTATGACACATAGAAGACGTTGTTCACCCGCTCCAACATTGGGAATAGAGTGATGTAGTATGAATCCTCACCAACACTCTATAAAATCTCAAACAACCCGATGAACCTCAAGGATATATTTTCTCCTCAAAAAAACAACCACAATACTCATCATGGGTAGACTCTAACGAAAATTTGGTCTCTCTCCTCAATTTCTAAAGGCCTATGATAATGATCTATATAGGATTTATGTACACTCTAATAAGTCTTTATCTATTTACAGATAGCCTGGAACAACTATGTCATTTCTAGCACAATTTTTGGGCCAACATGAGGTGTCTCACCGATCTATGTCGAGAAAAAGGATAACCTGAACATTCTCCCATAAAGGACCTAAAATGATGTCATGATAATATTAGATTAATATCTATTATTTTACACAAACTATAATAATGGAATGTGATCCTCCCTGATTTTTCAAATTTCAATCACATTAATCTCTTTTTATATCTTCTAACACATTGATGGTGTGCTCAATTTTCTAATCTATCTTGTGGTGGAAGGTTTTTAATATCCTTATATGGGTCAAAAATTCCTCATTTATGCCTCTACACAACAATTAAGTGATCTGAAAATCATGGTTGGAGAAAAAAATGTAGGTAACCCAGTGATGGGTACAAATATGTCATAAATAAAACAACTCCAAACACTATATCGAACTCTACTCCCTGATAGCTTGTAAGTGTGATAACATTTTGAGTTTTTAACTATCACCCAGTTTGTATCATGTAATATTGTTTTCTTTGGATTCCCTATCATGATGTAAATGATTAATTTATATCATTTACACTCTATGATCTATTGGGGGAAGAAAAAATCTGATAGATCATGGGGCATAGCCTTCACCTACTGATAGATGATGCACTGAGAGACAAACTCATCCACACTCCAACTCATGCCAGTACCTAAAAACATCCCATGATGGTATAATTATATTCTACCCAATCTAAGATATATTTCCAATTTATATGTGTGAAACTGAATCTTAACCCCTTCTAGAATTATGACTGGTACCACCATCCATCATGGGAAAAGGATGATATGATTCCCTCCATCAGACAACCCATATGGTAAATTTAATTATGATATATATTCACTAAATACATCACATTCAGTGTCTCCAATCCAATAATCTATCACATGTTAATGGAGAAGATGATTCAACGCCATAGACAGAATATAATATGCAACCTCATACTCAATCAAGGTTTGTGGCAAGGAATCCAACTACACAGATACCTCCAACACTACATGTTTTTAAAACTTCATGTTTTTGTAATCTTCCATCACATTATCCTTTAATGGAGTATAGCCTATCTCAAATTCATAGTCTAATATGAAATACAAAACCCACCTTTATATTATTTTCATGTTTCCCTGTGTGATGAAATACATGAGACTCTTGTGGTAAGAGTAAAAAAAATACTCTACCAGAAGATAGTGATTCCACATCCTCAATGAAAAGGCTATTATGGACTGCTCCATGTTGTGAGTGTTATAGTTATTCTCATTGGGACTCAAATTCCTCGACCCATATGTGAATACTTCATGCCTCTGGATAAACACAAAACTTATACCATCTCATTAGGAAACACAATACACAATATAATACACTCTATCCTATGGTAGTCTCAAAATATGAGCAGTCATCAGCCTCAACCTCAAAACCTCGTACACTCCATATAACTACTCAGTCTATGTAAAAATATATCGTTCCCTCATTAGGGTAGTCAATGGAGTTACAATCATGGATAATTCATCAACAATCCTATGATAATACACATTTAATGCAAAAAATACTATGCAACTGTACCATGTTGATGGGTGGTTACCAAGAAATCATGACATCGATCATCACCAGGTTTATGGATATACTGTGTTTCAAAATGAGATGTCCTAGAAAGTAAACCTCATTGATCTAGAGATGAATCTGTGAGAGATTACCATAAATTTGGTGAAGTCAAAAAAATTATAGGACCATACTCAAGTTGTCATTATTCTTATCCATTTACATGTATTATATGAGTATGTCATCAACGAATATAAAAAACAAATCCAAGTATCCCTGGATAAATTGGTTAATATAAACCATAAACAAAATAGGTGGAATTATTCATAATGATGGAGATAAAAAAGATCAACAACTGTCCATAGAGACATTGTAATGAATGCTTTTGAATACCAATTTTATAACCTCTCAACCAGTGGTAGCTGAACTAGTGATCAAGATTGGAGAACCGTTCCTTACCTCAAAACTAATCAACAAATTTTAAGTCATTATCAAGGTGAAATTTTTATTTATTGTGGTCTAGTTTAGGTGATGATAATCGATAAATAACCACAATCTCTCATACCATTTTTTTGTGAACAAAATTATATTTTCCACGGGGGACAGACCAAAGCATCCCAAGTGGACACACTAGGTTAGATTAATCCGTTCTCCAGAAGGTCATTCAAATGAATCAATTGAATAAAAGTTTAGTTAGGGTCCATCTGATAATTTTTTGAAGATGTCAACAATGTACCAAGATGAATGAAACTAAAAAACATTATACCTCATGAGGGTGGTTGTCTTGATAACCCCTTGGGAAATATGACATAGAATCCTCCACGGTGGATGTAATCGAATTTTTTAAAGATCCTACTACACCAATGTATACACTAACGAACTAATGGGTAATGGGATATGGTATTATAATCACAAATTCCACTCTTCGCCCCATGATATATCTCTTAATTTAAAGTAAAATATTATCCCATAAGTGTAAAGGCATCTGACTCGTCTGCTATTTTATTAAATCCCAGGATTGTATGGGGTTAATCAATAAATAACCAATAAGGCATAATATGGTTTGATAATGATGACCAATAGGACCCAAGAGGACCCATCACTTCCAAGTGATAGATCACTTTATCACAAGAAAAAAGATAATGAATAAACATTCCCCATGAGAACCTTAAAACAATGATTCTAGGTTAACTCCATTACCGAGAGCTCCAACTGTTGCAAAAAGATTTAAAAGATGAATTAATGAATCACACATGTGTCTACTAAAACATA
Source organism: Viscum album (assembly GCA_963277665.1). Taxonomy (NCBI): domain Eukaryota; kingdom Viridiplantae; phylum Streptophyta; class Magnoliopsida; order Santalales; family Viscaceae; genus Viscum; species Viscum album. The sequence goes on along the minus strand of OY728127.1, from coordinate 420,136,404 downwards.
AGAAATATTATAATAAAAATAATTGATACCTCTAATCATATCATGTTCTTATATGTCATGTGCATACATAGTCTGTGGTAGTCTGTGGCCCTGACATCTAGCTCACTAAGAATGACGTGGTCTACCAAGTGGTAATGGTGGAATGATGTCATAACTTCATCCACCACCCAATGATTCTCCTCTGGGATCACAAACTACTTCTTTTCTAGTAACATATCCATAGGGGCCACCATGTCCTCATCTTAGAAAACCTTGATCATAGTGCTTCCTTTACTATGGAGGTCTGATTAATATCTATCAATGAATCTCATCTTGTTGGCTCGATAAATCATTTTCCATGTGACATCATCTATGATAGTAATATAATAAGTACTCACTAAGAATTCATAGTCCTATTATATACCCCATACCACATGATTTAGCCTTACCCTTGGAAGGTCACCAAGGACATGGACCTATAAAATAGTTCTTGCTAGCTGCTAGAGACATCTATACACTATAACACTTCTATCTCTTGTTTCATGGAGTAACTTTTATAGTATGTTATCATTAACCTGTGGATGATCCAACACCCCATAATAAGTGTGAATTCACAATGAAAATACACCTTCCTATATATCTTGGTGTATCTAGTGATCAAACTACTATGCTCAAAATTAGCCTTCCTAGATCATATTCATGGAGTACCGCGTAAGGTCTATGAACCACACATAATATGATGAAACTATCATCCCACCCTAATATATCTCTATAATTTATTGAATCCAAAATGATAATAATCAAGGGGGGTAGTACTCCACATAAAATAGTTAATAAAATTCTAGACATTGTATTATTGACGTATCATGAATATGTGTGACAAGACTACACTAGCACCCACCTACTCTATAGAAAAGGAAATATTACAACTCAAAATCCTGATTAGTTGTGGTTTGTATAACCATCAAGTCACATATCACCAACTCCATTAAATCCTATTCTACAAGGTGATCTGGCTCACCATGAATCCTCAATGGTCTCCGGAATTGGATTTCGTAGAGTGTGCTGATATTATGTGTATCCTTAGACTTCATAGCTGGTATGATCTATTTTTCAATAGTTCCTGATTCTTCTACCTATCTATTTGGAGGAGGAATATCATTGGATGCACCCTGAATTGATGCATCATCACTCATCATATCGTCGACATGATCAATAACTAGTAACTTGTTTGATTCTCATCACCATGGTATTGTGGAAATCAAATCAAGTTGTACCACAACCAGATGAGAATATATATAAAATGCGGATCCAAATAAAAACGTAAATTAAAAATATTCAATCATATATGATACATGTTCTTTTTTTTTGTAACCAATTCCACGGTAGCCAAGCGGAAACTATACAGCCAAGGTCCTTCTGAATTAATATGTTGGTCGCTTCCCCATCATTAGGATCATTGGACTGAAAGCCAAACTCAAAAAACATAGACATTGTTTCCTTAAATCCCAACCAAATTCCATACATTAGGACTACTCCAAAAACCATCCCATGAAATGAACTACGATGATACCAATCTATCATGACCCTACCCAATGGATCTCAAGCAGCAACTACACCAATCCCACCTCCATTGGATAGTGGGTAGAGACAAAGGCCAAAAGGGATAACTAATATTAGAGGCATTTACCTAATATTCCTAACCACACACACAAACCTAACCATCGTGATTCATTAGTGAAAAGGAATAATATAAATTTGAAATATCATGAAAAAACCATGCATGTATAGAACCTATGTGGTATACAAAATTATGACAATATAAAATGTAAAGTAAGGGGAAATAGTAAACACCTGACTAGAAAGATGCCCCAATAATAAAAAAACATGAAAAATAAATTAATAGATATCCTAGCATCATATATAGTTGATCATGCCACTAAATATGGTAAAATACCCTAGATATTCCAATGCTCATATGTAATTTCCACCGACAGTTCGTTCTTCAGTTTAAGACATGAAACTTGTAGGAAAAGCCTATATATGGGTGAGTATCAACATAACGAATACAAAACCCAAAAACTTGATGGGGGATTAGTAGGAGACATGTTAATATAAAGACAAATAGATCAAACCAAATACATTAACCAACAAAACCCAATGATATATATATATATATATATATATTATCAAACCATTGATGTGAAAAAGAGAGATAAAGTAGATCTGCATCTCACATCCTAGACTAGGATACGAGTTCCATGAATTTAAAGTGGCCCATAATTGATTCCACTCATTTTTTACATCTGAATGAAGTGACCTCCATGTCAGGACACACCTCACCAATGTTCTACACGTTCAAGGGAAAAATTCACTAGGTAGAGGACCCATACCCTAGTATTGTAGGATGGTTCAACTTAGTAGATGGGTAAAGGGCCCATGCCATATCCTAGTATTAGGGTTCCACTCTGATGGATGAGGACCCATACCCTTGATTCACATAAGGGGGTCCATCAGTAGATATCTAGAGGACCCATTCCATTATTTAGTCGGACGGTGCCACTGTATGAGTAAATATTTGACCCATTCTCTATCCTATTAGGTGGGTGCCACTATGGGGGTCCTTTATGACCACTTCCATTATCAATCATCACCTAAAAAAGAATCACACTGAAAATATATCACATAATATTTAAAAATACACTACAAAGACCACCATAAACTTGAATTTGGAAAAAAAAAATCACGATATGATATTTGTGGTTTAGAATTTGAGTCTAATAGAATGAGATAATAAAGGTTGGAGATTGATCAAAATGAATTTATGTGTACATGGTGTGTATAGGGACACACATGGTGAGTGGTCCCACTCTATTGACTGACCATGTATTTAATGGTAAGAGACTTAGTGATCATATAGGAATAAACAATGTGTAGGTGGACTACATAAAGTGAATCATCGACCTAGGTTTTTTTTCGTGCTGTTGGATAATTATGTCTAACCCCAACCATGATTGTGTATGATTTCTAACATCCATGTACTATGGTATATGACATCCTTTTCTGTATGGGGTCCTTCCCATTTTCTCCTATCACGTGACCTATCTACCAGGGAAGAGTAAATTGACTTGTTGGTGGAATAGTTAGTGGTTCATCATTAACATTCTCAAAACCCTAGTTTCAAAGCTAAAGAAGAAATACATGAAATGTTTTCATCACTGTTCATATCAAATAGTTGGGTTTTTCATAGAAAATCATATATGATCCTTACATTCTATATCGAGCCTCACATTTTTGGATCTTGCCTCCTCAACTTCTTAAATAAAAGGAGAATACTTCAACTATCATTTATGTTTATCCATTGGAAGGAAAGAGAATTTTAATTGGTTTGTTCAACTCCTATAAGCACCACACATTTTACCCATCACATGTAGTGCCTCACTGAATTCTTGAACAATAGTGGGATCTCCAATATCCCAAAATCATTATGAAATCCATCCTTGACCACTAATCCATTGATCTCACACAAATCATTCATGAATCTGGGGGTCTGATTAGGCTCGGTCCAACACAGAAATATCAAACAGAGACCTCGTATACTAATCAATTAAGATAAAAAATAATCAGTAGTAGAAAATGCACAATAAAATGGGTAAAATAATCATTGGAAAAAATATTCACTTCTAATGAATAAAAATTGAATATATTTGTCTGAGAAAACCAAATAATAAATTAATTTCAGTACACAGGTGCACAAGAATGGTTTATTTAAACATATATTAATGTAACATTATGATCATTCAAAATCAGGGTAATATATTGGGGTATAATCCATATATTGAGAAGTACCACCTATAATAGAATATTTTTTCATAAAATAACATTCTATTCAATGATTGAGAGATGTTTTTTCATTCAATGTGCCTCAATAAGCCTAGATTCACAGTTTCTTCATCATTTGATTTTGATTATCCAATGATAGGTGGAAGGATATGCTTCTCAACAATCCTAGGGTTATGAATATATCCCTAAGGATTCACCATAAAATTATATTTAAAAAGGTAATTAGATGTGGTCTATTCAATTAAAAAACTAAATAATTTATTTATTTAACAAAATACACCCACCTCGGAACGATTTTATCTATGTTCCCGACACTGACATATTTTATGTCACATGTCAAGAAATCCCAACATTATAGATTCTACCATGGACTCAAATTTTTGATATGATATTTCATTTAAGAGTTAGCCCATATTCTTTATGAAAACATTTGTGCATAATATAAAATATATTTAATACTTTTATGAAATTAATTATGAGCACTCCAGGACTCAAAATCACACACTATCTCTATTACTATCTCGAATAATATATCTAGAAAATTTCTAATGTCTTCCAAGAAAAATTAGGGTCTCTATAGTCCCAGAGAAAGTTCCACTAATCATGTTCCATGAACTGTTACACTATATAACCTCAAGTGTGCCTCCCTATATAACAGAGGATTCCGATTAGTAGAAAGGGACCAATGGAACACCCGAGGAGATTGTAACCTCATTAATAATGAAAATTAATAGTGTAAATAACCATGAACAATGAAATGAAGTAATAATAATTTCTAAAATATCAGATACCACATAAAAAAGTTGAAGAAATATGAACAATAAAAGAAATAAATAGATCTTGTAATGAATGTCAAAAGCAAAATAAAAACAAAAAAAAGATAAAAATGTAAATCCATAAACAGTTTTTGATGAAATTTTTTGTCTACTCGTTCATGAACAATCTCAAATCAGATACCATCCATCAAACTATAGTCATTTTCCATTATCATAAATAAAAGCCCTCATTTTTATTGGTGAACCCAATGGGGGCCTATGTAGTGTGTGAATAAAACTAAATAGGTCACCACCAAAATTGTATACAACTATATTGAGTTGGAATCATTTTATGAAGAATGATAATAAATAATAATATTAAAATGTTAAAGTGTGTTCTGTGATCTAAAAATATTTGAATCAAAAACTATTTTCTATGTTTGTTGTGATACAAATATCCTTAAAAATCAATCCTCTTATGATATTTATCTGATCCACATTTTTTGGTTGAATCATTTAAATATTAATGGCGCACCAGTCTATGTATCAAACCATGATTTGTATGTCAATGTCCATCATTCTAAAAAATGATATAGAATTCAGTTTTCATTCCCATTCAGTCAGGATCATCTGTCAATACAACAAAAACATTCCATACATAAGGGCCCTGATAGAAATAATTTGGGCCACCCTTGGGAGATGATCATCTAACATATATTCCACCAACATTTAGTCACATTTCATAGTCATCATTAGTTACTTATTATCATACAATATAAAAAATTGTTAAACTATTAATTTTTTTTCACATATTTGTGGTTTATTACATTGGTCCTATTTTAAATTCACATAGAAAGACTAATTAACCATATAAGAACAATATAACTATTTTTCAACCATTTCAATCCATTTATCCATAATTCCAACCCTCGTTATGCAGTAATCATGTTTAAACCTTTACATGAAATAACCTATTTAACTATTTCATGTTAATATGAACAAACCTTGATTACATTTGGACTTTGAAGACATAATTACCGTTCATTTGATCACATAAATCATTAAATACAACATTCAAAAAATCAATTCAATTCCATGGGGAGTGGTACGCCACATGGGTGACCTCGGTATTAGTAAACTCATCCTTAATAGATACAGTAGAGAGTATGAGGTGTCCATCACATCATTTTAAAACCAAATTATCATTTACTACCATGTATGTCAATCACATTGAATAGAAATACCAAAAAACAAGACCACATACACATTAATAAGTATGAAGACTATGGAATTTAACATATGGACCACCTTCCTCAATTTCATATACAAATACTCACTCTTCCTCGACAATTGATTCGAGGACGAACAACCCATGATTCCTTAATCAAGAATCTATATGGAAAAATTGTTTAGAGGTATCAAAATTATAAGAAAAAACACAATATATTTCATAAATAATATAGAAATAAAATTATAAATAAAATAATCATGAATCCTGATTTTTAACCAATGACACTTAAAATGACTCAAAATCAAGAGAGGTTGATCCATGAGATTCTTGGGAGGAACATTTCATAACCCTTGACTTTATTAGGTTGAAATGGGAGGGAAAGCATATATGTTTTTTAATTATCAGGTGAAGGAAATGGAAATTTCCATCTGTAAATGAGGTTATTGATTTGTCCACATGGTTTTTCCAAACTATATATCAAGTCTGAAGATCCAACTACCTTCTTGGGGGACTAGGCCACATGGCTTTCTAGGGATCCCACATATATTTTTAAACCCTATAGTGGCCATGAATTTGGATCTATAAAAAGTGACATGGTTTCCTATATCCCCATTTATATTTTTTCAATCATCCAGTAACCATAAATTTCACATGATTTTGTTACACTTTTAGAATTAACTGTGCGCCAATTATACTCCATACATATAATGTCTCCTTCTGATCATTTTTCATGCCCCAAACACCACAAACACCATTGAATCCCTTCATTGTCTTGAGAGAAATTTAATTACATGTTATTAATGGAGTTTAATAAAAAATAAAAAAATAAAATACCTCTTCAAAGGGTTAGGATCATACAACCTCCCATCCATAAAACTACTCATCCTCTAACGACACTTACAAGAATCACTAAGTATCCAAGGTTAAAAATACCAATAATCATGTCTTACATATCCATTTTCAGATCCCAGTATTCATCATGAACATTTCCATGCTACTATAAACCTCAATCCAATGTCATGGTCATACCCCACAATCAATATAACTATTATCCAAAACAAAAATTAGATGCTCCTCAAAAGAAACATTAACCATATGTTTAACATCATCCACATCTATCACATGAGATGGGTTGGGTAGATACTAGTGAAGTTTTAAGACATGTAAAATAGCATTCATTCCATTATACAACTATATTAGAGAAAATTATTATTCCACTAGTTTGATCCTCTTTATGATCTCCAACAACCCCACTTACTTGTGTACCAAATTTCCCAATTTCTAAATGCTATGGTTACACAATCATAGAAAAACCAAAAGGAACATATGTTCAACCACCGTCAACCCAATGGATAGATGAAATTGATTAGAATAAACATCATAATGCTCCAAAATGCATCTATATGTTTCTAAATTTACTATACCTTCTCCCATATCTCATACATGAGACTTGGTCGAAAGAACTATAATTCCTTTAAATCTATAAAATAGATAGTTTTTTTACATGTATTTCCATTGAAAACTTCATGTGGTTCCATCATAATATGATCATGATAAAAATCTTTTTAGGTGAAATATACCATTGTCATTTTTTATCCCATGATATTTCAAATCTAGGAAATATTACCTCAACATGTCCTCTAGTAACTAGATATTAATCTCTGATTTTCCATCCACCTACTAGCAAAAATCTATACTCAAAATCACCTGAGTAGCCAGTTATTTTTACATCCCATTCTTAGAAGCATGATGTAAAACATGGATCTTGATATAAAAAAATAATCTATTGTACCCCTTGTAATCATACTATCCCACGAACATACAATCCTCTCAAATATTCTATGGTGAAATCTCACGTATTAATAATAAGTGTTCTACCTTGTTCAAATAATCCATAATCACACATATGAAATCATTTTAAAGATGCATCCTATGAATAACCACCAATAATTCAATTGTAATATCATCCCACAACCACTATGTAATGGAAAATTGTGGTAAAAACCACCATGAAACACCTTCTTAAACACCACCAGTTGACATGTGTAGTATCATGTAATCAGAAATTTAATATCATTTATTCATTCCTAGACACTAGTAATGTTTATGAATATCACAATATTTGTTTAGACTAGAGTGCACCCCCCAACATCATGGAATTAATCTCACACATCATCTCTTACCACATTCATGTAGGCACCACTATATGGCTACTAATATGAATAATCTAAAAAATTTCAACATTGAAATTGTAATTTATCTCCCCACCTTCAAAACTATATCTCAAAGACAAAAATTATGAGTCCTAATATTTTAAACTCTTTTCCTGATTAAAAATAGTTGTATTAACTGATGAGGAAATCAGTTATAACTGCTCATGGTCATTGAGAACACATATATGCATCTTAGTGAAAACATCCAGCATTGTCCATGTAATTCCCCGACCCTAGTAATCCAGATTCGGTGAAATATTATGTGTCTTTATCCTGATCACAAATGATCATTCCTTGAATGATAAATTTGTTGTGTAGCCTTGGAAGTACTAGATACATTCATAAGGTTTAAATTACATCATAAAATATAAAACAACAACAACATTGTTTCCAATGTAAACACTGATATCCCATTGAATATCCATACAGGTCAGTCAGAATATATTTTTTCGCATCCTGGGAAAAATAATACATATAATGGGGTAAGGTAAAATGCTCAGTAAGGATAAAAATATAGTGTAAAATTTCATAAATAAGCATAAACATTTCAGGCAATGTATAAAAAACAAAATCCTTTTCAACATAAAATTATTCATAATATGTAAAATATAAATCAAAATAATTCAATTTACTTACTCACATGGATATTCTGATAGTCAAATAATCACATGAAATATCAATAGCCACTTTAATAATGATGGAATGCATAATTTCAGACATTCACAACCACATTGTCAAGGCCTTTTTCCAAGACTACAAATAAAATTTTGTCAAAGCCTTGTGCCAAGACACATGTTTGTTTCAAGAGACCTACTGATGCATCTCGAAGCTGTAGAGGGATCCACCCATCACTTACTAAGTCTAATGCATTCCTCATATGAAAATGTTTAAACAATACATAAACATTTGTATTAAAACTATCGTACGAAACGTCAATACTTTGTCCATAAAAAATGGATGGTGTAATAATAACACATCCATAGAAAAACATATCACAAAACCATCAATAAAATATGGATGTTTTGTATCAAAATAAATCACCTTCAAAACAGCTTAAAATCCATCAAAGGATGTTCACATAGATGAAATCAAAAACATTTTCAGAGAAATATCACTTTTTATTTTCAAATTATTTAAGAAAAAATTTATTTTGAAATTATTTTTATAAGATTGTAAGGGAATATTTGATGATGATATAATGGCGGAAAATAGCCACACCCGCCGTATAAGTTAAAAAAACATTATTACCATAAATATGTCGAAAAGGACAAAAAGTACCTTGTTTGGAAAATGAAGGAATGATTCCTTTCAAAAACTATAAGGTCCAATAAAGTTATAAATTATTTTGACCCATTTTCTAGTAAATAGTAATTTTTTTGAAATACATTATTACGAAGAATGGATGTGGATTATAATGAGGTCCCAGAAGATAATTACGTATAAGCAACCTCAGATAATAAAGAGAGTGGGAAATTAACCCTTACCTTTTACATTTCCTAGGTCGAGTGTAGGTTATCCTCTTGTATAATTGTGAAATAATTTTTGTTAAATTATACAAGAATCATATACATTAATATGATATCATGTATGATCTTTTAATATTTCTTTGTAAATAATATTTTAGTATTATCGTCATTGCGGGTGGTAACTGATTCATTTTCTTTTTTATGCTTTATTACCTAAGTAATGATTGTTATGGATAGGTTGTATCTTATTCATATTCATAATGATATTAAGTCTTTAAAAATTATTCGTAATCATCTAATAAAAATTAGTCTTGAATGGATACGATGGGGAATCAATTTCATCGGGTTCATGGAGACGGTAATCCGTACGTACGCATGAGTGACAATATCATTATTTTGAGATTAAAATAATATATAATTGGATGATATATCATATATACCTAATTATTATCATGTAATATTTATTATTTACATCAATTACACATCATTATTATGACCATCCAAATAATAATGTATTGAATAACGATTACATCACAACATGGAGACGGTAAGCTGTACGTACGCACATACAGTGACATGTCATTCAAAGGATGGATAGAATAATGAAAATGGTTTTACCATATTTATAATAATATAAAATTATATATAAGATACTGGAGTTATTATTTTGTAATGGAATCAATAGAAAAAGAGGAAGTGGAAAAATAAATGAACTTGAAAGAGGTGATGAAATATTTACCTCTTCTTTGGGTTCTTTATTTTGATTTGATCAAAAGGGTTCCCTAGGTTAGATTTCTGTCTATAAGAAGGCCTCTAGGATGATTTTAGGAATGTTGAGAGGGTATTTGGGTAGGGGTTTGTGGAGCCAAGTTCCTTTGAAGGTGTTAATTAGAGAGAAGGGGTATTTCCCTTTTTTAAAAGTTGTGAGGAGCACCTTAGGTAAAGCTAGAAATATTATTTCATAATAAATTATTTTAGGCTTCTAATGGCTCCAAAACGAATTATTTAATGGTTAAGGTTTTTATGGGACTCAAAACACTAAACCAATTGGTTTTAGACGTGTTTGGGTCACTATATTAACCGAATCATTTATGTTTAACTCTTAGTTAAATAGTTTGACATTTACCATGTCTCTTTGTATTTTTATATTATTTGGTTAATAAACAAACTATATATATCTAAATGAACCCAAAGTGGTTCATAAATAATAAAATTATCATTATATAAGTCCTTTGGCATATCCTTATATTTTTAGGAATATAATATCCATTAATAATATAATATTTGTATTAAAAACTATTTTTTTTCAATTTTGACAGTATTTTGTATTTTGTTTTTGCTAAATTCATAAGAGAATTATTACTTCTAAAAAAATAATCTAACCAACCCTAAAATGACATATTAACCATGAAAATTAGTTGAATTCATAAAAAGTCTCAAATCACATTTATTTAGTTATTTATAATATCAATTATTATAATCATTCATTAATTCAGTAATTACTGCATCATCATTGTGTCATCAATAAATGTAATTATTTAACGTCTAAAAATTTCAAATAAAATACCATTATGTAGGAAATCTTGATAGATTTCTAATTAATAATAATAAGTGAATTTATCTTATGTATAACAATATATTAAAAATCTTTTAGTTATTAAACAATGAGTTGTACTCTTTAAACTCGTCTTTAAATAAAATAATAATAAATGTCCTAATCTAATCCAAGTGGACCTAAAGGATCATATATTATTCTAAGGTTGTTTTTGTTCTTATTATATTTATCCAATAGAATTAGGACATGTGTTAGGGTAATAATAATATCATTTTTACCTTTAATTACTATATTTACTTTTACCCGTGGTAAATAAAAGTCAAAAGCAACTATTCCCCAAAAAATTATTTTCATCTCATTGAACCACAAATTACTTACTGATATCATCTATGTCTCTCATATTTTCTAAATTCACTTCACAGAAGTGATAAAATTAAGTTTTATGTTAATTTTCAAATGCTTCTAGGAGGTGGGTAAAATACGGTTAAAAGTTCAATAAAATTGTTATATATCTAAAATTATTATAAACTGACTCCAATGAATTACATTGAATATTTATAGGTATTATGTATATATTTTGACCTAAAATATATTTTGGAAAAATAAATACTTATTTAAATAAAAATTTGGTTTTAAACCATTACTCAGTGTTTTTCACTCTTCATTAAAAATTGAAAGTCTTCATAAAAATACCAAAGAATCACCCTTAGCCAATTTCGATACTCCAAATCCAAGAATGAAGTCCATTTTGAATGGTAAATTTTTTAAAATTTCTAAAAGTGGGTATTACTATTCATAACGACTAGATTGATTGGTGGTGGTGTGTTAGAACTCGAGTTTCGTACAACACATGGTATTGTATTAGTCAAAGAGATGGGAATCGTGGAAGCTTGGAGTGTTCTATTCTCCCCTCCTTCAAATAATTTCATCCTCAAAATTTCTAGAATATTACTGCATAAAAAGACTCAGGTGGTTCTTCATCATATGTTCCCCAGGTTCCCAATTTGCCTCTTCCATCTTATGGTTTCTATATAGTACTTTTACCAGACGAGTTTTTCGATTTCTCAGCACTTGTTCTCTTGTATCAAGAATCATGACATGATATTCACAATAAGACATATGAGGTTTGAATTATAATTCCTCATAGGTGAGTACATGCAATGGGTCAAGCATGTATTTTCTCAATAGTGATATGTGGAATACATCATGAACATTGGAGAGACGTGGTGACATTACCATACGGTAAGCTACAAACCCAATTAGTTCTTGAATATTGAATGGTCTGATGTACCTAGGACACAATTTACCCGTCTTACCGAAATTTATAACACCCTTCCATGAAGATACCTTCAAGAAAAAATGATCTCCTTCCTGAAATTACAAACCCTTCCTTCGGTTATTTTCATATCTTGTCTGCCTACATTGAGCTGCTATGATGTGGGTTTGGATTACCTTCACCATTTCCATCATTTCCTCCACAAGTTATAGGCCTACGAGTTTTTTTCCACCAACATCATCCCAATAGGATGGTGTGAGACATCTCTTTATATATAACGCTTTATTTGGTTCCATCTAAATACATTAATGGAACCTGTTGTTGCTAGAAAATTATAGCAGAGGTAAATATTGATCCCACATACTATGAAAGTCAAGTGAGAAAGATCTCAACATGTCTTCTAAGGTTTGAATTGTCCTTTCTAATCGTCCATCAGTTTGAGGGTGGTAAGTAGTGGTCAAATGATGTTTAGTATACAGGTATTTTTAAAGACATTTCCAGAATGTTGATGTAAAATGGGGATCACGATCAGAAACAATTGACATTGGTACTCCATGAAGTCTTCATAATTCATTAATATATATTCTTGCTAAATGTTAATGTGGTAAAACTTCTCTTATAGAAAGGAAATGTGATGAATAGGTAAGACGATCAACAATAAACCATATTGCATCATTCCTTCTAGGAGTCTTTGGTAGTCCCATGAGAATTTCCATCATAATATTATCCGATTTACACTTAAGAATGGGAAGAGGTTTCACCACTCCTCCATGCTGTTGCCTTCATGCATTCACTTGTTGAAAAAACATACATTTGGACACAAAATAAGAAATCTCCATTTTCATGTTGCCCCACCAAAAATGTACCTTCAAATCTCTATACCTTTTGGTTCTCCTTGGGTGTATAAAGAAATTGGAACTATGAGCATCATCGAAAAATTGCCTTTTTTGAGAAGTAATATAAGGAACACAAAGTCCCTTCCCAAATTTCAAAATTCCATCTTCATACACAAAGTCACTCAATCTACCATCATTCATAGATTTAATCATCTTTTAAAACTCTTCATAATCAATCTCATACTCTTTATTATTTAATATAAAGATGATTTGGCAACCATTTGAAAAATTATTGATGTTTCACCTTCCATGGTGATTCCCATATCAATCATTACTAGATTCATGATAATGAGATCACTTTAAACTCTCATATTGTTCAAAACTCCATGATCTTTTTCTCTCAAAGCATTTGCAACCTTATTCGCCTTCCTCGAGTGGTAGTGTATAATGTAATCATAATCCTTAGGTGGTTCAATCTGTCTCTTTTGCCTCATCTTGAGTTCTTTCTGTGAGAAAATAAACATCAAACTATTTGATTAGTATAAATCTCACATTTTCACCATAGAGATATTGTCTCGAAATCTTAAAAGAAACGATTACAGTTGCTAACTCAAGATCACGAGTGGGATAGTTTTCTTCATTAATTTCTAGCAGTCGTGATGAATAGGAAATAACCCTATCATTATTCATAAGGACACAACCATGTCCTTTCTTTGAAGAATCACTATAAATAACAAAACCATCATTCCCTGATGGTAGAGTCAAGATCATAATATTGATTAATATTCAGTTCAGTTCTTCAAAACATTATTCACACTATTTTTCCCAAAAAAATTTAACCCCTTTATGTGTGAGATTGGTTAATTGGTTAGCCAATCGAGAAAAATTCTAGACGAAACGCCGATAATAACCTGCTAAACCAATAAAACTGTGTACCTCAATTATACTCGCCAGTACTGGCCATTATTGGATTGCCTTCTTCTTGGAAGGATCAATAGATATTCTATCCTTAGAGACAATATAGCCAGGAAAAGAAATCTCTTGAAGCCCGAATTCACACTTGCTAAACATCAAATATAATTCATTTATTCAAAGAGCCTTCAGGATTATGCGCAAGTGATTTTCATGATATTCGTAGATTTTGGAGTATACCAAGATATCATCTATAAATAACAAAACAATTTCATCAATATATTCCTAGAAAACCATATTCATTAGATCCATGAAGACATAGGGTACATTAGTCAATCCAAAAGGCATTACAGTAAACTTGTAATTCCTATTCATGGTTTGAAATGATGTCTTTAGAATGTCCTCCTTCTTCACACATAACTGATGATATCCAGATCGAAGGTCAATCATTGAAAACTATTGACCTCTATGAAGTTTGTCAAATAAATCATCTATGTTAGGAAGGGGAAACATGTTCATTATTGTTATAACATTTATCTCCTTATAGTCAATGAAAAACCTCATAGATCCATCTTTCTTCATAACAAAAAGACAGGGGCTCCCCATGGAGAAACACCAAGGCAAATAAATCCCTTGTTACTCAATTCATCTAGTTATTTCATTAGTTCTACTAATTCTATAGTGTCCATTCTATAAGGGGTCTTAGATATGGGCATTGAACCAGAAATTAAATCAATGGAAAACGCAATTTCTCATTCTATAGGATGTCCAGGTAAATCTTCTGGAAACACATCAACATATTCTTGAACAATAGGTACATATTCTATTTGAACATTATTTCCCTCACTCACAGTTATTTCATTCTCTTCCTCCCCAATAATTTAATTATCTGAGATACTGGGGGTGGATCTAGATAAGAATTAGGTGGTGTCATTTCTGCTCTAATGATAATGTACAATTTATCATCATCAAAAATTCAAACCTCCTTCTTCTTAAAATAATGTTTTGATTCATGGTCTGAAAGACAATCTATTCCGAGGATTATATCATATTCAATCATGGTTTTGATGGTGAGATCTGTAGATAATAAACATTTAAATTCCCAAATGGGGACTGATTCACAAAACTTTTTTGCAATGATACTTCCCATAACATTTTTGTCTAACAAATCCCTTGTTAAATCAAATTGGAAAAATCTAATTATCATAGTAAAATGGAAAGATATGAAACAATGCGATGATCTAGAATCAAATAAAACATTTTGTAATCTTGAGGAAAACATTAAATTACTTGCCACTATGTCTTTCAGAGCATCAACCTCAGCAGTAGTGATAGAATAAGTTTGGACATGATCCCTATGCCTTTTTGATGTAAGATCCCCTGAAACATAGGACATTTATTCACATAATTCCCCCTTTCGTTACAATTATAGAATTCCACATCAACAAAATCTTTCTTCCCACTGTAATCATACTCTTGGTGGCCTTTTTCACAACACTTATAACAGACTCCCATCCCCATCACGCGGGTACCAGGGTTTTCTTCCCACATTTGCTACAGGATGGATATTAAACATTTCCCTTCTTCCCCTTATTTCTGTTTACAGTGTGTTCAGTAGATCACTTATTCTCTTGATTTTCATTAAATTTGAAATTCAAAGAGAATTATTCTTCTATCTTGATAGCACATGAGAAGATATCTTCGTAAGATGAGATGAATTTTGAGAGTACTGCTTGAAAGGGAAAAGGCTTTAACCCATAAATGAAATGATCAATATTACTTCATGGATTACATATATAATCTGTAGCATGCCTCACTAACCATGTAAAGTATGCTTCATACTTTGCGCCATTCTCATCCTCCTTTTGCCTCGGACTCAGAAATTGTATTTCCACATCTGCTCGATGGTCATGTGGAATGTATTTTTCTCGGAAAATTTCGTTAAACTCCCTCTATTCCATATTTGATAATTCATCATCTTATTTTGTGTTTTGAATCAATGAAAACCATTGATCAACATATCTAGTGTGGCAGTAAACTGCAATGACTACTTTTTCCCTTTCGCTACTCCCCAAGGTAAGGAATATTTTCTCTAAGGAATTTATCCATTTCTCAGCTACTAGTGGATTTTACCCCCATTGAATGTTGGTTATTGTTTCCTCATGAAGAGATTTAACATTGCTCTTCGATGATGTGGATCATGGTGCTACATACGGGTAAGGTTATTATTCATAACCTGAGTGAGTTGTCCTAGTATGGTGATAAGTTGATCTACACCAGTTGCTTCACCTCCTCCACTATAATTATCTTGGGTAGGTGGTAAATACCTACATGGAGTGTGTGAATTGATATAGTTTCCATTCCTTCCAATAGGAACCATTTCTAAACAATGGCATAAACTAGATTAGTTTATGAATCTAAATACATAATTCCAAACTTGTAACATACTTAACATAAATTGAACAGTTTAGGGATATAATCCATAATCATAAAAAATGTTTCATTTGGGGAAGTTTATAGTCATTAACCCTTCATAATGGTTTGTAATGAAAATGATAATTATCCTAATCATATCTCTCGGGAGCGTCGTAACCAAGAGTGATGGAAGGCCCATTGTTGTGGATTAGTTCCCGTTCGAGTCTATCCCGAAGCGGTGTTTTCATGTTTTACCCCTAGGAACATTTGTGTCAGAGCCATCTCTACCTACTCATATCCAGACAGAGATGCGTTGCTTGGAAAAATAACAAAACCATTACAATACAAATATTATAGGAAGTTCTTCTATACTATTCCTAAAATTCTATCTTAGGGTAATGTGCTTTAATCAGAGTTTATCTAAATCTAGATTCAACATTTTTTACTAAACTTCCTCTGAAACCAACTGTAACGCCCATGCCCTAGTTACCTAGAGTTGGTGCATTATTACATATCATTGGCATGATCACAAAAGATCATGTCTGGAAACACATATTAGTTTAGTAGCCTTGGAAGTAAAATATACATTCATAAGGTTTACATTATATCATATAATGGAAAACTACCACAACATTGTTTCTGTGGACAACACTGAGATCCCATAGACTATCCCTATAGGCCATTCTTAATATAATTTCTTGCATCCTGGAAAAAATAAAACATAGAAAGGGATGAGCTCAAATGATCAGTAAGTATAACAATATAGATGAAACATTCATAAATAAGCATAAACATTTAAGGCAATGTATAAAACTAAAACAAAATTCTATTAAACATAAACATCATCATAATCTGGAAAATATAAGTCAAAATAATTCCATTTACTTACTCACATGGATATTATACTAGTCGAATGATCACATGCAATATCAATATCTTCATTCATAATGATGGAATTCATAATGCCGGACTATAATAACCACAGAGTTGAGGCATTTTGCCAAGACTACAAACAAGCTTTTGTCATGCCCATGTGCAAATAAACATGTTTGCCTCATGAGACCTACCAACACATCAAGGATCTATAGCGGGCTACAGCCGTCATTTACTAATTCCAATGCATTCCTCAAATTAAAAGCTATAAAATAACATAAACATTCATATTTAAAATAGCATACGAAATGTCAATGATTTATCCATAAACTATGAATGGTGTAAAAATAACACATCCATAGTCATAAATATCATAAAACCTTCAATACAATATAGAGGATTTGTATCATAATAAATCAACTTTGAATAAACTTAAAATCCATCACGAGATGTTGAAACAGATTAAATAAAAACCTTTTTAATGAAATATTCCTTTCTAATTGGAATTCATTTAAGAAAAAATTTATTTTTAAAATATTCATATAAGATTGTAAGGGAGTCATTGACGATGTTATAACTATGGAAAATAGCTGCACCTTCTGTTTAAGTAAAAAAACATTCTTACCATAAATTTGTCACAAAGGTCAAAAAGTGCATTGTTTGAAAAACAACAGAAAGATTTCTTTCAAAACATATAATGTCCAATAAGTGTAAAAATTAATTTAACCCATTGTCTTGTGAGTAGTAAAAAATATTTGAAATACATTTTTGAGATTCATGTATTTGGATGATAAAGAGGTCCTAGTAGATAATTACGAATAAAAAATATCAGATAAAGAAGAGAATGTGAAATTAACCCTTACCTTATACTTTTCCTTGGTCGATGGTAGGTTAACCTCTTTTATAATGGTGAAATATTTTTTTAAAAATTATATAAGCATTATATACATTAATATGATAACATAAATGATCTTTTAATATTGATTTGTAAATAATATTTTAGTATTATCATCGTTTCGGGTGTTAAGTGATTCGTTTTCCTTTATATAAATTGTTACGTAAGTAATGTTCGTTATAAATTGGATGTATAATATTCATATTCAGATTTATATTAAATATTTAAACATTATTTTTAATCATCTAATGAAAATTAGTCTAGAATGGATACAATGAGGAATGAATCCCATCGCGTTCGTGGAGATGGTAATCCGTACGTACGTACGTGTGACAATATCATTCATTTGATATTAAAATAATATATAATTGGATGGTATGTCATATATTGAATAACAATTACACCACGATGTGGAGACGGTTAGTTGTACGTACGTTCGTATAGTGACATGTCATTCAAAGGATGGACAAAATAATGAATTTTGTTGCACCATATTTGTAATAAAATCAAATTATTTATAAGTTAATGGAGTTATTATTTTAGAATGGAAACAACAAATAAAGTGGATGTGGATGAAGAATGGAACTTGAATGTGGTGATGAAATATTTATCTCTTCTTTAGGTTCTTCGTTTTAATTTGATCAAAAGGGCTCCATAGTATGGATTTATGACTAAAGAAAGGCCTCTAGGATGAAGGGAGGATAGTTGAGAGGGTATTTGGGTAGTGGTTGACCGAGCCAAATGGAATTGAAGTTGTGAATTAGAGAGAAGGGGGAATACCCTTTTATAAGAGGGATGAGGCGAACCTTTGGATGTGGTAGAAATATTATTTTATAATAAATTCATTTTTAGTTTCTAATGCCTCCAAAAATAATTTTTTAAAGGATAATGTGGGGATGGGTCGAAAATCAATCCACCAATTTGTTTTAGATAGGTTTGGTTCACTATATTAACGTTATCATTTAGATTTAATTCTTAGTTAAATAGTTTGACATTTACCATGTCTCTTTGTATTTTTATATTATATGGTTATTAAACTTACTATATACTTCCAAGAGAACCCCAAGTGGTTGATTAATGATACACCTATAATTATATAAGTCTTTTGGCCGATCCTTATACATTTATTAATAGAATAAAAATTAATAATATAATATTTGTTTTAAAAATACTTTTATGTCAATTTTAACACTATTTGGTATTTTGTTTTTTTAATTCATAATACCATTATTAAATCAAAAAAAACTCATCTAACCAACAGTAACGTTTCATATTAACCAATAAAATTAGTGGAATTCATTTAAAGTCTAAAATTACATTTATTTCTATCTTTATAATATCAATTATTTTAATCATTCATTAATACAGCAATTACTGCATCATCATTGTGTCACAAATAAATTTAATTATTTATTGTCTAAGAATTATAAATAAATTACCATTATGTATATATTATTTATATATTTCTAATGAATATTTATAAACTAATTCTTCTTATGTATATCCCTATATTGAAAATGTTTTTGTTATTAAACATTTATTTTAACTCTTTTTACACTTCTTTAAATAAAATAACAATAAATGTTATAATCTAATCCATGTGGACCAAAAAGATCATATTTTATTTCTAATGTTGTTTTTGGTCGAATTAAACTTATCCAATTGAATTATGACATGTGTTAGGGTAAAAATAATATCAATTTAACTTTTAATTACCATATTTACTTTTAAGAGTGGTAAATAAAAGTCAAATGATACTATTCATCAACAAATATTTTCATCTCATTGAACCACATTTTACTTACAGATATCAACTGTGTCTCTCAAGTTTTGGAAATTCGACTCATAGAAGTGGTAAAATTATGTTTTATGTAAATATGAAAATGCTCATAGGAGTTGGGTAAAAGACGGTAAAAAGTTTAATAAAATTTTTATATATCTAAGATTATTATAAACTGACTCTAATAAATTACATTGATCTTATAGAGGTATTATGTATATACATTGACATAAAATATATTTAAATCAAATAAATATTTATTTTAATAAATAGACAGTTTTAAACACTAACTTAGTGTTTTTAACTCTTCATTAAAAATTTAATGTTTTCAGAAAAATTGAAAAAATTCACCCTTAGATAATTTTGATACTCCAAATCCAAAAATGAAGTCCTTTTTGAAATATAAAATTTAAAAATTTTCAAAAATCTAGTATTTCTATTCATAACGGCTAGTTTTATTGGTTGTGGTTTGTTATAACTCGAAGTTGCATACAACGCACACTATTGTATTATTCAAAGTGATGCATACCGTGGAAGCTCGGGGTGTTACAGTACACTGAAAATTATACACCCCAACCACTCGAGTCTGCATATTATGCCTCAATCAATCTGAAACACCAAACCCCTTTCATGTTGTTTTTTATAGTTAAATATAAAAAGATATCATATTACCGACCCACCATTTCATCAGATGATTCATATAATTAAGGTTAAATTTATACATAAGGCTCTTATGGTTGGTATAAATATTGGAATTCTCCCCCAAATGATAATGACACAATCAATTCAAGGTATTAAACTCTAAGTCCAACTCAAGATAGTTTATATGTTAGTTTCATTCATCAAGCCTCAACATTCGTGACCCATACATCATGAAAAGATATACCTATATAAATATTACACCACGTTTAATCTCAAATGAATTATTTAAAAAAATATACTCCTTAGATGGATCAGGTACAATCATGATCAGTGTAGTGGTCAAATGTATCTTCCAATATTATAATATATGTTCTAATGTTTCAAACCAATAACTAATTATAATATTTTTTTCCTATCCTGATAGTGGAACTTCAATTTAATAATATTAACCTCCGAACTGCTTGTAACTACATACATTTTTTTCAAAAATCAAAAACATTCTTTGGGTGATCCCAATATACAACTGTTTGAACCTTACCTAAGTCCATTGACACAAAATCAGGCGTGATGATGTTACCCAAGAAATATACGGTATTAATATCAGAATTAATCATATATATATTGAAAATATTTGATGAACTATTAGCACGCTCAATAAAATGTCAATATGTGATTAATTGACATATTGAGTCTGGGCGTACATGAAGATTTCATCTAAAAAACAACAACAAACTGATCTATTACTATGTCCATAATCACTCGATGTATATTTTTTAAACCCAAACAGTATAAATACAAATTCATAAAAGACTTATATTCTCCTAAAACAGTCCTCCCCATATCATAATCTATCACTCTTAACTAATAAAACCATAACATCAAACAAATCATTGAGAAAACGAAGGAACCCTTTAGCTCATAAAAATGTTTATCAATACATGGAAGATGATATCATGACTCAAAAAATATCTAATTGACCACCCTTTAAAATAAACATAATAATGATGATTTATATTCTCTCTTTGAAAAACAATCTGAACTACCCGAAGGTGATTTACATTATAGATAAATCCATAATCCTTTATTTTTTTCAGCTGTGTTCTTTGACATTGAGGCTCTTTTGGTTCTAATCTATATAGATGAATAAAAACTAGATCATCAATAAGGGATATCTCAATCATGAAATCGTTATCATTCCTTTGTGGAAACCCTAAGATGGTTTTAGGAATTATTTCTTAGCTGATCAATTCGAAGGAAAGAAATCATGCTCCACTCCACTATCATCAAGCATAATACGTTCAATGTAGAACATGATCCCACAAAATTTATTGAAAATTTCACTACATTGACTGCATGGATATTCAATTCCCTATGATGGAATTAAGTTTCACCACACGGATATGTCAAATTAACTATTCTATAGTAAAAATCTAATTGATCTGACAATGTAAATTTCCAAACCATCCATAATATGAAGTTAAAAACAATCATCTAATGCATATATAAATATAAAGGACTTGATTCCCAATAAGATCAAGGGATCACTCCGTAAAATAATTTATACCCTCTTATAGAACACCCAAAAACATGTCAATAGACATTATCGAAAACATATAATCAATTTTCTAAACCAAAAAAATTAAAATCCATGATGATATAAATTAATGGGAATCTTAGTATAAAATAATTCACTTGAAATAATAAATGGTATAAGAATTAAACCCTGAACTATCGATGGTATAATGTTTCTACCCACCTAATCTCTCTAAATAGCATGAATATATATTATTCCCCATCTATGGGATCATATTTGAGTCATCAGTGATACACTGCCCCTGGGATTTGAAAAATCACACCCTAGTGTACTATGTTCACCATCACATTTGGTACAAATAGTAAAAATCTAACTCTGTGACAGATACATGGTTTTTGATCCCCTATCAGTGGAATTTCCCAGTCTAAATCATCTATCAATTTCCATCTACTAATTTTTCGTACATTATCATTGTACATGTACAATCCTATGGAATTTTTGGAACATAATTTTTGTATGGGGACACATTATGCACATTTTTCTGAACATCATCATTAATCACATATGACTGAAATTTGAACATGAGTGGAATAACTTCTTTCCAAGATACTCTATAGAACACCTCCTTTTTGGTGATTCTCATAACAAATATTCCTACTATTAGTTATTGTACCACTAGAATACCCAATTTAATTAGTATGTCTAATACTAGAAGCCTCTATCAAGATACCAGTAGAAATGTATTCCTAGTCCAAAACCTCAAAAGCTATGTTAAACAAAATCATTTTTTATAGAATTGATCTTGCAACTATGTCCAACACAAAAATTTCATTCCATATTTACCTATACTCCTATACACAATTAATAAAGACTATGCAGTTCTATAAAGTGGATTGAAAAATAAATCTCCAAAAAACATACCTATATCAACCTCATGTACTCTTTATCACGTCGTTTCCTAAAGGTGTATTGAATGAATATCTCTAGGAACATATCACTGATATACTTCCATATAAAACTATCTTCTTGGTCAGTCAAAACCATTATAACCCACTATCACGTCACTGATCATCACAACATTTAGGCTACCAATTTGACCCTATTAGAAAGATGAGTTTCTATGTTGTATAATATCATTTCAATGGACTGAATCCAAAAAATGGGTTCCTTAGGCACACCCACTCCAGAAAAATTCTATGTGTTGTGCAATTGAAACTCTCTCATCATGACAATCTTTATTAGTGAAACTCATCATTGTTAACTCTCCATAAACTTATTGAAGTGGGAAAATATATCATGGAACTTCTCTTCACCCCTATTAGCTATAAGAAATGGTGATTCTTATATTCATACTAGTGGATCATTCTCGCATGTGTCCTATTTTATCCAAAAATGTAAACATCATATGGGTGGAATCCGAAAATAATTCCAGAAACACATCTCAAAACACATAATAGAATGTTTTCAAAATTTACAGAAATGAAGGCTCACAACTAGGTGTAACCAAAAAAATCTGAATACGCTATCCAAATTCCTAAAATCACACTTGATAACTTCCTTAAAAAATCCCTATCCCGATCCATGGTTACCCCAGGGAAACCAAAACATACATAAAAAATCCTTTCATTTAACTATAATTTATACATTCCATATTTAAACAGTTTATTCATTATCATTTTAAGTCCATTTTAACTTTTTCAATATTTACATTATCAAGTTTATCAATTTTTTGTTTCCTCAGTAAATTTTTTTTCAAAACCCCATGAAAATAACAAAATAATTTTTCTTTAAAACCTATTATATCTTTTTTCCATGAGTTCATAACATGAATTATATCACATAAATGTTAAGTGGATAAATTTTTTTATGTATACACAAGCCAAATTCCATAACATTACATGAATATAATATTTGGAAATCATAACATCACAAAAAAGTTCATGAACCATGATGAAATAAAATTCAACTATAACATCAAAAAAACATGATCAACAGTCCCACCCTCTATAAACAGGGTTTTCCCAACACATAGTTTGATACTTCCATCATTGATCTAATTTACGAGGCCCAAAAACACATAGTTTCTATATAAAACCCCCTAAGGAAATATATAATAGAAAATAATCTCCAATAATATTATTTTTTAAAATCCCAGACATGGTTCTACCAAAACGGTTCCTTGAGACAATTCTCCACATGACCTCATATGGTCCTCCTCATATCCTTAATGCTTCCAAATAACCACAAAGTTTTAGTGGAACATGTGGGGAACCTATACAATATTTATAAAATTAAAAAATATCTATGATCTCTTTGGAAATTCCCATGTAATAATAACAAATATGAAAACATTATATACCATGTTCCCAAATAGTGTATTTACCTAAAATCAATGTAATTGTCCTTTCATGTCATGATAGTATAAATTGACATAAGAATCCCATAATAAAGACACAAAATACAACCTATAAATGGTTCCTCGCATCATTTATTGACTATAAATCCATGAATCAACCTAAATACCATATCATCCATCAAACATAAGGACTTTTTTCATTATATTGAACATTAACAATGATTTTTCTTTGGGTACCCAATGATTATTTGATCCAGCATTAAGTATAACTATGTAGGCCATAACAAATAGATTATTCAAATATAACCATTCATAAATACAATATGTATAATTACAATAAATAAATAAAATATATAAAAGGTGTTCAATAATATAAAAAAACTAATATTAACCACTTTGTTCTTAGTTTTAGGTTTTATCTATATCAATTAAACCATCTTAATGAAGAGTTGGTAATCCAATTCACATGTCTTGGGGGTCTCAGGTCAACATAAAAAATGTTTCAGTCTGATTAACTCACCTAGGTTCAAAATTCTATGTTTGACCATCCTAACCATGATAAGGAATTCCATGTCGATAACCAATGATTCAGGAGAAGCAATATATCATCTGAAAAAAATCATTGGGGATCTTAATTCATAATTCAATCTCACCAAAGGGAGAGGATCATCAGTTCTACATCCCACCATCAATTTTTTACATTTCAATATTTCTAAATCATTGAACCATTATTGATAAAATATCATCACGGGAAAACATTTTCATTTTATCATATTCAAATTATTTATTATATTCAATATGTTCTAAATTTTCATTGTATGAAAAAAATCTCAATTTATGAACATTACCCCATTTTCAATTACTACTTTTTCACTTGTACAAACCAATTTAACCTTTTTTCACATTTCCATTACACACAGTAAATCAGTTTACTGTCTAATTTTATTCCAGAATCCCATTTTTCCATGTTTAAATTCAATAAACAATTACCATAGTTTATATCGCACATTAAAAATAAATCAATATTGAAAGAACCCAATTCTATTCATAAGGGAGTGACAGACCCCATGGGTGGCCTAAATCCCAATCTAGTCATCCTTTGAAGATCCAACAAGGATAATGTGTGGAAAAACATATCATTTAAACGCCAAATTATTCATTTAATACCAATTAAGTAAAGATAATAGAATATCAATACAAAAAACAGAACCACATACCATAAATGAAACTCATGACTATGGGATACAAATAGAAGACCACAAGCTACAAGTTGTAAGATAAGTAATCACCCAATCGTGTCCCCTGAATCAAAATAGAACAACTATCAAAGAGAAAACATAAAATCATATAGGCAATAAGGGTTTATAGGATTTATAATGTAAAGAATAAACACATCATGGTTGTTATAGAAAATAGATATAATATTATTTATATACTCACATAAAGATTCAATTCTCACGCAATGACAGTTTGAACAACTCAAAATTGAGGGAGATCGATCCTTGGGAAGTTAAGAAGGAAGGTCTTATAAACCATAGATAAAATTGGATAAAATGGGAAAAAATTAGGAATGTTTTATTAATTAATAACGAGGGAATTATGAAATTCCAATATATAAATAATGCATAGGTTTTGACACTATTGTTCGCAAAACTGTGGGCCAACTGTGTAGCTCCGTGTATCTGAGATGAGTTCTTGAAAGAACGATTTTCATATGAGCCTATAAATTTTAGAAACCATGAGTTAGCAATGAATTTGGATATTTCTAAACCCTCATTGTTTTCTACCTTCCCATGCATGGTTTGTAAATGATGAAACACCCCTTACATGCTACATGGTTATAGAGACTGTTACTACTAATTGTGTTCCAACCACGATACCGAAATAAATAGACCCTTTCACTCAATTTGTATGTTCCAAACCATCCAAACACTTACAATTCCCGTCACATTCATAAGAATTTTTTAATTAACACTTATAATTGGTGTGGACTAAAATTTTGAAAAATAAGGCATCTCATATAAGCCTCAGTATCATAAAATACATACTATTTTCTTATGTGATTTATTTTCATTGATAGATCATGATCATTGATTAATTTTTGATTTAATTCTAATTAATTACCATTTTTTACTACGTGATTCTAGATTTGGATCAATAATTTCATGTTTATTTATTTTCAAATTTTAAGATACTATTATCAAACCTTTATGATCATTTTATTCTTAGGTTTTCATTAATATCTCTAATTTCTACACTTATAAATCTTTTTAGATCACCATTAATTATGTATGCAGACCCAAAATAATAATGAACATTTTTATATAGGGTATGAATATGGAGAGTACTATGTGGGAAGATCATTTTTGTTTATTTTTAGTATATTTCTGGAAATAAGAATATTCTATATCTAGTTAGTAAATCCACTAAATTAATGTGGTCCACAAGTATATATTTTAACAATATATTTAATATTCATTTATTACCAATTTATATATATATGTGTAAAAGTTATGGGTCACAATAGTTTATATTAATGAAAAGTTCAATTATTCTACGATGATTAGGATATGAGAACATATAAAGATACCCAAGGAATATGTATAGAAATATATTAATATCATCAACCTTTGGTAAGATCATGATTATTTGATTTTCCTTGAAATTAATATCTATCTATACAAAACACATGGATGTGGTTTATCCATAGATTAATTGAAGGGTAATAACTCTAAGAATATTTGGTTGAGTATATGTCAAGCATAATTCTAAGTCATGATGAGTTTTCCCTTAACATACATTTAGTTTGACACTATAAGTGGACGGTCTTGGACCAATCAATATTTTCATTATAAAACATTATGAAGGATTTTAATAGATGGTCACCATTAATAGAAAAGGATAATATTATGGTGTCTTATATTAAAGAGATGATTTCATTTTTTTTGGATAACCTATTAATTAATTTTCATGATTATGTGGTTTCGAACATTGATTATTATTTCACCCACTATTCATTTTTGTTTTTATCATTGGATCGAACCTGATGGAACCATTTTTTTGTAGAATGTGATAGAAGATGAATTGATTTTACTATTAAGAAAAAAATATAATGGGATTTGAAATATGTATTCTTACAAAAAATAATATTAATCTTTACAAATATATGTATCATGATGATATTTTAATTTATAATAGGGTGGAAAACATTTTTTTAGTCTTATATGAGGCAAAATACAACATTATTCAATTTTAAAATTGATCTAATTGTTGAAGAACATTAGTTAAGTACCAATGAAAAGATATTTTCAGTTCTCTGGTTCTTATATCATGAGAATTTATTTTTAGTTGTTTTTTATTTGGATGAAAATATATAAAATGGAGGACTCTCATCATGAACATGATAGAAGATGAAATTGACACCATGATGTTAGATGAGATAAATTGAAAATATTTCTATATTAATGTATATTTTATTCTTAATATTAAAATTTAGAGTGTATTTCTTATTCTAAAAAAAATTATTGTGAGATTATTCATACATATAAGGTAAATTTTACAAGACATGGGACTATTATCAATGTTTTTTATCCAACATAAATGTAATATTGAGAGTTTTATTAATGGATTAAAACCACATATTTTAAGTGAAATATCAATATAGGACCATAGTTTCTATGAAAAAATAATTCATTGTGCTATCAATGTGGAAATGAATTTTGGTGGTACCCATCATCCTCATGATTTTTAATTGAAAAGTAATAAATAATTTAAAGGAAATTAATTTAATAAAACTATGTGGAGAAGAATTATATATTTTCATGAAGCTATGTATATGGATAGAAACATGATGGAAATTTTCTATAGGTTAATGGTATATTATTTATATCTATAAAGTAAGTACATCCTAAAATAAATTTTTTCATAATTGGAAGAAGAAGTCTTCTAATGATAGATATAAAACACCAAAAAATTCACCACCCAAACTCTAGCTTTAAAAAATATAGGATAAGAGATAATATAATAATTTAGAATTAAATCAATAGGTTAATGTGTTCGATTAACATCAAAGTCTTATTAATCCATGATTCCTATGGAAATATCCCACGATCACTATTTTTTATGATGTTTATGATAACAAAGCTGGAAATGAACACATAATAGTTAATATATAAATACTGAAGTGATATTTTATTTTAGATATACACAATCATTTATATGTGTGGAATTTTTTATGGGAATTTCATTAACAACTCAAAAAATATATATTTAATTATATTTAGAAACTTTTAATGGTTCAACGATCACATCCCATATCCATGATTATTATGTGATTTTTTTCTCTGAGAGAATAATTTTTTTAAATTATTTTAATTCTAACATTAGTGTAATTTGATGTTATTGTTTTAATATAATGGATTTATTTTTACCAATACCTTAAAAATTATCAATGAGGAGTTATTAGATTTGATATTCAGAAAAAACCAATGATAATAAATCAGTGCAATAATAAATAAGAACATCCAATGGAAATAAAATTCAATTTACGGGTCATGATTACAATTCAAATGTTGTGTTTATTTAATATGGTTGAGGAGAAACTCAACATCATAGATATCCCTATTGGGGGATAATTTTCTAATGTATTTCTATATTTCTATCCATGGTTTTCTCTAAATTATGGGGTTGATTTTCATAAATAGTTTATGCGTTGCTATACACCAATTTCATAGAAACTAATTAGAATGGACCCGATTGAGTTTCCCAAATTACAAAAAATGTCATCAGGTTAATATGGAAAAATTATTGATTCAGATAAGTAGATCACCATAGAGTTCACATATTATTAGTATTATGAAAAAAATATTGATCATTCTTACTTTTCATCGATTATCAAAAATGAACTGGAGAGAAAACTGGAATAAGCATAATCTACCTCATAGAGATGATTTGTAAATATACAAGAATCGCTATTTTTTTCATGAATGATCTTCAATATGGATACTATTAATTAATGGTTAAGAGTAAAAGGATAACTAAGATATCATTATTTCTTAGGGATGGACAATATTAATTTATTATTATGAAATTTGGTCCAAATAACCCCTATATATTCATGTATTGAATGAATAAGGATTATGAATATTACCTCAATAAATTTATGGTAGTCTTGGAAGATTATTTTATTATATTATAAGGGTAAAGAAGAACTTGAAGATCAGAAGACAATTTTATTGATTGACATAAAAATGATTTTCTATATTGAATTTTTACCATGTGATAATTTTAAATATATAATAATTAATTTAATATAAATATAATATCAAGTGATGGTATATTCATGGATCCATCAAAGATCGATAATATTGGACATTGTCCTAGACCAGCCACTATTACTGAAATCCATAATTTTCAGGCATATATATTATATTATTGGTCAATTGTGGATAATTTATAATTTTTATTAATACACTCAATATGATAATATAGAAGGGATCCATATTCCATTGGATAGATTAATGTGATTAAAATTTCAATGAAATGAAAAGATGGTTTGTTATTAAATTCGTGCATACCCAAACATGTAGTGGAGAAGGTTTTATGATATTAGAGATGCACTAATGTAGGCAATGGGATGTGATATGAGTATGAATGATATAGTGATAGCATATTCCTAAAAATAATTGAATCCTCATTAGAAAAAATAAAAGAATTATTATTTAGAGATAGTTACGATAATATTTTAATTAAAGACATGGAGTAATTATCTAATGGTGAAATGTTTGACATATATACTTCTAAAAATAGTTTAAGGTATATTATCAATCATATAATTAGAAAAAATTTAATTTTAAAATCTTTGGTTTAGATTAAATTATAGGAATACTCGATACATTTCCACCACGATAATGTGAACAAGGTGGATGATTCTTTTAGTTGATATTATCATTATAGAATATCTATGAGGAGGATAAAAAAAGATCAAATAATTATCTACATTCAACATGTATAAATGTAACTATTAAATTGTGGGATTAATGACTATATTTATCATATAATTATCCAAAAATATATCCATGAAAATATTTATATGTGAGAAAATCAGTTATTGAATTGGAAAAGAGGGTAAGGAATTTTATAGAGTTAGAAATTTATTTTCATGTGATTATATGGATAATTGAACATGTCTGGGTCATATCTATAATATAATTGAAAAATACATTTTTGGATAAAGACCACAGTTCATCCTCACCTATTCATCTTATACTTATGAAGATTTACAATGTTTTAAAATATTATTTCTTATGGGATACTAAGAAGCATTTTTTAAGGATTACATATCTAAGTGCATGTTTATTTATCATGTTAAGGGAATGAGATACATATTTATTATTATTTTACATCTATTACCAATACAATAATGGAAATTTAAATAATACCATGGATAAACTCTTTATACTCCCTAAAACTTCTAAAATACACATTGTTATTATGGTTGTATTTGATCACAATACATATTTGTCAAAATTGTTCTAATGAAATATAATTTCTATCATGATAAGAATTAATGAATATAATAATTAATGACAATTTACGGTATTTTGGAGTACCGCATTCTATTGAATAAGATTAGGATCCATGATTTACTTTGATGTAATGGAAATGACTTATATATTCTATTGATTTAAATATGTCTTTTTATACTACTTATCATCATTAGAACGAATAGAAGTATAATATAACAATTATGTCCTTTGATTTTATTTTTAAATCATGATCTATATATAGAAAATGTGTTAGGGATCAATAAATTCCCCTTGATGTGTTTTATTACTATATTACCATTCAATTGAGATTTCAGATGACATATTATGAGGCCCTATATGAAAAAATATGTAAAAATTAAATGTTGTGGGATATAGTTGTAGAATGAAATAAATTGGGACTCCAATCAGCTAATGAAATTTCATATATTACTAGAGTCATTAGTAAAAACATCAAGGAATAATAGAATGAAAATAATAGTAATTCATTCAAATTTTTTTGAAATCTACAATTCGTTGATTTTGATGAGGTATTCATGTAAATTTCTCCATGGAATACATTATGATATATTAGATTATGGGAATGATGGATCATGTGTATATATACCACTTTGAGAATATTTATTATATAGGGACAGTGGATTATCACTTGTAACATCCACTAAATATCTCCCAAGATCACAATGTGTTTCACATGACTATCATGAGGAAATATATACTTGATCCTTTACATGTACAAGAATATGAGGTTATTGAACATGAGAGTGATATTTGTTATGAATAAATAACAATATAAATCATAGACCACATATAAATTGTTTTAATAAAGATTAATTCTCACATATTTAACTCTCTCATAAAGAATCATAAATTCAATGAATCTACATTGAAACACAAGGATATTATGAATAGATAAATCCCTATTTTATATATTATAGTGATTTAATTAAAATTGGAAAATTAATTTTATGAGATCTATAATGTCAAAACTCAAGAATCTAAGTTATATTTCTCTACAGTTAAATTTAGTTTCTTTGATAGATTGTGTTATAGGAAAACATTATTATAAATGAACCATAATATAATATATCATTATATTCTATCCATTAAATGTGTTACATGTATAAAAATAACCATATATTTTAAATTTTTTATAATGGTATTATATAATTTAAATTTATATATAACTAAGTAATCCATTTTTATAATGAATTTATATGAATTAAAAATACATTTTTTTTCATTAAATATGCTTTTTATAACATTTCATGAGAAAATAATATAATTATCCTTTTCAACTATAAGAAAATTTATTCAATAAAATAACTTTATATTTTTTATGAAAAAGTTAAAATTATCTAAGATTTATTTTTAATACATTTTTAAAATAATTACTTTCAAATGAATAGAAAAAATTTCTTATTTTTAATGAAAACTAACATTGTGTTTAAAGTTTTTATATTGAATATTTTTTTTAAATTATTGAAAATTAAAATATGTTATTTTGTATTATTAATAATTTAATTTCTGACATTTCTATTAATATTATGTTATATCATTCTATAAAAACAATTTATTATAATGAATTACTTTTTATAGAAAAAAATCATCATGACTTATTTGGTTATTTCTAAACAAAATCCTACCTATATTTTTTCATTAATTTTATAGAAGTATTATATGTCTGGAATTGTGATAATTAATATAAAATTATATTTTCAAATGAAATATTATCTAATTTATAATGGTAAGAATAATAAACATCTTTTACCACAGTAATAGTTTTAAAATTATGTTAAAACCATCAGGCAAGACAATAAAATATCTCAAACACATTCCTCTATCAATTAATATAAGTGGTTTCACACCTAAATATATTTTATATGATTTAAGAAATTCATTTAAAATAATTATTTTGTATTGGGGAACCAAAAATAGAATTTATTAATGAACTATTTTATTTTATTAAAAATAAAAACTTCTTTTTATTCTATTTAATTAATGCCATCATCATTTGATTCCATTATATTCCTGATTTCTACAGAGATCAGAAATTTATAATTGTTTTTATTAATTATTCAAAAAATTCATGGAACCTAATCTATTACTATACTAATTGGTGAAATATATTTTACTATTAAAGGGAGAACATTCCAAAAAACAATTAAAATTTTTTATTTATAAAAAAAAGTTATATTGTTTGTCCTATATAAATATAACTTGATAAAATTGATTAATGATTTCAAATCATTATTTCCAAATTGGGATAAAATTCAACTTTTATTTTATATCATATAATATTTTTTATATTTTTAAACGTATGGTTATCAGGGTTAATGTTAAATTGAGTATAATGTTTAATAACTAGGATATAAACCTCATATTGTATCTAAAATATTCCTAAATAATTGTTTTTGGGTTTTTCAAACAATGTCACATATTTTCAGTGAATTATGTGTTCCTTTTTTCCAATTGGAATTATTATGAAAAATATAATATATAATCATTAATGTAATCCATGTGTGTTATTTCACACCCATTTAATAGGATACTACAACTCCTATCCTCTCCCCATTACATCCACACATCCTATATCTTTTTGTTCTTCCAAAGGACAACCCATTCATTTATTATTGTGTAAAAAAATTTGTTTCTCAATAAGAATGTATAACTATTAACCGACTATGTTAAATTTTATTTCATCTTATACCACCTATAAATATTTATTATTTATCATGAAAATATTAATGTAATATATATAAAAATAATAATTATATTATTACTATGTAACCACAATTATTCACCATATTTATCATGAAATGGAAAAAATTGTCACTAAGGCTTCCTTGCGCACTATCGTCTAGATGTAGTGATATATTTCATTTTCTATTGCATTCATTAATAGATGATTATTATGGTGTATTTATTAGATATGTATGATATTAATGATAATATTATGTTTTTTAATTATAATATATTATAAATCCTTATTTAATTCATTTTTTATTATATTAATCCATCATTCTTTCTTACGTGCGGCCTCTTGTCTCCATGAACGGTGTAAATCAATTTTTATCTATAACTTTTTTGTATAATGATATATATATATATATAATTAATACATAAGATATTTATATCATGACTAAAATAATGGGTAATATGAAACCATGTTATATTTATATGACTCAAAAATTCTAAATCTAAATGATCATAAAAAACAAAGTATATAACACCTAGAAAATAATATATAAGAAAATATTTATAAATAGATACAGAAATATTATAAATAGATAAAATTTGATAATATAAGTATTTAAGTGTTTTAATAATATATAAATAATATATATAAATTTATTAGATTAGAAGATATATCAATTTTGAATCAATTCAATCTTGAGGTATGGTTTTTAGGTTATAGTTACATTGTTTACCAATATTTGTTTTAATTATGTTTTCAATGATTAAATATCATTATATAACCTTCAATAATCCAATGATTTTAATTATCAACTTTTTATTCATGAAATTTTAATATAATAACACTAATTCTCACTATTTCTTTCTTAAAATTATATAGAAATTGTTTTTTTGTAAAATTTTCATCTTCCATCTTTGGTTTGGAATTTTTTCTTCCACATCAATGTTTTCATTGAAATATATTCATTAATAATATTAATGTTACCCTATTTTTATTTAATAGTAATTTTTATAGATGATTTAATTTTTAAATAAATGTTTCAAATGTAATATTATTTTATTTATATAAATGAATTACTTTTTAATTTTTACATTAAATGTGAAAGAAATATTTATTTTGACATACATGGCAAGAACATAATTTACTTTCATCATGACTGACCAATGCGTTGAATATTACATTAAATTTTATAATATTTCATTTTAATTAAAATAATTCAATCAATATTTGGGGCATTTTTATGATTTTAATGAATTTATTACTAAATGAAAATATTATTTTTCTCATGAAACAATCCATGTGAACTTCTAGTAGATTTTACATTTATGATTTTGCCTTTTTATATAACAAATAGTTTGGAAAGGGATAAGTTCTATGGATTCCATCATTATTCATTATATGTATATATTATTATTATTATTATTATAATATGTTATGTTTTGGATCAAAATTTATTTTCTATAGGTTATGATATAAAATGACTGTTTTATGATATTATGTTGCACATTTGAAAGTAAAATGATTAAGTAAAGGGTGGGCCAATAATAATTTATCATATAGTGAATTGGGTAAATATAGATATCTCCTGAGATAGAAAATACTAAAATGTAGAGTGGACCTATTTTAGTAAGGGACACTTTATACTATGAGAGTCTATAGTGCGGACCTTGAGTAAGGATATAGTGGAATGCAGAGTGAACTAAATCCATGATGATAGTACTCAAATGGAGACATTACCAAAGAATTTTTTTTCTATTCTTATTTGAATTACATCAATATATGTCTTATATAAACTCAATAAGCTCATTTATCATTTTCATTAATTCGATATTTATTTAATTTTTATGAGATACATGGAATCATTATGTGATTCAAGATTATGATCAATTATATATTATGTAAAAAAATTTAAATGATTATGTGACGTTCTCATATCCTTAAGAATATTTTCCACTCATGTTATCATTAATATCTCTATTTTTACCATTATTGAACATCTTACATCAACCATTATTATGTTTCCATTCTCCATTTTATGAATAACGGTTCTATTAGGGTATTCCCAGTAAGAGAGCTACATGTTAAGATCATTGTGGGGAATTTTGAAGATCATTATTGAAAATTAATGGTCATGTACCTTGTCTCCAATGAAAGTAGTCCTTTATGACCCTCTAGTATATATTTATAAAATATTTTCAATATTCATATATTAATATGTTATATTTATGTCCAATGTATATGAGTCTCTTTATAAAGGGGGAAATATGAATTGTATAAATCAAAATCTCAAAAATAATTATGAATATTCCTAGACCTTTGATGTAATAATTTTACAACCATGTGTTTTTATTTTAATATCTAATAGTAGAAGGAAATATAAAAGACATAAGGGATTCATAGTTGTATAGTAAATAAGACTTCCTAGAATAACATAATTAATACATTCCACATAATTATTAGTCAATTCATGGGGTTTTTTCAGGATCCCATGGTCCAATCAGTTATTATGGTGGAATTTAATTTTAATCACATGATTTTTGCAGTAGATCACATACTGACAAAATTCAACATATATAAAAACATTAAAACTCTATGGGTTCCTTAAATGGACAATTAGTTTTATCCATTAAATTAATTATTAGATCCTATTTTACGTTCTAAATTTATACAAGAATCAGTCAATTATAATGGAAAATACATCTTAAGGTTCCCTTGAGAAATTACACTATGAATATCTTCCTCCATTGTTAACATGTATTATATTAAATCATTTCTCCTTCATCATCATTATGACATAATCCCCAATGAATCCATATCATTCATTTAATTATTGGGTTCAGTTGTTTAGATTATATCAGGTATTCAATAATAATGTGAGATAGTTTTGTATGCATATCCATTTGATTCTCAACAAACTATTATCTCAAAATTCGTTTCCTATTTGGAATATTATTATGTGGTCTATCACAACAATTATTAACATTTTTTTTCTTATATATGAATCCATTAATAAAACTATGAAGGTTGACATGAGTGATGAACCATTTACCATATGGGTGAATTATCATTGTCATAATCACAATTCGTAGATAAAATACCTCGATCTATCACATTAATATATTTTATTATAGTTAATTTACATCAGCAAATACAAATCATTTACAATCCTATGACACATTAATGTGTGATATCATATAGTTATCAACCCAATACCTCAATGTTGGTAGGAAATAAATCGATTATAGTTATAATTAATGAGTATATGATCAATAAAATCTTATCCACTTGGAGTGTCATACCTTGTGTGAAATATTAGTACAACTCATCGTGCCTCATCATGATTGTCTCATTAATGAAAAACCAACTTTTTTTAGGGTGATTACCCCTAGGTGCATATCTGTCATATCCATATCCCCATATAGTATCAATATATATATATATAGTGATAACAATATACTCATGACATTTCTAATATTTTAAGACATAATTATAAACATAGAGTCATATATATGTTGTTTAATAGGGTTATCTAACCCTAAATCAAATTATAGCTGAACTAATTTAAAAAATAACTAAAATAAAATCTAAAATAATATGAATATCATATTATATAGAGTATAGTATCCCAAGTTAAACCTGAAAAATATTACACTAGTCTCATGAATATATATATATAAAATAATTGTAAAACCCAAATATCAGAAGTGTTGTGTCTTATAGATTTTCTACATAAACATCTTATTTTACAAGAGGTGAAATTTTTTCTCCATAATCAATATCCTATAGAACATTTCTTATATGTCCCAAATGAAATAATTTTCATAATAATGGTTAATGTGAATATAATAAAGGGGTGATCTCAAAGTCATTATATGTGGTAACATATCAATGTTGATACTTATTAGATAATCAATATGTTGGATAGAAGGAATTAGTAAGAACATATGATTTAAAAGAAAATAAATAAATAACTGAAAACATTGATAATAAAATATTTTCATTACAAATATTTAAAAACAATTGTACTAAAATAATATTTTTTTAGAATTTATTATTATTTGTAAATTTAATAGTTAAAATAATTATAAATTTGATATGTAAGAAATATTTTTTGGAACTCATTTATTATAAGGTTATATTTAATAGATTTTTCTTTATTATATACACATAAATTTAAAAAAATATTTCTTTTTTTTGTTTCATCACGTAATAATTATCAAGGGAATACTTTTTGAGAATTTTCTGAAAACGTTAATTTTCCAGGTAATCGTTGAAAACACTAATTTCTATAAAAATGTGATTTATCTTAAATAAATTATTAAAATTAATTATGAACTGAAAATTTTAATATGGTTTCATGTAAAATTATTAGTATTTAGTTATAATTAAAAATATTAAATTATTTTTAATTTTCAAAATAGTTTATTTTAGAATAGGTTAATTTTTGGGTTAAAAAATATTATTTTTATGGCAACTGTTTTAGAGTACATAATGATTCACTATTTTCATTATTTAATTTATACCTAATGGAAATTATTTTAAATTGTATTTATATATTATATAACATAAAATATAAATTTAATTTCATACAATTATATTGTATGTCATATAATTAATATAAAAATATTTTTTTCATTATAAATACTCTTCTTGAAAACCAATATATTCATTGCATCTGAAGATTTTCATTTACAGTTAATTTATAAAAATAAATTAATTTTATATTTTAAAATGGATGTAATATTTTTAATTATAAGGATCAAATTAAATTGTATGTTAAATTTCATTTTTAGGCATAAAAGAGTTAAATTGGTAATAAAAGACTTACAACAGTATAGGTAAAATAATGAAACATGTTATAGTTAAAACATAATAGATTATAACAAAAAAATGTAAATATAAAATGTTATTTGATTAATTTCACAACCATAACCCAAATTTGTAATATTATTTATCAATGTAATTTTTTAATTAGATCCATTGAAATGTAGTTGTCTTTAAATATAAAATACTCATTATTTAATCACATAAAAACGCCCTTCCTCAATAATTAATTCCACTCTTCACCACTCAATTTACCCTCAAAATCCATTAAGTTATTAAAAAATATTCCAAACCATCTCATTATCACTCTTATTATGTAAATTTTCTTTTATCTCATCAAAATACCAATTCCATGGTCCTTGAGAGATCCTCAAGGAGGTGATATTAAAGAGGAAACTTTCTCAAACAATTTATATTAATTTAATTTCTTATCCTCTATTGTCATATCCAACTTCATAAATCAAAAAATAATAACCTCAATATCATGTATATATATATATATGAATTTTATATTTTAAATTCTAAATATTTTTTACATCCCTTTTAATATTTACTATAATTCAATGAAACAAAACCATTTTCAAAATTATGGTTGTTAACGGACTCTGTGGATAATGATATTTCATTTTCCTTTACCACCATTAATTATTGTAATTAAACAATTTTTAAAGTTATATCACACTATAATAAGTTTATCATTACTCAATTAATTATCTATAACTAATAAATATACATAATATTAATTAAAATGAATAGTTCGTGATGGTCTAAAAACTGCAAAATAAAATAAATATTTATCCATAACATTCTAGAAAATGAGTTATAATCATGTTTGAAATAAAAATGATATATTGGAAAATTTATAATAATTAATGATAATTAATACAATTTAATTTCACTTCTGGTGTTTATTTCTATTTATAATTTATACCCTTAATTATATATAATTAGGGAAACCATGAAACACTGAAACAATCACACCCGAAAGAATGATGAAAATGAAATGTTATTAATGAATGGGTTGTAATATGTTATTAAAAAATAATATAAGTTATTATAAAAATGAATATTGTTCTCAAATAATTTCATAACATTATTTAAACAATTATATCAATGGTATGAACACATTTTAAAGAAATGAAATATTATGTGAGGGAATTCTTAAAACATTTTTAATTATTTTGGTGAAAATTCAACTTATTCAATAATGTCATTATATTATAATGTGTTTAATAAACTTTTGTTTTCTTATGTGGTATTTTAATTTTTATGTATATTTATAGTTGATTAAAATAATTTATTTATTTGAGAAATTATTACTTCAATTATATGATATTTGTAAGTGTCCTTCATTAAAAAAATTATTTTAACGATTCATTTTAAAAAAATTAAAATTATTTTTTTATATATATGGAATGAATGTAATTTACAACATTCATGTTAACATAATATTTTTATACATACTATACATGTTTATAGGTATAATTTAACTAACATTTTTTTCCATTTTACATGTTCATTTTTTCAAAATAAGTGATTTCAAAAGGGAATGATTAATTTCATCAAAGAGTAATTTATGATGCAAGAATTCATGATTTATGTTTATTTTATAGTTCATGGGAATTTTTTATAATGATAAGTGGTTTTGTTATAAACCAATTACATATGGTTTCATGAAAAAATTTGTATTTATATTAAAATCTTTAACCAATAATGGGTGGTTCAGTGATAAACCAAGGACGAGTGGTTACATGATAACTTTGAATGAATTGGGTTCTCCAGAAATTGAAGTAGACCAAATGGGATGTTCTATTTATAATAATGACATGGAAAATGATCTCCCATTTTCCTTAAATTTATTTTATATTCCATATAATTATTATTCACGAAAATCAATTGATTTTCAAAATTTATGTTAATGAGTGTTTTAAAAAGTATAATTTTAATTTCATGGTCAAAGAGTTTATTTTAATGAATTTTTTTATCAGTTTTCATTGGAATAATGGAATCCTTACATTTTTACCCATTTTAATGTGTTTTTCTGATAAAAGGTTTATATTATATTTTACATGATACAAGAATGAATTTAGAAAATGGTGAGATTATGTGGAAAATCATGAATATTTGTCATTAAGAAAAACTATTTGTTTTATGTATTTTGTTTTATGGACGAAGTGGACACTGAATATAGGTTTTTTATATATAATGTACGGTTTTAAAACTTTTTAGTTATTTCTAATTCCCTAAAACACTAAACCTAAAATATCATTTGGATTGAAATAATGTACACTCGAGTATAAAATAAATAAAATATATTTTTCTATGGTCTTGTCCTCACAATAACTATTAGATTATTATTTTAAAAAGGTATAGTTGTCAATATGTGGTTAATAGAATAAAACATGATTATTTTTTAAATTATTTTTAGTTTAAAATGATATATCATTTTATGATTACCATGTTTCCTTGTCTGTGATAGGTTAGTTAAAAAGGGATTTAGGTAATGGAAACCAGAAACCTATTGTGGGAATCCATCTAGAGGAAAACATCCTTATAAATCCACATAATGAGATTGTTGGAATTAGAAAAAATATTTTGTTACAGTGATGAATCAGTTGACATGATCTATACATGATGAGGGAATCCATGAAATTGAGTATCCAGATCAACAAAATATTAATATGTATGTAATGAAAGAATTTTCAACGAAAAATCACACCATCCCTCAGTGGAACATCATATCTAGGGTTTTTCAATGTATGGATAAATTATTTAGAAAATATTTTCTACGTAAAAGGATGTTCAAAATTACAAAAAGAAACCTGTATACATTTATCATATTGAAGTTGAATCTGATTAATGATGGTATTTTTTTAAGAATACCATAGAGAAATATGATGTTGATATCATGTAATATAGAGATATTAAAATACTTTTTATAAAAAAAATATTTTTCTAACACTATTAAACATAGAATTGAGAATTAATTCATGGAACTTAGGAAAAGTGAAGATGATTATAGAGTTATATATGAAGTCAAATTTACAGGACTTCTTAGGTATGTAATAGATTTTTTTCATGGACATTGATAGTAAAATTATGCGATTTTAATCTTGTATGAAATTATATTTTGAATATTATTGGAATCCCAAGAGTTTAATGGATATAATAATTATTTTTGTTATGATGATAATTTTGAAATGGAATTTTTTGAATTGTATGTGGATCATGATGATATGATTTAGAAGAAGTAAAGTTGGTAGGCTTTGGGGAAGAATTATTTAATGAATTTTCGAAGTATGAAATATAAAATTCCATTCAAATGAAATGTGTGGTAAGAATAACCCTCTGGAATGTATCTCAAAATCTATGAAATTATTTCAATATAGAAATATAGGTCACATGGCACATGACTATGATGAAAATGAGCAGTCAAAAAATGAAAAAAGATGGCATGATTATTTAATTATCATGAATTGGTACATTATGCTAATGTTTACCAAAAATATAGTGAAATAGGGGACAAGGGGACACATATGTTAAGAATTATAATGTTTTGGGAAAATATTTTTATACTATAATGATTGATACTAGGAAATAAAATGAACTGGATACTAGAAAGATACATGTGTATTAAAATTATTCTTATAACCTATTTGATTCTATATATTCACATTATTTCATTTCAATGAAATTTTCTATATTACTATAAATATCACCTCATTAATGTATGATATTACTTTTGGTTAAAATTCCCCATGGAAGTATTAAAGATAACTATTTTTTTGAAACCTCTTTATTTTTATCAATGAAATGGAATTTATTAAAAAATTTGTTGAATTAACCATAGTTTAGTTTTATATTATTATGCGATAGATATTATTCCATTTATTCATTATATGATATATTGAATAATGAATAATATCTTGTTCAATACTTTTATACTTTTAATAACCTTTCAAGATGAATATAAATTTATTAGAAAAGGTAGTAAATGATTCTTATCATATGTCCTGAAATAAATCGATCTGTTTAGAATAGTGTTGTGTCAATAGTCAATAAATACGTTGATATATTTCTCGATTAATTTCCATGTTTTATTCTATATTGATTAGTTGAGTTTACTATTGACATAATTCGTTATTCTAATCCAATTGAAATACACCCTAATCAAATGGAATAAGTAAAAATTTTGGAATTAAAAAAGAAATTACAGGAGTTTCTAGATAA
The DNA here is from genome assembly GCA_963277665.1 of Viscum album. Classification (NCBI taxonomy): domain Eukaryota; kingdom Viridiplantae; phylum Streptophyta; class Magnoliopsida; order Santalales; family Viscaceae; genus Viscum; species Viscum album. The sequence continues at coordinate 420,093,546 of OY728127.1, read as the reverse complement.
TTATTTTATTTGAACTAGCACATCACTATGGGGAGATTTATTTTTAAAAAAATTAATATCATCCCATTTTACCTTTTATTTATAAAATATACTTGAATAACTTATCTATTGAGAACATATACAATTTTAATCATATCTATGATTTTTTTCTTATATCTAGGGATCATAATAATTTTTATTGATTGATCATAGATCAGGGTACACCATGTTGAAAGTGAATGAGGTGGATTTTTAGAAGAATACATATTAAAATTCATATGGACATTATGAGTTGGTATTTCTTCTATTTTTTTTTTGAAAAATTCCCTTTTAGTATTTAAAAACCTTTAAAAAGTGTTGTTGGTAACTATTTGAATCATTTTGTGCTTGTTATGTTTAGTGGTATTTTGGATTATTCCTAAAGATAAAAGGATCCTAAATAAAATATAAAGGCTATTCTATAGTAACATAAATAACATAAGTTATAAGGATTATATCAAAAATGTGATTTTAAAAAAAAAAATTGACTTTGTTACATGAACAATAAAATCGGAATTACATTTGATCCCTCCAAAAAAAGTTGTTTATGTATGGATAAGACCCGAAAATTTTACCTAGATTTAATTTTTTATTTCATCATCATGAAATTACAGAAGGTTTTTTGAAAAAATTAATTGGTTATATATACCACTAACTATGTTATCATGAAAATGAGTAAAATTTTATTCAGAAAAAATAATTTCATAATGGATTTCAGTAATATAAATGAAGATTGGAAAATGATATAGTCTTTCCTTAACATTAAGAAATATTGATTTTTTCTTCTAATGTGATGCTTCATTTAAGTGTCTAGTTTTTTTAATGATAATGTTCTTGTAATTTCTTATGCCTCATAATAATTAAAACATAATGAGAAAAATTATCCTACACATGATTTGGAATTAGATGCTATAGTTTTTTCTAAAAAAACTTGGAAGAATAATAAATATGGATCTAAGTGTGAAATATATATATATAATAAAATTTTAAAGTGTATATTTACTTATAAAATATTGACCATGAGGTAGGGAAGAAGGTTGAAAAGAATTTAGGATTACGATTGCATGATCAATTAACATCATCGAAAGGAAAATAGAGTGGATGATTCCTTCATTCAAAAACATCATGCATAATTAATAATTTCTCATTTTTAACATTACCATTTGGTTAAGGACATACTGAATTGTTTAAAATATGTTATGGATTTAATAAATTCCAATATATTTTTTAATGTGTTAGTCAAATTTTCTATATCTTATAGAATTATGAAATATTAGAAGGAATATCACGAGTTAAAAAAAATTAGATTTTTCTAGAAATAGTATATTTAATAAATTTAATTATCATAGATACTATTATTGATATTTTTAAGGGATTATGTGTTCCTTTTGATTATTACTTTAAGAGGGAGTTATTAAAAGAAAATCATATTTTCCCATTTTCTGTTCATCATGGAAGCATATAGATGTTTAGAGACCTTCATGGGTATTACAGGTGGGATAAAATTAAAAGGGATAATGAATAATTTATGATGAGATGTATGATTTTAAAATAGATAAAAGAAGAATTAAATTTACCAAAGGGGATTTCTGTTTAATATCTTATTCTAGAGTAGAAATGGGAAAATATATCCAGGGATTACCAGGTGGGACTACTAATGAATTCTTTAGATAAGAATGTATTTTGGGATATTGATGATTGATTGAATAAATTTTCACATTTCCTTACCATTCAATATTATATATTATTAGATCAACATTATCTACTCTATTTTGGGGATATTGTCATTTTACATGGATTTGAACTCTCAATTGTTTTTTAAAATTATCCTAGGTCCACATAAACTTCTTCTAAAGGCCTACACATGTTGTTGGAACTTAATTAAAATCAACATATGATTTATTCCCCATTTTGATCGATTGATAAAATGAAAGATTCAAACCATGTAATAATTTATTCAATATTTTTTAATGTATTTCGTGGAATGATATGATCAACATAAACATTTAGTATATCTTTCTTAAAATAAATATTTTTATTCCAATATACTGATGATAAATATTGAGGCATTATACGGAAAAAGGTGTTGAAATGTAACATTTTTGGAGGAAGTTGGAAGAATAAGGGTTATATGAATATAATTAGTTTAGTGAAATCATGAAAAGGTAAATTTTATTTAGAAAATCATGAAAAGACTTCATAGAAGAAGAAAACGTTATGAAGATAATAAGAGGAAAGATATTTCAATAGAGGCAAGTTATGATGATTTTATTAAAATGTATCCATATAAATGTTATATGTGATTTCATAAGAAGAGAATATTATGTCCATGTTTCATTGGTCTATATGTAATTCTAGATAATATCTTATCAGTTTCTTACAGAGGGGTTGTGCCTTCATGTTTACCGCAAGTACACAATGTTTTACATGTTTTGATATTAATAAATTATGTTCTAGATTAATCCCATGTGCTGAATCATAAAAAATATCATCTCTAAGATAAAAATTATTATGAGAAACAACCTATTTTTATTCTTGATCATGGAGAGAAATTATTGTTTAAAAATGAAATTCATCATGTTAATATTTCTTTGGAAAAACCATATGTTTTAAGAATTTACATGGGAATCTCAAAATGATATGAGGAAAAATTATCCCCACTTATTAAGTAAGTGAAGAAAATTTGAAGGATTTACTTATTAGAAGGTGGGAGAAATAATCCACCTTGTTATTAAGAAAATAATTTTTTTTCATATATCTTCATACATATTAATTTAATAGTTATAATAATTATAAATATGTCGAGTAATAAATTATTAAATTAAACTCATTTATTATAAGGTTATATTTTATAAATTAATGAAAAAATAAATTTTTAATTTGGAAAACCTAATTTCTTTTTTAGACTCATAATGTAAAAATTAACTTATGGAATTATTTTTTATAATTTTTTTAAAAGATTAATTTTCATTGAATGTTGAAAAATACCGATTTATGTAAAAAATATTTTACATTGTAAATATAACGAAATTTTAAAGTAATATTTTGTTTTGAATAAGGTTCCTAAAATCATATGTTTTATTTATTTATATTTCACCCACTTAAATTATTTTAAAAAAATTATAATTAATTTTTGAAAATGATTATTTCTGGGAATGAAAACATGATTTTTCTAAAACTTTTCTAAAGTATGAAATATTTATACTATTTATATATTTAAAATTATTCATTATTTGGATTTTTTAAAACAATTGTATAGATTATATATAATTAAATATTAATTTATTTCCCAAAATTTTTTATTATTATTCACCGAGTTAATATGATATCATATTTTTATTGGAAAATACACTTCCTGAAAGCCCACCTTTTAATCATGTCTGCATGTTGTGATGTAAATTTAGTCTTTATAATTTTGAGAACTGAATTTATTAAAATAGATTAAAAATTTATAATCACAAGTATCAATTTAGTTCTTAAGGTAAATTTAATTTTTCAGTAAAAAAAATTTTCCTTGGATAAGAAAAATATTTCACACAGTATTGGTAAAATGAGGAAACGGGTAATTGTTATATAGAAAAACATAAATTACCTAAAAAATAAAATTTTAAAAATCTAGATAACGTCTTTTGAGACCATATTAATCCAATATAACATTATTTATTTTTATAATTCATTTTAGTTAATTTCAATCAAATGTGGTTAGCTTTAAAAATAAAATATTCATTATTTAATCACATTAAACCTACCATATTCAAGTACATCTTCTAATCATAACCACCCCAATATACATAAAAGAAATAATGATCTTAAAATATCATACAAAACATATCATTCCAACTATCCAAATGACTAATTTATCATGGTCTCACATAAATACTAATCCCCAGGTCCATAAGATGTCCTTCAAGGAGGTGGTATTCAAGATGTAACATTCTCCAAAACCAACTCCTAATTTATCTTATTCATCTAACATATCCACACCTCCTTCATATATAATATAATAATAAATAATTGATCATTAATATACTATAATGATATATTTTTAATGGAATATCTTATGTACATCCATTTTTTATCTTCAAATATTCAATGAAATTATACTATTATCCAAATTATGATGGTTTACTGTAAAGACCATGAAATCCCATGTAATGTTTTTTTCTGAAATTCATGGGAATTTTATGAGTCCACAATTTCTGACACTGATTGATTCCGAGGTCCGGTGTACCGGGAATCAAGTTCTGATGTTTTTTCCCATGTACGTTTTGTAAATGTACGTGCAGGATTTTATATATTTTGAACTGGTGGTCAGAATTGAAATCTGAGGGCACCGCGGAACTCGTAGTGCCGGTATTCACATAAGGAAACCATTACTACAGTTGAGTTTTATCGAGGATGGATGTTTATTTTCGGGATTATATATAAAATGAAATAAATATATGTCTACATATTTATATTAGATTGGCGGTTAAAACCACCAAGTGGAGGTTAGAGGTGGGGCCCAACACACCCTAACCTCCCTTGGGGGGATATAACAATGTGGGGCCCAGTATAGCATGATCTCCCTATAACCCCCCAAGTTACTCTCATTTAATTTTGAATTTTGAATTTTGAAACTCCAATGGTGTGGTGACCATCCGACACTTGAAACTTCTTATCTAATGAGGAGCATTAAATATGTGGTTACACAAGAGGTGTAACCACCCATTGAATGATCTTTAATTATGTTAAAAGATTAAATCAACATGATGTGGTAATTATGTCTTTGGGTAGTTATGTTGGGGGGGAAATATAATTGTTGGAGAAAAAGGTGAGAATTGTTGGAATGGCTTTGTTGAAGAAGAACGGTTCTCCAACGATGGTTCCCCTAGCGAAGAAAGATCCTTTGATGGAGATCAGATCCCGATGAATCTCTGATGCATGAAATTGGATCTAAAGTGTGAGGCGGATGCGATGATCGACCTCAACTCCACCTTCTTCCCGCGATATCGTCAACGAACAAGGAATAAGATAGGGGGATTTACCATCATTGTGATTAACGTTTTCGTTCTTATTTCTAAACGATGAATGTGGACCAGCCAATGAATAGGATGATCTACAGTTTCATTGTTCTTGATGGTATGGGATGAAATTTAGCGATGTTTAGATCCAGGTTAGATCTTACTTAGAAATTTCATCCCTATATTGATCTGTTATAAACTACTATCGTGGAGGGAGCAGGCCAACCCGAACAAGGCCCGACTCCCTCCTCAGATCTTCTTTGTTGCGTTGTTCATGAGATATGGGCCAAAGTGGAGGAAAAGTAATCCGGTGGGTCCGGTGTTGAGGGCGGCATCCCAGGAGGACACCCGGCGCAGACGGAACCAAAAACCGACCTCCAGAGGGAATCCAGTGGTCCGCAGAAGGTGGGTCGCCAGGAAGAGGCACCGGCAACCAGAGGTGGCGGCGGCAGCGACAACCACATGGAGATACCGGTGGCCGCTTGGGCCACCCAATCCATAGGACAACCGGTCGGCCGATCCGGCCGGCCCGCAGGAGGAATGCGGTGCACAAGGCGCCTCGTGGAGGAGGATGTGCCCCGCATCCACGGGCCGCTCAGAAGGACAGACGACCGGCCGCATGCCAGCCGGGAAGGAGAACCGTGGCGGCCACAGGTGCCGTGTGAGGAGAACCGCGGCACGCAACCATGGGCCGAGTGCGCTGGACGGAACTCGCCGGCTATGGCCGGCCATGCAGTGGAGAAGGTTGCACCGTGTGGCACCTCCAGGTGAACCGGACAGGCCCGCAGCACGGGCCGGGTCCATGGGTAAGTCGTGCCCCACCGGGTCGGGCCGACCCTAGCCAGGTCGGACCTGCCGGACCAGATCGGGCTGACCCACCAGCCCACTGGGCCTGACAGGTCGGGCCCTGTCTTCTCTTTAAGGAAAATATCTCCTAGACTGTACGTCCGAATGAAGCGCCATCTGTGAAACTAGGACACTCGCGATGAGGCTGGCCATTGGAGATACTTTAAGGGAGTTTTGGAAAAATATGGAAAATGGCCGGGTTGGATCGAGCGTAAAATCCAACCTGGCCCCTAGAACGGAAATGTATATTACTTTTAGACCGGGCGTCTGATTGACGCGCCGTCTATCGATTTTGGTTCCTTATGATGATACAGAATTAAGTGATACATAAACTCTAAACTTTGTACTAGTTGATGTATCACGACTTGGCTCGAGGAGCAGACCCTCCTAGAATCGAGCGTGCTGTGTGCGGGAACCCTAGGGCTGGCTCCGACGCTACTATATCGTAATCCTCTGAGGGTTTGACAATGATGGATACTCTAATGGAATCCTCCACAGGTTCGACAGCGATTACTACTATACCGGAATCTTCCGTGGGTTCGACGATGATGACTACTTTAACAGAATCCTTCGTGTACTCGAAAGTGTTGACTACTATACCAGAATCCTCCGTGGGTCCGACAGTTCTCACTTCTGTTCCTGTATCCTGTGTGGGTCCGACTGAATAGCTAGTCTAGTATCTTGTGTGGGTCTGATAGCATAGCTGGTCTTGTATCCTATGTGGGTCTGACAGATTAGATTAATCAGTGACTACATCTGATCATCTCTATCACTCTTGAATAGATGGTCCTGTATCATATGTGGGTCCGACAGCTTAGCTGGTCCTGTATCCTATGTGGGTTCGATAGCATAGATGAATCAGTTACTAAATATGACCATTTCTATCGCTCTACAAATTATGAATACATGTGTGAGCTAATTCTTGACTTTCTGTCGTTATCATCATGGTGATTTACATTACTTCCTTTATGGACTTGGTTGTTCTTGGGCTCGAGAGTTGCAGTTGAACTGTGATTGGTAACTAATTTTTATGTATGGGAATATACCTAAGTAAGGTTGGATGACAGTTCGATATTGTATCTTTCATATTTGGGTAATATTTAGTGGATTCTGGGAGTCCTTTGTGGGTCTTGGGGTCCCCAACTATGTATTGTTATACTCACCCATGCATGGTCTTCACCCGCTCCTTGTTGTGTTCTATGAAGACGATGAACAATAATTATCGAGGCTGAGGGTGTTGGACGGGAGGCTACATGGAACTGGACAAGACGGGACGTACCTCAGGGATGATTTGTTCGAGTTCAGTACCTACCCTTCAGATGAAAGACAACACTAATCGAGGCTGAGGGTGACAGACGGGAGGCTGCTCGGAGCTGGACTAGATGGGACATACCTTAGGGATGAGTTGTTTGAGTTCTATACCTACCCTCTAGGTAGGATTCACCATTGGACGATCCGGGTGGTGTTTTCCCTATTACAAGTACTCTTTCTTATTGTTCAGTTAGGTTGGTATACTGGCCCATTTACTTTCAGCAGTACCTTTGTATTCAGTTTTACATAGTGTTTGGCTTCCATTTATGTACTCTGTTAGTGTGTGATTTATTTTTATAATGGAAATGCCTTCCCAGCTTAGGTATTTACGCCTTTTGTGATAGTCGCCAGCCCCTGGCCTATGGAAGGCGGGCATTGGGTTGTCAAGACACGGGACCCGAGGACAGGTCGTGAAAAATTGGTATTAGAGGATTCAGTTCTACGACATAACATGGGACACTGATCTATCTTACTATGATGCAGTTGTGTTAAATTTATTGAGTGTGGTTTTAAGTCGATGGAGTCCAGTGTTGGTGTGGTGGCTGACGTTTCCATATACCATGACCCGGACTTCTGATTTCCAACATAGTGCACAAAACACTGATTGCGATAGTGTTTTCAAGAGTCATCTTTGTGAACTCTTTGAGATAGCTCACCAGTTATAACTTATTGATCGTGGTACACCTGTTCTTTATCAAGATTCCTCTACATAGACAGCCAACTATGGTTTCCATGAGTGTACACAATGACGTCCCACCGAGTGACGAGGCCCCGGTTTAGGGCCCTCTGACTATGTTGGATCCTTCAGGTTGTGTACCAGCTACACCACCACCTATTGGGTAGCAGATTCCACTAGCTGAATTGGAGGACAATGCATGCCGACTGAGTGCGTTGCACGAGTTCCAATGGTAGAGGCCCCTGAGGTTTCGAGAAGAGAATGATTCCTAGGCAGTAGAGGACTGGATGGAGGTGATTACTGTAGTTTTACACCTAGTTGAGACACTAGTTGAGTAGATGTTGATCATATCTACTTATATTTTCTAGTGAGTGACCATGAGGATTGTCCGCATAGTGATTAGGTTTTTGTACTTGGGCCATTTTCTGAGATGGTACCTTCGAGCAGGGTGTCAACTATACCACTGCATGTTGTCCAGCAGACACTACTGGTAGTACCGGTAGAGGAAGCTTATAGACTTAGTTCCTTACATGTGTTTCAGCACCAGATATCCCTCAAGTCCCAAGGCGAGCCCGAACCACAGGATGTTGAGGACTGGATTAAGGAGGTGGCTGAGAGTTTTCTAGAGCTTATACAGCTTCTAAACGATGACGTGTCAGTAGCTGAGTATTCATCTAGGCATACCGATCGTTCCTCATACTTTATGAATTTGATACGATCAGTGCTTTAGAGCTCAGACATATGAAGGAGATGTGTTTAAGGATATCTGATCTAGCACTTTTTCCTCAATGAATTCCTACTTATGTTAGGGTGCAGGAGAGAACCTTTTTGGTTGAAAGTTCATTGGATGAGAAGATACAACCAGTGAATGATAATAGTTGGAAAGCATGAAACGGGTGCCAGTGTCAGAGACTTGGGCATGTGAAACGTTTCAGGAAGAGGATGTGTTAAGCACAGATGAATCTGCTGGGTAGCAGACATGGATGTAGAGCTAGGGGAGCAACATGAGGTGGTTAAAATTTCGACATTTTATAACCACCCGCCTTTGTAGTCCCCTCCAGGCTCAGGGAGCCGGAGGGCTGGGGAAGAGAGTAGCTTCATTCAGTCAAGGAGTGTGACCCAAGGACTCTAAGAATGATTTGAGGTATGGTCTATGTCTAATTCTAGTTACTGTATCAATAGACATAGGTACCTAACATTACATCCTTCCATGAATCTTGTCCCAAAGCAAGAGTTTCTGGTTAAACTATCGACTAGATCCTCACGTCTTGGGATACCTTTTGGAGGAGACTTGATAATCACACTTTCACAGATAGTTTGATCTGAACCTTGAGATGAGAGTTTCGGTTGTAACCTATTGTTGGAAGCGTCGAGGCCTTATGACATTAGTTTGGGTATAGACCAGGAAACCACAGTTCATACATATATTGATTTTATTAGGTAAAAGGTTTGTGGTTTATCTACAACATTGTAATGGTGATTTCCTTGGTTAGTGAAAAGGAAAACCCAGTAATCACAAGATTGAATCATGCATAAGCAGGTGTAGTAAATCACTCATGAGTCGGCCAGACATATCTTTGTGCAAGACTACAGAAGAATTGCTGCACCACAATCAGCTTTGGTGAAGAAGGGGAAACACTCTGTGTGGTGAGAGAGATTCGAGAAGAGCATTCAGGAGCTGAAGTAGAGGTTGACTAGTCTGCCTATCATGAGGCAACCAGAGGAGGGCATTGGGTATGTAGTTTACTGCGACGAATCGGGAACCGACTCAGGTGTATCCTAATGCAGGAGAGATTAGTGATCGCGTATGGTTCTCGGATGTTGAGGCAGAACGAGCAGAACTACGCTACCCATGACCTGGAGTTAGCAGTAGTGGTCTTAACCTTGAATATGTGACGGCACTGTCTTATGGGAGAATGCTTTACAGTCTACTCTGACCAGCAGAGTCTCAAGTAAATCTTCTCACAGAAGGACCTGAACCTGAGACAGTGGCGATGGCTCGAGTTCCTCCTGGACTATGATTTGAGATAGTCTATACTCCTGGGAAGGTGAATGATAAAGCATATGCTCTCAGCAGGAGATCAGGAATTCAACTGCTAAGAGTTGTGACAGAGTAGCTGGCCACATTGCATATATCCTTTGTGGAAAAGATGGATAATCCTTTCTAGAGTCCCTCATAGTCACTCCTCCACTTCATTACTGAGTCAGGGAGTCGCACCATGGTGATGTTGACTGTAAGATGCGACGTGCTCAGATATCCTCAGGGAAGGCACCTGATGGATTTTCTAAAGGTGGGTAGGACATCATTCTCATCAGAGGATGGACCATGGTACCAATTTCACTTCAAGAGTAAGTGTTGATAGAATTCCACACTTCCCCTCTGGTGGTAGATCTAAGAGTAGCGAAGATGTATCAGGACGACCAACGACAACACTGGTGGCCAGATATGAAGAAGGAATTAGAGGGTTTGTCACACGATGCCTCACATGTCAGCAAGTGAAGGTAGATCAACAGGTTATAGAAGGCTTGGTTCATCCCTTAGAGGTCCCAATGTGTAATAGGGATGATATTTCCATGGACTTTGTGACAGGTCTTCCACATACATCCAAGGGACATGAATCTATTTGGGTGATCGTTGGCCGACTCACCATGTCGGACCACTTTCTACTATCAGATATGGTACAGGCTACCTCAGAGAATGTGCAGATCTTCTAAGATCAGATGAAGACTACACAGAGTAGACATAATTCATATGTAGACAGGAGACGAAGAGCTCTAGAGGTCGAGGATGGCGACCATGTCTTCCTACGGGTCTCACCACGATGAGGTCTTCCGAGATTTGGCCGAGGTGGAAAGTTATATCCACGATTCATCAGGACCTTTTTAGGTCCTCAGAAAGGTAGGATAGGTGATTACCACTTGTCTCTTCCACCTCAGGTTCACCGGATGCATGATGTCTTCCACGTATCTTAGTTGAGGAGATATGAGCATGACCCATCCGACATCATCGACCACGGGGAGCTAGAAATCGATGACGGGGCGACATTCACGAAGGATCCAGTAGAGATTGAGGATCGACAGGATTGGGACCTATGTGGATGTTTGATTACTCTGGTGCGTGTTTTCTGGCATCACGGGCACCTCCCGGAGAGCACATGGGAGCAGGAGTCTTAGATGCATGCTCAGTACCCCATTTGTTCCCCTGGTGTGTGTTGTAGCTTACGAGGATGTAAATTCCTAAGGTGGGTGAATGTAAAAACCTGGAAATCCCATGGATTTTTTTCTTATATACAAAAGAATTTTACAAGTCCGCAGTTTCTGACGGTGCTTGCTTCTGAGGCTCGGTGTACAGGTAATCAATTTATGACGTTTTTTTCAGGTACGTTCAGTAAACATACACGCAAGATTTTATATCTTTTGAACAGGTTCTCAGAATTGAAATCTGATGGCACCTTTGAACTCGCAGCTACGGTATTCGCTTACGGAGACCTTTACTGCATTTTCATTTTATCGAGGATAGAACTTAATTTTAGGGGATTCTAAATAAAATAAAATAAAAATACGTGTACAAATTTTTTTTATTGGCAGTTAAAACCGCCAATTGGATGTTAGAGGTGGGTCCCACCACACATTAACCTCCCTTGGGAGGATATAACACGTTGGGGCCCACTATAACATGACCCCCCTATAACCCCCAATTAACTCTCATTTAATTTTGAATTTTGAATTTGAAAACTCCAACGAAATGGGAACCACCCGATAGTTGAAACTACTCATCTAAAGAAGGTCTTTAAATGTGTGGTTACACAAGAGGTGTAAAAACCCATTTAATGATCTTTAATGGTGTTAAAATCCTAACTCAACTTAATGTGGTAATTATGTCATTGGGGAGTTCTGTTGGGGGGGAAACATCATTCATTAGAGAAAAAGGTGAGAATTGTTGGAACGGCTTGGTTGAGGAAGAACGTTACTCCCACGATGGTTCCCCCAACGAAGAACGATCCTTCAAAGGAGATCAGATCCCCACGAATCTCTGATGCACGAACTCAGATCTGAAGTGAGATGCGGACGTGACGATCAACGTCAACTGCACCTTTTTACCGTGATGTCTTCAAAGAATAATGAACGAGGTAGGGGGATTTACCTTCCTTGTGATTGACATTCTTCATTATTATTTGTAAAAGATGAACGCGGACCAGCCAACGAACAGGATGATCAACATTTCTATCATTCTTGTGGGTAAGGGAAGAAATTTATCAGGGTTTAGATACGAGTTTGATCTGGATATGCAATTGATTCCCTTTATAGATCTATTATAAACTAATAACGCGAAGGGATCAGGCCACCTCGAACAAGGCCCAACCCCCTCCGTAGATTGTCTTTGTTTCATTCTTAATGAACGATGGTCCAAAGTGGTGGCAACGATATCTGGAGGGTCCGGCGCTGAGGGCGGCATCCCAGTAGGACCCCCAGCGTAGACGGAACCAAAACCGACCACCAGAGTGAATCTGGTGGTCCACAGAAGGATTTTTTTCGGGCGGCGACACTGGAGGCCGAAGGTGGCAGCAACAGTGGTGGCCGCACACCGGCCGCATGGAGGGACCAGCGGCTGCTCGGGCCGCCCGGTCCACTGGACGAACGACCGGATGATCCAGTCGGCCAGCTGGAGGAATGCGGTACACAAGTCGCTGCATGGAGCAGGATGCGGACAGCATCCACAGGCCGCTCGGCTGGGCGAATCGGCCGACCACATGCATGCCTGTCTAGAGAACCTCAACACTCGCAGGCACCGCCTGAGGACAAACGTAGCCCGCATCCGCTGGCCCCGTGCATGGGACAGAATCGGCCGGCAACAGCCGGCCGGGCAGAGGAGGCGGTGGCGCCATGTGGCGCCGCTGGGTGAAGCATACCAGCCTACATATCGTTTCGGGTCAGCGGGTGGGTCGCGCCCCACCGGGCCGGACCCACCGAACCGGATCGGTCTGACCCCCCAGTCCACTAGGCCTGATGGGGCGGACCCTGTCTTCGCTTTAAGGAAAATATCTCCTAGACTATGCGTCCGAGTGACGTGCCTTTTGTGGCACTAGGACCCTCATGATGAGTCGTTCCTATTGCAACACTCTAAGTCATTTTTCGACAAATTTGGAAAATGGTTGGGTTGGATCGAGCGTAAAATCCAACCGAGCCCCTAGAACAGAAATGCCAATAACTCTCAGACCGGGGCGTCCAATTGACGTGTCGTCAGTCGCATTCGGCTCCATATGATGATATGGAACTATGGGATAAATATACTTAGAACACCGTGATATTTGATTTATCTACACTTGGTTCAAGGAGAAGACCCTCCTAGAATCGAATGTGTTGTGTGTGGGAACCCTAGTGCTGGCTGCGACGCTACTGTACTGGAATCCTCCGTGGGTTCGACAATGATGACTACTGAACCGGAATCCTCTGAAGGTTTGACAATGATGAATACTATACTGGAATCCTCCATGGGTTCGAAAATGATGAATACTGTACCAAAATCCTTCATGGGCTAGACAATGATGACTACTATACTGGGATCCTCTGTGGGTCCGACAGTTCTGACTTCTGTTCCTATATCCTTTGTGGGTCCGATAGAATAGCCTGTCCTATATCTAGTGTGGGTCTAGCAGCTTAGTAGTCTTGTATCATATGTGGGTCTGATAGCTTAAATGAATCAGTGACTACATCTGATCATCTATATCACTCTTGAATAGCTAGTCTTGTATCCTGTGTGGGGCTGACAGCTTAGCTTGTCTTGTATCCTATGTTGGTCTGACAGCTTATATAAATTTGTGACTACATATGATCATCTCTATTTCTCTAAAAAGATGTATACCTGTGCGTGGTGAGTCTTGCCCATTATTTGATATCATTGTGGTGAATTAATTTACTTCCTTTATGGACTGGTTTGTACTTGGGCTCGAGAGTTGGAGTTGAACTGTGATTGGTAACTTAGGTATATGTTTGGGCATATAACTATGTAATGTTGGTTGATAGTTCGTGATTATATCTTTATTATATGGGTTATCATTATTAAATTTTGGGAGACCTTCGGGGGTATCAGGTTCCCTTAATGAGTATTTTTATACTCACCCCTGCATGGGCTTCGCCCGCACCTTGTTTTGTTATGTGCAGACGACAGACAACAATGATTGAAGAAAAGGGTGACAAATGGAAGGCTGCTCAGAGCTGGACTAGACGTGATGTACTTTAGGGATGAGTTGTTCGAGTTCTGTACCTACCCTTCAGATGACAGACAACAATGATCAAGGATGATGGTGACGGACGGGAGGCAGCTCGAAGCTGGACTAGACGAGACGTACCTCAGGGATGAGTTGTTCTTGTTCTGTACCTACACTACAGGTAGGATTCCCCGATGGACGATCCGAGAGCTACTTTCCCAATTACTTGTAATTTTTCTTATTGTTCAGATGGGTTTCTATAGTGGCCCATTTACATTCAGCACGACCATTGTATTTAGTTATACTTAGTGTTTGGCTTCCAGTTCTGTACTCTGTTTGTGTGTGATTTCTTTTTATAAAGTCAATGCCTTTTCAGATAAGGGATTTGTGCCTTTGGTGCTAGTCTCCATCGCCTAGCCTATGGAAGGTTTCCTTGGGGTAGTCACAACATGGGTCCCAAGGATGGGCCGTGACATTAACCGTCTCTATGGATACTGATTTTTTATTTTCCCTTACCACATTCATGGTTGGACATAAAACTATTATTATTGTCAAATATGTTTTTGATAAGAATAGTATAACTTTTTTAACTCTCTGAAACTAATATATATATAAATAATTTTTAATAAATGAAACTATTTCGCGATTTTTAGAAAAAATATCCAATATAAACTAAAGATTTATCTATAAAAAATGATCAAATGAATATTAATCATTTTAGAAAAAAATTACATATGTGAAAATATATACTTATAGAATTTAATTGATACCATTTAATTCTACCAATGGATATTTATTTCTATTTGACATGAAAATATGTATTTATACACAAAAAAATAGACCAGGAAACCTTGAAACTAGAAAATACGAAACAAAGACACTAATGAAATATTATTAATGAATAGTTGGAAAAATATTATAAAAAGTTCATAAAAGTGTTTATAAATTTTAATACATATGTAAAATAAATTAATATAATTCATCAAACCTACATAAAATTGGATTTACCAAATTTATGGATGTCAAACAAGTGATAATGGAATTATTAACCCAGATTCAAATCTTGGGCATAAAATTAAAATTTTATGATATTGTTTTTTTAGATTATGTTTGTAATGAATTTCTATTTTCATATTTATTTGCACTAGTTTTATATGTACTTATATAAGATACAGAAAAATTATTCATTATATTAATTCTCACTTCAATGATATTATATTTTTAAAGGGTGTTTCATTTAAAAAAACTCCTTTGAAAATTTCATTATACAAAAGTCAAATTGAATGATTTTTACATATATGAAATTGATGTAATTTCATTGTTCCATGACACCATAAACTTTTGATGATTAATTTAATATTTTATAGGGTCAGTTTAAATGTTTGTTTTTCTATTTTATGTGTGTATTTGATCAAAATAAGTGTATTAAAAATAGAATTTTTATTTTCGTCAAATATTATATAATGATTAACACTTCTATGATTTATTTTTATTTTTTTAGTTCATGAGAATTTTTAATAATGAATGATGGTTCCTTTTAAAACTAATTATGGTTGGTTTTATGATATCCCATGGATGATTTTTTATGTTATTAAATAATAATGATTGGTTCTAGGATTAACATAGGATGGGTGGTTATGTTACAACCTCCAATGTATTGTATACTCCCTAGATGGAAATTTACCACATTAGTAATTTTTTATGACATGGAAAATGATTTTCCAAGTTAAATACTTATATTTTATATGATACATGATGTGTTTTAATTGAAATCAATTGATTCTCTAAATGAAGGATAACAATCATTTTTTAAATTCTGATTCTTTTTTATGGTGAAATGCTATGTTGCAATGAAATTGGTTTTATAGTATTTCACTAAACTAATGGTTTCCTTTGTTTTACATCCCTTCATTATATTTTACTCTTATATAACATTTTAAAATGATTTTCTTAGGGTTTATGAAATAATGGATACAAGGATGAGATCAAGGGGAAGAATATGATGATTCATCATGATGATAAACCATGTTTTTTAAGATTGTTGAATGATGTTTATACTTAATATAAGTTTCCACATTTAATGAATTGGTTTACCGTGTATCATATGTTTCCAAATATCTAAAAATATAATCCTATAATATAATTGGTATTGTAATAATTTGAATTCTATTTTAAAATTTATAAATTATGTAATTGTTATGGTTGTGTCCTTACAATATGAACATATAAATTTTTTCGTTATATTGAGAAATTAAAAATAAATAATTTAAAAGTATCTATGAATGTGGGGATTAATGTTAGAATATAATCAAAATAGGATTTATTATCTTTGAGAACCTGGATTCTCCCATCCCAAACACCTATAATATTGTGAGTGTAGCTAAAAGGAATCATAACTACCCATTGGGAAACAAGTAACTTTATTGTTTTTTCACTTGAAAATTTAATATTAGTTATTAAGTCCAAATTGTTAATCCTTTGTGTCCAAAGAGACTTTATATCTTATTCACATAAAAATTTATTATGAGTGCATAATTTTATCACACTCACCCATTGAGATCATAACTACTCATATACCTATTCACATAAAAATTCTATATAGTGAAATATTTTCCCATACCCTATGAATTAGATGTATATGTAAGTACCACGTGTATTATAATCCATACATTTGTGTGCAACATGAAAATAATCAATTCATCATCTCTTAAGGATCCCACATAAAAATATTTTTTTGGTTAAAATATTCAAAAAACTTTAATTAACATGAACTCAAAAGGTCATAAATTATAAAAAACATGTTTTCTCACAATGAAATCATATATCTATAACATATTATGGGTGATTAAGACAACACGTTATGAAATGTAATCCATGTAGGTTAGATAAAAGGGTTATAAAAAATATATACATAACCATTCAAACATTATCTTATAATAAGATATTTAAATTAATCCTAATTTTTTTTGAGAATGGAAAAAATAATAAGTTATTTTTATACAATATGATATATAGTTCTATATTAATAATTAATTTCAACATATAATGGTTATATTAAAGCTGATGTAAAATTAAATTGACAAAAATTTGTTTTAAAAGATACATTAATAATGCTGAATAAATAATGTCAAAAAAATTTCAACAAAAGTTATGGGAAAATTCATTGAGAAAGATTACTTTTGAGAATAATATTTAGTAAAATATCCTACAAAAATGAATAATAGTTATAGAAATAAAATGGTTAGTGAAGGATAAAACACATATCTTTCAAATGGATGGAATGAGATTATGAGAATATGGAAATAAACAATATTTCAAAATAAAAATTCTTAAATTGATGATAAAACCATCATTTTATAATAAATAAAATAAGGAAAAATGAAAATTATAGAAACAATTTTAGTTCCAACAGGTGACAGGAATACAATAGTGGGATTTAAAAACATATACATGAAAGAAAAATTCATTAATAGATGTGTGCAATATTCATAACCAATGTTCATTTTAGCACATTAATGTAACCATCAGGGAAGATGAGTTGTAGTGAAAACTATTTTCCAAGATATAATGTTAAAATAAAACATAAAATAATTTTATATTATAATGGATCAATAATAATGAATTATATTTAATTAAGAGTGAATATTCCCTAAGGAAGATAATTTTTTCTCAAATCCCTTTATGATATAAGTATTTTACGAATCAAATTTCATTGGATTTGTTAAAATCATATCGTTCTATAAATATAATGAATTAAATAATGAAGTATGTGTAAATACATTATTGGGAACTATTTTCACAATTTAATTATCAAATTTATACAAAACATTAATAACCATCTCAATGAAAATAAGTTCAGATGAAAAACCATTACATATATTCAATTATTAGTTGATCAAAATATATCCAGCTATAAAAAACATAAAATTATCATTGATTTCATAAAATTTTTTATGTCATTCTTTTATATCACTAATTTAGAAAAATTTACTATGACCATATTGGTTACTTATATCTTCTCATAACCATCATGCTTTAATAACATTAACTATTTTATCATGTTTTATACTGGTGATGTCATTACCCCTCCATTGATTTAATGTTCGTCATTAATTTTTCATTTAGTATAATTTAATAAATTTTTTATATTCATTTATAATTATATTATATAATTTCATAAAGGTTTTCGATACACTGTTTGAAAATTCAATTAGGGTTATATTTTTTTAGTGATTTTACATACCAAAAAATGATACATTAATAATAATATTAAAAATTTATACAATATTTCCATAATTATATAATAATTATTAATTTTTTTATTAATATATAATATTATTTTTATTCTCCCTAATGTTATTTATAATAGGGTTTTATAGTATTGTTTATTTTTGTGATTAAACACAACCAAACATGAAAAATAATTTTCTATATGAGTGAATACTTTTATGGTTGTGTTTAATTTGACATATATTCATTATAAAATAACCGTAATTACACTTTTTTTATTCATTATTATGGTGAACTATATATAATTACTTTTTGATAATTAATAACAAACTGTATTAAAAATTAAAAAAATGATTCTTTGTGGAGGAGGTATTTCGCACACATGCATGATTTCTATTCCTTTATTTGTAAAATTTGTTGAAAAAAAATAAGTTATGGGACAATTATAAAACAAAATCTCATTAAGATAGTTAAATGATATTATTATGAGTTATATTATGAATAAAAACATATGAATGAGATAATACTTACATTACAGTCTTTATTTTTCCTTACAATATCAAATTACTGTGAAAGGATTGGGATAAAAATTGGTTAATATAATTTTTAAACTATGTGTAGGACATCTAGGGGTATTTGTTTAAAGTTTGAATACAATTTTGAGGAACATGAGTCTTTTTGAATGCCTATAAGTGATCAATTTATAAGAGGTGATTGTGACTATTTTAGAAACACCATTTATATTGAATGAATTTCGTGAAACAATTTCGAGGAAAATAGATCCAATGACATACAATAAGGTTTATTTGGGGTGTATTAGGGTTGATAATGGAAAAAATTTTGTAGATATTTTAAAAATATTATTTTGTGTTTACAATTATGTTTTTACATTTTTATATTTCATTTTTAATTTAGGTGATTGGTTCTTAAATAATAAATTTTATGTTTTGTTAAGATTTTAGAGTATCCAATATAAAAAATTTTGTTTATCAGAAACTAAATTTGACATCAAATTAATAAAATTTAATTTTTAAATATTATATGATATTCATTAAATTTAATATATATACAATGTAGATAAATTTTTTGATCTGAAAATTTACATTTTGGATATAATGGATTATTAATGTTATAAACTATTTATTACTAATTAAATGAAGGATAATATATGTATTAATTTTTTGATTGATATATCATATTATATTCATTTTTATATTATTTCAATTTAATTTAGTTTCATATAAGTTCTATTAAATTTTTAATTAATTTTTTTTAAATAATTGTTTAGGTGTAACACCCCAAGATTTCATAGTACGTTATATCTTTAAAGTGACTGAATATCTTGCACTACACTGAACACTGAGTTCTAGCGCATCATGACCTATCAGAATAGCTATTTAAAATGTGGTTATAAATAGTATTAAAATTTATAAATTATATATATCCTATATAATTAGTAAATTCATCTCTTCATTTTCTAAAACATAATACACAGACGAATTATATTTTTTTCAGATAAAAGATTTCTTTTTTAAAAATTCAGTTTTCCACCTTTTATTGGAGAACCCTTTTTCAATCCAACATTTAATCATTAATATATTAAATTTAAGGAAATTAAATTATTATTTATATGTGGGAAATAAAAATTTAATTTGGATAAATTTTTTGTACTTTTCTCATAACATTCATATTTTGATGAATGGTGAAAAATACTAAATTTTAATTAAAATCAACTTTTTTATAAAAATAATTTATATTGTTAAATTATACATTTGAATGGTTTTAAATTATAATGTGATTTTAATTTTTAATTTAATATAATTTATGTCATTGAATGTAATTTCACATTTAAATTTACATAAACACATGACCATCTTTTGATAGTCTTTACTTCTTAAAAAACCGCATTCTGGTTTTGACAATTGGAATTAATATCAATTTAATTAATGAAACTTATATTTTTTCAATATTGAAAAATTGACCTCATTTTTAAATTTTGGGTATCATAATTATATTTTGGAGAATTTTTGGTATTTTTCTGAAAACGTTCAATTTTTGATGAATAGTTACAAACACTACATTGTAAAAAAATCGACTTTTTCATTTAAATAATTATTTTTAATTTAAAATTTATCTTCAATTAAAAATATATAAATAATACATATATTATTCAAATTTAATTCATTGGAGTAATTTTATAATAAGATTAGACATATAAAATCTTATTGATCTATTTTAACGTCTTTTACCCAACTTCTAGGCACATTTGCAAATTTGTGTAAAATGTAAATTTACTACTTCAAAGAATTGAATTTCCAAAATATGATAGAAATTATTGTCTTCAGTTGGTAAAATTTTATTCAATGACGTGGAAATAATTTTTTGTGCATAGTGACTTTTGATATTTATTTACCACGATTAAAAGTAAATAAAATAATTAAAGGTGAAAATGATATTATAATTACCCCAACAGATGTCCTAAATTTGTTAGATAAATTTCATTCTACCAAAATCATCATTAGAAAAAATTTGATCCTTTTTATTGATTTCGTAAGATTAGGATATTTATTATATTTTATTTAAAGAAGTGCTAAAAGTGTTATACTCAATTTTTAATAACTAAACCATTTTAAATATAGAGTTATACATAAGTTAAATTCTCTAGAAAATAATACATAAAAAGATAAAATTATTTCCTACATCATAGTATTTTATATTTATTTTTTATACATTAAATAATTAAATTTATATAAGACAAAATGATGATGCATTAATTACCTTATTAATGAATGATTGAAAAATAATTGATATCATAAATATTAAAATAACATTAAATTGAACATCATGATTCCATCCACGAATTTTATTGGTGAATATGGAATTTTAGAGTTAATTCAATGTATATTGTTTGATAAAATCATATATTTATGACACTCACAAAAATGAATTCCAAATAGTGTCATAATTGACATAAATGAATTTTTAAAACAAATTCAATTTTATTAAATTTTATAATGGTCTTAAACAACTAAGGGTCGACCCAAGGACATAAATAATGTCTGAAATTCCATTAATGAACCACTTTTGGTTCCCTTGGTATTTTATATTGTGTTTATTAACCATATAGTTTAATAATACTTGAAGACATGGGAAATGTTAAACTATTTAAGTAAGGGTTAAATGTATAAGATAATGTTAATTTGGTGACCTAAACTTGTCTAAAACCTATTGGATGAAATTATGTTCACCAAAACCCACCATAGACTCAAAATAAATTTATTTAAATCCATTAGAAACCGAAAATTATTTTATAATAAATTAATATTACAATCTTTTCCAAAAGGGCCCCTCACCTCTTTTATAAAAGGGAACCTCCCCTTCTCTAAAATTATCTCATCCAAAGCCATTTGGCTCAACCAAACCCTACTCAAATATCCTCCAAAATACCATAAATTCATCTGAATTTTCTAAATCTGATCAGAAAGCCAACCCAAGGATCCCTTTTGTTCAAATCAAAGGGAAGCTCCCGAAGAAGAGGTAATTATTCCATCACCTCTTTCAATGTTCTTTTCTTCTTCATTCACATCCTCTTTCTTTGTTATTTCAATAAAATAACAATAACTCCAGTATTTTACACATTTTGAGATTTTATTATAAATATGGTAACACCATATTCATTATTCTATCAGACCAATTATTGACTAAGTCACCATACATTCATACGTACGGCTTACCATCTACAAGTCATGGTGTAGTTTGATATTCAACACTACATTATTTGGATGGTTATAATAATGAGTATATTTAAAATAAATAATGAATATAACATGGTAATTATTATTTATATATAATATAACATCCAATTAAACACCATTTTACAAGAAATAGAATGATATTGTTGCTTGTGTGTACGTATGGCTTACCGTCTCCATGACGTGGTGAGATTCATCTTCAACGATCACCATTCAAGAATTTTTATAAAAATATAAATAATAATTACTTATGAGATATATGAAATAATTTTTATACTATAATAATATATATTTATTTAGATAAATATATGATGTTTCCTTATTTCCATACTATATGATAGGAAAACAGAAGCAACGTTCATGCGTATGTACTGACTACTGTCCCCAGGACCGGTGTTTCCATTTCATATATACATATATATTATAAATATTTATAGTTTTAATATATATGATAAAAATCATATTTTAAATTATGGAAGTATTTAAACAATGATCAATGCTATATGATCAAGAATAAAAAGTTAATACAAATACGATAAAGAATGCGATTATTACG
This sequence comes from Viscum album, assembly GCA_963277665.1. Taxonomy (NCBI): domain Eukaryota; kingdom Viridiplantae; phylum Streptophyta; class Magnoliopsida; order Santalales; family Viscaceae; genus Viscum; species Viscum album. The sequence continues at coordinate 420,070,945 of OY728127.1, read as the reverse complement.
CAACATGTTACTTTAACATGGAAATTATTATTAAATAGTTAGTATAAAGTCATAAATAAATCATATATGATTTAATAAATATTAAAATGTTTCTTGTATAATTTAATAGCATATTATGATCATTATTCCAGAGGTTAAAAGAACCCTTTACTAAAGGAAAGTACAATGTAAGGGTTAATTCCTCAATCTCATTATTATTTAATATTATTTATTTGTAAATTTTTTTACAGTGACATATTTAATATCCATGTCCTTTTTTATAAAATCCTTCTCAAAAGGATTATTTTATGGGACTGATTGACTAAAACATCATTTTATATTGTTTAAATTTTTATTCTTAAAAATCATTCTCATTATTGTCCATGTTTTCAAAATGGTTTTAAGGATTAATTTATATGGACATGAATGTTATAATATTTAAATTCCTTACAAATTTTTCAAAGTGGTATTGGAAACATTGATTCAAAAATGAATTTGAAATTTATTCTTTAATAAATTGTGTGACTTTTAAATGATTTAATTAAAAAGGGATATTATTCTCAAAGAGTTTTACTGATTATTTTTGACAATGTCAACATCCTTTACTGGATATTGGTCATGATTGTTGTTTATTTATTATTATAAAATGTCCTATATTGTATTTAATTAATTTCAATATGTTTGACTATGGATGTTCTTCTTTTATATCATTCATGGTTTACGGTTGAAGTATTGACATTTTTTATGCTTGTTTTAATATGAATGATTTGGTTATGTGTCACCCTTTTCATACGAGGAATGCATTGGACTTTGTAAGTGATGGGTGGGGACCACAATTGAACCTCGATTCATTGGTAGATTTCATTAGAAAAATTTGTTTCTTGGAACAAGGCCTTGAAAAAATATATATTTGAAGTATTGGCACAAGTTTTATACTATGTGGTTATGATGTTTAACAATATGAATTTCCACATTATGAAATTAGTTATTACATGTGATTAATTGACTAGTAGAATATCCATGTGCATGTTTATATGGTTCTGTTTGATATATTGATACCATATTATGTTCATGTTTCTGTTTAAAAGGATGTTGTTTTTATTACACATATTTGATTAAAATTGTATAGCATCCGCTAAATTATTTACCCTTACAGGGAATCTGATGTCACCCCTTATGATTTCATTTCCAAATATTCCCAGAGGTTTATTATGATTGATATTTAGGGTTACTCTAGGGGAATATGGTGTAAAAAAAATTAATGTTTTGTTTTATGTTTTAATGTGTAATGTAACATTCATTTATGTAATCTATTTTCCAATAATTCTAAACATATTAGTCCCTTTAGACATGATTTATGTTATTCATTTCAATGTATTAAAATAATAGACCGACTCTGGGTGAGAAGTTTTCGGGAGTTACGGTTTGTATTATATGATGTTTAGAAACAACCATGGAAATAGATTTAGAATACTTAGATTAGGGATCATAACTCTATGATATAATTTACATATATGTATAGAAGAAACCACTATAATTCATGTAAATTAGAGATTATGTGGGTTTTATAAGAAATATATCCATGTATAGATACTATAAGTGGTCATGGTTCTGACACATATGCTCCTAGGAGTGAGAACTCTGTCCAAGTGATTCGGGCATGACATGGGGTATCCTGGAACATGACAACAGGCCATATTATTCCCATTGTTTGATTCTACAAGGTGATATGCTTAGGATAATTCAAAATTTCTTTACAAACCATTATGAAGGATATATGAGTAAATAAGTCATCAAATAAAAAAAATTTATGATTATGAGACTAGATGTGTGATGATAATGAAATAATGTTATTAATTTTTTAATATTTTAAAATTATAAAATATTATATGATCTAACTTATAATATGTTGTCATTTATAAATGGAACCCATTATATGGAATAAGAACTCTATCAATATTCATGATCCATAGAGTAAGAAAGATCATATCATTCATGGACTGAAGAAAAAATTTAAAAGGGAAATACTCTCCCAATTATTCTCATCATATAAAGAAATATTATCATGTGTTAATAAGATAAGTAAGGAATTATCTGATTCCTCTGGCTTGGAAGGTATGAAAGAAAAGAAGGGGACAATAAAGAGAAAGAGTTATAAAGGAATTAAGGTAAAGAAGGACTTTTTCACATATGAAAATTGTGGAAAGAAATAACCTCAGAAGTAAATGAATGGAATGGTAGTTTTTTATAAGTATTGTGAAAAAGGACACCAAGTTTGTGATTTCGAGGGTAAAAAATTGATTTCAAATGTACAATGTTTCATCTTAAAGGAGTCGGGACACTACGCGACGCAATGTACCAATCATGAGAGTATATCCCTAATTATAATATAGGATAATAATAAGATATGACAGTAGCACATATTAAGAGGAATAAGTAGTGTTCTTAAGTTATTATTAAAGAATTATGACATTTGTGTGTTGTATTAATGTTGTAAAAGTTATATGAATTATAAAGTATATAAGGATTTCATTATAGTATATTTTCATTAAGGATTTGAGAATTTATGGTACCAAGTAATGTGACATTTTTTCAAGTTAAATTGTTTCAAATTACATGGTTTATGGAAAAATAAAACATAATATGTTTCTGAAATTGAGAAAATGATTTCATAATAATATATGATTGATTTGGATAAATTATATTTGATATTCATGAATATCATTAACCTAATTAAATTTTATTCATTCCATCATTGTTGGGGTTTAAATGTTTTTTGGATATAAGGAGTATATCCAGTATTCTATAAGAAATAAGGGAGCATGAATGTAATCAATATGGTATTATGGTAATTCAGGGTGTTACAATGTTTTAAGAGAATACATGATTAAGGTATTCACATGTTGTTATGTGACAAAATAGATCTTCATTATGTTATGGTGACCTTCCTTATAAATTTTTCGAATTTGAGTTTAGACACAAGTATTTTGTAGAAACATATAGTTTTCAATGGATTATGTTGGAAATGGGATACTATTGTTTATGGGTAAAAAAATGTTATGATTGTTTTTTGGATTATTATAAAAAAGACATCCTGGTGGTCAGGGGAAAACCCATCACATCCGGTAAGGCCGCAAGAAATGAAATTTCAACTGAAGGGTGACAAGGTTACATCCCCTTCCACTTGACTACGTGATGTATTGGTTTGTATAACGTAATTTTATTTAAATGGTATGATAGATGAATTATTAATTCATTTTTTTGAAACACTATATGATTTTGTTTAATAGAATATTTTTGAGTTTGATTATCTTTTGGGATTGAAAGATGATTTTGTGGTATTAATTAGTTAAAGGATGGAACAATACTATTCAAGTATTCTTTTATTTCCTTAAACATTAGAGAAATGATTTAAAAACCAAAAATGTGTTATCCAAATACAATATATTTTTTTAACAGATGATGTTTTAAATCATCATCAAAGATTTATAGTTTCGAGGCCCCCCCAAGTTTAGATTTATAGTTCACATGTTTGTGATTTATGATCTCAATCACTCCCTATATGTATTTTTGTTTTCCTTTAATTATGTGTTTTTAATTTCCACCAAGGTTCTCCTATTAAAAATCATAATTTGGCAGTGGCTTTTACATTTCTATTTCCCTCTTATTAAAACAAAATTTCATTAACCCTATTTCTAAAGTGGGTTTTCTACAAAGGTATTTTCTATTTTGAAAAATTTATTTTTGAAGAAAAATTTCAAATTGCTAGGATGAAATTTATTAGACGATTGGAGTATGTAACACCCTATGATTTCACAGTATGTTATCTTTTTAATGTAACTCAATAGCTTGCACTACATGCAATACCGAGTTCAAGGGCTTCACAACCTATCAAAACAACCATTTAGAAAGCAATAATGAATAGTATTAACCACATTTTGAATTTTATATAAATCCTATATAATTTTAACATTCATATTTTTGGTTTATCTGACCTAATATATGGACAAATTTAATTTTTTCAAAAAATAATAATTTTTCAAAAAATGCAATTTTCCACCATTTAATGTCGAAGAAATTTTAAATAAATTGTTTGACATATCTATATATAAAATTTAATTAAATTAATTCTTCAATTAAAATAGATACTTAAAACTTTAGTTTGCATAATTTTTTTGGTACTTTTAAGATAACCTTCATATTTTGATAAATAGAGAAAATTACAAAAAAGTAATGGAAAATAACAATTTTTATAGAAATAATTTATTGTGTGAAATTATACATTTTAGTGGGTTTAAAGTAATTTTTTTTTATGTTTTTATCATTTAATATAATTTATATCTTTTGATGTTACTTCACATTATAATTGTATATAAACATGTGTCACTATTTTGATAGTTTTTACTTTTTAAAACCCTGCTTTCTAGTTTTCATAATAAGAATTAATTTCAATTTAATTAATGAAACTTCAATGTTTTTAATTTGGTAAAATTGAAGTCATTTTTCAATTTAGAATATCAAAATTATATTTGGGTGAATTTTTGTGATATTTTTTGAAAACATTCAATGATTGATGAATAGTGAAAAAACTATATTGGAGATTAAAACTGACATTTTCATTAAAATAACTATTTTTAATTTAAAATTTATTTTAAAGTAAAATTATATTCATAAAACATATATTAGTCTAATTTAATTAAATTGAGTCATTTCATAATAAGATTATACATATAAAATATTATTTAACTTTTTTAATGTCTGGACCCACCTTGTAAGGCACTTGAAAATTTTCATAAAATGTAATTTTATAACTTTTTCAAATTTATTTTAAAAAATACTAAAGACACGGGTATCATCAATAAGAAAAATTTGATTCAATGGGATGCCAATATTTTTTGGTGACTAGTAACTTATGATTTTTATATACCACATTTAAAAAGTAAATAATGTATATAATGGTAAAAATGATTTTATAATTACCCCAAAACATTTCTTAATTAAATTGGATAAATTTCTTTTCAACCAAAATCTACCCTTGGAAAAAAATAAGTTCTTTTTTATCCATTTGGGTTACATTAGAAAATTTATTATATTTTATTTATAGAAGTGTTAAAAGTATTATATTCAATGTTTAATAACTAAACAATTTTTAATATAGGGTTATATATAAGATAAATTATACTATAAATATTAATTAAAAAGATAACATGATTTCTAACATCATGAAATTTTATTTATAATTTTTATACACTATATAATTAAATTTCATTATGACATAATGATGATGTATTAATTTCCTTATCAATGAAAGATTAAAATAATTGATATTATAAATATTAAAATAAATATTAATTAAACCTTTTGATGTCATCCACGGATTTTATAGCTGAATATTACATGTTAGGGGAAACTAAATGTATTCTATTTTAAAAAATCAGGTGGTTATGAATTTCCCTAAAAACTAAATACTAAATTGTGTCAAAATTGACATAAATGAATTTTTTAAAACAAATACTATTTTATTACAGTATATAATAGTCCTAAGTTAATATGGATTGGAAAAATGACATAAATAAGGTTATATATTTCATTAATGAACCACTTTATGTTAGCTTGGTATTTTATAGTAATTTTATCAACCATATAGTGTAATAATACAAGAAGACATGGTAAGAGTTAAACTATTTAACTAAGGGTTAAATATAAATGTTATGGTTAATATGGTGACGTAAACTTGTATAAAAACTATTATATGATATTATTTCTATTAATACGCACCATATACAAGAAATAAATCAATTTTTATCCACTAGAAACCAGAAATGATTTTATTATAAATTAATATTTCAATCATTTCCTAAAGTGCCCCCACCTCTCTTATAAAAGGGAACCACCCCTTCTCTTAAATTCACATCTCTAGAGCCATTTGGATCAGCCATTCACTTCAAAAATCACCTCCCAATGTCCATAATTTCATTCTATAGGCCTTAAATTGATCAAAAATCCATTTTATGGAGCCCTATTGTAAATATCAAAAGGAAGCACCCAAAGAAGAAATAATTATTTCCTCACCTCTTTCAAAGTAGATTTCTTTTTCTTCCACTTCATCTATCATTGTGATTTCCATTCAAACAAAATAACTCCACTAACTTATACATACAGATATGTTATTTTAAATATGTTTAATCCATATTCATTATTCTGTACATCCAATGAATGATAAAGTCACCATACGATCGTATGTATGACTTGCCGTCTCCACGTCATGGTGTGGTTTGTTATTCAACACTACATTATTTGGATGGGTATAATAATGAGTATAAATGTTTTCAATAATAAATATCACATGGTAATGATTCATTATATTTAATTTAATATCCAATTAAACATTATTATTCCATTGATAGAATGATAATGTCGCTCATGCATACAAACGGCATACCATTTCCACAATGTGATGAGATTCATCATCAACGATCACAATTCAAGAATTTTTTTAAAAATATATATATTTATTAAGTATGAGATAAATGAAATAATATTAATACTAGAATAATATATATTTATGTAGATAGATATATTACAATTACTTCAATACCATATAATAAGAAAATAGAAACAACGTTCATGGGTACGTACGGACTACCGTCTCCATGAACGGTGTTTCCTGTTCATATATCAATCTATTATAAATATTTATACTTCGAATATATATGATATATAAATATTGTTTTATATTCTTGATGTGTGTATATCATGATCTAATTGATAAAATCAATAATAAAAAGTTAAAACATGTACAATAATGAAAGTTGTTATTAAACAAAATGTTACTTTCACATGAAAAATATTATTAAATTGGTAGTATAAAGACATAAATGAATCATATATGATATTATAATTATTAATATGATTCTGGTATAATTTAATAACATATTATGGCCATTATAAAGGAGTCTAAACGCACCCTTGACTAAAGGAATATACAAGGAAAGGGTTAATTCCTCAATCTCATTGTTATCTGAGATTGTTAATGTTTATGTTTTATTATTTGTACACATTTAATATTAATGCATATGTTTCATAAATGTGGTTTAAAAAGTATTATTTTCAATGTAATATTTATCTAAATAAGCATTTTAAAAGGTTTAAGTATTTATTCTTCTCAATCATTCCCATTAATGTCCATGTTTTCAAAATGTTTTAAAGGATTTATTTATATGGAAATATATGTTTTAAAATGTTAATTCCTTTAAAAAGATTCAAAGTGGTATGGAAAAAAATTGATTGAAAATTTTCTTTTAAATGTCTTCCTTTAAAAATTAGTTGACATTTAAATGATTTATATAAAGGGATATTTCTCTCAAAGAGTTTTACTAATCATTTTCAACTATGTCAACATCTTTTAATGGATATTATTTATCATTGGGGATTATTTATTATATTATAATGTTGAATATTTTATTGAATGAAATATGATATGTTTAACTATAGATGTTCTATTTTTATAGCATTCATGATTTACAGTTGAAGAATGGAAATTTTTTTTCTTGTTTTTATACAAATATTTATGTTATGTTTCACCCTTTTCATCTTAGGAATGCATTGGACATAGTAAGTGATGGATGGGGCCCACAATATCCCCTCGATGCATTGATAGGTTTCATGAGATGAATTTGTGTCTTGGAACAAGTCCATGGAAAAAGAAATTTGTAGTATTGCCACGAGGCCTTGAATATGTGGTTTTGATGTACGATATTATGCATTCCCGTGTTATGAAATTAGTTATTACATATGATTATTCAACTAGTAGAATATCCATGTGTATGTTTATATGGTAATGTTTGATTTATTTTTTCCATATTATTTTCATATTTACGTTCAAAATGATGCTGTTTATAATACACATCATGCCTTAAAGGTTTACAGCTTCATCTAAATTATTTACCCTTACTGAACATCTGAGCTCACTCCTTTCTTATTTTTTTCACAGGTTTCCAAGAAGTATTTAATTATTGATATGCAGCCTTAAGATAGGGGAATAATAGATTTCTTGAAATATTTTTTATGTTGTGTTTTATGTTTTAATCTGTAATGTAATGTTCAGGTACATAATCTATTTTCCAAGACTACAAAACTAATCGGTGCTTCGGAACATCATTCCTTGTAATCATTCCAATGTACTAAAATAAATCACCAACTATTTTTAATTGAGATCATGGAATTACATTAACTACTATCACGGTAATTTCCATTAACACTAATAATAAAAATTTTACATCTAAAAACATAATTTTCCTTTTTAAAGAGTTTGAAAATTATTATCTTAAATATATGAATCACATTTTCAAAATAACTACCTATATTTTGGGAAATTAATCTTAACATTTGTGCATATAAGATGTAAAAATACATTTTTTCTAAATTGTTTATTTTTATCCAAATTGATTTATGATTACGAAAAACTGTAAATTTATTTATTTAAAATGATGTTTAAATAATTATTTTCATTCAAAGAGTATTTATTTGATTACAATGATACATTATGACATCATTACATCATGTTTTAATTAACTAAACAAATAAGTTAAAAAAATTGTTTTCATTAACATTATATAGAGTTTCTTAATATATTCCATGATTTTATAAATTCAAAATTGAATTTTAAAATTATTTATTCATGTTTGTAATATAAAATTTTATAGTAAATAGGTTTCAACAAATTTCAATGTATTCATATAAATAAATTATTTTATAACATTGATGACATTAATAATTGTATTATTTAACTACTCACATGAAAATTGTTGACATATGAAATATAAAAAAAAATCTTAAAATAATTTTAATATGAAAAATCAAAAAATGATATTTAATTTTTAAAATTTACATTTTAAATTTTATAAACATTACTAAATACATAATTTATAGTGAAAATATTTTATTCAAAAATACATCCATTATAATAACTATGGTTTTTAGATTTTATTTACTAATACGGTAATAATATATCTAATTAATATATAATGAAAATTAACATAATTTATAACTCCTCGACCCCAGAAGCCAAGAGTCGGTGCATTATTTTAATACATTGGGATGATTACAAGGAATCATGGTCCGAAAGAACGATGTGTTTAACAGTCTTGGAAAACAAATTACATACATGAAAGATACATTACACATTAGAAAATTAAACACAATATAAATGATCCTTTGAGAACTCCAATAATCACCTATCTTATCCTGAAATATCAATCATAAACACTTATTAGAATTTTGGGAACATAAAACACATGAGAGGGGTGAGCTAAAACGCTTAATAAGGATTACAATATAATAGAAACTCTCACAAATATGAGTACACATTTAAGGCATTGTATAAAACTAACACACAAGTCTTTTAAATTTAATATTCAGCATTTTATGGAAATTATAAATCAAATAATACCATTTACTTATTCAATGGGATACTATACTTGTTGAATAATCACATGTAATATCAATAGCGAATTTCATAATGATGGAATGCATAATGCCATACTTCTTTACCATAAAGTCCAGGCCTTGTGCCAAGACTACAATTAAGATTTTATCAAGGCCTTGGGAAAACACCCTAGTTTGTCTCGTGATACCTACCGATACATTGAGGAGATACAACGGGCTCCACCTGTCACATAATAAGTCCAATTCATTTCTCATATGAAAAGGTTTAAACATAAAAAAACATTCTTATTAAAACTTGTAATTGAAATGTCAATACTCTAATGATAAACAATTATTGGTATAAAAATAACACATCCAAAGTCAATCATATCTCATAACCTTCAATGCAATATAAATTATTTGTATAATAAATAAACCTTGATAAAAAATTATATCTCATAAAGAATGTTGACATAATTGAATATGATTTGTAAAAATCATTGAGAGAAATATCCTTTTTTCATGAAATCAATTTAAATATACATAATTTTAAATGAATTCAATTAAAATATAGTTTTGAATGAATGTGTCACATACCACTTTCAATCTTTTCAATGGAATTATCATTATAAAACAATCATATCTATATAAATAAGCCCATAATATCATTTTGAAAACATGGACATTAATGACAATGTTTCAGAAGAATAAATCATTAGAACATTTAAAATGATGTTTTAGTAAATATTCCCTTAAAATTAATCCCTTTAAAACTATTTTATGAAACATGGACCTGGGTAATAAAAATTTAACAGTAGATACTTACATAAAAACGACCTTAGATAATAAAGATATTGTGAAAACAACCCTTACCTTGCACTTTCCTTTGGTCGAGGGTACATTTAACCTCTTATATAATAAACATATTATGTTATTAAATTATACCATAACCATAATAATATTAATTTTATAAAACATGATTCATTTATTACTTTATACTACCATTTTTATATTGATTTCCCTGTTAAATTATCATTTCGGGTAATAATTTCTTTCATTATCGTATCTGTTTTAACCTGTTATTCTGGATCATATCATTTAGATGATGATTAAAATACTTACAGAATAAAAACCATGATTTTTATATCCTTTATATTTATAATATAAATATTTATAGTAGATTGATATATGAAAAATAAGGCATTTTTTAAGGAGATGGTAGGTCGTACTAACGCATAAACACTATTTTCATTTTCATATCGTATTGAACGGAAGTAAGTGAATAAAATATATGTAAGTATAAATAAATAAATAAATATATATATATATATATATATCTATCTAATAGAAATATTATGTCATATATTACATTATTATTAATAATATATATTTTTATAATCACCGTTGTACGATGAACGTGGAAATGAATCTCTTCGCGTCGTGGAGACGGTAATCCGTACGTACGCACGAGCGATAATATCATTATATTGGTGGTGAAATCGTATTTAATTGGATAGAATATCATATATAAAGAATCATTAACATGTTATATTTATTATTTAAATCAGTTATACTAATTATTATACCAATCCAAATAATGAAGAGTTTGAATAACAAACAACAACACGACATGGAGACGGTAAGCCGTACATACACACATATGGTGACTTTATCATTTATAGATTGGATTGAATAAAAAATATAGTTGTACTATATTTATAATAAAATAAATTTATGTAGAAGGTATTGAAGTAGTTATTTTTGTATGGAAACAACAAAGAATGTGGAAGTTTAAGAATAAAAGAACTTGAAAAAGGATGGTGAAATTATTACCTCTTCATTAGGTGTTTCCTTTTGAGTTGATCAAAATGGATCCTTAGGTTCGCTTTATGTACAATATAAGTCCTATAGGTTGAATTGAAAGATGTAGGGGGGATATTTGGGAAGGTTTTGGCTGATCCAAATGTCTTTGGAGGTGTGATTTTGAGAGAAGGGGAAGTGCCCTTTTATAAGAGAGTTGCAAGTCACTTTAGAAAAATCTTGATATATTATATTATTATACCATCATATTCGGTTTCTAATAGATCCAAATGAATTTATTTTGAGATTTAGGTGGATATGAGTCGAAATAATTTCTTTAATATGTTTTTTACGAGGGTATGTTACCACATTAACCTTATTTTTTAGATTTAACTCTTAGTTAAATAGTTTAACATTTACCATGTCTCCTTGTATTTTTATATTATAAGTTTAATAAACATAAAATAAAATGAAAAGAGAACCCAAAGTGGTTAATTAATGACATATATATCATTATAAGAGTCCTTTGACCAATCCATAGATTTTTAGGACTATTATACAATTTAATGATATGGTATTTGTTTTAAAAACACATTTATGTCAATTTTGACAATATTGGGTATTTTTTTAGAAAGTCAAAACAACACGATTACTTCGACCAAAATACATTGAATCAACCCTAACATGTCATATTAACCTAGAAAATTTGTGGATATCATAAAAACATTGAAATTTTATTTATCATAATATGTATAATACCATTTATTTGATTATTTAGTCAATAAGGTAATTACTACATCATCATTGTGTCATAAATAAATTATATTATTTAAGTTCTAAAAATTATTAATAAAATAAAATTATTTAGGAAATTTTTTTGACTTTATAATGAATATTTATAGTCGAATTTATGTTATGTATAACCCTATATTAAAAATTGTTTAATTAATTAACATTGAAATTAACACTTTTAACCATTATTTTAAAAATAATAATAACGGTCCTAATCTAATCCAAGTGGACCAAAGTGTATAATATAATTTAAGATGATTTTTTTATTCGAATTAAAATTATCCAATAGTGTTATGAAATGTGTTAGGATAATTATAATATCATTTTTACCCATAATTAACCTATTTAATTTTAACCATAGTAAAAAAAGAACAAAAATTACTATTCGCCAAAATTTATTTTCATCTTAATGAAAAAAAATTTTATTCCTAATGTCAACCGCGTCTCTCAGTTTTTTGAAATACAACTCATAGAAGCGTTAATGTTATGTTTTATGCAAATATGTAAATGCTCCTAGAAGGTGGGTAAAATAACGTTAAAAAGTTCAATAAAAGTTGTTACATCTTATTTTATTATAAAATAACCATAATGGATTACATTGAACATATATAGGTATTATATATCTATTTATACTTAAAATAAATTTAAATAAAATAGCTAATTATTTAAATAAAAAGTCAGTTTTAAATATTAACACGTTGTTTTTCACTATTCATCAAAAACTGAATGTTCTCAAAAAAATTCCAATCATTTTATGATAAGCTATATTTTTTTGTTCTGAATTAAAAAAATAATTCAATTTTACCAAATTCAAAACATAGAAGTTGCATTTATTAAATTAAAATTAATTTTCATTGTCAAAATTAAAAAGTGGATTTTTAAAAAAGTTAAAACTATCAAATGATTGACATGTGTTTATGTCATATTTAAATGTGAAATTACATATAATAACCTAAATTGTATTAAATGATAAAAATATAATCTATTTATAAATCAAAACCATTCAAATATATAATTTAACACTATAATTTTTTTTAAAATGTTTTTTTCAATTTAAATTTAGTATATTCACTATTCACCCAAATATGGAATTTATCAAAAAAATAGAAAAAAATTTATCACTCCAAAATTTTTATGTCACAATTATAATGGAGATTTTTTTTACAAATTTAATATTTAAATGTGTCAAATATCAGATTTAATAATGGTTCGCCATTAAAAGGCGGTAAAATTGCATTTTCGGGAAAATACTTCCTTTATCTGAAAAAATGAATTTGTTCTTATATTATGTCTATGAATTACATTATATAGATATTAAAATTATACAGAATATATAAAATTCAATATTTAGTTAATACTATTCATAACCGTTTTTGAAAATCTAGTTTGGAAAGTCACGGTGTGCTTGAACTCGGTGTGGTGTTTTGCGCATGTTATTGAATTACATTGAGGAAACAACGTACATTGAGATCTTGGTGTGTTACATTATCCCCTCATTAAATAAATTGTGTCCTCACATTTTTAAATTTTTCTTTGAAAATAAAAGGTTAAAAATTGAAAAACACATTTGTGGAAAACCCACATCAAAAATTTGGTTAATAAAATTTAATCTTAATAACTGGGAAAGGGAAATGAAAAAGTAACCCCCAAATTATGATCTTGGTTAAGAGAACATTGGTGGAAATTGGAGACACATAATTGGAGGGAAAATGTAAATATTTTTAGATAGTGATTGAGAACATCAATCATAAACATGTGTAAAATTGAGGGCCTCAAAGCCATGAATCTAGAATGATTTAAAATATCATCGGTTCAAAGAAACATAAGCTATTAGGATAACACATTTTTTTTAAGATCCCCTCGCTAATGTTTACGAATTAATTTATTCATAGAATAACAAGGAAAAATGTACATTACATGTTGTGTTTAATCCTTCAACTAATTCCTATCAAAAACTCATCTTTCACACCAATGGATAATTGAATTCAAAAATATTCTATTTATCCTAATTGTATAGGGTTCCCAAAAAATAAATTTACAATCAATCTGTCAAACCATTTAAAAAAACTACATTATAAAAACTAGGACATCACGTCGGCCAGTTTTAGGTGATGCACCCTTGTCGCCCTTCGGTTGTGGGTTCATGTCTGGAGGCCATGCCAAACATGATGGGTTTTTGCCTCACATCCAGGATGTCCTTTTTAGGACACTACAAAAATAATCTCAATAAACGATTTAACCTTAACAATAGTATCTAGTGTTAAATATAATCAATTCCATCCTTTAGCATTATCCGAAATACTTATTGTCCAAACTCACAGTCCAAAATTTATAAGTAAGGTAAACACAATGAAGATCCTTTTGGATACATAAAATCATATGAAAACATTAATCATGTATTATTTTAAAACATTGTAACACCATGAATTGACATAAAACCTAATTTATGACATTAATTCTCCCTTATTTCTTAGAGAATACTGGATATACTCCTTCTATCCAAAATTGATGTAAACTCCAACAATGATGGAATATAAAAATCATTAATTAGTTTCAAGGTGGTCAAGAATATCCAATATAATTTATCCAAATCAATCATATATTATTCCATAATCACTTCCTCGGTATTAGAACCATATAATGGGTTATCTTTCTCTCAACAATATATTTTCCAAAAAAAAAATAACCTGATATTGAGTCACATTTCTTGGTTCCACAAAATCTCATGTCCATAATGAAATAGTACTTCAATACAATAATTATATACTCCATAATAATTATAACCAATACATCAATGATACAACACTCAAATGAAATAATTATTTAATATCAAAAAAAGAAAAATAATCATTACTCTTCATCTGTGCTAATATCATAACATTCCGATAATCCAAAAGCATTATTTGTGGTATACTCTAATGATTGGGACATTGATTTGAGTAGTGTCCAAACTCTTTGAAGATGAAGAATTTTACATTTGAAACCATTTTCATACCCTTTCAATCACATACTTGGTGTCCTTTGTCTGCACACATATGGAAAACTCCCATTCCCTTCAAGCATTTACCAAGGAGATTCTTTCCACTGTTATCACATAATTGAAAATCCTTCTTTCCTCTCTTCCCTTTATCCATATTTCTCTCTTCCATCCTTGCCTTCTCTTTCTTCCCTTCAAATCAATAGGAATTAGAGAATTATTTACTTATCTTAGTAAAATATGATACTATTTCATCATTTGATACGAATACATGGGAGACTATTTCCCTTTTAAATTTTCTCTTAATTCCATGAATGAAAATATTCTTCATAATATTTAGATCATACGAATTACTGGAATTCTCATTCGTTCTACAAGGCGCCATTTCTAAACAATAACATACACCAGGATAGTTTTTGAATCTCAATATATATTTCCAAACTTTTAAAATACCAAAACTAAATTGAAAAGATTATGAATGTAATCTATAATCATAACGTGTTTTCTTTGAGGAATTATTTACTCCTATATCATTTCTAATGGCTTTTAATTAGAATGTGAAATATCCTAAGCATATCCCTCGGGAGTGTCGTAACGAAGAGTGCAGCAAGGCCTGTTGACTTGTACCAGGTTACCTCGGGTGAAGCCCAACACTCCTTGTAAGAGTTCTCAATCCTAGGTAAATCTATTCCAGATCCACCTCTACCATCTCGTATCCAGACATGGATGAATTTCATGGAAAATACACAAAATCTCTAAATTACAAAAATACTAGGATGTAGTTCTACAATAATCCTCAAATTCTATCTTAGGGTAGAGTTGACTTATTAGTTTTTATCTAAATCTATTACCAAGGTTGTTGCTAAACCAACATCTGCTAACAACTGTAACAACCCAAGCCTAAAAGCCCATATTCAGAGAATTATTTTATTACATTGGCATTATTACAAGGAATCAAGTCCCAAATGACCAATCAGTTTAGCAGTCTTGGAAATTACATTACATACATAAATGTTACATTACCCATTAGAAACTAAAACCAAACATAAATTATCCTTTGAAGACACCTTTAATCCCATAGGTTATCCCTCCTTATTAATCATAAAAAACTTCTTGGAATCTTGAGAAAATAAAACATAAGAAAGGGTGAGCTCAAATGCTCAGTAAGGATAACAATATTATGAAAACATTCTCAAATTAGAATAGAAGTTTATGAAAATTTATAAAACATAAAAAAATCCTTTTAAACTGATACATTATTATAATATAGCTAATATAAATCAAATAATTCCATTTAATTGTTCACATTTATATTCTACTAGTCGAATAATCTCATGTAATATAAATAAATAATTTCATATTATGGAATTCCTAATGCCAAATTTCATAACAAATAGTCAAGGCCTTGTGCAAAGACTACATATAAGATTTTGTCATGGACTTATGCCATGACTCTAGTTTGACTCATGAGTCATAGTGATACATCGAGGAGCTATAGTTGGCTCCATCTGTCCCTTAATAAGTCCAATGTATTCCTCATATGAAAGGTTTAAACATAACATAAACATTCATATTAAAAATAGTATACGAAATGTCAATACATTATCCATAAACCATGAATGGTATAAAAATAACACACCCATAGTCAAACATATCACCATTACTTCAATACAATATAGATGGTTTTTATAATAAATCAGCATTGATCAATAATAATATCCCATAAAAGATGTTGACATAGTTGAAAATGATCTGTAAAAATCATTCAGAGAAATATCCAATTTTCATGAAATCATTTAAATGAAACATAATTTATAAAGGAATTCATTTATAAGATAGTTTTTAATAAAATTTTTCCCTACCACTTTCAAACTATTAAATGTAATTACCATTTTAAGACATTGTTGTCCATATAAATAAATCCTTAAATTCATTTTTAAAACATATACTTTAATGAGAAAGGTTTAGAAGAATAAATCATTAATAATTTTAGAATGATGTTTTAGTAAAAAATACCTTTATAAAATCCCTTCATAAACAATTTTTATGAATTATAGACAAGGATAATAAATAGGTCCCAGTATATAGTTACGTAAAAACACCCTCGGATAATAAAGATATTGTGAAATTAACACTTACCTTGCACATTCCTTTGGTCTAGGGTAAGTTTATCCTCCTATATAATGAAAATTTTATGTTATTAAATAATTACAGAACCATATTCATATGTATTATATCATACTTGATTCATTTATGACTTTATAATAACCATTTAATAATTATTTCATTGATAAATTAACATTTTGGTTAATAATCGCTTTCTTTATCAGACATGTTTTATCTTGTTATTCTTGATCGTATCATTTAGATCATGATTTATATAATTCTAGATTATAAAAACATGAATTATATATCATATATATATATATATATTATAGAATATAAATATTTATTATAGATTGATTTAGGAAATGGAAGGAACCGTTTATAGAGACGTTAGGCCTGACATGCGCATAAACAATGATTCTGTTTTCATATAGTATTGAACGGAAGTATGTGAATATGATATATGTGATATATAAGTGTATATATATTTATATATCTTAATTATAATTATTATTTAACTCATTAAATACTTATTAATAATATATATTTTCATAATCATCATTTAATGGTGAACGTGGAAATGAATCTCATCGGGTCGTGGAGATTGTAATACTTACATAAGCACAAACGAAAATATCATTATATTCTTGGTGAAATCATATGTAATTGGATGTTATATCATATATAAAGAATCATTGACATGTTATATTTATTTTTTAAATCAGTTATACTCATTATTATACCCACACAAATAATTAAGTTACTGAATAAAAAACTACACCCTAGCATGGAGACGGTAAGCTGTACTTACACACGTATGGTGACTTTGTCCTTTATAGGATGGATAGAATTAAAAATATTGTTGTAAAATATTTATAATAACGTCACAGTATGTATACGGTACTATATTTATTATTTTGGAATGGAATCAACTAATTAAGAGGATGTGTAAGATGAAAATAACTTGAATGTTGGTGGTGAAATTATTTTCACTTCTTCGGGTGTTTCCTTTTGAGTTGAAAAAAATGGATCCTTAGGATGGATATATGATAAAAGTATGGACTATAGGATGAAGTGGTGAAATTTGGGAGGATATTTTGGTAGGGTTTTTCCAAGCCAAATGGCCTTGAAGGTGTGATTCTCAGAGAAGGGGAAGTTCCATTTTATAAGAGAGGTGAGGGTCAGTTTATGAAAAACATGAAATATTACTTTATTATACCATCATATTCAGTTTGTAATGGATCCAAATGAATTTATTTAGAACCTTAGGTGGTTCTGGGTCGAAATAATCTCAACCAATAGCTTTTAGTCATGTTTTTTTCAACATATTAATCTTATCATTTATTTTTGACTCTTGGTTAAATATTTTATCATTTATCATATCTCCTTATGTTTTTATATTATATGGTTAACAAACGTACAATAAAATTTCAAGGGAATGAAATGTGTTTCATTAATGACATATAAATAATTATAAGAGTCCTTTTCTCATACAATATATTTTTTGGACAATTATATAATTTAATGATTTTTTATTTGTTTTAAAAACTCAGATATGACAATTTGTACACTATTTGGTTTTTTTTGTGAAAATCATAACAGCATGATTA
Organism: Viscum album; assembly: GCA_963277665.1. Taxonomy (NCBI): domain Eukaryota; kingdom Viridiplantae; phylum Streptophyta; class Magnoliopsida; order Santalales; family Viscaceae; genus Viscum; species Viscum album. Next base: position 420,052,255 of record OY728127.1, on the reverse strand, counting down.
CTTCGAAAAAAATAAATTTAATAAACTCTAACATGTAATATTGATCTATACAATTCTTGTATATCATAAAAACAATGAAATTATATTTATTTTATTATGTATAATACCATTTTTTTATTCTTTCGTAAATAAGATAATTACGACATTATAATTCTATCATAAATAAATTAAATTATTTAATATCTAAATATTATAAATAAAATAAAATTATGTAGGAAATATCTTTATCTTTGTAATTAATATTTATATTTGTATTTATCTTATGTATAACCCTACATTAAAAATGGTTCATTTAATAAACATTGAATTTAACACTTTTTACTATTCTTTAAATAAAATAATTATAATTGTCCTAATCTAATCCTAGTGGACCAATGTGGATCAAATATTATTGATACAATTGTTATTAGTCCTATTACACTTATCCAATAGAAATAGGGCACATCTTAGGGTAATTATAATATCATTTATACCCTTAATTACCATATTTACTTTTAACCATGATAAAATAATTCAGAAGATACTATTTACGGGAAATTATTTTCATCTTATAGAACTGGATTATAATTACTGTTGTCAACCGTGTCTCTTAGATTTTTGAAATTCAACTCACAGAAGTGGTAAAATTATGTTTTCTGGAAATTTGTAAATACTTCTAGAAGGTGGCTAAAACATATGTTAAAAAGTTCAACAAAATCTAATACATCTAATTTTATTATAAAATCACTCAAATGAATTAAATTGAAATTATATAGGTATTATATATCTATTTTTACATAAAAATATTAAAAAAATAAATAATTATTTAAATAAAAATTTGGTTTTAAATAATAACGTAATGTTTCCAACTACTCATCAAAAATTGAACGTTTTTAGAAAAATAACAAAAATTTACACTAAGTTAATTTTTATATTGAAAAATAAAACATGAATTCCATTTTACCAAATTAAAAACATATAATTTTCATTTATTAATTTAAAATTATTTCTCGTTGTGAAATCAAAAAAGTGGGTTTTTAAAAAAGTAATAACTATCAATAGATTGACATGTGTTTATATCAAATATAAATTTGAAATTATATATAATGACTAACATTGTATTAAATGATAAAAATATAATCTATTTTTTCCTCCAAACCATTCAAATGTTTAATTTAACAGTAAAAATTATTTTTTAAAAAAATTTGTTTTCAATTAATATTTAGAATTTTTCACTATTCACTAAAATATGAAATTTATAATAAAAACATAAAAAATTTATACATACTAAATTTTTATGTAACATCCCAGGTAAATGAAGAATAAGTGATATTTATATTTATAAATATTTGTGAATTAAATATTAATTTTAGCTTAAAAGGGGTTGTTATGCCCGATACCTTACCCGATACACAACAACGAGTTTCTTTGGAATCTTACGTTGCACACTAATAATATAATATTATTATTTTAAACGGTAGTTAACTCCTAGCCGTTGTATTTGAGGTAATGAAAAAAAATAACTATAATATGATTATACATGTATTTATATTAATCCAATAAAAGTTAGAGGCTTAATATATGAATGAATCTAATTTTAAGCATAATTAAATTAAAAGGCCGATTTGCTGCCTTTTAATGGAGAGCCTATTTTAAATCTCTTTTTTTTCAATTTAATACATTCTAATTGACCAAATAAAATCCTTTTTTAGAATGGGGACATCAAAATTTACTTTTTGCAATTTTTTGGAATTTTTCCGATAAAGTTCATTTTTTAATGAATAGTGAAAATATTGTATTTTTATTCAAAAGTTCTTTTTAATCTAATTTATTTATATGGATAGATTATCGTTTAAATTGTTTTAAATTTAAATTAAAATATATTTTTACCATTTAATCCAATGTCGGTCATTGGAATTAATTTCACTTGAAATTGGACATAAACAAGTATCAATCTTTTGATAGTTATTGTTTCACAAAAACACGCTATTTATTTTAACAGCGGGAATTATTTTTTATATTAATTAATTCTACCTATATGTTTTGAAATAGGAAAAAATAGACATCATTTTTGAATTCGGAATATCAAATATAGCTTAGGCTGAATTTTTGGTGTTTTTCTGAAAACATCAATTTTTTATGAATAGTGACACCACTTAGTGGTAGTTAAAAAACGTACTTTTTAATTTAAATGGAATTTTAACACTCCTATGAATTGAATTTAAAAATTCTGACATACATTTTTGATATCAAGAAGTAAAATTTGGTTCATTAAGATGAAAATAATTTATGGTGAATAGTAACTTTTGACTTTTATTTACTGTGGTTAATGGTAATTAAGTTAATTCAAGGTTATAAGAATTTTATAATAATTCAAAATTACCATAACACTTGTCCAAACCTTATTGGTTGAGTAATTAACGACCCTGGGCATATTTGGGTCGATTTTGAGACCCCATTGATCTACATGGGAGTGAAAATGACAATTTAGATTAATTAATTTAATGTAAAGGCAAAATTGACATTAACAAAAATCGTTTAGTAACTAATTTTTATATGGTGATATATAAGTCCTATTTTCGTCTATGAATATTCATTGAAATGATAAATTTTTTTACTACATGATAGTAATTGTTTTATAATTTTTAGACCTCCCATAAATTAAATTATTTATGACACAATAATGATGTAGTATTTAACTCATTAATAGATGATTAAAATAAATAAGATTATAATGATTAAAATATTATCCAAAACATGTCCAATTCTGATTGGATGATTTTATTTCGGTTATGAGTCATCTTATATTCGACCATAATATTTTTTGGGCCATTATAAACCAAATATCATTATATTATAAAATAATATTTTCACACTTTCCTAAAGATCCCCTCATCTCCCTTATAAAAGGAGACCACTTCTATGCAATTCCTCACTCCTCCCAATCCATTTGGATCGTCAAAACTCTACCCAATTAGGATCCATACATCCCCATCCTCCTCCTAAAGGCCTTAACTTAGGCAAAATGCGCTTCAAGAAGTCATTTGGTTCAAACTAAAGGGAGTTACCCAAATTAAAGGTAATCGTTCCTCTTAAATTGTTTTCTTTCATTTTACTTCTCCAACCCCTAAAATATTTTTATTTATTTCATTTGTAACAACACCAGTATCCTAAATATACTATGATGTTGTTATAAGAATTATTATAACTACACTTACACACACCTCCATCTAATGGATGAAGAACATAATGTTTCTGTGGATGGAAAACTGACGCCTCACGAAACGATGATTGTTCAATTACATCTTATCGCCTTTCATGGTGGCCATTATGATGGCACTATATTTATATATGATATATATTATGTTTATTATTTCCTTATGCTTCTATATTTCCCTTTTTATAGAATTCCTTTATTGTTTCCATAATGGGTAAATACGATAATCTCATTTGACGAAGTGCGGACTACCGCCCCCTGAAACTGATGTGATTCGTTAATACCTTATGTGGGATGTATAAAGGATGGAGTTAATGATATTATATATGATATTATACTGTAATTATAATATACCTAAGTATCATTATGTTTTATTTCCATTAAAATAATAAACAGAAATGAAAGTAGCGTTCATGTGTACGTACGGCATACCATCTCCATGAACGGTGCATTTCATTTCTTATCTCTAAATGTTATGTACTACTATAAATACATGTATATACTAGATATATATGGTATATATATGATATATAAATCATTAATATCATTATGGATATAATGAACCTTTGACCACATGAACAACATGCAATTATAAGGAGTCCATTTTTGACTCAAGTACCAAATATTGACAAAACAAATATTATTAACTTAAACGATTACATAATGATTATAACATGGTAATAAGTGATATAAAATGAATAATAAAAATTAAAAAGGTTCTTAAGAAAGTATAAATTAACTTTAGTTTATTATTCAAGAGATTAATGAATGACCGAGTCAAGTCGGACACGAGGTAAGGGATCCGATCTCTCTCTTTCTTTTCAAGTACTCTTTTTTATGTCATTTCATTTATGCTCCATATTATTTTGTTGGAGGATGTTCTTTTATATTCACCATACTGTAATTTTTATTTTCATATTATGATATACACCCTCTTACTCTCATCAATTCATTTTATTAATTTTTATGTGGCGCCATTAGGATGCCGAATTTTTGTAAGGGATTTTCTTATCTCACTTTTAATTCCATGAGATTTCCATTATTCGCCACTTATTCATTACATGGGGTGTATTGTGTACTGCCATTTTATATATATTATCACAATTCTTATTATATTCATGGTATACTATGATTCATTTTGTGGTTATTAACTTTTTGTCACACGACTCAGTTGATTACAACGTGGTAAAGGGATTCGTCTCAGTTTTTATTCTCATGAGATTCATGTTATACATGACACAATTTTCTTTGTGTGGTGTATGTACTACCCATTATTGTACTCTTTGTGTAATATACTCTCATTTATGAGTATTTAAATCTTCATTTTATGATCCTTCTTTCATGTGGAATATGTTTTGTAAGTTACCAAATCGGTAAGGGAACTCCTTAACCCAATTTCCATTCTTTAGGTTGATATTCTCTTTTTTTATTTATGTTATCCTATGAATATGTGTGAATTACTGTGGATTGTTTTACAGTTAATATCCACTTACATTGGGTATATTTATATTTTTCACACATAATTATGAGAATGATTTATCCTTAATTTAAGGATTCCATCTTTATAAGGGATTTTATCTCAATTTACATTTCCATTGATACTTCATTGTCGTTATGCACCAATTCACTCTTATATGGTGTATATAATGTCATTTGAAATAATATATCATTAATCCCATTATTCTCATGATATCATAATGTTCCGATTAAAATTTATTCTTCAATTAATTGTATTGAAGCATCCCACTTTTTGTTAAAAACTCTTTAACTAAAATATCGTTTAAAATGATTTAAAGATTTATACTTATAAATATTTCTAATTAAGGTCCATGTTTTAAAAATGAGTATTAGGATTTATTTATATGGACATTAATGTTTTCAAATGATAATTCATTTAAAATCTTCAAAGTGGTATGGGGCACATTGATTCAAAAATCTCTTTTTAAAATGTTTTAAATATGATTTGATTAAACATTGTTTATTTCAATATCATGATTTGATATATTGGAATGTGGAAATTTTATCTATCCTTTATACATGTGTGATATGTTATTATTATGTTATGGTTATTGGGAATTTTTTACATATACGGGTGGCTCCATTATAAACCTAAGGAGGGTGAGACCGAGATAGCTCTCCAATGCATTGGGTAACGTGATTGAGGTAAATATGAATATTTCTCCTAAGAGATTTATGGAATATACTGTGATGGGTATTTCAAATTAACTCCCTATGTAGATGTGATATCTACAATGTATGAATGGTATGGATTATGCAAGATACCTTTATGATTTATGATTTCTATGTGTCTTTCATAAATCTTATGATTTAATGAGGTAAGTAAAAGAGTTCATGTTTTGTATGTATTTATGAACAAATGTTTTCATTCACTGTTTTATAACCCTTACTGAGCCTTTTATGCTCATCCCATGTTTTGAAATGTTTTCCACAGGACTTAAACATGAATAGGGTCAAGGATGGGATCAAGGAAAAGCCATGCTATATAAAGCATGGAACTAGACATGTTTCTTTTTAAGAGTTTTTATATTATGAAAAAATAGGTACTGAGTAGTAGTGTCTACTTGTAATATTCATGTTTTAATGTAATACTTATAGCCTAAATCTCTAAAACTCTAAACCTGAAAAGATCCTCAATGTGAATTATTCATTCAATTCAATATTATGTAATGTTTAAGGGCAGGTCTTTATAGTTGGTATTAGAGGTCGTTTTAGACAACATTACAGATTAATAGTTTTTGTTAGACACATGGTTAGTCCCTATATCTATTATTTCTGTTAAATCCTTGTTTTATAACTTTTTTTAGGTCATGTAACATCAGTTACGAATGGGAGGAGAAGGATCTCAAATGACATTCCTATCTCTTCCTGATGGCATGCTTGCAATAATTATTGCAAAGTCGGGTTCGAATGATTGTGAAACTTTTTCTAGCATACAAATCACTTACAAGCAGTTGTTTGAGATACCAAACACCTCCACTATACCTCGTTATCACTATGGATCATGGGTTGTAATTAGACAAATACTATTTTCACAATATTCTCATATTTTCAAGAAATCTAAATATTATCAATGTATTTTTAAATATTTTACCTTATCACAAGAATTTGAAGCATATTATGATTTTAAAAATGGTGCTGAGGAAGGAGACCCTTGCGCAACCTATTTATATTTGCTTTTAAAATATAAAATCTCATCACATACTTATGGTATTTTATAAGGATAAATAATATAAAGTTTCAACTCAAATTATGTCTGACTATTTTATAGAAATCATGTTTTATCATATGTTTTGGAATTATATGTTATACATGATTATTTTCCAAAACTATTTTTATGTGAACACCCATATGACCCATGTTGTACAAGGTGTATTTGGATGGAGGAAGAAAATTATTTTGAAAGATCTCTAAAAAATTGTTGAAATTCATGGGACTTCTACCTATGTGAACAAGATGACGATGAAACCGAGTGGACGCCATGATCAAGGTATGCTGTTATTCCTTTGTGGAATAGTTTTATTTTATCTTATGGTGGTGAAATAAGTCATTAAGAATTATGATGTTGATATCGTAATGAATTTGGATGAAAATTAGAGGTATAATGAAACCATTGGGGTTAAAACATGTTAGGGTTATTTTTGAGTTTTATAAAAAAGACAACCCATAGGATGTGTGACAACCCGTCGCATCCGGCAAGGCTGCAGGAATAGAACCCACAACCGAAGGACGACAAGGGCGCATCACCGACCACTAGCCTTCTTTAAATCCCTGGTTAGTTTGACTAATTCATTTTAGTTAGATGATTTTATGAATCGAGTGTATGTTTATTTTGGGTTATCTATTGAAATTATTAACCTATCATGGAGGATATGTGATTAGGTTAATTACTTTTCAACATGAGACTTCAAGAGCAATTGATGTTATTTGGAGATAGATGTTAATTTGTACCTTGGAAGACTATGTGATTTAATCCTTCAAATATTTGGGTTTCAATATTAGTTTGGATTACTTTGAAGAATTTTTGGACAAATTGTTTAGCGAATGGTCTTCGTTGAACATTCGTTATGGTTAGACAAATTTTGGAGATTAAGAGTAGTTTTTATTTATGTAATAGATAATCTTTTTGGGGGATTGTCTGATATTATATTAAAAATTTTGGTTTTAGTTAATATTTAAAGACATGGGAAATATATAGTTCATATTTTCTGGATTAATTGATTCTCTCAATATTGGTTATAGTGCTCTTAATGTGGAAAAAAGTCATCTTGAATATTCATTGTTTGGAGAAAATATGAGTTTGTGTTAGAAATATAGTAAAAGATGAATGTATACATGATAAGGAAGTATATTTCCTAATGTTTTTGGTTAGTCTCATTAATAAATTCCACAACGAAAAGTATCTTTAAACAAAAACCTTGTCCGTTAAATTTTCCTACTGGGAATCAATGACTGTTTAACCCATCACATGTTTGTGATTTTCTGGTGGTTAACTTTCTCCTAAACATGTTTTCTATCACTCTCCATCAGAACATGATGATTTTTTTCTCCTCCATATCCATGTATTCATGTAATCCTAGTTTCTATTGTCTCGGGTAACCTTTTTACTTCTCTTTATATATTTTAAAGTGATAGTTTTATTCACTCTCTTTCTGATGTGTGGCTTTTAATGAAGACTTCAAGCCCAGTTTTAAAATTGTGCGGATGCAATTCCCAAAAGGGGAGAAGGATGTAACATCCCAGGTAAATGAAGAATAATGGATTTTTATATTTATTAATATTTTTGAATTAAATATTAATTTTAACTTAAATGTAGTTGCTATGTTCGATATCATACCCGATACGCAACAACGGGTTTCATTGGAATATTACGTTGTACACTAATAATATAATATTATTATTTTAAATAGCAATTAACTCCTAGCTGTTTTATTGGAAGTAATGAAAAAAACTCACTATAATATGATTATACATGTATTTATATTTATCCAAAAAAGGTTAGAGGCTTAATATATGAGTGAATCTAATTTTAGGCATAATATACATTAAAAGGCGGATTTACCACCTTTTAATGGAGAACCATTTTTAAATCTAAATTTGGTCACCTTAAAACATTATAATTGAAAAAATAAAATCAATCTTTATAATGGGGACATCATAATTTACTTTGTGCAATTTTTTTGAATTTTTTCGATAAAGTTCATTTTTTAATGAATAGTGAAAAATAATGTATTTAAATTCAAAAGTTCTTTTTAATATAATTCATTTATATGGATAGATTATCTTTTTAATTGGTTTTAAAGTGAAATTAATATATATTTTTACCATTTAATCCAATTTTGGTCATTGGAATTAATTTCACTTTGATATTGGACATAAACAAATATCAATCTTTTGATAGTTATTGTTTCTTAAAAATAGGCTATTTGTTTTAACAGCGGGAATTAATTTCTAAATTAATTAATTCCACTTATATGTTTTGATATTGGAAAAATATACATCATTTTTGAATTCGGAATATCAAATATAGATGAGGCTGAATTTTTTGTTTTTTCTGAAAAACTTCAATTTTTGATGAATAGTGACACCACTTAGTTGTAGTTAAAAAAACTGACTTTTTCATTTAAATGAAATTTTACCACTTCTGTGAATTGAATTTAAAAAATACGACATACATGGTTGATATCAAGAAGTAAAATGTGGTTCATTAAGGTGAAAATAATTTTTGGTGAATAGTAACTTTTGACTTTTATTTACCGTGGTTAAAGGTAAATAAGGTGATTCAAGGTTAAAATAATATTATAATAATTCACAATTACCTTAAAACTTCTCCAAACCATATTTGTTGAGTCATTAACGACCATGGTAATCTTTGAGACGATTTCTGGACCCCATTGATCCACTTGGGAGTGAAAATTACAATTTAGATTAATTAATTTAATGTAAAGGAAAATTGACATTAAGAAAAACTTTTAGTAAATAATTTTTATATGGTGATATATAAGTCCTATTTTAAACTATAAATATTAATTATAAAGATAAGAAGATTTAATACATGATAGTATTTTTTTATAATTTATAGACCTCGAATAAATTAAATTATTTATGACAAAAAAATGATGCAGTATTTACCTCATTAATAAATGATTAAAATAAATAATATTATAATGATTAAAATATTATCCAAAACATGTCCAATTCGGATTGGATTATTTTATTTCGGTTATTAGTCATATTATATTCGACCATAATGGTTTTTGGAGCATTAGAAACCGAATATAACTATATTATAAAATAATATTTTCACACTTTCCTAAAGATCCCCTCCTCTCCCTTATAAAAGGAGACCACTTATTTGCAATTCCTCACACCTCAAAAGCCATTTGGCTCATCCAAAATCTGCCCAATTAGGATCACTACATCCCTATCCTCCTCTTAAAAGCCTTACCTTAGGCCGAAGGCACTTCAAGAAGTCATTTGGTTCAAACCAAAGAGAGTTACCCAAATTAAAGGTAACACTTTCTATTAAATTGTTTTCTTTTATTTTACATCTCCAACCCCTAAAATCTTTTTATGTCATTAATTTGTAACCAAAAAAGTATCCTAAATATAATAGGATGTTGTTATAAGATGTATTCGAACTACACTTACACACACCTCCATCTAATGGATCAATAACATAATGTTTCTGTGGATGGAAAACTGACTCCTCACGAAACGATGATTGTTCAATTACATCTTACCGCCTTTCATGGTGGCCATTATGATGGTAATGTATTTATATATGATATATATTATGTTTAAGATTACCTTATGCTTCTGTACTTCCATTTTTATAGAATTAATTTATTGTTTCCATAGTGTGTAAATACGATAATCTCATTTGAGGAAGTGCGGACTACTACCCCCTAAAAGTGATGTGATTTGTTAATGCCTTATGTGGGATGTATAAAAGATGAAGTTAATGATATTATATATGATATTATACTGTAATTATAATATACAGATGTATCATTATGTTTTATTTCAATTAATATAATAAATAGAAATGAAAGTAGCGGTCAAGCGTACGTACGACTTACCGTCTCCATGAACGACGAATTACATTTCTTACCTCTAAATGTTATGTATATTATAAATAAATATATATACTGGATATATATGATATATATGATATATAATTAATGAATATCATTCTGGATATAATGAACCTTTGACCACATGAACAACATGTAATTATAAGAAGTCCATTTTTGACTCAAGTACCAAATATCGACAAAACAAACATTATTAACTTAAATGAATACATAATTTTCATAACATGGTAATAAGTGATATAAAATGAATAATAAACTTGAAAAATGTTCTTATTCAAGTATAAATTAACTTTATTTTATTATTCGGGAGATTATAGAACGATCGAGTCAAGTCGGGCATGAGGTAAGGGATCCGACCTCTCTCTTTCTTTTCATGTACTCTCTTTTATGTCATTTAATTTATGCTCCATATTATTATGTTGGAGGATGTTCTTTTATACTCACCATAATGTAATTTGTATTTTCATATTATGTGAGACCCCCTCTTACTCTCATAAATTCATTTAATGAATTTTTACGTGGCGCCGTTAGGAAGCTGAATTTTTGTTAGGGATTTTCTTATCTCACTTTTAATTCCGTGATATTTCCATTGTTTGCCACTTGTTCATTACATGTGGTGTATTGTGTACTGCCATTTTATATATATTATCATGATTCTCATTATATTAATGGTATTATGTGATTAATTTGGTTGTTATTAAATTTTTTTCATATGACTCAGTTTATTAGAACATGGTAAAGGATTTCGTCTCACTTTTTATTCTCGTGAGATTCATGCTATACATGCCACTATTTACTTTTTGTGATGTATGTACTGCCCATGATTGAACTCTTTGTGTAATATACTCTAATTTATGATTATTTTCATCTTCATTTTATGATCCTTCTTTCATGTGTCTTATTTTTTGTAAGTTACCAAATCGGTAAGGGAACTCCTTAACCCAATTTCCATTCTTTGGGTTGATATTCTCTTTTTTTATTTATGTCATCCTATGAATATGTGTGAATGAACTTGGATTGTTTTACACTTAATATCCACTTAAATTGTCTGTATTTATATTTTTCACACATAATTATGAGATTGATTTATCCTTAATTTAAGGATTCCATCTTTATAAGGAATTTTATCTCAATTTACATTTCCATTGAGGCTTCATTTTTGTTATGCACCAATTCACTCTTATATGGTGTATATACTATCATTTGAAATATTATATCATGAATCACTTAATTCTCATGATATTATAATGTTCTAATTAAAATTTTTTCTTCAATTAATTGTATTGAAGCATCTATCTTTTTGTTAAAAAATATTTAACTAAAATATCATTTTAAATGTTTTAAAGATTTATTCTTATAAATATTTCTAATTAATGTCCATGATTTCAAAATGAGTTTTAGGATTTATTTATATGGACATTAATGTTTTCAAATTATAATTCATTTAAAAGCTTCAAAGTGGTATGGGACACTTTGATTTAAAAATCCGTTTTTAAAAGGTTTTGAAAACGATTTGATTAAACCTTGTTTATTTCAATATCATGATTTTATATATTGGATTGTAGAAATGTTATCTATCCTTTATACATGTGTTATATGTTATGATTATGTTATGGTTATTGGGAATTGTTTACGTATACGGGTGGCTCGGTGATAAGCCAAGGGCTGGTTAGCCTGAGCTAGCTCTCCAATGCATTTGGTAACGTGACGGAGGTAAATGTGAATGTTTCTCCTAAGAGATTTAGGGAATATTCTGTTATCAGTATTCCAAAGTAACTCCCTATGTATCTGTGATAGCTATAATGTATGTATGGTATGGATGCCGCAAGTTACCTTTATGATTTATGATTTCTATGTGTCTTTCATAAATCTTATGATTTCATGAGGTAAGTAAAAGAGTTCATGTTTTGTATGTATTTATGAATAAATGTTTTCTTTCACTGTTTTATAACCCTTACTGAGCCTTTTATTCTCATCCAAAGTTTTAAAATGTTTTCCATAGGACTTAAAGATGAATAGGGTCAAGGATGGGATCATGGAAAAGCCATTCTATCTAAAACATGGAACTAGACATGTTTTTTAAGAGTTTTTATATTATGAATAAAATAAGTACTGAGTAGTAGTGTATAATTGTAATATTCATGTTGTAATGTAATAGTTATAGCCTAAATCTCTAAAACTCTAAACCTGAAAAGATCCTCAATTTGAATTATTTATTTAATTCAATATTATGTAATGTTTAAGGACAAGTCTTTATATTTGGTATCAGAGGTCGGTTTAGACAACTTTAGGGATTAAGAGTTTTTTGTTAGACACATGGATAGTCCCTATATCTATTATTTCAGTTAAATCCATGTTTTATATCATTTTTTAGGTCAAGTAAAGTTAGTTATGAATGGAAGGAGAAGGATCTAAAACGACATTCCTATCTCATCCTGATGACATGCTTGCAATAATTATTGCAAAGTCAAGTTCGGATGATTGTGAAACTTTTTCTAGCATACAAATCACTTCCAAGCTGTTGTTTGAGATATCAAACACCTCCACTATTCCTTGTTATCATCGTGGATCATGGGTTGTAATTAGAAAAATACTATTTTCACAATATTCTCATATTTTCAAGAAAGGTAAATATTACCAAGGTATTTTCAAATATTTTACCTTATCACAATAATTTGAAGTATATTATAATTTTAAAAATGGTGATGAGGAAGGAGACTCTTGCGCAACCTATTTATATTTTCTTTTAAAATATAGTCTCTCAGAACATACTTATGGTATTTTAAAAGGACCAATAATAGAAAGTTTCAACTCAAATTTTGTACGACTATTTTATAGAAATCATGTTTTATCAGATGTTTTGGAATTATATGTCATACATGATTATTTTCCAAAATTGTTTTTCTGTGAACACCCATATGACCCATGTTGTAAAAGGTGTATTTGGATGGAGGAAGAAAATGATTTTGAAGGATCTCTAAATCATTGATGTAATTAATGGGACTTCTACCTATGTGAACAAGATGATGATGAAACTGAGTGGACTCCATGATCAAGGTATGCTGTTATTCATTTTGGGAATCATTTTATTTATCTTATGGTGGTGAAATAAGACTTCAAGAATTAAGATGTTGAGATCGTATTGAATTTGGATGAAAATTAGAGGTATAAGGAAACTATTGATGTTAAAACATGTTAGGGTTATTTTTGAGTTTTATAAAAAGGACAACCCGTAGGATGGGTGACAACCCTTTGCATCCGGCAAGGCTGTAGGAATCGAACCCACAACCGAAGGGCGAGAAGGGCGCATCACCTACCACTAGCCTACATGAAGTCCCTGGTTAGTTTGAATAATTTTTTTTAGTTAGACGATTTTATGAATCGAGAGTAAGTTTATTTTGGGTTATCTATGGAAATTTTTAACCTATCATGGAGGATATGTGATTAGGTTAATTACATTTGAAAATGAGACTTCAAGAGAAACTGTTGTTATTTGGAGATAAATGTTAATTTCTACCTTGGAAGATTATGTGATTAAATCCTTAAAATATTTGGGTTTCAATCATAGTTTCTTTTACTTTGAAGAATTTTATGGATAAATTGTTTATCGAATGGTCATCGTTGAGCATTCGGTATGGTTAGACAAATTTTGGAAAATAAGAGTAGTTTTTCTTTATGTATTAGTTAATTTTTTATGGGATTGTATGATATTATACTAATCATTTTGGTTTTAGTTAATATTTAATGATATGGTAAATATATTGTTCATATAATTTGGATTATGTGATTCTCTCGAAGTTGGTTATATCGCTCTTAATGTGAAAAAAAGTCATCATGAATATTAATTGTTTGGAGAAAATAGGAGTTTGTGTTAGAAATCTAGTAAAAGATGAATGTCTACATGACAAGTAAGTATATTTCCTTATATTTTTTGTTAGTCTCATTAAAAAATTCCTCAACGAAAATTAATATTAAAAAAAACTATATCCGTTAAATTTTCCTAATGGGGAATCGAAGACTGTTTTACCAATCACAAGTATGTGATTTTCTGGTGGTTAACTTTCTCCTAAACATGTTTTCTATCACTCTCTATCAGAACATGATGATTTTTTTCTCCTCCATATCCATGTTTTCATGGAATCCTGGTATCTATTGTCTCGGGTAACCTTTGTACTTCTCTTTATTTATTTTAATGTGATAGTTTTATTCACTCTCTTTCCGATGTGGGGCTTTTAATGAAGATTCCAAGCCCAGTTTTAAAATTGCGAGGACGCAATTTCCAAAAGGGGGGAAGGATGTAACATCCATGGTAAATGAAGAATAATGGATTTTTATATTTATTAATATTTTTGAATTAAATTTTAATTTTAGCTTAAAAGGGGTTGCTATGTTCGATAGCTTTCCCGATACACAACAACGTGTTTCTTTGAAATATTACGCTGCACACTAATAATATAATATTATTATTTTAAATTGTAATTAAATACTAGCTGTTGTATGGGATGTAATGAACAAAACTGACTATAATATGATTATACATGTATTTATATTTATCCAATAAAAGTTAGAGTCTTACTATATGAATGAATCTAATTTTAAGCATAATTTACTTTAAAAGGCCGATTTACCGCCTTTTAATGGAGAACCCTTTTTAAATCTATTTTTGGTCACTTTAATGCATTCTAATTCACCAAATAAAATCCTTCTTTATAATGGAGACTTCAAAATTTACTTTGTGCAATTTTTTTGAATTTTTCCGATAATGTTCATTTTTTTATGAATAGTGAAAAATATTGTATTTAAATTCAAAAGTGATTTTTAATCTAATTTATTTATATGGATATATAATCTTTTTAATTTGTTTTAAAGTGAAAATAAAATATATTTTTACCATTTAATCCAATGTCGGTCATTGTAATTAATTTCACTTTGAAATTGGACATAAACAAATATCAATCTTTTGATCGTTATTGTTTCTTAAAAACACGCTATTTGTTTTTACATCGGGAATTAATTTTTAAATTAATTTATTCCACTTATATGTTTTGAAATTGGAAAAATAGACATCATTTTTGAAGTTGGAATATCAAATATAGCTGAGGCTGAATTTTTGGTGTTTTTCTGAAAAACATCAATTTTTGATGAATAGTGACACCACTTAGTGGTAGTTAAGAAAACTGACTTTTACATTTTAATGAAATTTTACCACTTTTGTGAATTGAATTTCAAAAATCCGACATACATGGTTGATATCAACAAGTAAAATGTGGTTCATTAAGGTGAAAATAATTTTTGGTGAATAGTAACTTTTGACTTTTATTTACAGTGGTTAAAGGTAAATAAGTTAATTCAAGGTTAAAAGAATATTATAATAATTCAAAATTACCTTAACACTTGTCCAAACATTATTGGTTGAGTCATTAACGACCATGGGAATCTTTGGGACGATTTTTGGACCCCATTGATCCACTTGGGAGTGAAAATGACAATTTAGATTAATTAATTTAATGTAAATGCAAAATTGACATTAACAAAAATCTTTTAGTAACTAATTTTCATATCGTGATATATAAGTCCTATTTTCGACTATAAATATTCATTGGAAGGATAAAAAGATTTCCTACATGATAGTAGTTTTTTTATAATTTTTATACCTTTAATAAATTAAATTATTTATGACACAATAATGATGCAGTATTTACCTCATTAATAAATGATTAAATTAAATAAGAATATAATGATTAAAATATTATCCAAAACATGTCCAATTCGGATTGGATTATTTTATTTCGGTTATGAGTCATCTTATATTCGACCATAATGATTTGTGGACCATTAGAAACCGAATATAATTATATTATAAAATAATATTTTCACACTTTCCTAAAGATCCCCTCCTCTCCCTTGCAAAAGGAGACCACTTATATGCAATTCCTCACACCTCTAAAGCCATTTTGCTCGTCCAAACTCTGCCCCATTAGGATCCCTACATCCATATGCTCCTCCTAAAATCCTTACCTTAGGCAGAAGGCACTTCAAGAAGTCATTTGGTTCAAACCAAAGGGAGTTACCCAAATTAAAGGTAACAGTTTCTCTTAAATTGTTTTCTTTTATTTTACTTCTCCAACCCCTAAAATCTTTTTATTTCATTCATTTGATACAAAACCATTATCCTCAATATACTATTATGTTTTTATAAGAATTATTTTAACTAAACTTACACACACCTCCATCTAATGGATGAATAACATAATGTTTCTGTGGATGGCAAACTGATTCCTCACGAAACAATGATTGTTAAATTACATCTTACCACCTTTCATGGTGGCCATTATGATGGTAATGTATTTATATAGTATATATATTATGTTTATTATTTCTAAATGCTTCTGTACTTTTACTGTTTCTAAAGTGGGTAAATACGATAATCTCATTTGAGGAAGTGCAGACTACTACCCCCTAAAAGTGATGTGATTCGTTAATGACTTATGTGAGATGTATAAAGGATGGAGTTAATGATATTATATATGATATTATACTGGAATTATAATATACCTTTGTATAATTATGTTTTATTTCCATTAAGATAATAAATAGAAATGAAAGTAGCGTTTATGCGTTTGTACGGCTTACCGTCTCTATGAACGGTGTATTTCATTCTTTACCTCTAAATGTTATGTATTATTATAAATACATGTAAATTCATGATATATATGATATATTTGATATTTAAATCATGAATATAATTCTGGATATAATGAAACTTTGACCACATGAACAACATGTAATTATAAGAAGTCTATTTTTGACTCAAGTACCAAATATCGACAAAACGATCATTATTAACTTAAATGATTACATAATGTTTATAACATGGTAATAAGTGATATAAAATAAATAATAAACTTGAAAAAGGTTCTTAAGAAATTATAAATTAACTTTAGTTTATTATTCAGGAGATTAAAGAACGATCGAGTAAAGTCGGACACGAGGTAAGGGATCCAACCTCTCTCTTTCTTTTCAAGTACTCTCTTTTATGTCATTTAATTTATGCTCCATATTATTATGTTGGAGGATGTTATGTTATATTCACCATACTGTAATTTTTGATTTTAATATTATGAGAGACCCCCTCTTACTCTCATCAATTCATTTAATGAATTTTTACGTGGCGTCGTTAGGCTGCCGAATTTTTGTAAGGGATTTTCTTATCTCACTTTTAATTCCGTGATATTTCCATTATTATCCACTTGTTCATTACATGTGGTGTATTATGTACTTCCTTTTTATATATATTATCATTATTATCATTATATTCATGGTATTCTATGATTCATTTGGTGGTTATTAACTTTTTGTCATATGACTTAGTTGATTACAACGTGGTAAAGGATTTCGTCTCACTTTTTATTCTCATGAGATTCATGCTATACTTGCCACTATTTTCTTTTTCTGGTGTATGTACTTCCCATTATTGTACACATTGTGTAATATAATCTCATTTATGAGTATTTGCATCTTCATTTTATGATCCTTCTTTCATGTGTCATATTTTTGGTAAGTTACCAAATCGGTAAGGGAACTCCTTAACACAATTTCCATTCTTTGGGTTGATATTCTCCTTTTTTATTTATGTCATCCTATGAATATGTATGAAAGAACATGGATTGTTTTAAACATAATATCCACTTAAATTGGGTGTATTTATATTTTTCACACACAATTATGATATCGATTTGTCCTTAATTTAAGGATTCCATCTTTATAAGGGATTTTATCTCAATTTACATTTCCATTAAGGCTTCATTGATGTTATGCACCAATTCACTCTTATATGGTGTATATAATGTCATATGAAATATTATATCATGAATCCCTTAATTCTAATTATATTATAATGTTCTGATTAAAATTTATTCTTCAATTAATTGTATTGAAGCATCTCTCTTTTTCTTAAAAACTCTTTAACTAAAATATCGTTTTAAATGTTTTAAAGATTTATTCTTATAAACATTTCTAATTAATGTACATGTTTTCAAAATGAGTTTTAGGATTTATTTATATGGACATTAATGTTTTAAAATGATAATTCATTTAAAATCATCAAAGTGGTATGGGACACTTTGATTCAAAAAGCTATTTTTAAAAGGTTTTGAAAATGATTTGTTTAAACATTGTTTATTTCAATATCGTAATTTGATATATTGGAATGTGGAAATGTTATCTATCCTTTATACATGTGTTATATGTTATGATTATGTTATGTTTTTTTGGAATTGTTTACGTATATGGGTGGCTCCGTGATAAAACTAGGGAGGGTGAGCCCGAGATAGCTCTCCAATGCATTTAGTAACGTGATGGAGGTAAATGTGAATGTTTCTCCTAAGAGATCTTGGGAATATACTCTTATGGGTATTCCAAAATAACTCCTTGTGTATCTGTGATAGCTACAATGTATGTATGGTATGGATGTCTCAAGTTACCTTTAGGATTTATGATTTCTATGTGTCTTTCATAAATCTTATGATTTCATGAGGTAAGTAAAAGAGTTCATGTTTTGTATGTATTTATGAACAAATGTTTTCATTCACTATTTTATAACCATTATTGAGCCTTTTTTGATAATCCCAAGTTTTGAAATGTTTTCCACAGGACATAAAGATGAATAGGGTTAAGGATGGGATCAAGGAAAAGCCATGCTATCTAAAACATGGAACTAGACATGTTTCTTTTTAAGAGTTTTTATATTTGGAAAAAAATAAGTACTGAGTAGTAGTGTCTACTTTTAATATTCATATTGTAATGTAATAGTTATAGCCTAAATATCTAAAACACTAAACCTGAAAAGATCCTCAATGTGAATTATTCATTTAATTTATTATTATGTAATGTTTAAGGCCGGGTCTTTATAGATGGCATCAGAGGTCATTTTAGACAACTTTAGGGATTAAGAGTTTTTTGTTAGATGCATGGTTAGTCCCTATATCTATTATTTCAGTTAAATCCTTGTTTTACATCTTTTTTCAGGTGAAGTAAAGTCTGTTATGAATGGAAGGAGAAGGATCTAAAATGAAATTCATATCTCATCCTGATGACATGCTTGCAATAATTATTTCAATTTCATGTCTGGATGATTGTGAAAATTTTTCTAGCATACAAATCACTTGCAAGCAGTTTTTTGAGATATCAAACACCTCCACTATACCTCATTATCATCGTGGATCATGGGTTGTAATTAGACAAATACAATTTTCATAATATTCTCATATTTTCAAGAAAGGTAAATATTACCATGGTATTTTCAAATATTTTACCTTATCACAATAATTTGATGTATATTATGATTTTAAAAATGGTGCTGAGGAAGGAGACCCTTGCACAACCTATTTATATTTTCTATTAAAATATAGTCACTCAGAACATACTTATGGTATTTTAAAAGGAAAAATAATAGAATTTTTCAACTCAAATTTTTTCCAACTATTTAATAGAAATCGTGTTTTCTCAGATGTTCTGGAATTATATGTCATACACGATTATTTCCCAAAACTATTTTTCTGTGAACACCCATATGACCCATGTTGAACAAGGTGTATTTGGATGGAGGAAGCAAATGATTTTGAAGGATCTCTAAATCATTGTTGTAATTCATGGGACTTCTACCTATGTGAACAAGATGACAATGAAACCGAGTGGACGCCATGATCAAGGTATGTTGTCATTCATTTGGGGAATCATTTTATTTTATCTTATGGTGGTGAAATAAGACTTCAAGAATTAAGATGCTGAGATCGTATTGAATTTGGATGAAAATGAGAGGTATAAGGAAACCATTGAGGTGAAAACATGTTAGGGTTATTTTTGAGTTTTATAAAAAGGACAACCCATAGGATATGTGACAACCCATTGAATCCGGCAAGGATGCAGGAATCTAACCCACAACCGAAGGGCGACAAAGGCGCATCACCTACCACTAGCCTACATGATGTCCCTGGTTAGTTTGAATAATTATTTTTTGTTAGACAATTTTATGAATCAAGACTAAGTTTATTTTGGGTTATTTATGTAAATTATTAACCTATCATGGAGGATATGTGATTAGGTTAATTACATTTCAAAATGAGACTTCAAGAGAAACTGATGTTATTTGGAGATAAATGTTCATTTGTACCTTGGAAGACTATGTGATTAAATCCATCAAATATTTGGGTTTCAATCATAGTTCGGTTTACTTTGAAGAATTTTATGGAGAAATTGTTTACCGAATGGTCTTCGTTGAGCATTCGGTATGGTTAGACAAATTTTGGTGATTATGAGTAGTTTTTCTTTCTGTAATAGTTAATATTTTTATAGGATTTTCTGATCTTATACTAAACATTTTGGTTTTAGATAATATTTAAAGACATGGGAAATATATAGTTCATCTTTTTTGGATTATTTTATTCTCTCCAAGTTTGTTATAGCGCTCTTAATGTGAAAAACAGTCATCCTGAATATTCATTGTTTGGAGAAAATAGGAGTTTGTGTTAGAAATATAGTAAAAGAAGAATGTCTACATGACAAGTAATTATATTTCCTTATATTTTTTGTTAGTCTTATTAATAAATTCCTCAACTAAAAGTAACTTTAAACAAAAATGTTATCCGTTAAATTTTCCTAATGGGGAATCAAAGACTGTTTAACCCATAACAAGTTTGTGATTTTCTGGTGGTTAACTTTCTCTTAAACATGTTTTCTATCACTCTCCATCAGAACTTGATTATTATTTTTCTCCTCCATATTCATGTTTCATGGAATCCAAGTATCTATTGTCTCGGGTATCCTTTTTACTTCTCTTTATTTATTTTAACGTGATAGTTTTATTCACTCTCTTTCCGATGTGGGGCTTTTAATGAAGTTTCCAAGCCCAGTTTTAAAATTGCGAGGACGCAATTCCAAAAAGGGGGGAAGGATGTGACATCCAAGGTAGATGAAGAAGGAGGGATTTTTATATTTATTAATATTTGTGAATTAAATATTAGTTTTATCTTAAAAGGGGTTGCTATGTTCGATAGTGTAACCGATACGCAACAACGGGTTTCTTTGGAATATTACGTTGCACACTAATAATATAATATTATTATTTTAAACGGTAGTTAAATCCTAGCTGTTATATTGGAACTAATGAACAAAACTAACTATAATATGATTATACATGTATTTATATTTATCCAACAAAAGTTAGAGTCTTAATATATGAAAGAATCTTTTTTTAAGCATAATTTTCATTAAAAGGCTGATTTACCACCTTTTAATGGAGAACCCTTTTTAAATCTAGTTTTGGTCACTTTAATACATTCTAATTGACCAAATAAAATCCTTCTTTATAATGGGGACATCAAAATTTACTTTGTTCAATTTTTTTGAATTTTTCCGATAATGTTCGTTTTTTAATGAATAGTGAAAAATATTGTATTTAAATTCCAAAGTGATTTTTAATCTAATTTATTTATATGGATAGATTATCTTTTTAATTGGTTTTAAATTGAAAATAAAATATATTTTTACCATTTAATCCAATTTCTGTCATTGGAATTAATTTCACTTTGAAATTGGACATAAACAAATATAAATCTTTTGATTGTTATTGTTTCTTAAAAACACGCTATTTGTTTTAACAGTGGGAATTAATTTTTAAATTAATTAATTCCACTTATATGTTTTGAAATTGTCAAAATATACATCATTTTTGAATTTGGAATATCAAATATTGCTGAGGCTGAATTTTTGGTAATTTTCTGAAAAACTTCAATTTTTGATGAATAGTGACACCACTTAGTGGTAGTTAAAAAAACTGACTTTTTCATTTAAATGGAATTTTACCACTTCTATGAATTGAATTTCAAAAATCCAACATACATGGTTGATTTCAAGAAGTAAAATTTGGTTCATTAAGGTGAAAATAATTTTTGGTGAATTGTAACTTCTGACTTTTATTTACCGCGGTTAAAGGTAAATGAGGTAATTCAATGTTAAAAGAATATTATAATAATTCAAAATCACCTTATCACTTGCCCGAAACTTATTGTTTGAGTCATTAACGACCATGGGCATCTTTGGAACAATTTTTGGACCCCATTGATCTACTTGGGTGTGAAAATGACAATTTAGATTAATTAATTTAATGTAAAGGAAAAATTTACATTAACAAAAATCGTTTTGTAACTAATTTTTATATGCTGATATATAAGTCATATTTTAGACTATGAATATTAATTGGAAATATAAAAATATTTCCAACATTATAGTAATTTCTTTATAATTTTTAGACGTCGAATGAATCAAATTAATTATGACACAATAATGATGTAGTATTTACCTCATTAATAAATGATTAAAATAAATAACAGTATAATGATTAAAATATTATCCAAAACATGTCCAATTATGATTGGATTATTTCATTTCGGTTATGAATCATCTTATATTCGACCATAATGATTTTTGGACCATTAGAAACCGAATATAATTATATTATAAAATAATATTTTCACACTTTCCTAAAGATCCCCTCCTCTCTCTTATAAAAGGAGACCACTTATATTCAATTCCTCACATCTCTCAAGCCATATTTCACGTCAAAAATCTACCCAATTAGGATCTCTAAATCCCTATCCTCCTCCTAAAAGCCCTACCTTAGTCATAAGGAACTTAAAGAAGTCATTTGGTTCAACCCAAAGGGAGTTACCCAAATTAAAGGTAACAATTTATCTTATATTGTTTTCTTTTATTTTACTTCTCCAACCCCTAAACTCTTTTTATTTCTTTAATTTGTAACAACAACAGTATCCTCAATATACTAGGATGTTGTTATAAGATTTATTCTAACTACACATACACACACCTCCATCTAATGGATTAAAAACATAATGTTTTTGTGGATGGAAAACTGACGCCTCACGAAATGATGATTGTTCAATTACATCTTACCTCCTTTCATGGTGGACATTATGATGGAACTGTATTTATATATGATATATATTATGTTTATTATTTCCTTATGATTATGTACTTCCATTTTTATAGCATTCCTTTATTGTTTCCATAGTGGGTAAATACGATAATCTCATTTGAGGAAGTGCGGACTACTGCCCCATCAAAGTGATGTGATTCGTTAATGCCTTATGTGGGATGTATAAAGGATGGAGTTAATTATATTATATATGATATTATACTTTAATTATAATACATACCTATGTATCCTTATGTTTTATTTCCATTAAAATAATAAATAGAAATGAAAGTAGCGTTCATGCGTACGTACGACTTACTGTCTCCATGAACAGTGCATTTCATTTCTTACCTCTAAATGTTATATACTATTAAAAATACATTTATATACTGGATTTATATGATATATATGATATATAAATCATGAATATCATTCTGGATATAATGAACCTCTGACCACATGAACAACATGTAATTATAAGAAGTCCATTTTTGGATCAAGTACCAAATATTGACAAAACGAACATTATTAACTCAAATGATTACATAATGATTATATCATGGTAATAAGTGATATAAAATTTATAATAAACTTTAAAAAGGTTCTTAAGCAAGTAGAAATTAACTTTAGTTTATTATTCAGGAGATTAAAGAACGATCGAGTCAAGTCAGACCTGAGGTAAGGGATCTGACCTCTCTCTTTCTTTTCAGGTACTCTCTTTTATGTCATTTAATTTATGCTCCATATTATTATGTTGGAGGATGTTATTTTATATTAACAATACTGTAATTTGTATTTTCATATTATGAGAGACCCCCTATTACTCTCATCAATTCATTTTATGAATTTTTAACTGGCGTCATTAGGCTGCCGAATTTTTGTAAGGGATTTTCTTATCTCACTTTTAATTCTGTGATATTTCTATTGTTTGGCACTTATTCATTACATATGGGGTATTTTGTACTGAAATTATATATATATTATCATGATTATCATTATATTCATGGTATTCTGTGATTTATCTGGTGGTTATTAACTTTTTTTCATACGACTCAGTTGATTACAACGTTGTAAAGGCTTCCGTCTCACTTTTTATTCTCATGAGATTCTTTCTATACTTGCCACTATTTTCGTTGCGTGGTGTATATACTACCCATGATTGTACTATTTGTGTAATATACTCTCATTTATGAGTATTTACATCTTCATTTTATGATCCTTATTTCATGTGGAATATGTTTTGTAAGTTACCAAATCGTTAAGGGAACTCCTTAACCCAATTTCCATTCTTTGGGTTGATATTCTCTTTTTTTATGTCATCATATTAATATGTGTGAATGACCTCAGATTGTTTTACACTTAATATCCAATTACATTGGGTGTATTTATATTTTTCACACATAATTATGAGATTGATTTATTCTTAATTTAAGGATTCCATCTTAATAAGGGATTTTATCTCAATTTACATTTCCATTGAGACTTCATTGTTGTTATGAACCAATTCACTCTTATATGGTGTATATACTATCCTTTGAAATATTATATCATTAATCCCTTAATTCTCAGGATATTGTAATGTTCTGATTAAAATTTATTCTTCAATTAATTGTATGGAAGCATCCCTCTTCTTGTTAAAAACTCTTTAACTAAAATATCGTTTTAAATGTTTTAAAGATTATTCTTATAAATATTTATAATTAATGTCCATGTTTTAAAAATGGGTATTAAGATTTATTTATATGGAAGTTAATGTTTTCAAATGGTAATTCATTTAAAATCTTCAAAGTGTTATGGGACACTTTGATTCAAAATGATCTTTTTTAAAGTTTTTGAAAATGATTTGATTAAACATTGTTTATTTCAATATCGTGATTTGATATATTGGAATGTGGAAATGTTATCTATCCTTTATACATGTGTTATATGTTATGATTATGTTATGGTTATAGGGAATTGTTTACGTATACGGGTGGCTCCGTGATAAACCTATGTAGCTGGGATAGCTACAATGTAAGTATGGTATGGATGCCACAAGTTACCTTTATGATTTATGATTTCTATGTGCCTTTCATAAATCTTATGATTTCATGAGGTTAGTAAAATAGTTCATGTTTTGTACGTATTTATGAACAAATGTTTTCATTCACTGTTTTATATCCCTTACTGAGCCTTTTATGCTCGTCCCACGTTTTGAAATGTTTTCCACAGAACATAAAGATGAATAGGGTCAAGGATGGGATCAAGGAAAAGCCATGATATCTAAAACATGGAACTAGACATGTTTCATTTTAAGTGTATTTATATTATGAAAAAAATGGGTACTAAGTTGTAGTGTCTACTTGTAATATTCATGTTGTAATGTAATAGTTATGGCCTAAATCTCTAAAACTCTATACCTAAAAAGATCCTCAATGTGAATTATTTATTTAATTCAATATTATGTAATCTTTAAGGCCGGGTCCTTATATTTTATGTCCTAATTATAAAGAAGAAATTTATGTTGTCAGTTTGAACATATAAAAGTGTAAAATATTTGATTTAAAAATGGTTCTCCATTAAAAGGCAGTAAAATTTTATTTTCTGAAAAATTCTTCATTTATCTGAAAAATTGAATTTTTTCTTATATTATGTCCATGAATGATATAATATAGATGATAAAATTATATTTAATATATAAAATTCAAAATTCAGATAATATTATTCATAAACTCTTCTAAAGAGCTAGTTTGGTATGTCGTGGTGCACTTGGACTCCGTGTTGCTTGTAGCTTAAGTTAATGAATTACATTGAAGAAATAACGTACTATGAAATCTTGGGGTGTAATATTATTCCATGTTATATAATTAATATTAAAAAAATACATTTTATTTAAAATGTGAAATTATCAAACATGAATTTTTAAATCGTGTATAAATTTATTCTATATTTATATATTAATATTAATACTTTTTTGATAAAATCCAGTTTTATATTTATATAAACACATATGATCCCCACACAATACAATGAAATTATATAAAATTTGTTCTCTATTTCAGGTGGTTGTTCACCTAGCATGGACCTTGTGGTGATCTCCTCAATCATTAACTTCCCCCAAGTTCAGTTTTTCTCAAACATTAATTTCTGATGTTTCTATTGGTATTGGTTAATGGAAAAACATAGAGAATATTCATCACATGAGAGTTCATATAATTATACATCATAAGGAAAAAATATACTTGAATATTTAAATCTCCCTACAATCATTATTTATTTTTAATACAATAACATCACTTTATTGTGGAATATTTAACAGCAATGTTTTATTAGACATAAATAATATTGAAAATAAAACATGGTTTATATTTATAATTTATATAAAAACACACTATTGGTAAATATTTACATAATGATACGATATACACAAATTTTTTCCATTACAATGCTACATGACAGAATGAAAATTCC
The DNA here is from genome assembly GCA_963277665.1 of Viscum album. Lineage (NCBI taxonomy): Eukaryota > Viridiplantae > Streptophyta > Magnoliopsida > Santalales > Viscaceae > Viscum > Viscum album. The sequence goes on along the minus strand of OY728127.1, from coordinate 420,025,503 downwards.
TTGCATATTATTGATTAAATTGAAATAATGAAATTACTAGAGGTCAAAAAATCATTCAAATGATCATAATTGATAATGAAAAGATATTTTATTGATTAATATATTGTTTTTAAAATCCTAAGACATATCAATAAAAAAATTTCATCCCATTTCCACATATATAGGAGAGATTCTATTATGATTGGTTGGGATATTATATGATTCATTGGAAATATCATGTTAATTATAAAAATATTCAAATTTTATTGGAATGTGACATCATGATTTCATTTCATGAGGTTATGTTTGTTATAAACTCTATTTAATAAATACATATAGTGTTATTCTATAATTATTTACCCTCATCAAGACATGAGGGGGTATTTACTATAGATAAATTCAATATGGGACAAAATAAATAGTTATGCAAGAATTTGAGTTCCTCTAGGATGGCCCTGGGTTTTTGGTGAGATGATGGGGATTATTTGAATAATTTGTTTATTAGATAATTATAATATCCAACAGATTGAATTATGATATATAGTATTTTTAGTATCCATGGAGGACATAATGTTGACACATGATTATATGTCACCATAGGAGGTGAATTTTTTATTACAGATTTTTAGGTATCCAATGTAGACATAAGAGTAACGATGGTGTTTTATGACATGATGGAATGTGAATTATGTTAAGTGGGTTTAATTTATTAAACAATTATGGTATTTGGGACCACGAAATGGGAATCACATGTATCGTTTTTATTGGATCGAAACCCTTTTAAAAAAATTGAAGTCCTTATTATAGGGAACAACATATATTTAATGTAATGTGTATGGTATAATGATTTTCATTCCATTGTTTTGAATCCATGAAAAATGGCCTTTTATTTTTGAGTGATATGATGTTGACCACATTTACTAAAAGGTTAAAATCATATGATTTTCACTTTAAGGGAAAATATTTCATTAATGGTGTTGTTGTGTGACTTATGATGGAGATTTGGATTACAGTTCATAATAATATTTGAGCCTTGTGATGATATAGTTTTTTATATAGTTAAATGGTCTTCTCAAACATGGATACTAAATATTTATAGAAGAACATTAATTAAAATACATCGAAACACAAGTTAGATCATTAATATTTTAGTGGAAATGAAAACATTGAACAAAATATTCTTAAATTGTGAATGCGATTAAATGATTCCCAAAATGATATTACCATTTAGAAATATGTATAAACACACTATTCATAAGTCCTTTCTTTACATCATGGGGAATGTAAACCTAATAAATGTAAATCTCAGATTTCTCGAATGTGTAAATATAAGATATATCAATCAATGTTCATATGAAATCATGGGATAGTCATAAGGGAACATGATCATGAACATAACTTATTATATTCATACCCAACATGTCATATTTCAAAAACTTGATTTAGGAAGTAAAAAATTATCATTTATAAAAACATGTTCCGCAAAGTTGATAAATCATCACCAATAAATCGTGAAACATAAGATCATGTCATAAAAGTGTGGAAATTTAATAAATATTAAAAAATATTTTATATGTCATGGTTCACAATCAAGACCATCAATAAAGTGGACCAGGAAACCCATACTTCCCATATTGGATTAGGAAATACATTATTACAATAGAGGATCAATACCATTGACTTTTTTCCATTTATAAATAATGTTATATTTTTTATTTACAAAATAATTAATTTTATGGAGACAGAGGACCCAACCATCTCATATTAGAAACCATATTTACTAGTGAAATAATATAATGTACCATTTATCATATTATAACCCATGAAATCAAATGGTTTTCCTAATAATTTAATTATATCCAATAATATAGAAAATGGTATCTTTTATAATCATTTCATCATTTCATCAAAGAATAACCTATGAAAAAAAGAAATATTAATAAATATTATCTCATAGTAAAACATGTGGAGTAGAAGTATATTTCATAAATATCAGGCCATCATAGACATAAAAATTCATAGAAATAATTAGAATAGTATCCTTGGATCATATCCTCTATAAAGAAAAATTACCCAAAAATATTTTCATTTTATATGAAGAAATATTTAAATAAAATTCCCTTAAAAAATTTCATGAGGAATATATATATTTATTGAATATAACTTCATTTTAAAATTCATAATCTATTTTGGAGGATCATTTCATTGAAGGTAACCATGAAAATAATGAATAGATGATTTAAAAATCATTTAAAACATTTCTTGAGGAAACATAATTTTCCAGTTTGGAAAATACTTTGTAAAACCTAAATCATTTTGAAAATAATTTTAATTAAAAATATCATTTCAAAAATATAATGGAAGCTCTAAAAGTCATATAAAATCTTTATTTAATAAAATACAAATTCCACATAAACAAACACTTTTTAAAAAAGAAATAATTTTGAATATTTATTTTTTTAATTTACCTTGAGGTAATATAGAGAAATATTTAATGAAATTATTTTTCATCATTATGAGATGTTTCATTCATCATATACCAATTACAAAAATGATTTATATTGGATTATCCCTAAAATAAAAACAAGAATTATTTTGTAAAACATAATGAATATTCCATCCAATATTTTTTGATAAAATTATGGAATAGATAGAAATGTCATAAATATAATATATAAAAAAATTGAAAGTTTTTTATAATTCATTGTTTTTGGAAGAAAAAATCTTTTTGTCTGAAAATATAATTAAAGATCATTTTTGGATAATTATTATTCTAAACTATCGAGTACATAAATAGAGTAAAATTAATTTTGAAAAAGTTATTTTCTGGGCATAATCATAGGAGATTAAATTTCATTGGTTTTTAAGAGGTAGATAAAAACACTTCATTATTTTAAGAAAAATAATAAACTATACTCCTAAATGATGAGATTGTAACATAAAATACTAACAGCATTCATTGCATGGAATCATAATACCTAGAAAAAAATATAATTAATTGAACATATAATATCATTAATAGAAGTATATTTATGATCTACTATTTTAAGAGAAATTATATACACCACATCTAAGATCATAGATGTATAATATAACTAACACCTTAAATATGTTAAATTGAGACCAATCATTTACATCTCTAGTAACTCTTGATCCACAACAACCATTTAAGAGTTATCATAGCATTGAAATTTAAATAACCATAATTTTTAATATATTCATCATAAAATACATTCAATGGAGGAAAATTCACCACATAATTAATATTTGTGGTGAATAAGGCTTGTGTCTATGAGAAAATAAAATCGATCCAAAAATTTATTTCAGTAAGTCTTGACATCCTTTATATTCGATCAAACAAAATTAAAATAAATATAATATTTATAAAATATATTAATGAAAAAAACAATATATATCGTAAAATTTGAGATTTACTTTTGTCCTTTTATTACCCATTTATTAACATCTCCATGATAATCTCAGATTTTGGGTAATAACAGCTTAATTTTTCAAATATGTAATGATTAGTTATTTTATGTATTCATACATTGACCATTACATAACATAAAAAATTAAAATCATGAAATTGGTATCATATTGTAAATGAATTATAATTGTAATATTGGTCATGATATTTTTTTTTGAAAAAATGATGTTTGTTATGATCATGGAGATGGAAGGGTATACGTAAACGTGAATAATGATAACATTTTTCAAGGATTATTAATGAAAATTAGTATATAATATTTTATCATTCCATAATTATAATTATATATTAATTATAATATATATTCCTTAAATAAACATATATATATATATATATATATCAGCCATTTTTTGTGTTTTTGGAAAAGTATTTACCTTGTTTCTAGAACGTGGTAAACCCCACAAACACAAACAACATTATCATATATTTAGGATTGAAAATGTAAGATATAAAATGATATAATATATATTTATAATGATATATATATATATAATTAATATCATAATAATTTTATTTAGATTACATATATTATTTAATTTTTCCCTCATTTACTTTATTTAAATCATTTGTGAAAAATGAATCACATCGTTTCATGATGTGGTAGCCCTTTATACACATGACCGATATTATTATATCGAAAAAATGGAAAAATTAGTTATATATATATTTTTTAATTAATCCTTATATATAATTATTTTATAAAAATAATATATACACTTTATAAACATAATCAAAGTCATCATTGAGTCATAGGAATTTGAAAATGAATGACATCAGTTCGCAATGTGGTAGTCCTTCAGACACATGGATGATGATTTCATAAACCTTTTTATGGAAATAGAGATGGTTTTATGTAATTTTATTAACATAAATGCATATTAGTGTATTTATTATAATTATTTAACTATATCAAAATATTTATGTTATAAATGATGGAGGTGGAAAATGATATAAAATAAAAAATCTCATTGAAGAATGTTACGTCATCTCCTTGAAACACAATTAGGTATTCAGTAAAAGTTTTTCTATGATAGATTTTTGAATAAAATGAAACATATATGATGGGAGGAAGTAATTTGGGAAATTTTTTTAAGGTTATAGTTGAGCAAAAGGTGTTTTCTGGTGTGAGGAGGAGAGGAGAGGGGTTGGCTTTGATAATTTGGGAAGAGTGGCATAATTTTAAATACGAAAAATATGTCAATAATGGGAGGCCAACCTCATATAATATGGGTCAAAATATGATAAATAATCTAGCTTTTGGATGAAGTGGCCAATTGACTGATCCAAAAAAACAATTTTATTAAAAATATAATTCCATAGCCTTTATGTTTTAAATACTGTTACAATTTTAATTTTCACCAAGGAAACAATTTTTTTAACTCAGGTAATTTTTACATTAAGATTAAAATAAAATAACAATTATTAGAAGTTTTATAACTTATTTTTTGATATATTTAATTTAATTTATTGAGTAAGAATTCCATGTGCGTGTAAAATTAATTATAACGCAAGTGTATGTATTGATAATAACAAGTTTTAATCATATTTGAGATAATTTATTTTTAAAACTTTTGACAGATAATTATGGTGTGATATAATGTCGAACATATTAGATAATATATATTATTATTATTCCAAATATGGAATCTATTTTTACAAATATAATTCCATCAAGGTGAACAATTTTATTTACAATTACTCTCTCACACACGATGAAAAGACACGTTTTATAGAGAATGTTTTTAAATGTTTTGAAATATTTTAAATCCAAATACACCATTAAATTGATTAAAAAGAAATAAATTGTATTAATGGATCTATAAATTTCCTAATTTTACATTAAAATATATTTAAAATAAATTTTATCCTTATAAATTATTTTAAAAAAATTTAGTTTTCAATTAAAATTCAATGTTTTCCACAATTCATTAAAAATTAAATATTTGTTTTAAAATTAAAAAATAAATCACCCGAAGATAATTTTTACATGATCATTTTAATAGTGATGTTTATTTTATATGATTAATTTTTTTAATTAGTGAATAATTAGTTTCATTAATGGCCATACAAATCATTTTCTTGGATAATTATTTATTTTCTAAACGTACAATGGCTTTACAGAAAATTATGAAATTTTTTATGAATTTTATTACTTTATGTAAAGCTATTATAAGTAATATTTACAATGAAGTTATTTATATTAATATTACAACATTTAATTACAAGGATACAATATTCAAGATTAAATAACTATATAAATAATATATCAACGTTTTTTTTAAATGCAATGTCTTTTATAACAAAATAAAAACCAATTTTGTGAGTAGAGAAAGATTAATATAGTATTTCAAGAAATATAATATAAACTATATGTTGAATTTAATGTATGATAAACTCAAAATATTTTTAGTGAAAAATATCTAATTGATTAAATTCATTTAGAATGAATATTTCCAAAAATATTGGGGAATTATACTATACCCCACTAAATATTAATTGCACCCTAGAAATTCATCTCAGTAATAAGATTTTTAACACAATAAAATTTCCTCAAAGAAATCCAAATCATAAAATTGAATAATAAAATTTCTGTAAAATGGATTTCTTGAAACATAAAGGCTACCATAAGAAACTAATTACTAGGATTCCAAATTAGATAAAATGGGTGTGAAATGATGATTTGGTAATGGAAGAATAGTTTAAATAATTATAGTTGCTGATAAAGATAGTTGATAGTAAGAAAGTGAATAACTATTTCAATGTTAAGTGCCTCAAAACCATAAATCATTATTGATTTTAAAGACCATTATTTCAAAAATTTGGAAGGAATTAAGATAACATTTTTTGAATATCCTTTTCCAAGAGTTAAGAAATTTTTATACTATCTAAAAATAAAATGATATATATATACCGTATATATATTATTATTTCACTAGAAAAAATATATCTAGTGTATATATTAATTTATAATTCATCACTTGACCTTGGAATTGAGTATCTAAAAATGTTTTTTTATTCATGAAGAACTAAAATTCTCATTTATAGACCATAAGATACAAAATAGAAGGATAATCCATTCCATTGATATTTAGTTATTATCCATACAAAATGGTTTGTATATGTCTTTCATAAATCATCATATTTTAAAAAAATTAATTAATCAATAAAACCATTTACAAAATTAATCTTATGACATTCAATAAATGGTTATTCTTATAACCCTTCATCTAATTTACAATTTATAAGGATGGTAGAAAAATTTCAGAAAATAAACTTATCATTAATTCTCCAAATTACATTACTATTCTCTTAATAGACACATTTTAAATATCTGAATACCGTGGTGATATATTATCATGATGCTGGGTAATAACCAAAATCAACATAAAAACTCAATTAAAATATGCATGATTTCCAATTCATCTAATAAAAATATATATTATTTAGATTATTAAAAAAATCTAATAATCTTGTAAACTTAATCAATGATAACCTATACCACATTTTCAATATGTCCATTATTAGTTCAAATGACATCAATACTTTACAATTTAATTTTTCAATTTTAATCATATATTTATAGAATATAGACTCTATTTTATCAACCTTATGAACAAATTAAGGGTTTACATCCATTAATCATGTGTTTTCCATAAAATTTAAAACTTTAATTAAATCAATATTATTGTTAGTCAACATAATTAAAAATAAGATTTATAATTGTTAACAAAAAAACATAAATTGGTGAACAGTTATATATTTCCGAATTTTTGAATTCTAATACATGATACTTCAATAATCTCCCTACCTTACCAAACCACTAACTATGATTCATCAACATATTCATTTATACCTCTTTCCTATCAAATTTAATTAAAATCTTCGTCAATGTCAACAGAAATCCATTACCCATACAACCTTAATGATTCTCATTATGAGATTTACCAATAACTCATCAATTTGAAAAGTACCGAAACATTCCAACTTTAGATTATTAACACATCAATGATACAATATGGAAACCATTATTATCATCCTTTATATAAACCATAAATTTCTATTTTCCCATAAAGCTATATTATTTTAGTCCTTATTTTTCACTCTTAAAACATCTTCTCATCTCTCTATGTCATTCCCTTGAGTGCTTCATCCCAAATTATCAACATATAGGAATCCAAAACATCTTTCCTCCATGGTATCCATTACATTAAATCTTAGAAAACTATATCATTTTATTTTTTAGCGAGTCCAAGAGTTAGCTATGGTGATGTTTTTTAATCATATTCTATGATAAATAATTAGGAATAAGCACAATATCCTTCACTCCATTCATCATCCCATTTGGATACTCATTAGAAATCTTTTCATCACGTTAAATTTTAAATAGTTTCATTTTGGTTCCTTCCATTTACTAGAAATAATAAAATAGTCGGAGAAACACTAATCATAGTTGCAAACCATGTACTCATTAATAGTCACCTATAGGATATCTAAATTAAGTCACATTCCTTTTAATCTCTGAAACCTTATGCCTAACCTAGGCCATCTATAAAAATAATATATTTAAATCATTCATGATGGTTCATAAAGAGTATAAATTTACAAATAAAATTATTTTGGATTATCAAAATAAGTAATAAAAAAGAACCATTTCATAAACCAGGTTATGATTGAGTCTAGATCAACATGACCTATACCTAGAAATTAATCCAGGGTTATTCTAAAGAAGAGACACATCCCCTTGCATTGACCATATAGGGAATAAATTTCTTGGAAAAAACTATCACAATACTTTACCATACTTCCAAAACATTTTTCTATACTATGAAACATTCTTAGAAACATCCCAAGAGAAATCCAAGGGCACATCCATAGAAATTTCACAATGTATTTCAATATATTATACTAATTCTAGTTTTATAATGTTATGTAAATATTTCCTCTCATACTAACTATATCCTCTAAATGATTTTGTCTATTATTTCATAAAACCACTTTTATCGGGAATATTGGAAACCTAAACATTATCCAAATCATCAAACAACTCAGCGGTCATAAAAATCAAAATTCAAAATGAAATGAAAAGCTATTTTTCTCTGGGTACATATCCCTTGAGTCCCTTGATAAACATCACCATCATCCACACCATCAACACATAACCATCGTTTACATCACGTTGTTGTTGTAAACTCTAACAATCATCATCGTCGTCGCTTGTCATGAATATAGAACCATAGTCAGACTAGTCATCATCTCCCTTGGTCTACTAGATCACGACGAGGAAGGACACCAGATTCCATTATCATCATCACTAAAAAACAATTTCCATCCTCTAAAAACAACCCATTGAATACTATAGGATGAGAAGTACCTCTAGAATTTCTAAAAAAAATCTCCTCTTCATCTAACAACATACCAAAAAACACAACAATCATTCAAAAATTTACCAAACATGAATGGATCATAAAAAACATCACAGGATAATAAAAATCATCACATTATCAATAAATGTGAAGAATTACCCCACGAAAAAATTAGTACGAAGCCGAACAACCCAATTTAACCAACGAAAGCAACCTATGGAACATCAACACCTCAGGAATATGACACCAATATCATAAGTCATGTGCATGTGAAAATGAAAAATCCCCTATCATAACCCCAATCCATCAATTTGGGTCATCAAACTAAACCAAATAAGGTCTTTTATAGTGAATATGGTGGCATGTTCATAATAATAAATAACGAAAACGACCAATTATGATGATATAACTATTATATGAGATCCACCAATGAAAAAAAACAATGGATAACCTGATTAACACCCAACTCAAAATCCCAATATTCTAATATCACCATCGTGCTAGACCAATAATGGGCTCTCATATGACAAGGATGGTTAAAAGAGAAGAGATGATTTTGAATGAGTCCCTTGGCTGTAGAAACACATCACCTCTAGGAACATGAACCCTAACACTAAATAATATCATGAAATTAAGAGAAAGAAAAAGATACATAATGCGAGTATAATACGAGAATGACAAGAAGTATGAGCAAGAGAGAGAAAATATAGGACCTCCCCATAATATAAAAGATGAAGAAGCCATGAATCTCAAAAGGAAGAAGATGAGGTGTTCTAGCTATGTTAGAAAATGATGTTGCAAAAAAATGTGAATGAGGAGAGGAATATAGAATAAGAAATACTCAGCATTAGAGGGAGGATGAGTTGGAAGGAAACGAAACAAGGGGTGTAGATCATAATAGCCATCATAGGAACCACAAGGTGATTCATGATGAAACCCAAGAGGACAATGAGGGGGGCATGAGAGAGATTGAAAACTAGGGGATTGAAAATCCATCCTATTATGGGTTTCTAAACTCCTAATACTACATATACAAACACGACATCTCTGACATGGATATTACATCCCATTAATTGAAAATTCATTACGTTAAATAAACTCATGCATTTGAACTATAATAGTTTACTGTAATTGGATGCTTTTAATACTGTCTTATAATTAGGAAAACGATCTTAAATAGTTACCAATAATATCATCCCATTTTTAGAACTCATTAACATACCCTACGTAGATCTTTTCCATGCAACATGGGAAAAAATAATAAAAAATGGTTAGTTCAAATGATTATTAAGGGAAAAAATAAGTGATATAAATCCATGATAATATAAAATGGTATGATTATAATAAGTGTTTGGGTTCATGAAACTAACATAAGAAGATCATTCCCAATCTATCATGGTTCACAAACCTGAGTCACCAAAAAATTCCTTATTATTTCTGAAAATACAGCCCCTAAGGGTGATAAATCCTCATAATTTAATCCTAACCCAAAATATCTTATAATAAATGTGTCGAATCATAATAAATATTGAAATCCATTTTATATTTCATAGTTAAATTCATAGAACGTTATAATAATGGTTCATTACTAATCACATATTTCCCATTGGGGAACTAGAAACACATATTTTCCCCTATGGATAACGAAACACCTATTTCACATAGTGGATTATGACATAATGGTTTCCAATAGTAGATTTAGACACACTTATTTCCCAGAGTGTGTCAAATTGATCGTCTTGTTTCCAATTATTACCTCACAGGATATAATGATTTACCTAATTCATTTAAAAGTGATATAGGTCCCACATATTTCTTAATGAAAACCAAATTTATGTTCTCCACATGATAATTAAATTTTATTCATATCATTATCCATAAAATGAAAGGTGTTTTATAAAATAAATTAAAATATCATAAATTTTGAAAATATATATGTTCAAAAATCATTTCAACATTCCATCATATGAAAACTCATGAAAATAAGTGGGTTTAATATAAGTTATATCTTCATATAACATGTGGTTGATAAATATGTTTAATTAGCATCACATCATCATAATCACAAACTCTAAAAAAAATTAAACTATTGTTATTAGATCATATCCCATGTAAAGAGTATGCATCATAAAAGGATTTAATATTAGATTGAGAATGATTTTAAAATAAAAATCAATCCGAACATTTCATAAAGAAGATATCCTTTATTTTAAAATCAATATTAGAAAATTTTAATAAATTTATGAAATTATTTTAATTGATTATAACATAGAAATCATAGAATATATGATTTAAAATTCATTAAAATCCAATTTTTTTTAAAAAATATCCTTTAATAAAAAAAATCATTTTAAAACATAATAATTTTGTAAATAATTTTAATTGAAAATAACCTTGAAAAATTATAATGGGAACATTAAAAAATATTGAATAAATATCTTGAGGAATCTATCCTTTCCTATTTTAAAAACTTTTTAAGACAAAACATATTTTTATAATACATTAATTTGAGAATAAACATAAAAATATATAAACAAAATCCTGAATTAAAATAATTATCACAAATATATGGAATTTTTTTCAAATATTATTGATTAAAAAAATATTATTTTTACTTTTTCAGTTAATTAAATTTCGGTGTTGTTTTTTTAAATTACATTAGGAATCCTTTTAATAAATTTTTTAAAAAGTATATCATATGTAAAAAATCATTTGAAAATATTTTTCATGAAAAAGTTTACAAAATTTTGAAGGTAGTTTTATATAACCTTTTTGTGGATGAAAAGGGTGTTTCAATAAAATTGTTAAATGAATATGATTTTTATTAAAAAATTACTTGTTAATCTTGAATACATAATGTGAAAAAATCAAGGAAAAACATGTAATATTTGGACCTAAATATAAGAGAATAATATTCTTGAGTGTCTTTATATATTTATCCCATCATTTCCTCAATCGAGGCATAATCATAAACAATCCCATTAAAAGAAAATATTGTAACATAAAATCATTTCCACATTGGTAACATATAATGGTAATATGTAAGAAAAAATATCATTAATTGAAACATATAATATCATTAAATTAATTATATTCGAGATATAAAATTTCATGAGATAGTATATATGCCTCATATATGAATATAGGGGCATAAAATAACTTATGTATCAAAGAATGAAAAATGAGACAAATATCTCTTATTTCTTTGGTAACTCTTTTACCGTAAACCCCATGATAAGAATATAATAAAATTTACATTTAAATATTAATTATATAAATTAAACCCATCAAAGAAATCATTCATGGGAAAAATATTAGACAAATAATTTTAACATGTGTTTTATATATAATATGTCTCACATGAAAACAAAAATGAGAGATAAATCCCCGAACCTAAGAATTAAGTTACTTCACATGAGTTTGAACCTATTATATAATTAATATCGGGTAATTATAAATATATTATAGAACCATTATTATATATATCATTATATATTTGAGTTACTGTTGACTTTTTATTTCCCATTTATTAAAAATTTCTTGTCGAAGTCGCATTTCATGTAAAATGTGATTTTTTTAAATATGATTGATTTGTTAATTTCAGAATAGTTCCATTGATCATGGATCTCTAAAAATAAAAACAATAATCAATACATATTTATCATATTTATAAATTATTTATACATTTAGTTACAATAAATATTTATGGTTTGGAGAACTATTTTACATAATGATCAATGAGACGGAATGCCATATGTAGGCATGAGAAATGTTTCTATTTTGTAATTATCATTATAGAAATTATTTAAGTAATGTTTTATCCCTGAAGAATGATAATAGTGTAAGAAATAAAAATAATTATCCTTAAATATACTTATACATACCATATATGTTTTTTGATGGTGAAAATAGAGAGTCACATTCATTCATAAAGGTGGTAATCCACATGCACACGAACAATGTTATCATATTTATGTGGGTGAATGGGTAATAAATAAAATGATATATTATATATTTATAAATATAAATATTTAATTAATATCCTAATTGTTTCATTTATATCACATTTATCCCTTAATTTTATTCTTATTATATTCATTGTAAGGTGTTAGTGAGAATGAATCACATCAATCTGTGAGGTGGTCGCCTATCGTACACATGAAGAAGATTAACATATCCCATAAAGAAAATAAAATTATGAAAAATTAATTGTTATATAATTTTCACTGAGGTATATTTATGTTTAAAATATCATAGATATACTTTATATCCACCATCATACCAAACCATGAGTTGTGGTAATGAAAAAATGAATGAAACTACTTTTTGAGACAGTAGTTCTCCTTGCATATGAAAGATGACTTTGTAAACCATTTGGTGGATGTGGATAAATTATTGGGTCCTGAAAACTATATAGGGAAATTCTATTATATTTAGGATACTATGGTTACTATATCATAATTGTTTAATAATAATTGAAGGAGGTGGTGGATAAAATTAAAAAATGTCAATGAATAATGTTACCACTTTTTCAAGTAACTTCATTAGGTTTTCACAAAAAAACATTCATATGATAGATGTATGAAAAAAATAATCCTTAAATTATTATAGTACGGATTTTTAAGTGTTCTCTATGAATTTCATTGGTAAACCAACATGTATTTATGCAGCGAATAGGAAAGACGAGGGGTAGAATTATATAATATAAGAGCTAGGGAATTTTTGTTAATACCAAAATTTGTTAAATAATGGGAAGTTACACTCATCTTGTGTGTATATTAAATTGATATATAAATTATTGTAAGGATTATATTGTCAATAAACACATCCACCACTAAAAAACATGTTTTAAAAATTTCATTCTTTAGCCTTTATGTTTTACTAACATCTACCAATTGAATATTCAAAATGATAACTAATTTTATAACATAGGTAATTAATGCAATTTCTATAAAATATAATAATATTTATTGTATAATCTCTATGTTATTATTATAATAGTAAAATTCATTTTATAACCAAAGATTTAATTAGCAAGTAATATGCATAACCTGATTTTATCCTTAACCACAATAATTAATTTTTAGCTATTTTTGATAATAATTTTGTTCAGAAATTATTTTTTCTTTAATGGGGAATATTTATAAATATTATTTATAATTTTTTATTCAATTTTAAAAATTATTTTCATATAATAGTAAAATTTTAATTTAATATTAATCCTCCAAATGCGACGAGAAATCATGTTTTGAAGGAAAAAATGTTCAGAGGTTTATAAATTTTTATATTAAAATTCAATAAGAAATTGATTATAATTAAATAAACTAGATTTATGGATTTAAAATTAAACATATTTTACATTCAAAGAAATTTAAAATACAATTAATCTTTATAAACTATATTTTTTTAAAAAATTTTAATTTTTAAATAAAATTCTGTCTTTCCCACAACATAACAAAAAATTATCCATTTTAGAAAATTATCATAAAACTAAATCTAAGATAATTTTGAAATTATAATTTCCCAAATTATTTTTTTCAATCTAATTTAATTAATTTTTTTACAAATGATTCTATTATTTTTTAAAATAGGAATTTATTTAGGAAATGGGTTTTTCCAAAAATAAAATTACTTTAGTAAACGTTATATAGTTTTTCAAACATATGTTTCATTTATATAAATTATATTTAATTAATATTTAATAAATGACTATAAATATTTATATTATATATATATATATAATAAAAATTGGGTTCAAATAACTATATTAAGAGTATATTATGGTCTTGATAAATGTCAATGTCTTGTGAAATTTAGTGTTGTGTGTAGCAAAATAATAACAAAATGTTGTGTTTGGTGAAATTAAAATTGATGGTTAATTTAATGAAATCTATTCTCAATGTTATTGTATATTAAAATATTAAAATTAATAAATTCATCATAGAAATAATATCTCAAAAAATATACAGGCGACACATTTACACAAGGGTAAATAAAATGTATGGATTGATTTATCTAGTACTATATCTAGTTTTTTATCTCCTCATATATGTCTAGAAAAATACCTATGAAAATAAATTATCGAATACTATTTTACATGTAGTGGTATCAATTTGGTACTTCTTCCAATTACTAACCCATTGACAAGACATCAAGTATGTATTATGAGTTTCATGGAGATTTCTGGAATACATGGATACCCATAATATGAATGGAGATTTTAAAAAAAATTCTTTAGGCCCCATAGGTAGACTTGGGAAAAGTATTTTAACATCCTATGTGAAACCCAATATAAAATAATATCCACAACCAATGGAAAATATTAGTGGAAACAATTTTCTGTGTTAATATTCCCTTTAAAGGGGTATTATGATAACATCTAGATTTTCCTTCCATTTATATAATTTTTAGACTTACACTTTAGTAGATATTAATGAGAAATGTTCACATAAGTTATTTTTTGGATTGTGGAATTGTTTTTGAATATTTGGGTTTTCTTAGGCTTCAGAATAAGATAACAATGAACTGGTGTGATAATGAGTTTTTCACATGTTTGGTATCATTTTATATTTTATATATAGTATATGTACCTTAATCATTATATATTTTTATTCATTATATAGAATTACTAAATTTTAACTTACATTCTAGGGTCTATGAGATAATCTCCATGAATGAATCTATACTTTATAATGGTTTAAACATATCCTTTTTAAGGGAATTTATATAATAATAAGAGGATGTCTAATTTTAATTTTCATTTTTAACATCGTGGGTTATTAATATCATTTCATAAAATATTAGATTTTATATTTTTTGAATATTTTCTCACCTAGATTAATCCGGGGACCCCATAAATGAATAATTTATATAGTATATTTATGCAAACAATATGGAGCATTAAAATAACAAGACGGTCTATTAAATTAATTATTCTTCACATAAATGGCAAATCATCATTGGTTTTGGGAAATTAGGATGGAAGAATTAGATGGTTTATTTATCAAATCATATTTTAGATGTATTATTTTTTCTCACATTTTATGGATTATTTTCTCGACAAAGAACTAATATAGCATATACTTCTGAGTCCTACTGTTCCTAGAATAAATGTTTGAAATATATTTTATATTCTAAATAAATCAAAAATAATATTTTTTTCAAAATTGTAAAAAAAACAAAATGGGGGCCCAGATCAGAAATGTGAGGTCACCATTGAGTTCAGAACTTGTGTTTTACCATAGGTTTGACGTAACGATGGTCAGTAAAGTGTTCTTTTTGAAAAACTAGTCCTGAGTATGAAATGAATAAAATAATTAAATAAATTATTTTTATTTTTATTTTGTAGATTTAGTGGATGATGTGTCTCTAAATACACTATTATGAACAAATTATAGAGTTAACCTCATAATCTCAATGCTGTTGGATAATAGTAGGAGAGAGCGTTGGAGGATCTCTCTGAGAAGAATGATAAAATGATTGTATATCAGCAATCGACAAGCAACAAGATTCAGGATCTCACTGTTGAAAGTAATTCTAGATCATTCTTTTTAAGTGATCAATCCTAATAAAGGTAGTATTTTTTTTAGATTTCATTTTTTCCCATTTCATAAATTCCTTTGATTAAAACAGATAAATTGACGAATAGATTGATCTTTAGTATGATTTTTTTGAGGATGAGATTAATAGTGATATTATTTTTTGAGTTTTTATTGATTTTTATTGATTATTATCTTTTAGTTAAAATACTAATAAACTAAGTCCTTCATAAACAATGGATGAGTTACGCTTACATGTTTCTATTCGTCCATTTATCACATAATTCGTCCTTCATTGATGGTGTTCGTCATTTTCCCACTATATGAATTTCAATGAGAAAATCGATCATGAAAACCGGTTTCTTCTTGAAGCAAATTGATATTGTAAAACTATGATCAACATGGAATGAAGGTGTTGTAGAAATAAGAAACAACTAATCAGATAATTTTGGATACCCGATTTTGAGTTCTTTGGTTTGAAATAATGAACAGGGTTGGATTGTGTTTTTAAGAAGGATTTTATGTCTATAATAAGTTCATTATTGATGAGAATGCTCGAAAACATAGATCCTTATTTTTATCGAATGATGTGTTGATAAATTGATGGCCAGAACCCGACAAACAGATGTACAATCCATATATGAGATTGTTGAAAATTCTATAGTATATAGTGTGTAAATCAGTGTTACACACCATGTGGGCCACACTTACCAGAAAATAGGGTTTCAATATTGTGATACGTATCTCATAGCATCGGACCTTGTCACACATGAAATTTGATCCCCATTAATGATCTCGATGTATACGTTGCAGGGTACATGGATGCGACCTGAGAGTATAAGACTGGAGGCATGCCATGTAGTCCCACATAGACTTGGGTAGAGAGTAGATAACCAGATTCATTCCATGTACTCCCACACAGACATGGTTTGGACCAAATATACATGGGATAAGGCATGTCTCTGTAAATTTTCAAATTTATACATGAAACAAAACATCGTGTACTTGCACATGGACATAGGCAAAGACACAAACAAATGTCGTTTACAGGAGAAAGACACATGGTCAATTGGTCAGAGTTCCTACCCCTACAACATAATGTTCACTCAATTAAAGTTAAATTGAATCCATTTTACAATGTATCATAGATTATATTTCTTTTTGTGAATTCCATATATCCATTAACTAATGGTAGTGTAGAATCACATTATACATATTGGAATGTGATCCCATCGGCAGGATATCCTGGGATGACTTGTTAGAAAATTATTGTAAGGCGCAGAGTGAGATCCTATATTCATCTACTTTCCATAGGTAGAGTTCTTGGTATCTTTTTTTGACCAGAACTATAAAATCACTAATACTCTACAAAGTAGGATTATCTAGATTTAATTTTTTGTATACCCCATGTTCTTGTGAGTGATCTTTATCTATGTATAGTATCTCATCAAATGTGATTAGTATTATCAGACTCATGGAGTGTGTTCTCCCAGATGAGTGCTTTAGGGAACCAGTAATCTGGAATCCTAAGACCACATTATGGTTGTGATTTACTTATATACCAGGTGTCTTTTATAATATATTTTGATATTATTGTCATGTTTATTATTGACATATAACATTTTAGAGATGAATTTATTCATTTTTAGTAAGAATTGTGGTTTCTAGGTGTCTTAAAATATATTTATATACTTAGAAATGAATGTTATTTTCCCGCACGTGTTTTGTATTGTCCATATGATCAACCTTTTGAAATATTTCTAGAAGGAACGGAACCAGATGGTGCTTAGTGAGACTGAATAAAATGATATGTGTTTTATTATAATCATCATAGCAGTCCCCAATATTACATTTTGGGTGGACATGTTTTCACAATATTTGTGCAAGGTTTGTTTTTGGCCCTATTTATATTTAATTTCGTCCTTTCATAATATAGTTGTTGTATTTAAATGTATACATGTATATTTTTTTAGTTGGTATTATATTTCGAAATTGTTTTGGCTTATAGATGTTTTCATATTTCTATGTATATAGGATAAGAACTCACATGTTATTTATATGCCTATATTGTGCTAGTAACTAGGCCATGGATTAATAGAGGAGGGATTGTGGGGTTGCAACACATTCCAAATTTGAATGGGTTGTGTTGGGGTTTTATGAGAGGATTATATATGGATATATGATATATTTAGAGAAATTGTGTGTAGTGATTTGATTTTGGATTTAGGGAAAGGGAATCAAGTTTTGATGCAACGACCGACATATCTATACACCATGAATCTAATCAATACATTTTCAACTCGATACTTGAGAGTAATTATTTTTTTGAAAAAAATGGTACATGCATCATATATGAATGAGTTATGGTTTCCATGTCCACATTGAGTTACCTCTCAAGTTACACTCCTTGACATTGGTACATCTTATTTACTTTTAGGATGCCTCCATGACATATGTCAGCAATGATTTAGCATAAAGAATAGAAGGGTGATCCCCTCCATGAGGATTCATTGATATAATGAATAGTTCTAGAAATTTTTTTTCTAGGTGGTGCACCATCTATATGACAACCTATTGGCTGGTGTATAGGACCCAAAATACCAACTAATGATTTTGTAGGATTTTTTTACTTCATGAGTTTCAGTTATAGATAGTCCTATGGTTTTGAGATGAGCCATACCCATAGTCGACCAAGGAATAGATTATGGTGGTGACATGAGTTTTCCATCTGGTCACGAAACCACAAGATCAAATGGTGTTCCTAGAAGTGGTCCTTCTTCTTGGTCTAAGTGTATGATGACGTGGTTAGGGAACCAATATTACAATGAGGCTAACCTATTATATACAAAGTTTTATTTCCTTTTTATAGATGTGTTCTCTACACATATGATGAGGGGTGTATATATCCAGGATATTTTTGTAGCTTTATCAGGGAAACATGACAATATATATGTATTCACTGAGTTTTACCAACCATTATAGGTAATAAATGGATATTCCTTGTGATCATTTTATACAAGATAGAAACATTGACCATGGATTGAAGAGAGACATCCATGTTAGAGAAATCCCATTATTCATTTAATCATATGCTGAGGTTCTAGAGTTGCCTTTGGTGAGTGAGAGTTTCTTAGCTTACAAGACTGAATAAGTTGTTTTTGGTAGAATTTACATATAATTATAGACATCAGAATAATGCAGACAACACCATCCTCAGGGACATGGATATATGATACATTTCAAGAGTATGTACCATGATAGATGGTTTATGCTTCTGGGCTCTCTGTATGGTTCTAATCATCCCAAGAGAGGTGATATTTCTCATGTGATGGAAGGGGATGTCTTGCATGAGATTCTCTATCCTTCCATATAGTTGATAGAGATAACATGGATGGACCAATAGTGTAGAGGTAGTAGCTTGAGAAGAAGGTCCTCAAGGTAGTAGATGTAGCCGCAGATCTTGGAGAGCCACATGAGGTGTTAGATAGATTGTCTAGTAACAACCACCACGACCAGGTAGTCCACTCTATGCACATGGAGTTGGAGGAATAGTGTGGGGATAACATCATGTGGTAATGTATTATGACACATAGCCTATAAGAATAATAAGAGGTATAATATTTTTCTATTCAAAATTATCAACAATACTAATAGACATAAGGTCAATTAATTCCTTTCATGATAGTTACCATGTTCGTGAATTTGAGAATTTGGTGGATCCATTGGCTGAGCTCCGGTAATGGGAGACTCCTACTAGAGGCGACTCACTAGTCACACACTTTTTTTGACTGTGTGACCTGAATATGGGAAGAATTTTTTTTTGGGATCTCTTCATATCAGTGATTATGCATTACTATGTTATCATAGATTAGAACTACATGTCTACAATTCAAGTTATATTAACTATTTTAGGAAAAGGATGTGCTATATATTGAGGGATATAATCAGGTTCTTCATTCATGGTGAAATAGAAACCTAGGTAGTTCATAATAGACTCATTTAAAGTAGGGTGAAGATGATTACTTACTAGTTGGATGGCATGGCGGTTGGTGTAGTGGAAGATATTAATTTCATGTTTCAAAATGTGGTGGAGGAGTATGAGGACATTTTTCCAAAGCATGTTCCTGGATACCCCCCACCTAAATATAGAATAATGCATTTATGTACACCATGGGATGAAAATGTTATCTATTCTAGCTTATTAAAAGGCTCCTACAGATATTTTCAAGCTGAGATAGTAGTTAGAGGACTTGTATATGAAGGGATTTCTTTGATCCAATTGTTCAACATGGACAACCCCCGTTTTTTTCTCCATGAAGGATAATGTTACCACGAGGTTGTGTTTGGATTATTGTTTCATGGAATAGGTGACCAAAAAGAACATGTATCAACTACATAGGATCGATGAACTCTTTGATCAGTTTATAGGGGCATAAGGGTTCACTATGGTTGACCTAAGATTAGGCTATCACCAATTCTAAGTATGAGATGATGATATAACAAATATAATATTCTTATTCCCCTATGGTCACTATAAGAAATGGTGATACCCTTTGGTGTGAAAACAACAATGTTTTCATGTGAAAAATGAACCAGATCATCCAGCCTTTCTTATATCGGTTCGTGGTAGTATTCATTGACTATATCTCTATGTACTTTATGACCAAGGAGGAGCATGTGAGAATCATGAGGATGGTTCTGTAAGTACTCCTATAGAAGTACCATTTAGAATTATATATATGTGATTGATATGGATACAGGAGTTACACATTATTTCACACATTATGTTAGTAGATGGAGTGGAATTGGACCTGAACAAGGTTGAGGAAGTGTTATCTTGGGATCCAACAAATAACATGATGGATGTAGGAAGATTCCTTAGGTTCGAAGTATTTTATGGAGATTCATAACTAATTTATCAAGGATATTAGCAGTAATGAGTATATTGACCTAAGGGGGAATCATTTCATGTAGACTGAGAGGTTCCAACAAGACTTTCTGTAATCGAGGTAGTGATTGAAGAGAAATCCCATTTTGAGATTGCCACATGAGGATGTCATGTATATAGTGTTATATGATGATTTAGGAATAAGTATTGATTATTTTTTAATTTATAGGTATGTGGTTATTAACTATTTTTAAATTAGTTGAGACCACAAGAGAAAAACCATATGTCCCACAATCATGAGTTAGCAGCAGAAGAATTTGAACTATTGATGTGGTGACACTACCTGATGGGTGAGCAGTTTATCATCACCTATGATCACAATAGTATAAATGATATATTTTACCCTAAGTATCATAGAGTGGGATAGAGATTCTAGGAGTATTTTCTCTAGGATTATTTCTTCATGATTTTCTATACACATGGTAACGGGAATATAGTAGTATATTTTCTATTCTGGACATCTTTTTCACAGTTCTTGAATTAGGAATCAAATAATGTTGCATCATTACCATTATCCTTTTTTGTTTGATATGGTGAAGCTTTCCTCTGATCAATGGATTTCACACTTCATATAATGTAGAAATTCATGTTGAAATGGATTAGGAATACTGACCATGAGACCCAATATACCTAGATATTCATTGAACATTTCCTAATTGAATTTATGAAAGAGGAGAGAAGGTCATTATTTTTAGAGGATTCATGATAGTAACAATGATGTTTAGAGATGTGTTTATAATAATTTTCCATAAATCTCTTCTTCAAGTACATCTAGGTATAAAAAACATTTACTGAGACTCTGATATAAGTTTTGGTGGTTAGTAATGATTAAGTGAGTTAGATTGTTTATCTATTGATGACACAATTGTCTACAATTTAAGGCTAAGCACCATGTTCAATCAAGTTTAACTAAAATATTGAGGTTATACAGTGGAAGTTGGATTTTAAATCCAAAGACTTCATGATGGGCTTACCATATACATCTAGAGGACATGATTCCATCTAGGTGATCATTGACCGACTCACCATGTTGGCCAACTTCTTATCCATTCGGGAGAATAGCTATGTAGAGATATTGGTATTCCTATAAATTATAGTGAAAAAATGACCACATGGAGTTCCTTAAATGATTTTTTGACATTTTTAGTTTCATAAAATCCTATTAATGTAAGGTATTATAGGAGGTGTTTGGGACTCATTTAGGCTTAAGCATATTGTTTCACCTCAGAATGATTTCCTAACTAATAAGACCATTCAGGTAATCATGGGAATGCAATGAGATTGACTGTACAAATTTCGACGAATTAGAGATGATCACCTATCAATTTTGTATTTTTGATACAAAAATAGTTATTATTTAACCATTTTTATTGATACATTCAATGATTTGTTCGAGTGACACACCAGGTTACCACATTGTTGGACTGACATAGGAGGGTCGGTACTCAAGGGCCTTGAGAGGGTATGAGAAACTATAAATAATGATTATGTCATCTAGTAGTGGACGAGGACTACTAAAACCACCACAATTCTTAAAATGAAAGATGAAGAAGGCCTTTTCAGTTTATAGAGGGAGACCATGTCTTCTGACATGTTTCTTCTCAACATTGATTACAATGATTTGTATAGGGAGGGAATATATATAAATTATTCATTGAACCATTATAGAAATTACATACAGTTGTAGATTCATCATACCTCATAGCTCTACCTCTTATTTTGGACTGGGTACATGAATTCTTCCATGTATCATAGTAGAAGAGGTATGTGCATGACCCATTGAACATTATAAAATGGGAAGGTTAGACATCAATGATGGATCTGAATTTGATGAGTATCACGAATAGATCTTGGATTAGTAGGAGAGGATGCTTTTTGGGTGATAAATTGATTTATTGTGTGTCTAGTAACAACACATGTGTTTTCAAAAGAGCACATTGGAGTATGAGGCTCATATTCATGCTCATTTCTCAAATCTCATTGTGTAGACTCCTATTTTTTATTTTTGTGGAATTAAAGTACCATGGTGGGGAAAATTTAATGACTCAAATTCTCCATGTATAATTTTTTTATGTTATACGGATAATTTTTGAGACCAGGTGCGGAGATGATATATAATTTTGAGGCCTGTTGTTTATGAAATTAATGTTTGAAATGTATTTAGTATATTAAATAGAAGCAGTGGAATATTTACTGAAATAGTATAATAATGTTAAAAATTGGTTTTGAATCATAAATATGCAGGAATTAATGAGTTTAGAATTCATGTTCAACCCTAGGCCAGACATAAACATGGATGTAAAGGGTAATTTGTGGAAACATCTCCCTGTATGTGAAATGATTTAAATAATAAAATAAAATAAATTATTTATATTAATTTTACACAACTAATTTTTATTTAAATATACTATTATGGATAAATTATTATGTTATCCACATAACCCTTGAGTTCTTTGAGAGTTATTAGATTGAGAATTTTATGATCTATCACAAATTAATGAAAAATGTATCTTAGATCGGTGATTGGAAGAAAACAGTATTCATGATCTCAATAAGGACAATGAAATAGGCTCATTAATTACTAGTGATCTATCTTTATCATGGTAGGACATTATTTTGAAAGGGATTTATACCATATTATTAAATTCCTATGATGAAATCAATGAATAAACCAAAATATTATTCCACAATTCATTCATCTTCTGGGATGGGTATATTTTCAGGTTTAATTGGGGAGTTTCAAATTGTTGTTATTAATTAATTTATTATAATTCTAATAATGATTGATCAAAGAAAAAATGAACCATAGTCAAGGTTCATTCCTCATGTTTGTGGTTGTGAATTTATATCATGTTTTTTTATTCATCATGGTTGTTCTTCGTTGACTCATGGTTCCACATCGACTGAGAAAATAAATTATTATGAAGCCATTTATTGAAACAACAATTCGATATTTTAGATATAGTAGTGAAATGACATGAAATTGGTGTGATGATTGATGTCATGGAGGATTAGATTGTTTTGGATACCTGATATCACATTGTTCAACACCAAATATTGAATGGAGATTGAAAGTGTTTTTAGAATGAATTTTATGGACAGATCATGGTTCTCATTGATAGAATGTCTCAAAAGACATGGTTACATAGTATTTCCATAAGGAACATTGTCGGATTGATTGATGGAGGAATATAAATAGGTGAATAATCTAGATCTATGATTCTAGAAACTTCCACAGTACTTGTCATGTATGACAACATGATATGGTTTTAGGAGGGAGATAAATAAAACAAATTTTGTCATCCCCTATGATGAGCTAAGTGTGTAACATGGATGGTAAAGAAACGAAAATGGAGAATACATGAAAAAACACATTTAGTGTACTTCAACATATACATGACCAAAGAATGTAAAACTAGAAGCATTAGATGTACTACCACACATACACGACATGGAAAAAATTTAGATTGTATATACCATGTACTGGTACATAGGAACAAGTACATGATGAGCACCATGTTGTGTACTTACACAAGGAAATGATCACAAATGTAGAAACATTTTTTTGTAATCATGACCTATGGGAAAAAGACTAACAACTTTTTCCCCTACTAAATTTAATGTTATCCCTTAATGATGGATTGAATCCTTATCAACTGTTTATTGGAAATGTTTTCAGGGTGGATTCCCCAAATCCATTCACTGAGGGTTAGAATGAAATACCCTCCTACTGATAGGAAAACGATCTTTACAGTATAACTTCTTAGATAGAATTTGTTGGAATACTTTTGTGAGGCCCAATGTGAGCTCCTCTATTAATCATCACTTTCTAGGTGGTGTTCTTGGTATCATCAGGACCAACACTATACGGGAGTTGGTCATATAAATAATAGGCTATTTCTGATTGAATTTTTGATACACCACGTGGACCTAAGGGTGATCCTCATATATGATTCATTTATATATATATATATATATATATGTAATCAGTGTTATTTGACTAATTGAGTGTGTTTTCCATAATAAGTGACTTGTGGAACCATCAATTTGTAATCCTAGTATTGAATTATTGTCACGACTTACCTTTAGAATATATGTCTTGTTGATTACATTTACAGAATTTTTTTATATGTGTTGTAATGATATACCAGTTTAGAGATGACTGTACTCTTTTGTTGTGTTATTTGTGGATTCAGGGTGTCCTACCAGGTTTGTTAACACTCACCCATGCATGGGCTTCAACCAAATGTGTCATGTCTTATGTAAATGATAAATTGTTTGAAAGATTCATAGACAGTTTAGGAATAGATGATGCATGGATTAAACAGATAGACTGAGGTCTGTTCTTGTTTTATCTTGATAGTATTCCATAGTATTTATTTTTGGTTGGACTTATTTTAAAATCATTTTGGTTGGATTTTATTTGGTACCTTTTACTTTCCGTTAAATAAAATCTTACATTTTTTAGTGATTTAGATTTATCGATTCATGGTTGTTCAGTTTTTTTTAACATTCATCATTGTACGGTCTTGGATATGTGTGCGTGTGTGTATTAGTACAATGTATATGGCCTACCATGATAGTGATATTCCTACTCTATTCTAGTAACTATCCACATGCCTATTGGAAGTGGGCATGGGGAGTTTTTACATGAGCCTACATTGGGACAGGTCATGACTGATTAACTTATATTGAGAATTTTTATCATTTAATGAGTAGTTAAAAAAATATGCATTTGAGGTATATATTTGAGTAGTATTGATTGATGTGATGATTACCTCATGTGAGATTAAATATTATTTGAATTCGAAATTGTAGTGTAAAATCATGAATGTGATTTTGTATATTAAATGATCTATGAATGGAAATAATGCACACAAGAATATCATATTGTATGTTTATGAATCATTATTCTCAAAGTACGTTTATGATGGATACTATTCATCACCATTATCAATTGAAAATATCATGAACTTATAACAAAAATTATTTTGAGGGGAGAATATAAATCAACTCCATGGGATACATCATTCACATGAATTAATGGGTTTTTATTGCATGGGAGTAATGATATTTATAGGAAATAGATTGCCCTCATTTATTCCTAAAAATTTATATTCCAATTAATATAACTACAATTTTTATGTATGGTTTTTATATTTCCATAAGAAATAGAATTAGAGGTAATTGATTGATTTACTCATATATATATAAATTAAACTAAAATATAAGGTTTTTCATTGCGAATATGTGGTCATAAGTCCCTAAGAAATATTAAAATATAGTTAACCATTGGTTTATTAATATATGTGACACATGGAAAAAACATGGTATATGGTTCTCTTCACTACCTCACAAAATTTTTAATTTTTTTAAAATAATATAAACCCATGCATGAATGTTTACTCGAGATATATGAGAAGTCCCAATTTTTTATTATCTTTGATATGAAGTAATCATTCGAATAAAATGACTTCAAAGTGTTACATATATCACAATATTAATGATATTTTTTTCAACCTTTCTTTTGGTTCATGAAAACATTGATAAATGGAATATAATCCCGAAATAAAATATGATTACAAATGTTAAAAAAAATTTATTATACATGTCAATAAAATAAATGATAAAAGATCTGAGGGTGAATATATGGTCACATATAAAAATATTGAAATATATTTTAAATATTTGAACATTATAGAAATAATGGAGGATCTTGAGGATGATTTGGAACCATATAAAGAAATAAAATGTAATACTATAATGGCATTTAATACCATTATAGAATAAATTTCTTTAGATATAATTTATTGATATGATCCGTATATACAAGATTATAAAAAATTAATAGAATATATACACAATATTCGAAATATGAAAATTTAAATATTATTGTCTTATCTAAAATAATGTCAAAAAAATTAAATATATATTTTTAAAACTTATTGGAATATTTCAACTTAGAATTTTATTTGGATTTTATAATATATATTGTACATGAAATCATAGATGGACATTAATAAATAAATGGATATATAAATTAATATTATTGTGATGAATAATATATAAAACATGGGAGATAATTTTACAAGTGTACATAATTTAGATTAATAAAAATTATCATATTACAAAAATATGATCACAATGATAATAAAATACTAATGTAATAAAAAGAAATGAAATATATATAATGTTTGTTCATAATTATTAATGTTGAGAGAGATAGTTTTTTAATTTCCATAGATAAGAATATATAAAAATCTAATACTATCAGGTCTATGTGAAATATTATCTTCAGATTTAATACTTTACCAAATTATTTGGATCGATATATAATTTTTATCACCCTAATAAAATTAATATATGATCATAATAATTAATTCCAAAAAGATAATAACCATAAATTAAGAATACATGTGTAATGAACTAATGAGAAATGATTAATTTTCATAAAGTAATTTTATGGAATATGTCAATCAATAAACATGAGGTTTCACTAGAATAAAATAAAAAATGTATTAGACATTTATTAATGGTAAATAATATTATAGGTCATGTAGAGATATATATAAAATATAATAATAAAATTAAATACTAATTCAAAAATGATCTGCATTATAGAATTTTGTTTGGCCCATTACCAAATAAATTTTGTTTTTGATGGATCTAAATACATACTATTTATCCGGTAAAAAAGAACCAATAATATAACACAATTAATCCAAATATCAAATTTTTCAAATAGATTCTCATTAATCAATGTATTTATCATGGTAGTAAAATTAATTTCATGTTTATACTTTCTTTTAGAGTATCTAATAAAATATTTTATAAATACCACTAAATTGTTTTCATGGAATTCACTATATATTATCTTCAGTATGCCAATGAAAATTTGAAGATAAATATTATTTCTAATTTGATCAATATGAACACAATGTGTCTAAACATTTGATAAACGGTGTCTATGAGATTAAACATTTTATTCCCCATCATTTAGTGATATACCTAATAAATATCCACACTAGATAATAAGTTATTTCATTATAGTTGATAAAAAATCATGAATAAAAG
Source organism: Viscum album (assembly GCA_963277665.1). NCBI lineage: Eukaryota > Viridiplantae > Streptophyta > Magnoliopsida > Santalales > Viscaceae > Viscum > Viscum album. Next base: position 419,997,114 of record OY728127.1, on the reverse strand, counting down.
GTATATGATACATATTATTTATGGTTAACAAATTAATGTAATTATAATTAACTCACCACTACATTTTAAAATCATTATTCATAATAATTTTAAATGGGACATCAGATGGTAAACAAAATTGGTGTTTGAAATCTATGTTGAAATTTTAATTTAGTTTCTTATTTAGTTCATCACGTTATTTTGGGGAAAACGGTTGGGAATATTTTCTATACTAATATATTTTGGTATACGTTTAATTGATAAATTATCCCCATGATCAAGATTAATAAATGAAAAATCATTATGGATTGCATATGAAAATTAATCTATAGTGGACATGTCTCAATGATTTGTTTTTTCATCACTCAATCACATTAGATATATATTATTTCTCATAATAAAACAATATTAACAAATAAAAAAGAAGATTTTATTTTAGATTCATCATTTCTAGTGATATTTTATATAATCAAGAAATTTTTTTTATTTTTCAATTGATTTAATTCTTTCAAAATTTGATGTTATATCTATTTAAACTCAATTAATATTTTCCTCATATTTAATTTAATAGTTCTAATTAATTATTAAGAATGTTCGAAATGTTATTTGTCAACAAAATTTTAATTTGGGGATATTTTTATGTTTGAGATTAAATAATTTTCCTACTTGGGGTTCTTATTGATAATCCAATATATTGTTCTTGAGATGTTCTTTGTATACATACACAAAACATTCAAAACATAATATTTTTAAACATAATTTGATAATACATTTTATGACTATGAATAAGTAATTTGTATACCTATATACATTTGATTCATGTGTAAACCTATTTAAAAAACCTAAAAATTTTGTGGGATGAAAATAATCATATTATCAATCATATATAATGTATAATGTTAAATATGAATGAATAATTCAAAAATGATATTTATGTCATAAAATATAAATTTATTTCTTTAAAACTTGCTTGTTAATTTTGTATTTAATAGTTGGGTTTCTAACATAATCAAAAATATTTACTAATCATTTTAAAGAAGAAAGCTATAACAATTAGAGTTTTATACACAATATAGTACATTATTATTTATTTAAAAATAAAAATAAAACAACACAAAAATATATATATCTACTCAAATTGTGAGAATATATTATTTATACATTAAATAAAAAATAAATTACATCACATTAATAATAATAAATATAATTTTATGTAAAATAAAATTAAACATTTAACGTTATATATGATAAAAAAATAAAAAAATAAGAGAAAAAGAATGGTAGAAATTCCAGTATGTGAATAATAATAATAATTATATATTTAAAAAGTGTCTAGACATATAACATGTTATTATAATAAATTAAAATAATATAAAATAAAATTATTGAATAGAATGAAGATTTATATATCATTAGAACATTTAATATTAGTAATTTCATAACAATATAAAAAATTAATCTTATGAATAATTAAATGCTCACATCTAGCTCAACAAAACATATTGTAATACATTTATTTCCTACTGTTGGTACTGCTTAAAAGAAAATATGTGAAAACAAGAAAAACAAATATTTATTCATCAAGATAATTTCTATAATTTTTTTTATATATTGATGCATATTCAGTGAATAAACAATGGAATTAATATGAATTAAATAATGAATGAAATTTATAATCAAAATCATACCTAGTTCAATTTTTGTCAAACCAAATTAAACTCTAATTCAGACAAACTTCCACAGATTAATCGATGTTCGATCCATCTAGGTGATCAAAAAACTATAACAATTCATTTTAAATATTTAATCTTTATATTATGAGAGAATTATTGGAGAAAAATACAACTATTTTTCATTATCAAGATAACTAAAATACCATTATACTCATATCAGACTAAGATCATGGATTAGAGTATCCAGATCTAACTATTGTCACTCAGGGAATTGAATGATAAAAGATAAAATACCACTAATTAATTTTATAAATATTACTATAAATTGTTTCTCCCATAAATTAAATTCACTATTATATAATATAAAAAATTTCACAATGACCCTCCTACACGATTTACTAAAAAAATAATCATAAAATGTCTTAACAGGCACATAATTTTATATATATATATATGGATATTACATTATCACTCAATTAGAAGGTTAAAATATATGTTACATGGTAAAATTTGACCCATTAAAATCACTAAATACATCCATAAAATATTAATGAAAGCATAAATAATAATATTATACCATTATTTTTTTCCTGTTAACTTAATAAATTTTGAATCATTTAAATAAATATATTCAACACCATTTTCTAGAGAATTCATAACAGAGATTATTCATATTTATTTCATTAGATTAAATTGATATATATTCTTACTAAAACCCTCAGGTCCCACAATTTCTTATAATCCATTTAATTTTACATGGAAATTATTATGAATACACTTTGGGTGTGATTTCATGGTCCCCTTTATTCATAGAAGTGATTTATACTAAATGATCTAATGTGCATTATATTAACCCAAAAGGCCCATATTGTTATAATTTTTAGTTATAGAAATTAAAACCTCCTATGAACACATTCCATTTATTATAATATTTTTATCTAATTATATAACATAAATAAAATTTCACACATCATGACATCGTCCATTCATTAATTATAATTTCATAACCATAATTTATTGACATAACGTATTAAACATAAAAATGGATTTAAAAAATGTAATTCTATCCTAGTTTTCAACAATAATGATATCACTTTCATATATAAGAAAAAATACTTTATTTTCTATTCTATCAATGTTATACCCCATATATTTCACAGAATAGAAGATACATCTCAATGAATTAAATGTACTAGTTTGAATCTTACATCAACATCTGAAATCAGATGATAAAAACTTATTTTATCACATTACTTGAGGATGATGAAAGTAATCATACATTGGAGTGGATTATGGAACCTAAAAATAGTGGTATTTTAATTGGAGATTATGTCCTCAATTATTTTTTCTACTTGGGATCATGGAGTATGGAAGTTATGAGATGTATCGATTCTTATGATCTACAACACTATATAGTAAATGATAATATATTTCACATATTTATTATGTATCAAAACTATTAGACATATGGATATGATTATTTTTATTGTATATTGAGTTTCAAAATATTAATATGAACTACATTAACATATTGATACAAAAAATATCTTGATGAAACTATCTTATATTTAGATGATTCTTATGTATAAAAACTATTTTGTATAGAATAATTCATCCATAACAAATTGCATAAAATATGTGTTAATTAAAAATTATAGATCAAGTTAGGACAAGATATAAAATGTTAATAAAACCCTTTCATTGTATATAATATCTCTCCAGATTAAGACATTACCCAATGCATTGAGGGGATGAATAAATTCATTCACATACATCACATCATAATATTTACATTAATATCCATTCCATTAATATAAATTATTTATACAAATATTATAAGAATTGAAATATTTGTTTTAACAAAAAATTTAAATTAATATTGCCTCAAATAATAATTAAATAACAAATTACAATGATCTGAAAAAAAGAATTAATTTAATACTTTTATATTTTTGTAATTGTAAAATGATGAATATATCATGAATATTGAGTTTAAGGGAATATGAACTCATATGATAGTTAATGAAAAATATTTATATAAATGATTACCTTAAATAAAAACTAATTTAATGAGTAATAATTAATTGATTATGTTAGGTACATATAGTTCTCCATAAAATTAGGAATGATACTTAATAATTTTTCACCGTGTATTTAGTATTTTTGGAAATAATAGAAAAAATAATTCTTCAAAAGGGGGTCATTAGAATAGGATTTTGGAGTAGAAAATTTCTCATTAATTAGGATTCCTTTGGAAATAATATTGATAAAAAATCATGAAAATCATTTATATACGTAGTAAAAAATTTGAAAAAAAAGATTTTTGAATTATATATCTATAAAAAACATGTAAATTTAATGAAGTTTTAGAGGATAATATTATAATATAAGGAAAGAATACGTAAAAAAAGAGGTGTTCTGAGTGTTCTGTTACCTCTATTAAAAAATAATGTGTTTTGTTCATAAAACCACAAAATAATATAATTTTATTCGTTTAAATTTTTCTCCAAGAGTTTTTCATTTATATTTTTTTATTTATGTACAATTATTTTTTAATGATCATTATATTATGACATTACATTCATGTTCATCTCTATAAGAATTTTTTTATAATGGTTAAAAGGACACGTCAGTCTATTAGAATGGATTGGTGATAATATAAAATGAGTCTATAAATAAATAATTATATTAATGTTAAAATAATTCATTTATATATATTTCAATGGATTCAAATATATATTATTCTTAAACAATAATCACTTCTGGTAGTGTATAAATATTACCATTGAATGATTAGTTCAATTAGGGTTTTCAATATGATGATCAAAACTTATCCACATTAATTTTTATGATTAATTTCCAATTAATTAATTTGTATAAAAACATATCATAACTATCATTCAAATATTTGATAATAAAATATTAATTACAATAATCTAGGAATGACATAATGAAAAATGACAAAATTTGTTGATAGAGCTGGTGGATTGTCCAAAATATGGTCGACATATTCATTTTAGAATAAATGAGATGAATCTATATAATTATAATTCTTTTAATATATTATAATTTATTTATATTATGATCTAAATATTAATATACATGTATATATAGAATAGATTTGGAAATGGTAAAAGAAGAAAAGAACCTAAATGTTCTTAATTGAGATAGTTACCTCATTTGTTGGATTAACTCTTTCGATACACTAGTTTGGAACATGGAATAGCCTTTCATAATTAAAAATAATCCATAATGTAGATAGCGATTTGGGAAATGTATATTCAGTGGGAATTCACATGGAAGGAAATTTATTGTTTTTTTAAAAGGTTGTGGTCGAAACCTCATTTATTATTAAAGCAAATCAAAGACCAATTTAACTGGGTAGATGGAGACCCATTACATAGTCTGAAGGCCCAGTGGGCATTTACCCCATTACATGACCCGTAGGACCATTTTTTTGGCCCAAAGCCCATTCTGTGAATAATACTGGTACAATACCCACGCTGCTACAGTAGTGCACAGTACCCCCCGCTGCTACAGTGCTCTGCCGTCGCTCCAGTGACCTACCACCGCTACAGTGCCTGACGTTGCTATAATGCCACTACTGCTACAGTACGCAATAGTACTGCTACAGTACCTGCACCCAATGGGTTTTGAACCCCCATTTTTCATGTCTGGAGATGTTTGATTGATAATATTTTTATTTATAATGGTAGTATAGGGGAGTATTAGAAAAAATTATTATATCATCCAATTCTAATAAAACTTGTGATAAAATTGTAAAGCTATATTGAGTCAATATTAAATATAATAAAAATAAATATTTCTAATATCTGGAATCATTAAAAAGGAAAATAAATTTTTCTAAATTTCTGTACTTATATAGTATTTCCCAATTCACGAGTGTATTTTATTAATTTTGAAAAATACCAAAAAATCAACATAAAAATTGGGCTACATTTAGTCAAAATATGATATACAGTTTATGAAAATAAACATATAACTATTTGAAATATTATTTTTATAAATATTAAATCATTTTAAAAATACCAACATTCATGTCATTACCAAACATCCGAACCCTGGAAAAATTAGTTATAAATTTAAAAAATTATTTAATTTTAATATAAAAATAAATATTGTTCATTAAATCCATTTCAAAAATTTAAAATTACATTTCAATATTTTAAATTTATCATATAAATCTAATTTAATGAAAAAATAAAATATCTACAATAGAAATTAAATTAATATTTAATTATTTTTTTTATCAATTTAACAAATCTATATAATATAATGTACTATAACATCATCATTTTTAATTCCATAAGGCACCTAAATATTATTATATTATACTGAATAATCAATTTACAATTCCATAATGTTTGTTCATTATTAATCATGTCCAGGTTATTATTCCAATTGTTAAATAGGTTTTTTAAATCTAATAAATTTATTATATATAATTTATTCCTAATTTTTTTATTTAATTACAATAGTACATACATTATTTTAATGATATTTAATTATATTACACAATTTTTTTTGTCTTTTTAGTTGTTGTGTTTTCCTAAATAATTAATTTACGATATAAATTTATAAAAATTAATCTATTATGTTATATTTTAATATTTTTTTACCATAAAATTGTAATAATTTCAATTTTATAAGGTGTAATTTTTAAATAAATATAATTTTATATTTCAAAATAATACAACATTGATAAATTTTATAATGTGGTGAATTTTTTAATGACTAAAATATTTTAAAATATAATTGTCATGTTTATTGTAATAGAATATATAATTTATATAATATTCTAAATAATTGTATTATTGAAGGCTAATTCATCATCTGATACATTTGTTCATCATTAGGGGGAGGGTTATGTAAGGAATTGTTTTGCAAGAAATTCCCCTTCCCTTCAGCTTGTTTCAACATCATTACCTCACCTCAACATGACCAACATCACAATTCACAATAAAGGGTTTTATGATGGGATATCAATATTAGTCAGTCACCACTTCCATGATTTCACCATTATAATATATATTTTTTGATTTTGTTTTATTGATTTTCTGGAATTGGTGGGAAATTCAGATGGATATTGATATATTCATTTTGATATGATGAGGTCATCATTTATTTTATAAAAAAGAATGTTTAGATGGGGTAATTCATGTAATTTATAATTTTTTTACATAAGGAACACTACAAAATGAAATCGTATAATATTTGAATATATTTTGGGAAAAAATATTATAGATTTTAGTTTATTTTTTCTATCACAAGGATTAGTAATGGGTAAATGATGGAAATTAATTACAAAATATCACATGTGGAATCACCATAAAATTTATATACAATGTGTTTGGAAACGTTAATGATATGTTGGGTCATTTGTTTTATTTTTTTGGGATATAATTTTGTTGATGTTTTTGTAAAATATAGGTTATATGGACCTCAGTGGATACCCATTGGAGAGTCGAATTATTGTTGAATTAAAATGAATATGTATGTGTTCATTAAATTTATATTTCATTTTTTGGTAGATGAAATGACAATCATATTGCATTAATATTATTAAAATTAGAATTACTAATAATCATTCGGTGATATCACTTTATAAATGTTATTTCATTGAATGAATTGTTCATAATGATCAACGATCTTTGTAAATATGTTAATAGTGTATTATTGGAAAAACAATTGAATCATATTGGATTATTCATTTGAATGATTAATCGTGGAATTGTATTTCAAAATAATTGGTTTTCCATTAAAAATGATTAATTTTAAATGAAATATGTTTCAATATGATTTATAGTGTTAATAGAAACATTAAAAAGTGTTTTAATTTTTTTTCAAATGAATTTATTTTCTCAATGGTATTTTATATTGTATTTAACAGGTTCTATGTAATGGCCCTAACCTCTTCATTCCATTACTTTATGAAAATATGGTGGTTGATGTTTTTTGGGAGGATAATGTTACCTACTTCATCAAATTTCACAATTTATAGTTTTTCAGGTTCTCCACTAGTAGCTCACAATGGTGAGATAGAATGGTGAGTTGGAATAGTGAGTCAAAACAATTAGTTGGAATGGTGAATTAGAATGGTGATTTGGAACGGTGGGTATTAGTGGTGAGTCAGAACAATGAGTTAGAATAGTGAGTCAAAATGGTGAGTTTTGATGGTCAGTAGTGATGGTGAGTCATGAAAGTGACTCGCACACTCTGAATAGTGACTCAGACCAATTGCTTTACAATCATTGGACACACACTAGTGACTCATACTGTTGACTCATTTAAGGATGTGTAGTTTCCTAACTATATCATATTTTCCAGTTTCTCATGTTTTTAACTTTTGACATCTTTTATTGAGGTAAAATGAATTAAATATCATATCAATGTGGTTTTGAAACCATTTTAGGGGATATAAATCATATCATTATTTCTTTAAAATTCATTGAGCCTTCTAAATCGTCAAATAGTGTGGTTATGTTGAGATCCAACATTAATGCAAATTTAATAGAGTTTCATATTCTTTGAGTCTAGAATGTAATCCTTGTAAACTGGGGGCCTTCCCTTAATTCATTTCTACTCATTTCAATTGATACCAGATATTCCCAGGAAATATCATCCCTAATGAGACTTGCAGTGTGCTATAGATTCTGGATCATGTTTTCCTTAGAGGCTTTTCTAGCAACATGATAACCCATTCTTTCGCACAACAAGGATGTGCTGATAACTTATTCTTACAGTTAAGGATCCACTTGACTCTCTAAAATTATGTATCATGTGGGTTGGGTGTATGAATGTTTTCCATGTGAATATATTTACGAACAAATTATATAAAGATAATTGAATGGGTTTAATATTGATATACAAGGGATTGGAAAAGAGATATATGACATGCATGTAATTTTATTGGTTGTTCTTGTGAATTATATGTGTTAAGCACCCCTCTGTATATCATGTACTATGGTGTTATTTTTCTATTCATTTGATGGTCTATGGAATGAATCATGTTTTTTTATTTTTTATTGAACATTTATATATGAAATTTGATAGCCTCATATAGTTGACTAATAAATGGATTCCCAAGGATCATACCTACTATTCTATATGATAACATGTGGAATTAAAGAGAATATAACATGTTAAATATTAATTTGTTTTGTTTATCTTTTGTGGGGGTAAAATTGTGAGGATGATTAGGTTTTATGGGGTGGCTCAAAAGGTTTAATGGAATAATAGGTTGTGAGATTGATTCATTATATAATTGATGGTTAGTGTTGTGTATCAAGGATTGGATTGTGTTGTTCTATGTTTGTGTTGATGTATGTGACAGGTGTGGTGTGGTTATACAACAGGGTTTCCATGAATGGTTGTCAAGGGGTGTTGTTGGGTACACATGTCAGTTGAGGGTTTTCATTAGTGAGATGATGGATTGGATGGAATGACATTCAAGAATGTAGATGGTAGTGGATGACATGTGTTATTATCTATTAATAACATATAGAAAGATTTCTTGTATATGAGGATCAGTATATTATGTCATTAATGGTTGCTAAACATAGGTAAATATCTATTGGGTTAATTTACCATGGTTATTCTTCCTCGGTGTGACCTCTATTATGCATCTTGTATTGACTTGTAACTTGTAGTTATCTGAGTAAAGATGTGATGAATTAATGAATTGTTCATATAGAATGTGATTGGGTTAAATGAATCATCTGGGGGTATGTAATGAGTTTTTGGTTGGTTGTGTTGTCTTACATTTAGAGGTATCATTAAAAATTGTATTGGGAGTTGGTTTATAGTTTTATAAACCATAGGTTAGGTAGGGTTGAATGGTATTATATCTATATATACTTGTGTTTATTATTTTTCAATATGCACCACACATTAGAGGATCGCTATGTTCCAAAAACCCCATCATCATGAGGGTGGGAGTGTTTTTTTCAAAACTATTTAGGGGGAGGATGGATGGCCGGAAACCAACTCATCCATTAACCTTCTTCCATGTGATGGTAGCCCATGATTTTTAGGCTGGTTATGGTTTAGGAGGCCCATGTGTGTGTTGGAATGTTGTGCTTTCTTAGGTGTCTTCAAGATGAGATTAGGTGTTCTATCCCAGGTGACTTCAGGATGATATGTGTTGTTCTTTCCCATGGTTTTTTGGATATAATGTGTTTTGTTCCCCAAGTATATGTGGTTGGGATGTGTTGTGGTTTTTGAGGACTATGTAAGTGTGGATTAGTTGGGACTTGGTACTTTTCGAAGAGGTGGGAGCACAAGGGAATTTTCTATTAGGCAAGCGTAGCAAAACCTTTGTGAAGTTCTATAGGGTACCCAAATCATTGATGTGCTTACCATAACTGTTTATTTGACTTGCGTTACTTGGTGAGCATGCCTTGGTTTGGTGGGGATGTCTTTAATACATTGTTAGGTGTTTTTGGGTCCTTTTGTTTTCTAATAAGAGAATTTTTATGATTTTCTCACTTGTGCATGAGAGAATTTGGTTTTTCCTAATAAATATACTTGTATTCTCACCCTACGTATATAAAACAACTTTCAGGTTTCCATGATGATTTATTAGACCATATTGGACCTTACTAGATCAAATCATGATATTTGTTGAGTCACCACATTAGCATGAGTTTTGTACATACATTGGAGTGTTATTAAACATGTAACAGTTTTATTTTAAAACATTTATGTGTGATGGATTTTGGTATTCTTTTCCATATATGATTTGGATTTTTTAGGTTGATACATCTTATCTCATGATCCTGTTTTTCATTAAATTTTAAAATGCCTCCCATTTTGTGAGATTTTATACCCTTGGAGATGGTCACCACCCTAGGACCTACATAAGGTGGGACTCAGGGGTTCATTATCTCCTTTTATTCAATTCTATACTATGAAGGGCATCTGTGGAGGGAGGCGGTCCTGGGATAATTGTATCTGAGATTATGGTTGAGAGATATGATGGATTTTGGAGCTAGGAACAATGGTGATTTCATTGGTTGTTAGGGAAATGGTGTCAAGTGAGCTCAGTATGTTACAGATTCCAAGGAATACTAGCTCAAACAAGGGATTTTAGAGCTCCCACGATTCGATGCATGGAATTTAGGTCTACAGAATGACCAAGAGAGGATACACTGTTGAAAGGTAGAGACCCTAGGAAATGTACATGCATCATAATGACTTGTGTTTTTGTATGAATTGGGTTGTTTTGTGGAATTTTAAATGGTTAATGAAATGAGTTAAATCAGTTATAATAAATCTTAAATAAAAATACATACTACTCCAGATTAGGGATTCCTTGTTTACCTTTTTATATATGGAAATCGGTCATAATCTGCATGTGGCATATGAAGATGAGGCGTAGTAGGCCATCCTGGTAGATCGGCGGAGGGTTGATCTAGTGGATAAGAAGGACCAGTTGTTGTGAATGTTTTATGCTTTCTAGAAGAAGGCCTCGAGAATGTATAAGGGATGTTTTTTCAACTTGGATACAGAGAGTTGGCTCAAGGATCTTGAGATCAACATCGATTTGATCAGGTATCTGATGGAGTACTATGTTTTTTTGTAGTTCCCTAGGTGAAATAAAATGTGTTTCAATGGTGGACACATTACATGGGAAAGTGAAATGATTCTAACATTGTGTGGATTAATTTCGAGAAGGTGTTATGATTATAATTACATTGGTCAACCTTGATGGAAAAGAATAAGTAAGAGTTATCCTTCCTCATGTAGTGGAGTATGTTAGTATGGGAGGTGTGGATTAATTTCAAGGATGTCATTCATTTTTCCCTATATCTCTTTCCAGATAAAGAGTGTTGTCTAAAACATCTAGAGGATCCCCATTATCCTTATATCCAGATTGTAATAACTCCCTTTACATTGCTGGCATAAATGGATGTTCAAAATTAGTTGGAAGAAATTGATCTGATGCACTCATGTGTATGTATACTATGAGAGAGAATCTATCTGGGTTCATTTAGAGATAGTGTTTCTATTAGAGGGTCTCATGAAATGGTTCCTTTGAGGATATTACCTACATGGAGTCGACATAAGTAGATTCTGTTTTGATTTATTGGTCCTCGTGCCTTTAATGTGGACTAGGGACCTAAGGGTTTCATCTGTGGAGTCTATGGCCATCATCAGAACTTGTTCCCAAAAATCATTCAAGCTATGTATTGTAGAGATGGGAAGATTCAATTCCAATAACTATTCCATTTGTCAGTTTTGTCATTTCAGTAGCAGGTACAACATGCTAATGATCCAACGAGGTGAGATGGAGTAGGTAGATATCAAACATCTAGTGTTACTCAAAGACCTCAACCCCAACACTATTATGGGGGCAGTTATATATAGGGGGGAAGAGGAGTTGGACATAGTCAGTTGCATGCAAAAAAAGTAACATCTCCAAAGGGGACAGATATTTCTAGAGGTACGCTCTATTTGTTATGTACCCTTTCTTGTTATATTTATATGATTTAGGATCTTCACAATAAATTTTGGCACCCTCTCTATACCATTATTTGGGACATGACGTAGAGTGGCTACATATGACCCCAGAGCTGTGTATGACTATTGGAGGTTAGAATAAATTGTTTGATGTGTTCCGGGGATTTAGACTAATGATGGGGCCGCATTAGTCCCGTGTACATTTGATCTTTCTACAGATGCATCGATACAATCTTATTCACATTATCAATTAGTTGTATTCCATTCGTGATGTTATATATTTCTTCCAGATAATAGTCATGTTTTCAAACATGGATGGACAACATGTGGTTCTCATTTTTGAGCTATGATGTTTGGTGGGAAGTTAGTGTGTCAATCTCCTTCTTTCCTTACAGGGTGATATATCAGTGCAATCTATAGTTGTTGGGATACTGGAGGTTCTAAGAGTTTTTACACAGTTACTAGATGCTTTTCTCCAAAGAGGTTTTGACGCTAACACCATTATGTGACATAGAGTTCGAGACAGACATGCATCATGGTGATTCTAAAATTATTATAGATTATTATCGGATGAAACCTTCTATGATGTAGGAGATGAGGATTCAAATTTATGATCTAATTAAGAAGTTATTTTTCATACCTAGTGTGTCACCATTCGGAGATCCATTCTTCTTTATAAAGATGGAGAACAATGGTCTGAAGTTTTATATATACTATTAGAGGTTAAATGACCTGACAGTCAAGAACTGTTAAACCATTCTGAGGATTGATGATCATTTCAACTAGGTGATAGGGGCAAGTTGGTTTTCTAAGATCAACATTTATTCTAGATATCACTAGTTGTGGGTGACGAAGGGTGATATCCTGAAGATAGATTCAAGATGTAGGTATGGGTAAATCTAGTTCTTAGTCATTTCATTCGATGTTATGAACACACCATCCATGTGTATGGGGCTTATGAAGTTCATATTTCTTAAGTTATAGGATAAATTATTCATTTTTGTCATTGACAACATCGTGATCTACTTGAAGTTAGAGGAGAAGCCTACTGAGCATCTCCAGACAATCTTACATGTTCTTCGACACCACCATCTCAACAAAAAGTTGTAAAAATTTAAATGTTGTAAATGATCAATACACTTACTCACACACGTGGTGTCTAAAAAAAATTTAGCAGTGGACCCATCAAAGGTTGAACTAGTTGTTTCTTGGGTATCACCCACGAATGTGGCAGATATTCATTATTTTATAGGTCTCACATGATTTAATCATAGTGTTGTTCCTGATTTCTCTCCAGTTGTAGCTCCATTGAATGATATATATAGAAAAGTCCAAGAATTTGTGTGGAGAGAGTAGTTCCAAATATCATTATATTATCTAAAGTGGAATTTTTTTTGTTCTCCAGTTCACCCATTTGTTGAGGAAGGGGTGATGTTTGTTGTTTATTATGATGTTTCTCATCTGTGGTTGGGATGTTTGCTAATGTAGCAACAGGGAGTGATCTCTTATGGGGTATAGGTAGTTATATCCCCATGAATGTAACTATACCACCCATGATATGTGTAAAGACCCCGATCCCTGGGTGCCTCATGAGACATGATATAGCAGCATTTTATTACAACATTTACAAATAATATATCATGTCCCATTACTACAGAAGATCGCGAGGCTCAGGATTCTAGGAAACTAGCTGCTTCTAATAAAAATCATCAGTACAAACCATGCCTAAATTTTTTTAAACAAAACGTAGGGTGAGAAAATATGCCCAGTAAGGGGTTTTAATAACATTTTAAGAAAACTCTTTCTCAAAGAAGTCATTTTGAATATAACACTTCACTAAAACAAAAAAAAGACTTATCTTTTCTTAGAACATGTAAATCGTACATTTTTGAAAACCACTTGTACATAAAAGAAGGATGAACTTGAAATAAACTTTAAATTAAACATAATCAGAAAGTGCAAATGCTTGAAAGATTGATGATGAATAAATTACTACCAAGATTACTTCAGTTCTATAAAAAATATGTGAGTAAGAAAGGAAAACATTCATAACATTATTCATGGGCACATAAATTTATTATAACATCTTACCACATGAATTACTATTCTTATCTCATAATTTCATTCTCAATGTCAACAGAGTTTTCAACTAGGGGATGTCCTGTTAGTTGGACTATCCCATTGGTTGACCATTTATCATTACATGTAGAGGGAAATTATAATGCCCAGACTTGTCAAGACCTTGTGTCATGATCTTAAAACAAAACTTAGTACGGGTCAAGGCACACCGCCAATCCCGTTTCCCGTAGTAGCACAAGCCATGACCAACTGCCAAGGCCGTCACACATAAAAGCACAAGACAATGCTAACCGCCAAGACCGTCGTACATAAAAGCACAAGCCAATGATAACTGCCAAGACCGTCGCACATAAAATCACAAGCCAAGGCTAACCGCCAAGACCACCACACATAACGTCTCATGAGACTCTTACTTTACCCAATTCATTGGAGCGCTGTATAATTCCGGGTGCACCCGTCCATAAACATTAAAGTTCAAAACAACCCTCACCTATCTTGACATGGTCTTTCTTTCATAGGGTTTCATTCATACATTCTTAATCAAACACCCTTGTTACATACATATTCATAACATAAAGACAGTTCAATCATTAATAAAACTAAGACGTACGTGCTAAAAATCCATACACTTATGAAATTAACATAACAATTGAAGACATGGGTTTTAAGGAAATTAAAATAAACACTTTAACATTCCAAAGCTTCATAATACCAAGTTAAAACAAGGTCGTTCATAACTAATATGCACACTAATAAATGGGTATGGTGGATGTTTATTTAAAATTGTGTGAATATACATATATTTACACAGTTAGGGATATAAAGTGTGCAATTAGGCCCACCTTGGGAAGTCATGTATATATGTATAAAAACTGCATGAGTATATATATAATTGTGTAAAAACTCATTTTCACTTTAAATAACGTGACATTTCCTTTGAAAAGCTTGCAATCATCATAAGAAGAACTTGTATTCGAAGACAACATATTGATACAAGGTTATATATACCTATATATATATATAAATTTAGGTGCTTATATACATGTGCATGGGTTTAGAAAATTATCCCATACTCAAATAATATTTCCCATGTTATACATTAAACAAAATTAATGTTTGGTAAAACTGAATGGAGTTCTTTTACATAAAAAAAGATAATGTGAACATATTTTTCACAAAACCCTTATTGGCATAAAATCATTCTTGCATACAACATGGTCTATCCATAAATATGAGTACATATATATATGAATAAATATGTATATACATGTGAACGTTTAAGATCATGAATTGTCAAGAAAGGTGATAAAATAAAATTTTCAATTGGAAGAATTATTTTGGTGTCAAAAATGTCCTTAAACTTCATCATATGTATATAACTTGTTTTGGGTATTTTTCTTGATGTAATAATCCTAAAGGGTACATATAATTTTTAATAAATCATTATGTGATATTGTGGTAAATTTTAAAAGAAATAAAAAAGCTTGTCCTCATATTCACACATAGTTGTACATGTACATCTTATATAACCACATGTACATATAAATCTATATGCTCTATATATTCGAATAATCTTACATGTTGATAAAATAACCCGCAATCTCCATTTTTCATAGGGCAGAATAAAACCAGGGTTATAAACATGTGAATGAAAGGTGTACATATGCATTTATTGTTGTATATATATGTATGAATACAAATATATATGTACATACTTATGCGTGAAGTGTATATACATATATATAACCATGTATATTCACATAAGCACATGAAAAATTAAAACCAGGAGACCTCCCCTACTCAGGTTCGATCCTAGGAAGAGGAAAAAAATAGCTTCATATGGTCTCGTATATATCCATACATATTTATATAAAAATTGTATATAAATATGTATAGCTTATTGAAACTAAAGGAAATGAAGCAGAGGAGTTTCCTTTACCCTTATTTGGATGTCTAAGCTAAAAGGGAGATCCTCACGGTCTGAGTTTGCATCGGGTTTATACACACAAAATATATATATATAACACTTATACATATATATACCGAAACATAAACAAAACCAATAGAAACTTGTCCCTTACCTTATCATGGAGAGGAGGTGAGAAAGAGGTGGCGACGAGGTGGCCAAAGGTCCAACAAAATAGGGTGAAAAAACTCCCCTTGACTCTGGTGCAAACCGAGGTTTTTAAGAAGAAGAAAAAACAGAGAACTCTACGACCGGGGAGACATCGAGGGAACTGAGGCCGGGCATTAAAGGGGCGGTGCCGACTCGTTGAAAGAATGGAGGAAGGCTGGGTCCACTCACCGGCCAAGATGAAGAAAAACCGGGGCCTAACCTACTGGTTCGACATGCACGCGAGGAAGAAGAAGCATGACACGGGGAAGAAGAAAACCAGAAAACGATGGGACGTCCAGGATTAAAAGGAAAATGATTGGGGGAACCAGAAGCAATGCAGCATTAAAAAGAATGTACAACGCGATCGGAGGGGTGCTGGATTGGATGGTCGAGCTTGATGCGGTGTTTTAAAACACGCGGCCCCTCTATTTTTCAAGGGTTTAAAAAAAGTCGTTAATATTATTTTCTATTAACTTATAACATTGTTTTTTATTAACTTCAATTATTGATCTATCTTTTATTATATTTAGATAAGTCATTGGTCAATGGTTCATTTAATACATAAGTATATTAATTAATTCAACCTTATCAAAACATATATATATATATATATTTCCTTTATTGAATTACATATTAGTTATCTTAATTTTCCACAATTGAATAATTAATACAATTAAGCATTTAACAAATCAATATTGATAATGATTCTCAAATTCCCAAATGAGAGTGCATTAATCCAAAAATTAACATTATGAAATACATATGTAAATCATAATTTGAAATTGTCTCAAAGCTGTTAATAAAAGATCAAATTACAAATATTTGCATTATTATTATTACTTAAATTTAATTTAGAGATAAATATAATTTATTTAATTCAATGTTTGACTCAACATATATAACTCAAGAGTATGAGTGCATATTTTCATAAACAAAATAAAAAACCCATCGGATTCAATATAATTACAAAATAATTGTTTAATTGCTCAAGTTAAAAACATGTAGTAAATAGTGGAAAATTAATAATATTAATTCTCACGGTTTTGAAATATAAAAATATAATTCTCATTTTGGGAAAACATGCAATATTATTGATGTCATTATTTAACTATTAAAGCAAATAACACATATAGCTTTTAGAACCTTTTGGGGTAAACCATTCTTATCTACAACAGTCCAAAATAAAACATTAGTGGATAGAAGAATCATGGGGGAGCCAACAGTTATATTTATATCTGTTAGGGTTCAACGGTTGAATTAGTGTTCTTATAAAGAGTCTTGTCTCAGGGTATCCCTCACTCAAGGTGACTGATGGAGGAAGGAAGATATGGTTCGTGTGATTCCCTTGGTGCTCAGTACGGTTGTAGTGGCTTAGTCCATCCTCATGTTTATTCTGATGGATGCCAGAAAACCATACCGCCTTCTTGGGGTCCTGGTGGTTTTAGGCGGTCTCCCTGTTATTGTAATCAGGTTTTTAATTGGGATTTTTGTTAGCTTAACTTCTTGTTCGATTGCTGTGAGTTGTAGACACCGAGATGTTACTCATTTGAATAAAAGGTCCTTTAATTCATTTGATGTGTTTTTTCTATTTTACTAATATTATTTTCTTATAAGATGATTGTTTGTTCAATTAATGGGTGACATTGCAAAACAAACTTGCATTACACAAAGCACGGTTTTCAGGTTGTTACATTACTTCCGTATTCAATGAATTGCGTCCTCAAAATTCAATTCACAAAACTAAAAATAGAGACCCCACATGTACAACATTACCGAAACAAGGGATCCAGCTAGGTTAACAGAATACCAAAGTTGGATCATAGTTCTTCTATTCCCTAGCCCAGATGCACTTTGAGGAGTATGTCTTGAACTCTTGCTCGTGCGTACTGCACACAGGCTTCCAAAGGGAGGCTCGTGCGGTGAAAAGCTCAGAAACGTCCATGTAGATGAATTCCCTGATAACTCCCCGGGCTACATCACCCTCGAGGTAATTGAGAGGAGTGATGTGATTGAGGAGACTGAAATTCAAGACCTGGAACATATAGGCTGCACTAAGCTGCCCATCCTGGGCAGCTATGAGGAAGCACGCTCATGCAGAGAAGTTTTTCGCCAGAGTAAAACACTGAAAGAGACCCTCATAGTATCTTCCCCTTTACCTATAACAGGGGAGTTGGGAAGTGGCGAAATGGTGAAAAACATGATCATCCTCTTGACACAAATGAATAATCTCAGGACCGTTTGCTAGATCGAGGAGACGCTAGAAGGACCCTCGCAGGTGGAGAAAAGATGGATAATCCACCGTGCATGCCCTGATCATGATAACCTCTACTAACTCCTCAGGTAGTGATGAGATGTTCATTTGACAAGACATCTAAAATCTATAACCTTTTTACTTAGTCAAACATAGTAATAAGTTCATACCACCTGGTTTTCCAGAGTTTCCTGAACCCATCCTCTGATACCAACTGTAATGACCCCGATCCCCAGGTGCCTCATGAGACATGATATACCTGCATTTTATTACAACATTTAAAAATAATATATCATGTCCCATTACTATAGAAGATCACGAGGCTCAGGATTCTGGGAAACCAGCTGTGTCTGATAAACTTCATCAGTACAAACCGTGCCTGAAAAATTATAAACAAAACGTAGGGTGAGCAAATATGCCCAGTAATGTGTTTAAATTTTTTTTTAAGAAGACTCTTTCTCAAAGCAGTAATTTTGAATATAACACTTCACTAAAACAAAACAAAGCCTTATCTATTCTTAGAACATGTAAATCTTACATTTTTGAAAACCACTTATACAGAAAAGAAGTATGAAAATGAAATAAACTTTAAAGTAAACATAATCAGAGAGCACAAACACATGAAGAATAGATTATGCATAAATTACAACCAAGATTACTTCAGTTCTAAAAAAATCTGCGAGTAAGCAAGGAAGACATTCATAACATGATTCATGGGCACATAAAGTTCTTATAACATCTTACCACATGAATTACCATTCTTATCTCATAATTTAATTCTCAATGTCACGAGAGTTTTTAACTATGGGATGTCCTATTAGTTGTACTATCCCATTGGTTGACCATTTATCATTACATGTAGAGGGAAAGAATAATGCCTTGACTTGTCAAGACCTTGTGTCATGATCTTAAAACATAACTTGGTATGGGTCAAAGCACACCACCAATCCCGTTTCCCATAGTAGTAGAAGCCAAGGACAACTTCCAAGACCGTCGCACATGAAAGCACAAGCCAAGGCTAACCGCCAAGACCGTCGCACATAAAAGCAGAAGCCAAGGCTAACCGCCAAGACCGTCACACATAAAAGCACAATACAAGGCTAACCGCCAAGACCATCCCACATAACGTCTCATGAGACTCTTACTTTACCCAATGCATTGGAGCGTTGTATAATTGTGGGCGCACCTGTCCATAGAAATTTAAGTTCAAAACATCCCTCATAGATCTTGACATGGTCTTTCTTTCTTAGGGTTTCATTCAAACACTTTTTATCAAACCCCCTTTTTACATACATATTCATAACTTAAAGACAGTTTATTCATTAATAAAACTAAGAAATACGTGCTAAAAATCCGTAAACTTAAGAAATTAACTTAACAATTGAAAACATGGGTTTTAAGGAAATGAAAATAAACACTTTAACATTCCAAGAATCATAATACCATATAAAACAAGGTCGTTCATAACTAATACACACGCTGATAAATGGGTATGGTGGATGTTTATTTAAAACTGTGTGAATATACATATATTTATACAGTTAGGTATATAAAGTGTGCAATTAGCTCCACCTTGGGAAGTCATGTATATATGTATACAAACTGCATGAGCATATATATAATTGTGTAAAAACTAATTTTCACTTTAAATAACGGGACCTTTCCTTTGAAAATATTGCAATCATCATAAGAAGAACCTGTATTCGAAGAGAACATATTGATACAAGGTTATATATTCCTATATATATATATATAAATTTAGGTGTGTATATACATGTGCATGGGTTTACCAAATTATCCCAAACTCAAATAATATTTATCATGTTATACATTAAACAAAATTAATGTTTGGTGAAACCGAATGGAGTTCTTATACATAAAAATAAGTTAATGTGAACATAGTTTTCACAAAACCCTTATTGGCATAAAATCATTATTGCATACAACATGGTCAATCCATAAATATGAGTACATATATATATATGAATACAAATGTATATACATGTAAACGTTTAAGATCATGAATTGTCAAGAAAGGTGATAAAAGAAAATTTTCAATTGGAAGAATTATTTTGGTGTCAAACAAGTTCTTAAACTTCATCATATGTATATAACTAGTTTTGGGTATTGTTCTTGAAGTAATAATCTTAAACGGTACATATAATTTGTAATAAATCTTTATGTGATATTGTGGTAAAATTTAAAAGAAATAAATAAGCTTGTCCTCATATTCGCACATAGATGTACATGTACATATTTTATAACCACATGTACATATATATCTATATGCTCTATATATTCGCATAATCATACAGGTTGATAAAATTACCCGCAAACTCCATTTTTCATAGGGCAGAATAAAACTAGGGTTATAAACATGTGAAAGAATGGTGTACATATGCATGTATCGTTGTATATATATGTATGAATACAAATATATATGTACATACATATGCGTGAAGTGTATATATATATAACCATGTATATTCACTGAAGTAGATGAAAAATTAAAACAAGGAGACCTCCCCTACTCAGGTTCGATCCTAGGGAGAGGAAAAAAATATCTTCATATGGTCTCGTATATATCTATACATATTTATTTAGAAAGTGTATATAAATATGTATAGCTTATTGAAACTAATGGAAATGTTGTAGAGGAGTTTCCTTTACCCCTATTTGGATCTCCAAGCTGAAAGGGAGATCCTCACAGTCTGGGTTTGCACCGGGTTTATACACACATAAAATATATATATAACACATATACATATATATATCGAAACATAAACAAAACCAAAAGAAACTTGTCCCTTACCTTAGCTAGGAGTGGAGGTGAGAAAGATGTGACAACGAGGTGGCTGAAGGTCCAATGAAACCGGGTGCAAAAATAGCCATTGACTCGGGTGCTAACTGAGGTTTTTAAGAAGAAGAAAAAAAAAACAGAGAACTCTATGACCGGGGAGACGTCGAGGGAACCGATGCTGAGCATTAAAGTGGCGGTGCCAACTCGTTGAAAGAAGGGAGAAAGGTTGGGTCCACTCACTGACCTAGATGAAGAAAAAGGGGGCGTAACCTACTGGTTCGGCGCGCGCACGAGGAAGAAGAAGAGGGACGCGAGGAAGAAGAAAACCGGAAAACGAGGGGATGTCCAGGATTAAAAGGAAAACGATCGGGCAGCCCAGAAGTGATGCAACATTAAAAAGAATTGACGGTGCGATCAGAGGGGTGCTAGATCGGACGGTCCAACTTGATGCGGTGTTTTAAAACATGCGGCCACTCGATTTTTCAACGGTTTGAAAAAAACAAAGTCGTTAATATTATTTTCTATTATCTTATAACATTGTTTTTATTATTAACAATCAATTATTGATCTAACTTTTATTATCTTAAGATAAGTCATTGGTCAATGGTTTATTTAATACATAAGTATATTAATTAATTCATCCTTATCAATATATATATATATATATATATATAATTTTTATTTCCTTTATTGAATTATATATTAAATATCTTAAATTTTCACAATTGAAGATTTAATACAATAAATCATTAAACACATCAATATTGATAATTATTCTCAAATTCGAAAATGAGAGTGCATTAATCCAAAAATTAACATTATGAAATACATACGTAAATCATAATTTGACATTGTCTCAAAGCTATTAATAAAAGATCAAATTACAAACATTTGTGTTATTATTATTACTTAAATTTAATTTAGAGATAAATATAATTAATTTAATTTAATGTTTGATGCAACATATATAACTCAAGAGTTTGAGTGCATATTTTCTTAAACAAAATAAAAAACCCAAAAGATTCAATATAATTACAAAATAATTGTTTAATTGCTCATGTTAAAAACATGTAGTAAATAGTGGAAAATAATAATATTAATTCTCACCGTTTTGAAATATAAAAATATAATTCACCTTTTTGGAAAACAAGAAATATTATTGATGTCATTCCTTAAGTATTAAAGCAAATAACACAAATAGATTTTAGAACCTTTCAAGGTAAACCATTCATATCTCCAACGGTCCATAATAAAACATTAGTTGGTTTGAGAATTATGAGGGAGACAACAGTAATATTTATAGCCGTTAGGGTTAAATGGTCGAATTAGTGTTCTTATAAGGTGTATGCTCTCGGGGTATCCCTCACTCAAGGTGACTGAAGGTGGAAGGAAGAGATGGTTCGTGTGATTCCCTTGGTGCTCAGCATAGTTGTAGTGGCTTCGGCCATCCTCTTTTTTATTCTGATGGTTGCCAGAAACCCTTACGGCATTCTTGGGGTCCTGGTGGTTTTAAGTGGTCTCCTAATTATTGTAATCAGGTTTTTTATTGTAATTTTTGGTTATCTTAACTTCTTGTTCGATTGTTGTGAGTTGTAGACACCGAGATGTTACTCATTTGAATAAAAGGTCCTTTCATTCATTTGATGCATTTTTTCTATTTTATTAATATTATTATCTTATAAGATGTTTGTTTTTTCATTTAATGGGTGAAATTACAAAACAAACTTGTCATTGAAAAAAACACGATTTCTCGGGTCGTTACAATATGGATCTAGAAACAGTTGTGTTTTCACTGAATTTGTGAAGGCATTACCTTATTTGGGATTTCTCTTTGGTCTTCACAGATGAGAGTAGTTTTAGGTATATAATTACCTAGTGAGATATAAACATGCTATAGTAGAGGTGGATGAGGTTTCTATTGGAAAATGATTTTGCGTTCTCCTACACCTTAGAAAAGGGAAATGTCATGGTCGATGATTTGAGAAATAAGAAGTAGAAGGAAGTTCACTGAGAATCTGCGGAACCATGGAAGGAAATTGAGGAGATGGAAGGCTTTCACCTGAATTTTAGGGATGACAATGGTGGAGTCTGGTTGATTCAAATGACGATGTGGAATTATCTAATTCAACAGTTGGAGGTATCACTATGGGGTTACTCAAAGGTAAAGATTATGTGCTATCATGTTATCAATGGTGATGCCATGAAGGGATGGTCATAGGATGGTCAGAATCAGATGTTGACCCATAGAATTATATTTTTCCCAGTAGTGATGCATGATGGACTCCTTTATGAGTTTCATAGCTCACCCTTGCTAGTTTATCATGTAATTTCAATGATATACCGTGGTTTGAGGAAGTAATTTTGGTGGCATAGGATGGAATGGGCAGTGGAAGAGTTTATGGAAAAATTCTCAGTGTTACAGCATGTGAAGGTTGTGCACCATGTTCAAAGTGTTTTTTTAGCCCTTATATTTCCTCCCATGGAAGTGGGATGACATCTAAATGGATTTTTTCACAGTTTTACCCAAATATCACGTAGTTTATAATGAAATATGTTTATTAGTGGACCAGATGATGAAATTGTCTCACTTCATAAAGATCAAGGAGTTGAGCACAATGGATGCCTTGGGAAAGAGATATGTGAATGAGGTGGTGAGACTAAATTGAGTTCTATGATCCATTATCTTATATTAGGATATAAATTTTTCCTCAGAAGTATACAGGGTATTTAAATATTTTTTTGGAAAATATTTATTACGCCTCAGTACTGCCTTCCACCCTCAGATAGATGGCTATACAGAATAGACTATCCAAAAACTGTAAGATATGTTTCGAGCATGGATCTTCAACCTTGAAGGATCATGGGTACAACAATTGACCTAGGGGAAGATATTTTATAATAATATCTACCACACTTAAATTTACATGGATCCATTTAATGTTTTGTATGGATGTATGTACCATTATCCTTGGTGATGGAAAGTGGTTTTAGATATAGATGTTCTGAGCCCCATGTTAGGGAATAGAAAGACAAATAAGGTTATACATGATCATGAGAGGGTGAAAGAAGCACATGATCAGTTAAAGTCATATTCCAATCATAGGAGGTGTCCCCTAATGTTCTTGGCCGGGGACCATGTGTTCTTGAAGGTTTACCCCCGACATGGGTTGTAGAGGTTTGGTAGTGGGAGTAAGCTTTCTTCAAAGTTCATTGGCCCCTTTGAGGTGTTGGGATAAGTTGGAGAAGTGGAATTCCAGTTGGCGTTGCCACCACAATTGGTGAGGATCCACAAATTCTTCTACATATGTCAACTTCTTTGATATCATAACATTGAATCTCATGTCCTTGACTATGGATATATGGACATTGAGGACGACACAACGTATGTGGAGTATGCAGCATAGATCTAGGATCATCAGAAAATGGTGTTTCATCGATGGAAAATTCCATTGGTTAATGTTTTGTGGGGGCATGTTGGCCTGGAAGAGAGTACATGGGTACGAGAAACACATATGTGTTCTTAGTACCGAGAGTTTTTTTAGTTTTCTTTTCCTGTATTTTCATGTGATGTAATATATGAACCTTTTTTTATGATATAAGCCAGTTTAAATTAGGTTGACATGTGCGTGGTGAAAAGTGTGATGAAGTCCAGACATGTAAAAAGAGAAATATAAGATTCCTAATTGAGTCACATTAACTTGGATGTGATTAAATCCATGTGGGTGAGTTAGTGCCACACAAATTGGATAGTACCATGACATGGAAAATGGAATTCAATGATTCTTGTGATTAAGATGGAATGATTTTTGTTCTAATATGGTGTGTATTCACTTTAGATGGGTTAAAGGATGATTGAGGAGGTTTTCTTGGATGTCGAGTTTTCAATCCAACTTTCAAATAAGGCGTGGTGGTTTATCATTGAACTTTTTTTTCATTAACACTGTTTTATGAAAAGAGATATCATTTAGAGGTATCTAATGGGGTGGTTATTTGGACCCATCCATCCCATCGACGTTTGGATATTCATTATTAGTTGTGATAATAGTTTTAGAGGTATATGGTGTAATGGATTAGTCCTCTATGGTCAATTAAATTGTAAAAATATGATTTTTGAAGTGCTCTGGGAGGTCAAGGTGTGTTATTTAAAGACTATCAAAATTTCTAGTTTTTTATGTTCTCCAGTAGTAGATCATGATGGTTTGTCTGAACAGTGTGTCAAAATAGTAGGTTAGAATGGTGAGTCGAAATAGTGAGTTATAACTATGAGTTGGAATAATGAGAAAGGTTGTTGTGTCATGATAGTTACACATGATGATGACCAGCATCAGCAGCTCACCAAACTGTGACACAAACCTATGACTCATCTAATGGGGTTTCATTTCCAACAGGTTTATTTTTTTTTCTATTTTTCTAGTTTTATCATTTTGACATCATTCAGTTATGTTAAATAAATTTAATAGAATATTTATGTTTTTTTTAATCCGTTTTAGGGGATATATATCATATCATTATTTCTCTAAAATCCTGAGATCCTTCTAATTGGTCAAACCACCTGGTTTTGTTGAGATAAAACATTAAGGAAAATTCAAAGCCATTTCACATTCTATGAGTCTTCGATTTAATACTTCTATTCTAGGGGCCATCCTTCAATTTAATACTTCTCCTTCCTCTTGATACATGATGTTCCCAAGACCATTCTTCCATGACGAGTATTTTTTTGTGATATATATTTTGGTTCACATTTTCCATATCGGTTGTTCCTCCTACATGCACACCCCCATCATTACCAAAATAAGTATGTGTTTATCGTTTCATCTTACTAGTTGGAACCCCTGTGTCTATTTTCATTTTCTATCATGTAGGGTGGATGTACGAATGTTTTCCATGAGAATATATTTGGTTCAAAATTAAATAAAGATAATTGAAATAGATTGTGATCAATATTCAGGGATGGGGAAAAAGATGTATGATATACTTTTTGTTTGTTAGTTGTTGTTGTTGTAAATTATATGATCTAAAAGCCCCACTAAAAATAATATCCATTGGGATCGTTTTCTATGAATGAGATGGTCTATGGAATTAATGATTGATTTTTTTGACCAATTATATATGAAATTTTCTAACAATATACACCTATCTAATAAATGTATTCCCCAAGATCATACCTTCTATAGTAACACTAGATGTTAACCAGTGGAATTAAAGAATAGATGACCTGCTAAAAATGACTATTTTTAGTTTGGATTGTATGAGGGTATCGTTTTGAGCACTGTTATGTGTTTTGGGGTGGCTCAGAAAGTGTAATGGAATCACAGGTTGAGAGATTAATTGATTTTAGAATGAATGGGTATAGTTGTGAAACTGTGCTACGATCAAGTTGTTCTATGTTTTTTTCTGGATTTGATGGGTGTGGTTTGATTATGTAGGAGGGATTCCATGAATGGTTGTGATCAGATGTGTTTCTATGATCAACTATGATTTATGGGTTTTCTTTGGCGAGAGGATGCATAATCTGGAATGAATTTGATTAATTATGATATTAGTGGTTGACATGTGTGCTTCACCATTAATAATATGTAGAAATATATCCCATATCATGGAGTCTGTATGTTATGTCATGAATGATT
The DNA here is from genome assembly GCA_963277665.1 of Viscum album. Taxonomy (NCBI): domain Eukaryota; kingdom Viridiplantae; phylum Streptophyta; class Magnoliopsida; order Santalales; family Viscaceae; genus Viscum; species Viscum album. Next base: position 419,970,107 of record OY728127.1, on the reverse strand, counting down.
GTTAAATAGAGAGGAGTGTGATGCAGGTTAATTTACCATGGTTCTTCTTCTAGGGTGTGACCTATTTTGGGATTCATGTTGTTTTTTTGTGATTAATAGTTCCCCGAGTAGTGATGGAATGAATAAATGATTTGTTAATAATGAATGAGATTTTTTAAACAATTCTTCTGGGTTTATGCATTGAGTTTGTGGCTTGTTTTCTGGTTATGTATTCATATCTAAATATAAATGTATTTACATTGTGATATATATATATATATGCACCCAAACTAGTTGAAAACAATGTGTTGAACACCTCCATCTTTACGGGGAGGGTGTCTTTACAAAACATATCGCTGGGATGATTAATGGATGGACACTCACTCTTCCCTAATTCTTCTTCAATGTGGTGGTATCCCAATATTCTTTTAGAATGTTATGGTTTGCAAGGCCCATGTGAGTGCAGGTGAGTTATGATTTCTCATGTTTCTTTGGGAAGAGATGAGTTGTGATTTCTCAGGTGTCTTTAGGATGATATGTAATGTACATTTCCATGTTTTATCAGGATATTAAGTGGTTTTTGGATCATCTGTTTACTAGTGGGAAGTGGTGAGGTTTGTCAGGACTAGTTATTTGTGGGTGGGTTTTAACATGGTACTTTTAGATGAGGTGGGAGAACAAGGATGTTTTTCATTAAGAAAGAGTGGATAAAATAATGGGAAGTTGTGAAGTGTACCCGAATAATTGATGTTTATAAAATATTACTTCACATGAATTATATTACATGGTGAAAATTGCTTTTTTAGGTGGTGATGGAATGTATATTGTGTTAGGTGTTGTTGGCTATTGTTATTTTCACTTTGAAGAATTATTCTGCCTATCTCAATTATGCATAATAGACATTGGTTTTTCCTACTTAGAATACTTGTATTCTCAACCTATATATATATATAATTTCATTATAGTATCCGAGAGAATTTTTTGGACTATGCTAGATTTATCTAGATTAGATAATGATAGTTACCGAGTCTTTACATTAACTTTATTTTGGTACTTACATTGGTCTTTTATTACATTGCTAGAATTTTTATTTTGAAACATTATCGTGGGATGTATTGTTGTTTTCCATTATATATAGATATTTATATTTATATAAATATATATATATATATATGGTTTTTTGTTATTTTTATTTTTATACTTCTTATCTCCTGATCCATTTTTTAGTTAAAGAGCGTAATGCCTCCCATTTTGTGAGATTGTATACCCTCAGTGATGGAATCTTCCATGAGACCTACAATAGGTGGAACTTGGTGTTTATTTTCTACATTTCTTCATTTCCATCTCTAGAGGGGTATCATTGGAGGGATGGGGTCACGATATTCTATATTGGGAAAATTTGGAAAAAGTGTATTTTTTTGAATAATTTATTATAGTTGTTCATGATTCTATTTTAAAAAACTACCAAGGTTAGTTTGATTTATTTTTATATAATAATGGATAAGAATGTCAATGGAATATATTTTTTATTTTTATAAAAAATGGTTATGGCCTTTATTTGAAAAGATTATATTTTTCTATGACATTAATGATTACAAATTCTTAGAATGTATTGCTTGGATACATGATGACACATGTTAGTAACAAACCCACTATAGGATCCTCCCGATTGGTGTTGGGTTGGATATATTAGTTTGAGACTCATGTTTCTATTTCCATTTTCACTGTAATATAGATTCCATAGGTTGTATTAGTGGGGACCAATCCATGATATTTATCATGTGATAGTTGAATTTTTCAATATATGAAATTAGATAGTGTATTCCATTTTACAGATGGGGATAAACTCTAAAATTCCATGTAAATTTTCCTCATAATTTGGAATCCATGATCATATAGAGTGTTAATAAATGTTATCTATAATTGGTGACTTAGTTCAGATTCCATAGTTTTGGTCCTAGATATCTTATGGTCTTCAGTTGGGATTTAATGATTAGAAAGAGGCATATCAAGACCCTAAATGATGATTATGAGGGGAGTATCCAAAGTTTTCCTCCTGAATGACATTTTATTTTTATTGTATAAGAATATTTTATTGGGTAAATCACTTACTAATTTATTCTATTTGGATTTTGTGCCTCATGATTGAGTATTGGCACACTTGGGAGGTGAAATCAATAATGGACTTCATCAATGATGTTTATCTTAAGGAGTATTTTCTTTATTTTTGTGAGCTATAATTTTTTCCCTACACTATAAGTGTGATGAAAATATTTATATTTTTTACATTTTCAATGAAATGTGTTTGTAATTTCATTGGATCTAATGGTTAACAATATATACTTATGCTTCCATATTGCGAGTGACAAGGAATTATAATGAGATGTGTTAATGGGATCAAACTATATTTGATAGGGTGTAAGCTCGAGATGTGTTCATTGTAAATCAAACAGATTGACATGGTGTTGGTTTTTGATTATTATTTTTTCTATAGACTAATTTATATGCTGATGGAGTAGGAAGAAGATATTAGAATATAACCTAAGTGATAAGGTGTTGTTATAAGACATGGATAGGAAGAATCACCCGGATTGATTGGGTGCTAGTATGAGGCATAAATTTCTTCCTTACCAAGAGTGTGATCTTATTATTCTTTTCTTTTAAGTTTCTGCTGTTTTAAACCATCCATAATAACTTATCTTATTTTGTTCATGTGTAGTGAGATGAATGATGGAACATGTGGGATTTTGTGAGTGTGGTTTTTTTATTTACATGAGAATTATAGAATATAATGTTTATTGAAATATGCAGTGTGTTTCATACCTTGATGGGATATGGTTATATATGTATTACAAATAAAATGAATGTTGGTCTTTTAGTGGGATTGTTGGATTCATTTTGAGCCTCAAGGTGTGATTATCATCTACATATGGGAAAACTATGAATTATATTTTTTTTATTATGTTATATTTATTTCTCAATGATTTTATTGAACACCTATACACACATTCATGAAAGAATGTATGTGGATCCACATGATAAAAATAATAGTTTGTGATTTAAAGTGATTCATAGATCAATATATTAAATTGAACAAAACCATGTAAAAAATATAGGTTTTTTATATATGGGTAAAATATTATATTTAATTTCATTAATAAAAAACATCTTTGACTAAGACACATGGCTCTTGAGATGAATGTTATTATTGGTTGTGGATTTTATTGGTTCATAATATATTAGGATTTCCAAATTCATTTATAACTTTAAATCATACTTATACGTATAAATATATATTAAAATTTGTTCCCTATATTAATTTATTTTGATGAAGAATATGTTATATATTAATTTATATCAATATCTGTTATTTTTTTTAGAACTGATACACCATGTAAATAGTTTATGACATTCAATTGTGGATTTTAGGTCCTTGATTTTCCACTTTTTTATATCAAAAAGGTTTATATATCATCATTTAATGGATGATTCAAAATGAATATTATATTATTAAATAATTACCATTATACAATAATTTTATCTAATAGTTCACTTATGACCACATTGTACAAATACATATAGTTAGAATCCTTAATAATATTAGTGTGGGTGGATGAGTCCTTGAAAAACCCACAACATGTATACCATTAATGAAATACATTTTAGAAAATTATAATTTCATATCATAGTGTGACACCCAGATTAGAATTTTTTATTAGTATAATAAATTGTAATTTTTCACATTAGATATTGATCTTGATAAAATATGGCTATGATATACTTGGATGAAAGTTATTTTCTGGGGTTACAATTTTAACAATTTGCCAAACTATAATTAATTATGATTAATATAAGTGGTAAAAAAATTTTGTTTGATGAGACATGAGATGAATCATGGGGATCAACGTAATTAATTATTCGATGTTAAATAATTACAATTGTTTCATTATGAATAAATTATACAAGTGTGAATGGATAGTCATGTTTAGAATAAACAACATGCTTGAGATGAAACACTTAAAATGGAAACTGGTGGTGATATATGATATGTGATAACTGTTAATTTTAAATTTATAAAATTAGTTGGTAAATAAAATTCAAAATTTTTTCTTAAATGAGATCAGTTTTAGATGAAATATTGTATTGGTATATTGATTTTTAAATATCAATTTTTAATTACAACTTATATAATTAATGTAGGAATTTGAACAAAAAAGGTGAGTTTTGGTTTACTTATTTTTTTGAGATATTTTTTTATTTAATTATTCTTTCATAACCTATAGTTCATATTCATCTATGATTTTAATGTGAATGACAAATATTCACTGAAATTTTTTATTTCAAATTTTCAAAATTAATTCAGTGAGAGTATTTCGTAATTTATTGATTGGGTAGTAGTTATTTTTATTATTCAATGGTAGTCTTGTGGGGATTGTATGATTTTTTAGTATTTACTACATGGTATTCATTTTAAATATGTAACTCCAATTTCGGGGAGAGGTATTAGAATGATTTTACTGATTGTAGTGGGTTATTATGGTGTGCTGCATGTTATGATATTATTTGAATTGAAATTACGGTTTTGGGATTATTGAAAGTATTTTATTTCTTCCATATTATGATAGTGGTCATTAGAATATGGATTCTAAAATAATAAACTTTTGGTTTTATGGGAGTAAATACTAATGATACATTAAATCAATACCATTTACGTGATATAGATCACTAATTAAACTTTAAATTTTAGGGCTATTAAGTAATAATAAATAAATGTATTGTTAACATGGAATTTTGGAGTGAAATGATTTTCATTTAGTTATATTATAATTTCAAAATATATTTATTTTTGACTAATTATTTTGAACAATAGATTTTGATTTATGGTCTAATTTCCATGGGGATATATTAATAATGAGAAGTATCTTGGTGGGGGTATTTATATAATATAAATATTTTAGTTTAAAAAAATTTATGGGTGGATCCAAACATTATTAGTTTAGTGTTTGAGTGATTTATAATATTTTTATCTAAATAAATATGTATAAGAATTATCTTTTTTAGAAGATAAATGAGATATTTCAATGGAGTATGTTTACAAGATGAATAAACATTATTTTTTGTAACAATTTATATAAAATATAATTTTTGTTAAAAATCATTCAACTCGATACCCAGTACTGATCCACTAGGTACCAATTAATGTAAAATATTGTTCAATTCCTGAGTATAGGCCAACATGTACTTTTCTCACAGAATTGAGTACCTTTTTTAGGTTGCAGGTATATAAAGAGTGAAGACTGGGTAACCAGTGGGATTTTTGTTTTCTTAATTTGACCAAGAGTCTCATTTCACAAATTTTACAAATTGTTTACTATATTACGGGGTAAGGGATGATAATTTTTACTTAATAATACCAAAAAACTCTTTTTTCACCTCCTCTAGGAAATAAAAATTTCCAACTAATTACATGATAAATTAGTGTCATTCTTATTAGAAGATCAGAATAATTTATTAACATTTTAAAATATTACTCCATCTTGTGTCAATTATTACTCTAGTTTTGGACGTCCAATATTAGGGGATTATATGTGATTCCAAAATATAATTTAATATCATATTAATATGATATACTCATTGGGTGAGTTGTTTGAATGAGTCTTGGTTTAACAACCATGACCCATGTATCCTATCAGAACTGGTCATTTTATGATAATGGAATTGATACAATAGATAAAATCACCAAGGATATATTAGTTTATTAGTATTGAAGAAACTAAATACAAAACATTTCCCCCCATTACATTAGTAATTAAACAAAGAACATGTAATGAAAAATAAACTGTTTCCTTGATAATTAATTAATGATTTCACCGCGAAAACATGAAGGAAGGAAAAAATAGAAGAGTGAGATAATATTATTCTTAAGGGATACATATGGAGGAAAGAAAATCAATAATAAATGAATAATAATCAATGATGAAAAATATATATGGCACAGTGAAAAACTGAAAAACACACGCCATCAATACACTAAGAATAAAAATGCATCCATATATATTTTTCATATTGAAATTACTTTGGATAATGATAACTGAAATGATTAATGAATAAAATGATTAATTTTTGGACATCATGTATCAATAACATGATCTATCATGCCATAATGGAGGTTAGATCATGTGGGTAAATACTTATCTATTTATGTTTTGGAAATAATCACAAAGGGTTTGTCACAAACTGTTTTTCCCTTTGAGACCAATTGATAGATCATGGGAATATACAGATGAGACACTCACATTAACACACATACAAATAATTATTCATCCATAAATTTAGTACATGAACAATATTACTAAAAAATTATTCATCAGGATTTGGGAAACGAATTTATAAATATGTCAACATTCAATGTAAACACAGTATATAAAATTAAAATAAAGGTTAAACAATAATAATATCCATGATAAAAAAAATTATATATATTTAAGAGGAAAATAATTTCAATTTTAAAATGAAATTAAAGGGTTATTAAATAAAAAAATAAAAATTATTAGGTTCAAAATAATATGTGATTCTCAATAAAATTAATTGAGACGACGTCCCTTACCATATATCAGAATGTGTTTTGCAATTGATCTCAATTTCCTCGATTATCATATTTAACCACATAATTAATTAACTAGAACCCATTTATAAATTTATTTTATTTATTATTATTTTATTAAGTTCATTTATTCCCTTTTTGATGAGTTATAATATAAAATTTTATCCTTCAAGAGTGTTCGTTTCCTTGGTTTTCATGATATTTTTTCTTGTATACATGTATGGAAAAATCATATAAAATCAAAATAGTTATCCAGAATTGAAATTTTATTTTTTTTAAATAATACCAAAATATTACATTTTTATATATTTTACACTGTTATTTGGTATGACGATGAATAATTATATAAAACATTAGTGATAATCGTGATTATTTTTGACTATTTTGATCATCATTTTCTATAATTGGTTTATAGAATAATATTATAAATATATATTTTTTATTGAACTCTAAACATGCTATGATGAATATATTATAATATTTTGAACGATAAATATTGATTTTTTACCATACGTGTTGGTCTAATTGAAAAATCAAAACACATCGTCTATTATAGTGGTTAATCTGCACCTCACAGATGATGTTTTCCTTTTTATAATAAATGGAGAGGATAAAGAGTTTAATGATGAATATTACATTATCATTATAAAACTATATTATATAAATGATAATTGAGTTATAATATATGTTTTTAAATATGATTTTAGGATAATATAAAAATAAATAAAATTACATGAAATGGAAAGTGAACAAAAAAGGATTTACCTCTTGAATTATTCTCCTTGAGAACCACATAATGGACATGGAAATGAAATTCTAGTGAGACTAGGAAGACCAAAAACTGTGGTATAGGATTGTGTGATTATATAGTAAAAATATTATAATTTTTAATGGATTTTTTAGTGTAAGGAAAATGTGTGATGAGGGGTCATATTTATAATGGAGGAGATGGATGTTTTTTGAATATTGTATTCATTTTTTTATTATTTTGGATCATGAGAATCAATGGAGAAGATTCTAGGGACTAAATATAGTAATTAGATAATGTAAAGTCAAATGTTTTTGATTAAATCATCCATGACTCATGGAATTATATATTTATCTTATAATATGTATAAACTGTAAATCACAATTTCCTACCGTTCACATAAAATTCAAGTATTTTAGATAAATCCCCAAAATTCACACTAACCATTTTCTAATTTATAGAATTCCAATATTAACCCTATTTTGTGAATATAATTTTCTAATTATGATAAATGTAATGATTAATTAAATTCTTAAATTACTCAAAAATACCAATTTTAAACTAATAAGTGATTTTTAACACTTTTAAAATTAATTATGGTCTCATAGAATTATCTGATAATAATAACACAAGAAAATATTTATTTTTGATTCCTTTTTATGAAAATAAAATTTATTTTATATCATTATATTATCGATAAAATTGAATATAAATATTTATGTTTTATTAAAATAACAACACTTAAATTATTAACTTAAAAATATTTATTAACATACACTATGATATATTTATATCATAATTTATTTTATAAGACGACTAAATTGTAATTATACCTTATTAGGTGAGATTACTATTAATCTGGCCAAATTAATATTCATAAGGTCCACATTACAATTTCAAAGGTATTTTTACACTATTAATGTTATATGTTCCTTCTTTTCTAGGGAAATCCTCATATTTCATTCCTTATTTCATTATAGAGGTCATTTTTTGTTCTCTATGTCATTCAGTATGATTAATACTATATGAAATAATTTCATGTCAAATATAAGATATTGAATTAATTGAATTAATTCAAGGAGATTCATACTTTGAAATCATAGGGTGTTATATTCTTCTCTCCTTAAAAAATTTCATCATTGAAATATTTCCTGAATATTTCCCCCTAAAAAGATGTGTGTGGTAATTCTTAATAACAAATCTAGGTTCCTAAGTTGCCTCTTCTATTTTATGGTTTCACAATACAACCTTTTCTACTTGATTAATCAAGTTTCTCACTAATTATTTCAAGAATATTTATAAGTGCATTAAAATAAGATATATTAAGTTCTAGTTATATTTATTCATAGGAGACTACATGTGTTTTGTCATGCATGTACATATTTAAGAATGATATGTGGAAAAAATTATGAAATTGGAGTGATATTATGGAATTTTAAATTTGTAAGGTACGTCTCTAATTCATTCCAAAAATTTCCAATGGTATGATGTACCTGGGCCGTTGTTTCCATTTCCTAATTAAGATTAAGAAACCATTACATGGAAATAAATTCAGAAAAACAAGATCTCATAATTTAAATTCCTAATCCTTTATCTGGTGGGTAGCATAAATTTGTTACCTATTTTGATCTAACATAATATGATTCACAATTGTAATTACCTTTTTCTTTGTCTCATCAATATGTTCTTGCACTATAAGTTCCCTCTCCCCAACTTCATCCCAACAAGTGGGAGTTTGACATCTCTTTCCATATAATGATTCATATGAAACCATTTGAAAAATTGAATTGAAAATATAATTAGAAGAAAATTACACCAAAGAATAATACTGATCCCACCTACCATAAATGTCATGTGAGCATGATATCAACATTTATTCCAATGATCGAATAGTATATTCAGAATTTCTGTAAGTTTAAAGGTGATAATAAGCGCCTATATGAAGATCAGTATCCAAATCCTTTTGATGATTGTTCCATACTTTTGATTTAAATCAGGGAACTGAATCATAAAAAATCAATTGAGGTGCACCATGATGTCTTAAAATTTCATTAATATTGAGTATTTATTGGTGAATAAGAGGTAGATCTTCTCTTATTGTAAGGAAATGTGGTTATTTTGTTAGAAGATAAATAATAACACATATTGGATCATTCCTTCTATTTTTTCTTGGTATTTCAATGACAAATTCTAACATAATTTCTTCCCACTTCATCATAAGAATAGGTCGATTTTGAATTAATACTATAAGATGTTGTTTTGTAGCCATTACTTGTTGAAAAACAAGAACCTTGACAAATAGACAGTAATTTCCCACATCATATAATCCCAAAAGATCGTGTTCCTTCAGATATCTATACATATTATTACAAAATGGTTGTATATAAAGGTTTAATCTATGGTAATCATTTAATAGTTCCATTTTCATTGTTGGTATTGATGAAACAGAAAACCACATTCTAAATTTTAGAACTCCATCCTCATAAATTAAATCCATCAACTTTTCATACTTAATTTAATTAATTTTCTTTTAAAAATTATCATCATCAGATTGAGATCTTTTTATCGTCTCCAGTAAATATGGGTTACATATCATTTCAAAAACGGCAGATGTTTCAACTTCTTTAAAAATAACCATATCTATCGGTACTAGTTCCATGGGCATCATATCTTTTTCAATCCTCATTTGGGATATAATTCCATGATCTTTCATACTTAATTAATCAGTTGCATTATTTTCTATTCCTAGGATGTAGTTCAACAAGAAATAATAATATTTTAGCAACTAAAGCAATCGTATTTTCCATATATTTAGTAATTTCTATGTAAATATTTATTTAAATCTCTTCTGATCCATTTATACCTCACATGATTCTCCATAGATATTGTTTCTTCATATATTCAAGACAATGATTATGGATTCTAACTGAAGACCATGAGTTGGATAATTTTTTTCATGATTCATCATCTACTTTTATGCATAAGTAATAACATTATCCTTTCACATAAGAACAAAACCCAGTCTATTCTTCAATGCAACACTGTATATCACCCGCCCATTATTCCTTGATGGATGAGTAACAATTATATCATTGACCAATCATGTCTTAATTTCCTCAATAAAATTTTGTATATTCGTTTTTCCATAATAATGTAACCCCTTTTCATGTGATCTTGGATATCATGTTTTCCAATGGGGAAAAATTATAAATGAAATTCCGATAGTAACCTAAAAATCCAATAAAACTACGTACCTTAGTTATATTAATTGGAGAAGGGAATTATTAGATTTCATTTTTCTTCGCAGGATCAACTAATATTCCATACATAGAAATAATATTTTCAAGATAAGAAAATGTTTGAAGATATAATTCACTCATGATACACTTCTCGTACAACTATTTTTACATAAGATTCGTAATAATAATAATCAAATGGCTCTTATTATCCATATATCATTTCGAATATTTGAATATATCATCAAGAAATACCACACCAAAATCATCAAGATATTACATGAACACTCTATTCAATAGAACCTTAATAAATGTGCATTAGTCCAATCTAAATGGAATTATTGTGAACTCATAATATCTTTAAAAATTTTATAATGAAGTATTTAGAATATATTCCTTCCTCATATTCAATTTATGGTATCGATAATGAAGGTAAATCTTTAAAAAATATTTTCCTTTTGGAGTTTCTAAAATAAATTTTCAATTTGAGGTAGAGGGAACTACATCATTCTTTTAACAACATTAAGTTATCAATAGAAAATTTATTGACTCAAGGATATATCATTGTTCTTCACAAACAGAATAGGGGATCCCCCTGGAGAAACACTACGGTGATTAGATCCCTTATTAGAAAAATCATCATGTTCACTATTCAGTTCCACTAATTATAAAATATACACTCTATAAGGACTATTGGATATTTTTATTCCATAAGGGATTAGATCAATGTTAAATTTACTTTCAATATTTTGGGGGTTCCAACAAAATACCTTATAAAAAACATCAATGTATTCATGAAAAATTGGTACATCCTCAATTATAAGATTATGTTCATCATCTCTAGATGTTGTTTGGTCATCAACAATAATAATATTATTGTGTAGATTTATTGGTAGTGGATCTAGATAAAAATAAAATGATGAGGTTTTTTCTCACAAGATAATGTATTTTATAACTTCCTCACTGATCATAATTTCCTTATTCTTACAATATATTTTTTCATCGTATTTTGAAAACCATCCCATATAAATGATTATATTAAATTCAATCTTCGATATGATAATATGTTTAGAAACTAAATCATGTTTATATATCCAAAAAAGGGTTTTATAATCACATTTTGGTTGCAGTGAGGATTCCCTTAAGAGATTTGACAGATAACTCCTCTGTTACATAAAATTATTAATTTTTAATTTTATTAGAAAATTTGCAGATAAAAACAGTGTGACGATCCAAAATAAAATAAAGAATTTTCCAAATATTAAGATACAATTAATGTACCTACCACCACATCATTGGGAACATCTACTTCAGTTGTGGAGATCAATTATTCTTGAATATCTCCACTTGTCCAATTCTATGATATATTCCACTAATTATTGGGACATTGATTTGAATAATACCCCGATTTCATTACAGTTTAAATATTCAACATCACTTATTTGATTCTCTAATTAGAATTAATTATCATAATAACCCTTTTATTAAATATTTTAAAAATCTCCATTTCATTCCAAACAATTTCAATGACGATTATTTAGACAATTTTTGAATAATGGAAATTGATTAATTCCCTTATTCTGATTTGAAACTCCAGCTTTTCCATTATTATCAAAAGACCTCGTCCTCTCTTGATTTTTTTGAACCTATTGGATCTAAAAATTTTCTTCTCTATTCTGAGGGAACTAAATGATATTTCATCATATGATAGAAATGTTTGAGAATCCATTACCCTTACAAGTCATTGATTAAGACCCTCAATGAAATGATCAATCATATATTCCTAATCATATATGTAATATATTGTATATTGGGCTAGTCTTGTGAAGGTGGCCACATACTCTCAAATATTCACAACCTCAATTTCATTTATGATATGAAATTTTATCTTCATTTCCATTCATTTCTCAAGAGTGATGTACTTGTTGAATAATTATTCATTTAATGGTTTCCATTCCATGTCTTCTATTTCATCTTCCTCTTTAAAATTTTGGTTCAATGACCACCATTGACCAAATTTTCTCTTCAAACGATATATTACCAGTGTACCATTTAAATTTCATTCCATCCAATGTTTGAAATATATTTTCATGGAAAATATACCACTAATCTACTTCCACTAGGTTTTTAGTCCCACTACAAATGGGGGATTGTTATAAATGTAATGATTCAACATTGGTATAGAATGGTTGTTCATCATAACATGAATAATCTCTCATAATATGTTCATGACCTAGTTTTCTCCCACACTAAATATGTTGAATTTGATACTGAGTAAGTCCCTTAATTTTATAGGGTAATTGATTCATTTCCTATGTTAAGTTCCATTTCTATAAATCAATGTACACTAAAATTTATTATGAATCGTAATACATAATTTCATACTAGAATAAAATTCACTTAAAATAAGTCACATAGATAATCCCATAATCATAAACATGGTTTAATTAATATTAAATACTTCATAGTGGTTTTTATAGAAAATTCAAATTATCATAATTATATCCTCAAGCAGTGTTAAACTGGGTGTATTGTAATGTCGATTGTCATGCACCATTTTACCACTAGTCAGGCCTGAGACACATTTTTGGAGTTTTTACCCTTAGATAAATCTATACTATATTAATCCCACTTATAATATGTATTCTTTAATGTGTTTCTTGGAAGACCCATATAATCTATACTATACAAAAAATTCCATGATTTTATTGTATTATTATCCACAAAGACTGTGTTGGGTTATGTTCCCTAAACTATGTTTCCTAAATCTAGTTCCCATGGTTTCTACTAATCTTTTTCTAATACCAAATATAGCATCCTCGACTCCAGTAGCACAACGTTATTTATAAATTTATTAAAATTGAATAGATATAATAGATCACGTCAATATGGAATATTCGGTTTATTAGTCTTGATTAAAGTAGATACATAGATTTTCTGTTATTACATTGGTAATTAAATATAGTATATAAAAATGGAAAATGAACTTCTTCCCAAACAATTATTTAATGATTTCATCTTCAAAACAATATGAAATAACACCAATAAATGTGTGATAAAAAATTCTCAATAAGGATTATATATAGAGAAAACATGAATATATAATAACTAAATCATAATCAATATCGAATAATCAATATATCAAGATGATTGACTAAAAAACACATGCCACCAATACAATAATATTAAAATCGCATCTATAGAATTTTGCATAGGGATAATCTTCTGGATAATGATAACTAAAATGATGAATGAAAAAAATTATTTATTATCAGATTTAAAGTATCTAAAACATGAACCTCTATACTTTCATGATAGTTAATGTCTATGGGTCAGTACCTATATGATTATGTTTTGGAAAAAACACAAAGGGTTTTTCACGAATTGTTTTTTCTCATTAGAAATTTCAATGAATCCAGGGTATATATATTCAGCCCCAACATATCACATAATGTCTAATTAATTATTAATACCTATATTTATTTCATGAAAAACATTTATTAACAAAATATCTGTTTTGAGTATGAAAAATGGATTTTTCAATATTTCATCATTCCAAGTAAATAAAGTATGTAATGTTGGTGTAATAATTAGATAATTATCATCTCCAGGATACATTAAAATATGGATATTTAAGGGGAATATAATTTAAAATGTAAAATAATTTAAATGGGATATTAGACAAACCAAATAAAAATGATTCGGTGCAAAATACCATGTGAGTCTAAAAGAAATTGAAATTGAGACGAAGTAACTTACATTATGTCTGAATGTGTTCTGCACTTGATCTTACTGTCATGGATAATATGACAAAATATATAAATTATTTAATTAAGAAAATTTTATACATATTTCTTATTATAATTTTATTATGTTTATTTATTACATTTCATTATAAGTTATAAAATACAATTTTATCATTTGGGGGAGTTCATTCCTTTGGGGTTCATGATCAATATACCTATATACATGTATGGAAAATTCATGTAAAATGAGAGTAGTTGTCCAGAATTGAAAAAATTTGTTATTATTTAAATTAAATAATATTAAATGATAATATAATTCATTTTTATTTGTTATGTGGATGAAACATTAGATAAAACATTTGTTATAATCATTATTATTTTAGCATTGTATCAGTTATTAGGAACTAGTTTTATTTTATTAATTAATATTTTTCATATATAATTCTCTCCCAACAATAAAAATTTTATTAGACATGTATTACAATATAATTTAACCATTAAAATGTTTTTTTACCAACCATGAATACTGAATTCAAAAATGATAACACATTATACATGAAGGCGATAAATCATCACATCATAAACGTTGTTTTCATTTTTATAATAAAAGAGATAGGAGAAAGGGATTAATGATGAATATTAAATTATAAAAATAAAATTATTATATATATATATATAATAATGGAGTTATAATTAAATTTTATACTGAATTGGTTAAGGTAGGATAACATTAATAAAATGTAATGAATAGGAATGAGAACAAAAGAAATGATTTACCTCTTGAATTTGTCACCTAGTGAACCCACATAAGGGACTTGAAAATAGTATTTTGTAGGAAAAGTAGGATAAAAATTTGTGGGAGTGGTCTGAGAGAGGACAAGGGAAGAATATAAGAATGACTCAAGGCTTTGGAAGTGTGAGAGGAAGGGTTAGTGAGAGGAGGTATTTATATTGTAGGAGATGGGTGTTTATTTGAATATTTTATTCATTATTTTATTATTATGGATCATAAAAGGAAATGTTGATTATTAATGTGACTAAATATACTAATTGGTTTTTTTGAACATGAAATAATGGTCACTAAATTATACATGACTCAAGTAGAAGTGAATTTAACTTATAATTTATATATACGGTAAATTTCAATATTTTAATGTTCATGAAATATTTAACTATTTTAGAAAAACCTAATAATTTAGTCACAGAATTTTCCAATCTGTAGAAATAAAAAATTTACTCTATTTTATGAATTTAATTTTATAAATTTGAAAAATTTATATTTTAATTAAAATCATCATTTATTTGATGAATTACTATTTTTAAATTATAAGTGACATTATATCACATTTAAATGTTAATTAATGTCTCATAAAATTAACTTCTAACCAGATAAAATATTAACATATGATTCTTGTTTAGGAAAATAAATTTTATTTTAAATAATTATACTAATTTAAAATTTATAAATATATATTTATGTTTAAAAAAACACCAACATTTAAATCTTATTTTAAAAAATATTTATCTAATTATACTATGATATAATTATATCATATTTTAATTTATAAGATGCATAAATTTTATTTTTACATTCATAGGTGAAGTTACTAATCAATTTCCCAAATTACTATCCCTTAAAAACACATTTCTATTTTCATGGTCTAGATACTATTTCATTGGTATATATTACATAATTTCGTGAAAAATTATCATAATTCATTCATTCTTCATTATAGAGTATAAATTATGTTCTATATGTTATTTTGTATGATTTATTAAATATGAAATAACATTTTTGGATATAATAAATATTTAATGAATTGCATTTATTTAAAAGGAGGCATAATGTTAAATCATGGGGTGGTATTCCTGGGATGGGGATATCCATGTCCTTGCTTAATGGTTGGATTATATTGTATTTTAAATGAATTAGTTCTGGTTTTCTTGTGATTTTGCGTCAAATTTATTATGGAATTGAGAATGGAAATTATAAAACACCCTAATTTTAGGATATATATATATATATCTTCAAAATTTTAAATTCTCAATAGATTTCATTATTACAGACATTTTTCTTAGACAATCCCCAAAATACAATTAAAAGATTATTATTAAATATTTCAAGTTTTTTATAGCCATAAGATTCAAGAGATTTAAAAGGACTAAATTAATTATAAAAAAATTTTTAATAAAATTTCTCTTAATGGTTATATATTGATTAATCCTTAGGATATATGTAATTATATGTTAATAAAATGAATAAAATCATATAAGACATTGTTTTTTTCAGTAATTATGATTTCTAATTATTATGTATTATTTTATAAAATTTTTTTTATCACTACTGATATATAGTGATATATGTATATATATATTCTATAATCCATTATTCTTTAATTACTAATTACTAATTAATTATTCTAAATTCATTTTGATGTAAATGATAGATATTTTTAAAAAATATTAAAAATTATTTGGTCAAATTATATTTAAATGATAAATATTATTGAATGGTTTAAATGAAATTTTTAGTAAATATGTAAAATAAAATACATTAAAACCCATCATATGTTTTTATTATAAATTTAATGTGATTAGAATATCTTTCATATTAACAAATATGTTTTCTCTCAAAATGGTTTTTACGTTTTTTAAGTGAGAATAATAGATCTAATTTTCCTCCCCTCATAAAAATAAATTATTTTAATTTAGATACCATGTCTTTTGATCGTGCTGCACTGGCCTCGGCTTACAGGAATGGTACGATGAAGGTCTTTGATGAAGATGGTTTCCAATTAGAGATGTCGAAGAATTCGTGGGAATGTACAGTTCAGGTGCCTATTGTGGGAGATCAGATGAATGATGGTGTGCTAGTGGACAGTTCTAATGTATGATAGGCCGTTGCACAATAGGTCAGTCGTGAGGATGTAAAAATGATGGGAGATGCTCCTATTTGGAAGGATGATGTGTTGTAGGACTCACAAGTGCAGGCTTCTAGTTTGGGGGAAAGACCTTCTCTAGTGGCTTTGAATCAGAGGGGGACTAAATTAGAGGTTGCTCCAATGGCTGCTTTTAGTAATGAGGTGTTTCAAAAAACTACAATACCAGTAGTTAGTTTATTTTTCATTTTGGAGTCTATTAATACTCCAGAGTTTGATTTTCTTAACCAAGAATGGCTCAAGAATGCAGGGTGCAGTAATAGACGAGCTACTTCATTGTTGATTTATTCTATTGATATGTTGGAGACATCATAGGTGATGGAGTGTCCAGTCCATAATGCTGCTATTTCTATTAATAATGTGCAATATTCTATGACTGTACAGGAGGCTCATCAGGACATGCATGAGGAGTTTTCTGCTGATTTGGACTACCAGGATGGCCCTTCTTGCATGGAAGTCGGGATGCATGGGGAAGCATTTCCAGTGGAAAATACTGAGGTTCTGCCGGTGGATACAGAATCTGGAATGCAAAGGGGGCGAGGGCGTTATCTGGCTAATTGGGGATGGTCTAGGGGCCGAGGTCGTCCTAGAAAATGGTGATGTTTGCCTTTTTTTTAGTCTGCTTTCTGGATGTGGTCTGCTGCATGGTAGCATTTCCTCATGTATCATGAAACTTTTAACTTTTTCAATAAATTTGGGTTCATGGGTCTTCGAGCCCATGATTGATCCTCTTCTAGTATTTAATATCATGGAATGAAATTATTTTTCCCCATAATTAATAGTTAACACAGTAATAATATTGTTAGCATAGTAAGGGTTAAAATAGATTAAATGGGTTTAACAAAAGAGATGAGGTTTAAAAATACACCAAACACATCCTTAAATACCATTGGTTGATTTTATATTTACCATAACCATGTTATATTTAATATTATGTTTGTTTGGATGCATATTAATTGAGTAATACATATAATATTTAAACAGTGTTCATGTAATTATATGATTTCCACCGAGAACACTGAAAAAATGGATCATGATCTTCTCTTATATCCAAACCACATGATAAATATAAATTATAAAGAAATAAAAAATAATCTTTATAACATTTAAACGGATTTCATAGGAAATATAGTCTCACCAAAGAACCTATCATTAATTATTAATTTGTGGTAAAATTGATGATACTCAATGAAGAAGTAATTTTATTAAATGATATATTTTGAGTTTCATTATTCCTTAATTTCATCATTATTATCAAAACAATTAGTAGAATAATTTCATAAATATATTTAATATAAATATATTTTATTAATTTAATTTAATAACAGTTTTATACCTCCTTTATTTATAATGTAAAATAAAAAAATCCATGATGTTTAAGTACAAACTATGGTCTCCATAAAATGATATTTTTTATTATTCATCATCGTGTCTCACAGATGATTATGCAAATGGATTTAATCTGATTTTATAAATATATAAATTTTAAATATAATATAATTATTTTTTAAAAATTATAATTCATTTTCAAACATCGTTCCGACACATTTTTTGTTTAAAACAATGTCACTCTTCCGTATGTGTATACTATCACCTACGTGAAGTGATGTGATTCATTTTTAATTTCTAGTTAACATGGATGGTAATAAGGATAGTTTTAATGTATATATATATATATTATTTATGATATAAATTTAATTTTTATGGATATAATATTATTTATCTTACTATATTTCCATTCATTAGAAAATAATAAAAATCACTACTACTTATAAACACACAGTCATCTCCATGATGTGATGTAATTTATTTTACATCATGTCATTATTAGAGTGGTATTAAAAGGTTTTATAATGATAAAATATGAATGATTTCGAATAATTATTATACTATATATGATGAATCAAATAAGACATTGAATGGACTAGAACCATTGAACGTAACCTTTTATGGGAAATAGAACAACATAAACAAAAATATTGATTTTAATGTAGAATTATTAAATAATTGGTAATTTAAAAATATAATAAAATTATATATTTTAATATAATTCTGAATATTTTTATTTTCATGTTTTATAATAAATATAAATTTATATTTTATGTGGTTGAGATCATTTATGATGAAATTCTGGACCAGAGGGAAGGGTTTATGATACGATCTCATTTCTTTGTTGGATTTTATGTGTTAATTTTTAAATAGGGGAAATTATAAAATACATATAGTATAAACACAATAAAAATTAAGAAAATATAAACCATTATTTAGTTTCTAGTTTTTCCCTTCATAATATTCTTTTTAGTAGTAAAAATCAATGTTAAAACATCTTTAAAAAAATTATAACATATTTCCACTTATCAGTCATTATTCATTCTAATCTAAATAAATTTTCTAAAATTTTATAAATTAATCTTAATATATATAAATAATTTTTTAATTAAAAATTATTTCACAAAAATTTAGATTATTTAAAAATAATGAAAAATAATCTTTTAGTTTTTTTCTTATGAGCCACTTTTTATTTCTTAATAATGTTTGAAAAAAAATGTTCTCTTTTAATAATTATAACAATAATATATTTTTCACATTTTTATATATTTCCCTCGATGTGAAGAATTATTTATAGGTATAACTTTTTTATAATTTAATTATTATTCCCATTTTCATGGATTTTTTTAAAAAATTACAAAAAATAGGGAAATCCTTTCTCTTAATTTTAGACACATATTTTTAATAATTATATATAATATATTTTTCATCAATGTAAATATCAATTAAATATTTTAGTAAAACATTCTGGTTATTTTCATGAGATATTATCCAAATAATTTTAATGGATAATCCACTATGATTATGTTTTAATAAAATTTTAATGAATCCTATTTCTTTTTAATTGGTTAACAATGAAATGAAAGAATGGATAATGCTATATTATTTCTATGGATTATATATTAGTTGCTTATTATTATTTTGGATGGTCTATTATAGATATGTAATTAATTTTTTAATGTTTTATTCCATAAAAACTCAATGAATACATAGGTGGTTATCCCAATCCTTAAAGGGTATTTAGGTATTTATCCCAACCTTAAGAAGGTACATGGGTTGATATCCGAATCAAAGGATATAATGAGTGAATTAGTGGGTTTTATAGATAAATATATTATATTTATTTTATTTATGGGTAACCTTGAAATTTGATTTAAATTATTATTCTTATGAGAAATTATTATACTATATTATTGTGTCTATATTATTATCTATTAGTATATATTATCATGATGTTTTTCACTATTACAACTGATGTTTTATGTTATGAAAGTGATTTATTTTTTGACTCTTGATTTGATATTTCTGTTGATGGGAATTAATTTTTTTCTCCATGATTATTTTCACATTCTCCTATAAGTATATTATGTCAAATTATAAGTAGTTAATTGATTCCAACAATACTATCCATTATTTAGAATTTAAGAACAACCTATTTATGTTAGAATTAAAAATTATTCATGAAAACTCTAGAGATAATTATAAAAATTCGAAAACATCTTAAATCATTAAATATTAGATATTATATTCTTTTCAAGTATTGAAATTCATTTATTGAAAAAATTATTGCAGTCTTTCACACAGTTACACATAGTTTTACTAAAATTCAAAATGATGATTGACTATTAAATAAATCATCACCTAATAATTTAAAAAGTGGGTTTACTATAAAATTAATTGGAGAATAACATAGAATATTTTTTTTGTTAAGTAACATTATCTTAATAAATAATTATGATGAATAAATGGGTAAAAACAATAACAACCTTTGATAAACCAATATGATATAAGATTATCCAAATCTACCATGTGTTGATGAGAAAGTGTCATAATATTTGACATTATAGAATTGGTTTCACTATCATACAAATTCTTACTTTGATTAAATGTTATACCTAATCATACAATTATTTTTGGTTTTATACAATGTTAGGAACCAGAGCGAATCATGATAAATATTATTATAATAAAAAATATCACTATTATCTTCATCATGACCAAAAAAATAATATTATCTTCAATAAAAATAATTTTATTATTCACAATTATCCCCACTGATTTATGACTATTAATATAATTCTCATTGAAATTTGTATCACCAAGAGTAATAGATAAATGGATTTTCAGTAATGTATATCCAAAAAATACCATGAAGGAAATTCGATTAATCAATTTATAAGACAACAAATATATAAATAACAACAAAGAAAAATTATCAATAAAATATACTTTTGTTTTATGTGATGACATGAATGGTATGGAGTAAACAATTTTCATGGGAAAATTATGAGTTTGGTGGTGGAAAAATATTAATCGTATTGTATCACTTATAAAATATTTTATTTAATATTTTTATGTAACGAATCATACCATTTGGGTCCACAATCAAAGAGATAACTCTTATTATAAGGTAATATTGAAGAGATTATTCTATTTCAATCACAAAATAAGATCACACTAGTTAATGAAGACATTTCCTCTACTAGATAAATCCTGTTGACATGTTATAAATTGTAATAATGTGATACACCAAATTATAATTTATTTCGTTATTGTAAAATAATATAATTTTTATATTATATTTATTATATTTATATATAATCAATAACTATTTTCGTGGAGGAATATTCAAAATTCATATTCCAAATCAACATATGATTTTATTTTCGTCTAAAGATAAAAATAAACAAATAATTGAAATTACAAAATTTATATTGGTCTTTCTTACTATTCATGATAGTTAAATATCTCAAATGGTGGTGAGAAACTCAACATTGATGATATATGAAATATGTTTTAAAATATTATTGCATTTTCTAACTGTTTTATAGTCTTCTCACAAAAAATGTAGTGGATTTTTTTATAAAACTCTCAAATAGTGAAAAAATAATTCTAGAGGGTTTATTAAATGATTTTCAACAATTGAATTTTAAGAAGTGAAGATGATAATTTAGAAGATATATTATAGGAATTTTTACACCCTAGTGTTTCAACATTCGTTCACCTATTATTTATTTTTAGATCAATATGGGGCTGAGTAAATTTGTATTGTTATCATGTTCATAGAAATATTACTATTGACCATATTTATCCTCTACCAAAACAAATGTATTTTTCAATAAAATATGTAGATGCCAATATTTTTTTAAAATTTATTTTATTCTATAAAAAATAAAAAATGTGGTCTATAAGGAGGATACAACAACAAAAACCCTCAATAATAGGAATAGTCATTATGAATTTATAAATATTCTATTAAGACTTACTAAAATCCCTTTAGATTCAATGATATGATGAATAAATTCATTAGAGATTACCATGACCATTATTTTGTGGTTATTAATTATGATATTCATATATATTAAAGGGGTATGAAATACCATCAACATCATATTAAGATTCATTTGAATACTATGAATAAAATGAAATCATAATCTAAATTTATAATGTGTGATTTTATATACTATTTCATTCATTAATAGGTCACGTGATCATAATGATGGTCATATCGTTTGATCCATAAAATATTAAAGTTATTCAATAATATTATTGACCATCTATAGTGAACATTATACATAGAATTTTTTTGATGGCTAGATACTATCGAGAAATTGTGTCCGTTTTTATCTTGTATCAAATCCTATAACCATGATCACATGAACGGTAAATAAGCTAATTTAGACATAGGAATGCAAATTTTGTTTTAGAATGTTAATAAAAGTTTATCCAATGAACCCAATATAATACCACCCTATAGTGTATAATGATTAGTTATATATATTGATTAATAAATTTATTTATTGAGATGTCTTAACATGTATAATGACTTTGTTATATTATATTCCTCATGAAAAATTTTAATTTATGTAAAAATTTACCATACTCATAGAACTGTAAGATATTTTCCTTATGGAATATGTAAATGATTACAAAACTATGTTATAAAACATTAATATTTTTATACCCGTGATATAAACTGTGTTTTCATGAGTTTGTATAACTGGTGAGAATTTTCCATTTAGAGAAATCCTATGTTGAAGATTATATGAAGTTTAAAATTTTTATCATGCTAGAATATGCTATGTGATTAGATGAAGACATATATATTCCAATATAATATGTATGAATATGTAGATATATTGAGTTTTAAATTTATTTTTCATGGATATAAAAATGTTCAATTATAATGTTTAAATGTTGGATGATCAAATGAAGTTAGAGGGGAAGTAAATTTTATTTAAATAAATTTTAGGATTGTACATCAGAGTAAAATGTATACTTAGATCAGATATATCAATGAGATGTTGAGTAACAATGAATAGATATAAATTTTATAGTGATTAATTCAACATCTATAGAAGAAATAATTAAATTATATTTAATTCATTGGATAATGTTACTTTATTAGCATATATAAAAAACCCTTGAAGAGAAACTTATAAATAATTTTTTGGGGATTCATGATTTAATGTTCCATTAGTTAAACACATGAGAGATCCAATTGGTAGTGATTCATAATATCATTCAATTGAAAAATATTAAGGAAATTCTAGATGATAAGGGAATAAAATGAATGATATGAAGTTCATATTTTAGTAAACATAGTAGTATGAATCCTTCCATATGATTACAATTAATGACCAATGATGTTCCAATATATATGCTCTTATTGGTATTATTAGGATTAAAAAATATGGATATCTGATGTCACTATTAAGAGATATTTTATTCTCATCAAATAGTATTTTCATAATAAAGGAATACTAAATAACATTCCACGAAATGAAGAATGTTTATGACTCTAACAATTTGAAAAAGTTCAAGTTTCCTTAATTAAAATGTTTTTCTGAAAATATTTAATAACATCATTTAATTAAATATAAATCTACATGAATAGTTGTTTCTTAATATATCTTATCCTACTATAGGTTAAGGATGATTGATGTTGTTCTTATATTATAATTTTATGGATAATGGTACAAGGATCCATACCCCATGATTGTATCACTAGTCAAAAATTTTATTGATGTAATGAAACTCATCTAATAAAATATATCTAATTTGTTTGTCTGAATTTCAAATTTTTGCGAACTGGAAAAACGATTCTTTTCCATCATTTTTTCATAATAAAACCCTTAAAAGTGGGGGGCCAATAATATATGGGGGAACAACTACATAAACCTATGGAGTATAGAATGTGAGGATGGTTATGTCTTAGGAGTATCTGACCAAAGTTTTAAATGGATAATAGAAGAGAATAACCCTTAATATCATCAATGAAGGTTCAATAAATAATGGTTAAATGGTTGATGGAGATGCAAAAAGAGAATTACTGGATGATTTCCATCTCAGTGGAAGAATATTCATCAGGTTGAGTTTCTTTAGATAAAAACAGAGGAAAATCTAACAAAGACTACATTATCATATAGAGAATATTCAAAAGGAGTAGAATAAAATAGATTTTCATCCAAAATAGAATACATTATTAATGACCAATTATTTTAGTAGTATAGGATAGAGACATACTGATTGGAGGTTTTGTCCCATCGGGCTGAAGGCATATAATATGATGCATGGTCATAGGGATGTTTTCTAAGGAATATTTCATGAAAATTTTCTATATGGTGATAGTAAATTATCTAGATAATTACTTTACTAGGATGAATCTTAAGGGAAAAAAACTATAAATTTTGATTGTTGAGTATCATGTAGATTTTATTAAAGTTATTTTTATTCAACTAGATTGTAGAGAATGATAATTTGATAAATTTTATATTAATATATAGTATTTTAGAAGAAGACGTAAGAGAATATAAAAGGGTTTTAGTACCAAATACTGAAAATAATTATGGGTTGGGTGTATAATTGGATAGAAAGGAAGTTGATACTAGAAGAACAATTGTGGCTAGAAAAAAACTATAGTAGATGAGTATATTTATGTTGTATAGGACTAGGGTTATCTCAGCGAATTATTAATGGGGTGTAGAACCTGATATTTTCTATTCCTATTTAGTATCCAAATAGTATAATAATATAATCAATATTGGGAGATCTAATATTTCAAGGATTAGGTCTTTATACAAAAACATGAAAATATAGTTTGCAGATAAAAGAACATTCTATAATTTAATATGAATTTATGATGACATATATCTTGTATTAAATCATAGATTTGGCAAGTTTCAGAGAATTATTTGAAAAATATGAATCATTTTAATTAATTGATTTCTAATTCACCACCTCCACCTCTCTTTGATACCACAATTCTGTTGGTTCAAAAATTCCTATTAGAGGGTACATTCCAACTAAATTAACCATCTAATAAGGATATATATTTTTAATTCCATTAAATTTTTTTGGTTTCTTCTATTTTATCCTAAAACCAATCACCACTTCAAGTATATATTATTACCATATATTATATATCATGTAATTGATGAAAGAGATATTGGTAATATATAATTTACTCAAATTATTTATTTTCAGATGAAAATTTATAATAATTTAAAATTTGAATATAATGGTAATGTTTATAATTCTCTAATGATGAAGCTCTTATAGAATTTTTGTACAATGATTACAGGGTTTCTAACGTGTAATCAATATTGGGATTAGGTTAGAAGTAGCTATAAATGAAATTACAATTTTATGGAAACTATGACATAAGAATAGGGAGAGTTTAAAGTCATAAAAATTACTGATTGTGGGTTTTTTAAATAATACATTACAATAGTTTGTGACATTTTCATCAATGTAATGGGTTTTTATGTGAATAATGAAGATTATATCATTGTTTAGAAAATAATTCTAATAATTACAAATCAATTATATAGAAATTTATCAAATTTAAATGATTTAAAATATCAATCTATCTATGATCCTAAAATTATTCTTGTGTCTCATGAAATTAGAAAAGATAAAATATTTAATAAAACTGATCTATATGATAATTTATTTAAATATTTTATTAAAATCTAATTATTGATATAATCATTTTTAAGAATGAAAATTTTATTTTTTTGTCATGAAAATAAAGAGACTTTATTAAATTAATCACTCTTCATTAATTGATATTAAAAATTTATATAATTATAGTGTAAATTATAAAAAATATAATATATATTAGAATTATTATGATGGATAAACAATTTATTGTATTTTTTAAATAGAATAATGATGTTGATTCTAAATACAATGATGAAGAAGGGGTGTATATAAAATCGAATTGGATGAAACATAAAAATATAGATTAGTAAGATGATTAAATGTATTTTGTGAGAAGTGGGAATGCTTATTATTTATCCAATAAATGAATAATATTATCATGTAAGATTCATAGTCAATTTTAGATGTGTATGTTCCTCATCATATAGTTTTGTAGATAGGGACTAACAATATAAATTCCATAGGTTTTAAATAAGCATAGAGAATATTCTTTTAATAAATTCACACAATTTTAGAAGGAAAAAAGATAAGTTAAATAAATATTATAAAAAATACCATTTGAGAATATAGAGTGAATAAAAAAGGAGTTAACAAACCATAGAGATATTATAGATGAGAAAGAGATTTAGTTGGATCATTAATGGAAATAATTTTTTTGAAAAGAAACATCAATTTGAGAGGAGAATATAAACATGGTAGAAAATACACTTCAAGAGGAATGATATTTGAATATAATGATGCTGAAAAAAATAAAAAATATGATGATGGTTTTTAATGAAATATTATCTGAGATATATGAATATTTAAAAAACACAATCAATTTTTAATACAATAAAGGGAGAGTTATGAAATTTTTTAAAATAGATTACTAAAAAATTATGGATAATGGTGTATCTTATCATGATGGTGAAATTAATTTTCACTAGAAGTAGGTTGTTTATATTCCAAATCATTATTAATTTAAATCTTCTTATATAAAAAATATATGTTTAAATTTTATATTTTTTGATAATTATCATCATTTATTAAAGAGTGTAATTCTTAAAGAATACATCTTAATGAAAAACTTCACAAATAGTTTTAAAAGGGAAAAATAAAAATATTTATTGAAATACTTCTATCCATATGTATGATCAATATTATGAGATAAATTTTGGGGTTGTTGAGTACCAAGGAATAATGTTCATTATTTATGGTATAATAAGTATCTATTATAGAAAAATTTTTAATATAGGGGTACCTGTAATAAGTTGTTATGAAAAAAATGTCCAGATATTGTTTTGGGAATACAACAACAATTTTTATGGAGAAGTACATTAAAATAGTAAGTTATAATCAAAATAATGATGATAATGGTATAAAAGAGTGAATTTTAATTTTGAAAATAAAATTTATAAGGATATAATGAATGACGATCCAAAATAATTCTACACGAAAAAAATTAAATGTAAAAATTTTTGAAGATGGGATCAATATTGATAGTACGTTTAAAATGTATAATATTTTTATTAATTAGAAAGTGTTCTAGATATTTGAGAAAGATATTAATATAAATAAATGTTATATTAAATTAAAAATAATAAATTATAAAATAACAAAATTTATATTTCATACGTAAGGTGATGATGATGTTTAAAAAGAATTTGATAATTTGAAATTTAAATATGAATATTCTATATAAAAAAATAAGCCCATTAAAAATCTATGAATCCTAATCAGAAGGTAGAAATATCAACCCATTCTAATATATGAAAATAATGAATACGTATAGAATAATTAAAGAATCGAAGTCTGATTAATACATATAATGAATATTTCGGTTCCTACTAATTCACAATATACTTACTTATTTGTAATAAGATTAATGTAATTGAAGGATAATTATTAAATATGTGGACTGATCAATGTAGAAGTTTTATAGAAAGAAGATACATATATAATTAAAGATAATTACATCCAACCTAAGATTTGGAGTGTTTCCCTAATGGGAATAAAATTGTTAGTCGAGTTATAAAAGTCAGATATCTATTACATGTTTTAGACTTTAGGAATTATAATATTAATTAAGGGGCTTGTTTTTTCAATTAAAATGTTTTGATGAGTTTCATGGGATGGTTTTGGGTTTTAAAAAAAATTATCCATATTTACCCATGTATAATTATATATAAATGATTCAAATAATTTGTTACCTAGTAAATAAATAATGGAAAACATCGATCCCAAATATTATTCTCTCTTATTTTCTTCACCTAGTTCTACAATACATGCATTTATTTTTCTTTAATTAAAGGATAATTTTTATGAAACTAATGTTATAAAATTTTTTTCGTGAGGAATTGTTTTCATGTTTATAAGATGAAGAAAAATCACATAAGATGATCCAAATTTTACCCTTTGAATTTTTATATCAATATGGGTGATTCAAAAATTCTAAGTGAATTAATAATATAATATCATTTGTGGAAACATTATTGAGTAAAAATTTTTAATTTAATGATGAATTAGATAAATATAACCAACACAATGTTGATGATTGTTGTTCTAATATTGTTTTTGTTTTAGTAATTTTCAAAATATCAATATCTATTTTTATAGAAAATTTATTAATAATTATTGATATTATTATTAGAATAGATTCTATTGGAGACATTAAAACTAATTTCCTTATTATGTTTAAGAATATTTAAATAACTATGTTTTGAATATTTCATAATTTTATATCATACAATGATAATCTTAATGATCCTAACATGATGAAAATGGTCATGATTTATACAGACATGGAACATGTTTTTAAATAAAGCGATGAAATGTTTTCAAAAGAAATATTGAGTTGTACATTTTATGATGTTGAACAATCCAATAATGTATACATATCAATTATTAGAAACTAAATCTATATATATTCCATGATAAAATGTTTAAAGATGATACTGGAAGGAGATTGAACAACAAATGTAGTGTTTGTTCAATGGTTGAGTTGCAGTGTTATGATTCTGAATGAATACATGGTCCAGTCAAAGGAGTTATGATATGTCCAATAAATTTTATGAATCTATATGCGACAATAATGTACAATGAAATTAGATGATGTTATTTTAAAATAATTTACAGAGTGAAGAGACTATATTCAGGAATCATTGTATGTGGTTTTTACAAGATGAAACTAAATGATATACTGATTAGAGGATATCATGTGTAAGATATAAAATGGAGGAAACCCATTAAGATTCAATGAAATATAATTCTATGTGATTTAAATGGTAGAATTATCATAGCCTATATACATTAATGATCAAACATATATCAATTGGTGATAAACTCAAATGATGAAATATGATAAATCCAAATGTAGAGTTGGGTGTAAAAATATTGAGATGAAATTCATACTATACCATGAAGAGAATTATCATGTAAAACAGATTGATTTTTCAGTTGATCTATAATATTTATAAGTTAAAAATCATCATGATATAAAAATAACATCAAGCAATAAATAAAGATAACATATGTTACCAGGTAGAGATATGATTAGCCTATGAGATGTATATTTCCTGAGAAAGGGAATGAGAATGAATGTGCTATATATGAAGAAATTTTATAACTATATTGGTTGAAAAATATATAATTTTTCACCATACAAAGGAGTTATAATGACCTCAAAAAAATACTAGACTCTATAATAATGATGAACCAACTATTCCTTCAGTTTTCTCATTAAAAAAGAGGTTAAGAAAGATTGAATAGGTTTTTTTATGTCGAGATTAATTATTATCAATGATGGTTTTATATGGTGAGATGATACGAAGCCTAAAGAATGTACTATGAGTGTTGAGAATAATCCATAAAAATTAAAATGACTTCAAAGTTTGAATTTCATATTTTAGAATAGTATGATTTTTTGTTTTACTCTTTCTCACCTAAGTGGAAAACCATTAATATGAGGGATATAATTGAACGCATTAAAAACACAGTCAATACATGTAGTGGAGTAAAATTACTAAATTATTTGGGCATGTTATATCCATCCAAGGTGTTTTTATGGTTTAAGGTAGATAATTAGATTGATAAGAATCATACATGGGCCATCAAGATGAGTTCCACCAACTAATAAATAAGAATATTGAGAATATCCAATAGGTTTCCAACATAGTAAACGAAGATTATTTAGTTCATGCTTTATCGAATGAACATAGAGGAACATTTAACCAATCACAATTCATCAAATAGAGTATAATTGGAAAAAAATGCATCAAATTAAAAACACTAGACTGATGTACATAGATTTTAGTAGTACATGATGGAGAAATACCATAAGGAGAATGTTACCCATTGGATGGAGGGAATGTTTGGAGGAGTTATATTATATGATCATATTCTTTAGTAAATTTCTATAATTTTATTTAGATTGAGTTATCCAGGATATTTTAACACATGGAATTCTTTTTATACTGAAATTAATTTAAGAGTGATGTTAAATATCATAAATATTGTACATTGGTTAAGATAATTCAAAATTTAGGTGGATTAATATCATCTATAAAAGAAAATAATTTTTCATTGGAGAAGAAATATAAAAGGATTACCTTTTATCTAAAGTGTATTTAAATGTTTCTAAAAATTATGTTGGTTAGGTTCCATATCCTACTAAAGTGGGTTTACAAACAATACTGAAAGTGGGGGGGGGGGTATAACCAACAATAGTATAACAGATGAATTTTGGTGTAATGAAATAGTGTTATAGGAAGGAATGATTATTGGTATGTAGAACAAATTTCAATCTATTGCTTTATCTTTTTGAAAAATGATAATTAAGGATTCTATTTAAGGGTGGATATCCAACAGGAAATGGTGTAGGTGTTTATAATGAATCAATGTAAATTAGTTTTCATAATCACCCACATTATATTACTACATATGAAGTGAGGTTATCATATTTCACTGTATGGATAGAAACTATAAAAGTATTGATATGATGAGTATATAAGAATAAATTTTCAGACATAATGATCACAAATTTACCCCTTCCCAGGTCAATTAACATACACGGTTCTAATAAAACAAAAAATATAGAGGTATTATCTATATGGTTAATGTAATCATACATATAAATATCATAAAATAATGATATATATATATATTTTCATTTTCAATTAGCCGAATATGAACCTAAAATATTTATAGTTAAATATATATTATGTATAGCGACCATCTATTAACATACCTCAACATTACATTTCCATTTATGAATACATAAAATATTAAAAAAATAGAATCCAAAAGACAATTATAGTATAGTTACATTGGAAACATATAAACATAATCATAGCTATATAATTTACCAAAATTATCTCCAATGAGGATGTTCTTGACTAAAACCCTTCATAAACATATCAAACAGAATACATATCATTATAAAGTGAGGAAATTAAGAATAAAAATATTTGAGCTCATATGTTCATTATGGGCAATAAAGGGATAAATGTAAGGATAAACATTGAGCATAAGGTTATGATTAGGTGATGATAATATTAGAACAACATACAGTGAATATCAATGATCATAAACATGTTTCATGGAATAAATCTTATTAGTTATTAAGACATGAATCATAAGGAAATAAATAACACAATCCATTAAATCATAACATTTGAAAATGATATGGAATTTTGTAAGACACCTAAATTTATATAATTATTCACATAGTAGTCAAGGAATTACTACCACGACCATCTGGGTAGTATTGGTTCACTCCCCATACCATATTGGTAGTTATGGTTCAATCGCCTAGCTGTCTTAGTAGGATGAGTTCACATCTCATACTATCATGGTTGTCATGGTTCACTTCCATTTCTATTATAGTAGTCTAGGTTCACTACCAAGACAATATTATGCAATCATATGTGATATAAATCAGTACCGAGTGCATTAAAGGGAGATATAGGGCCAACCCATATCATAATGTAATAAAAAATACATGTTCCAGAAGATAAATTAAAATCTTATCATAAATCGTGAAATGAAATGGGTATTATAAAAATTTAATCATATCATAAACTAGGGAAAAAGACACATGTTTCATAATCATTTCATCAAAGCATAACCAATTAAATGAAGCATGTTTCAGTTGAATATTTCAAAGGAAAGAGAAGTTAGTTTCATAAAGATAATTCTATCAAGATATAAAACATTTATATAAACAATATGAAAAGATAAAATGAATCATTTCCCCATAATGTAATGATAAATACAAATTTATGTCATCTTATATGAGAAATAATTTTGAAAGAAATTTAAAAAAAATCAAGGAAAAAAATCATCCTTTTATGAAAAAATAATTAAATATTTTGAAGATAATTATCATGGAAATAAATATTAAAATTTATAAATTTGTATTTGAAAACTTTTTGAAAAATATTTTTCATAAATATTATAAATACTAATTGAAAAAATATGATAAAGATTTTCTTAGAAAACAATTATTATATGTTGAAAAAAAATTTCAATTATTTTTCCTTGAAAACATCTAAAATATGATTGAAATAATTTTCAAAACCATTTGATGTTAAAAATTATAATAGAAGCTTGAAAAAATTATCAATAATATTTTCCATTAAAATACATTAAAAATTATAAAATAAGGTATGAAATCATTTTAAATATGTTTATAAACAAAAAACATATTTGAAAATATTATTTTTGTTCAGAACCACATTAAAAAAACGCATTTACAGAATATTAGGAAAAAATATCATTAAAAAAATAAACATTTAATCATTTAAATAAATATTATATAGAATGATTGTCATAAAAATGGGTAAATAATAATATAACAATAATTCATTTTTCACCGTTAAAGGTTTAGAAATTTTCTTCAAATAGAAAATGACTAGATGATTCCATTTTTAAAAACCATTTTTTAAAATGTAAAACATGGGTATAAATCGATTTTAATCATTTTGGATAACGTTAGTATATTTTAAGAAATATATTATTTTTTTAAAAAAATATGAACGAATAAAAATTTCTGACAGATGAATGGGTGATGTCAAGCTTTCATACAAACACACTATTAACAATATTATGTACCAATGAATGAAAAAATGTTACAAATAGATGAATATATCATTAATATAAAAATGAGATGAAAATTCATGATTTTTTGAAAGCTATGGATCTTAATATTTCATCAATGGAAGCATAACCATAAATAATCCCAATAAATGATGAGGCTATTTCAGTACACTTTTTTCTACATGGTAACATGTGATCATAGACTCCACATAAGAAAGTAAAAATAATTTAAGCTTAAGATATAATAAATATAAGGATACTAATGATACAACATTTCATATTGAAGAATATAGTTCTCAAAAAATAATTTAGGTTCATAAAAAACATGAGTCCCATAGATGGAAAATTGAGGCAAACTATCTTACAGATTTGGTAACATTTGAAACATAAATTACATTAATGAAATATTGTAAAATAGATATGTAAAAACCCATAAATTTAAGTATAATAATCTTATAACAACCACATATATATCATACACAACACAAAAATGGATTGTGTGTTGAATAAAGCACATATATCATGGAAATAAAAAGTGAGACGAGATTCCCATACCATGTGTCTTGACTCTCTTTACACTAGTTTAAAAATCTTTTATAGTAAAATTAAATTTATTATAAATCTATAATTGATCCATATTTTTATACCAAATAAAATATATGGTTTGACAATGACTTCAAATTACATTGTTTTTTATAATTTCATGTTAAGGTTTGTCTTTTGGTACTATTCCCTTTTTTTCACTTGTATCATAATTTGTTATATCTTTGGTCCTTATACCTAAATTGAAATTACATGAATTTAAATCATGTTATAAATATAATTTATATTCATTATTTTTTTATGTGATCTATATAATATATAAGTATGAAATGAAATATAATACTCATGTAGATGGTTGGCCATGCGTACCTATGAACGTTGTTTCAATTTTTTCTCAATGAATGAATGAATTAAAATTACATATATGTATATAAAATAATAAAATTACAATTATTGTGTAATATATTTATATATAATAATTTCACTAAGCACATCCTTAATAAATTCCAGGATTTTTTTTTCTCAGATCACATCAATTTGAGCTGGGGGGTCCACACATCCTCAAACAAAATTGTCTAATTTAAAAAAATTAAAAGTGTATTAAAAGTTTTTCCATTATAAATCCCAATCATGAATGGTGGTAATGGAAAATGAATAATCATCTTTTAATGTGGCAGTTGTTTACTATACACTTTATTAGTATGTTCCTTACTCATGAATTGGATTTGTGTGTTAGTGTTGGTATAATCCATAATATTAAAACATCTCAGTATATTAAGGATAATGTTGTTGTTGTATAAAAATTTAAATAAAATATTTTAGGGGTTGGATGATGAAAATAAGATAAAGGATCTAAAGGAATGATGTAACCTCTTCATTGGGAAATTCATTTCGGTTTTCCCCAAAGGGATTCCTTGAATAGAATTTTTTTTTTCTGAAGGGATGATTAAATGGGGAATTTAGGAATGTTGAAAATTGTATAGGGAAGATATT
The DNA here is from genome assembly GCA_963277665.1 of Viscum album. Taxonomy (NCBI): domain Eukaryota; kingdom Viridiplantae; phylum Streptophyta; class Magnoliopsida; order Santalales; family Viscaceae; genus Viscum; species Viscum album. The sequence continues at coordinate 419,935,251 of OY728127.1, read as the reverse complement.
TTTGTGTCCTATGTTGTTTTATAGGTGTTAGTATGTATGATGGGTGGTGGCCTTTTATAGGGGGGGGAGTACCCACTTGGTATTTTCGAAAACAAGTTAGGTGTAGCCATGTTTTTACCATTTAAAAGTCATAAAAACAATAAATAAATATATAATTTTAGGTTCATGGGAGAATATTAGACATCCAATGGGTGTTGGAAAATATTCTAGGTCATTTGGGCCATTAGGTTTAAATTGTAGTCCGTTATTATGCTTCATTTTACCTTATTTGATTTAATTAATTTTAATTAATTCCACTAATATTTTTGGTCAAGATATAATGTTACCTTATAAGACATTATATTTTATTCTGATATTAAATATAGAATTTATTTATACAAATTAAACAACATAATTGGCAGAAATTAATTTAAATTTAATCTCTCGATGGGATGACAATGTTGGGTTTTATTGTAAAAACCTCCAAAAGTTTACAATGTTTTTATACTCAATTTAAAATTCAAATTGATTACAATGACACATATTATATTAAATGAAAAAATTTAATTTAATTAAACATTAAAACCAACTAAATATATAGTCCACCCTAATAAATAATTTTTCACGTACTGAATTTTGGAATTAATATTTAGTATTTTTAATTATGCATTAAAAAATAAAACATTAGAGAAAAAATAAAAAAAATCAACCTATTTTTTAAATTTTTCTGTTTAATTTAAAATTTTATATTGACATAAACGATATATAAAAGTTTCAAAATTTATATTTAGAATAGTTTATCAATTAAAATGAGGTCAAACAAATTTTCTAATAATATAGGTATTAAGTGTAATATTGTGGTTATTATTATATTATGGTTGTCAAATGTATTGGATTAATTTCAAAAATAATTTTTTAAATATGTAATAAATAATATTTATTGACAAAATTCCCTAGTATTAATTTATTTAACATATTCATACAAACAATCTTCATGACATAAAAATAGTTTTTATAAAATAATTCCATTTATATTGATTTGGTTTCTATATTCATTCCAAATTAATAAGTAACCTATTAATTCACCTATATATATTCATAAGATATTTAATCCTATTAAAATATAGTTAAATACTATGTTATATCTTGTTAAATAATAATAATAAATAATATATTATTGTTCAATAACACTGGGTCTTGTTAGTTACCCAAGACATCATGGAAAGTTAGGCATGCATGTAATGTAATCTAATCTTGTTGTTCTGTATAGAGGAAGATATATTTTATATTTCATGTATTGAATGATTAACAAGGTGTTATGTATAATTCCTTTCAGAAATAGTTAATTAATAAAAAATAAACAATTTTCAGTGTTTTATAAGATGAAAAATTTCAAAAAGATTAAACTGTTTAAAAGAAATTCACCAATTCTCATGGTGTTACATTATATGCCCTTAAAAATGAATTTTCCCATGAATATATATATATATATATATATATATTATCAATGATTTAAAACATGAATGTTACATTCATATAAAACCACATCATAAAAATTGACTCAAAAAATTCCATTAAAAATGAAATCTATAATCATAACGGTTACCCAAAGAAATTCATTACTATCTTCCCATTTTGGAGAACCATGTTTCAATGTGAAAAATTAGACTTAGAGGAAAATTGTAAATTTTTATAGGGAGTGTTTTAGGTCCTAAATCAAAAACAAGAATGTGATAAATGATAAGTTTAGGTTCTCAATGTCATAAATCTATGATGTCCTAAATGGAAATTGGCTGAAAAATTAAGGTATTATGAAAACATATTTTTATCATTTTCATAACATTGGGTAATTATTTTATTAACAATGAATATAACTAAATATACTTAATTGATATGTTTATGTAAACAAAATTTCATTCATTGGTTTTTATTTGATCAATTTCTAATTAATACACAACTTCATGAAGTGGATGTCTGGAAATTGAAAATAATGCCTAATTCACTAAAACAAACATTTAACGAATACTAATGCCCATAAAAGAATGAAATGTCTAACTATTTTATCTAAATTTTTTTAAAAAAATGGTTAATATATTAATTTATTAACACAAAATGTTATACAACTAGCTCATCATTATAATTGTTTCATCATAAATTATTACACATTAACCGGGACATCACATAGGTCATTGGTAGATGTGAAACCCATATCGTCCTTCTATTATATTTTCTAGACCCATCATCATTCCAGACATGATTAGTAGTCCAACTACATAAAATATATAGATTTTAAACCAAAAAAATATTATATGAAAACAAATATGATGGAAATAATTGAACTAATGTTAATTAATTAATATCCTTTTAAGTATGGTTTTCAATAAAACCTCAATATATAAATATTTCCCCTGATGTTTAACATTATATTTAAAGAATCATTAACCTTATAACACTTAGGAAAGGTGAAAATCAAAATCATTATAAAAAATTCATGCAATCATCTTATCATTGATCGCCTATATATCACAAAGTATCTCTTCATTTTCTAATACCAAACATTTGAATACCATCAGCGTAAATACTCCTGAAACATTATATTTAACTGAATTGCAGTAATTCCTTTTGGAAAACATGAAATCATCCTTATTCCAAAAATTATTAGACTTTTTATATAAATCTGAGAAGTTTTAAACATCATTTGTGATGACATAGACTATTTTTTCAACTAATTTCTAATTGGTTATATGTTCATTGATACTATCCAATATACTATATTCAAATCAATCATCACCTTATCCAAACTAAACACAACACTCTAACTGACGGAAAATTAAAATTTTTATTTCAAAAGAACTTTTTATGGAAAATTGGGAATCCCGAAAAATGTACAAAATTAGATAAAAAATACAAGGAATTTCTTCTCCCTCGTGACTACATCGTTAGTTCAAGCCACCACCTCACATGATCACTCGACATTCTATCTCGTGCAAGGTTTTTTGGGCCTCATAATGATAGAAAATAAAAACCCTCTCATTCATAAAAATCAGAATAAAAATTCCTTGATGAATATTCTCCTCCATATCCTCATTTGGAGCTGATCCAGAAGAGTTTTTGTAGTTTTCTCCATCAAAATTCAAAATAAAACCATAACAAAAAACTGCCACAAATCCCATTGATATTAGATTTCAAAATACCAAAACTGATAAATTTCCAAATTTTAAAAATAAAATGTCACAAAAACCATAATCTTAATATTTTTTTGATCCGCCTAAACTAATTCATCATTACATAAACTCAAAACCACGAGATCACCCTGAAATGCATCATAGATGCAACTAAATTGAACATCACAAAGGAGACTAGAGAATATGAAAAGAGATTCATATAGGAAACTGGAAGAACTAGGCATGCATATCTAAGCATTGTTTAGAGTAGTGTATGATTAAATCATAAGGTTGAAAACTAAATCTTAGTGGAAAATAAAAAAACTACCAAGGGAGAGAGAAAATTGGCACAGGTTTATCCCGAAGTGGATCATAGGGGAAACATTATCAAAAGAAATACACATCACAGAGGTGATTGAAGTAGCTAAAGAAGTGCATCACAGAGCCCTTGTAGCTACAAGAGACGCACATCATAAAGGCATCTAGAGAAGCGTAAGAGGGAACATAGCCAATAACCACCACCACCACAATAAACGATATTAACCCACCTTCATTTTCAAAAAATTGAGCTGAAAACATGAAAACTCTTAGAAATCATCATCATAAAATTGTGTGAAAGTTTCATCCAAGAAAAAAACAATCACAAAAAATTATTCACTATCCCGTCTTTATTGTACTCAGATCTAGATTGGGAATCATATGTATCAAATCCTCATGAAATTAGTTAGATATGACTTAAATAAGAGAATTACCTTCATATATTCAAGTAGATGAAGCTCTGGTATGTTGAGATGGTTCAGACATCATCTTTATTCATGAAAATAAGCATAATAACTCCATTACGATGAAGTGTCAGATAAGATAGTCATTGCCGCTGAACTAAGCCACTCCAGGACTCGTCTCAAGCCGCAGGAATGTAATTCCACATGAAGAAACTGTATTGCTCCTCATAGACCTGATCAGACTTCACCGGTGTGTTAGAACTAATACTTGATTAAGTGACTCCTTGACAGTGTAAAAGATTATTACCTAAAATTATGGGAAGAGGTGTGGCAACAATGGATAAGGCACAACTACATAGAGGATAAACCACAAGCTCAGCCAGTGTTTATTCCCTAGGAACCCTAGACTGAGGCATGAAAAATTCCCCCCCAAAACTAAACAAAATTTTCTCTATATATTATTCACATTAAGGGTTACCTTCCCTTAGTAAAATATCACCATGTCATTATATCACTTTTCCAGTCCATCAGAAGCATTCAATATAAACTGGTAAATCCTCAGTGAAAAACATAAACAGGAAATTTGATTCTTATTTCTCTGTTTTTATAACAAAAAATATTGAATCCTAATACAAGTAAACATTGAATATTCCACATAATATATAATTAAAAATAAGGCTACCTCATCCTATTATATAATACCACATTCCTTTAGCATTTCATCTGTAGTCTCATCCTCATCAGTAATATGACCATTACTCATACATCCCTACTAATTCTATTTCAGATATTTCAACACAAGACATTGATTTTCATATGTTCATTTATTCCACACAAAAAAATTTGATATTTATAATGTCATTGGGTGGAAAATATCCTAATCCATTTTTTTAACTAAGCCATTAATTTTCCATTGTAATTACATGCTTTGTGTCCTTCTTTTCCACGTTCCAAACAAAATTTTTTTCTTATAATCCATTAACATGGATCATTATATGGAAATTCATTACACAAAGGGAACTGAATATTATTACCTCCATGGTCTCCAGTAACCGAAATATCAATGAACTCTTTCCATATCTTGGTGTTTTCGATATTCGATTAAGGTATACATTGTTGGTCATGTTCTGTGAAAACAAACTTCCCATGATCACAACAGTTTTCAACCAAGTGATTCTCCCATTTCACTATTCATCAGAAAATTATCCATCACATTTAAAATTAACCAAATTTCTTCTAGTTCCCTAAATTTATTAAAATAAAAATTAGTAGTTTGAAAAACATTTATCATAATGGAAGAATACATAATTATATAAAATAATTAATTATAGGTGGTCTAAATTAAGACACAATTCTTAAACTGTGAAACCTCATCTTTATCATATATTATTCATAATAAACATCTATTTAAATAATTTATGATAGTTTGTGAAGAGATTGTAAATTCTTAAAGCATATCCCCCGGGAGATTCAATCTATGTGAGAAGAAAGGCTTTTTATCATCTTCCAGGTTAATCTGAGTCAGGCCTGACTTACCTGTTAGATTTTTTACCCCTATGTACTTCTATTCCAGTACCACATCAACTTGTATTATCATGACCATGATCTTTTGCTTTAAATCCTTTAACTCTATCCATTAAAAAAATTCAAGAACATATTCCAAAATGTTAACTCAAAATTATACTTATCCTTAGAGACACCCTGAGACATATCCATACAAATATACAATGGGATATCACTAATTATTTCTCATAATAGCTTTTAAAGGTTAACTAAAACTATTTTATGATACCAAATATAGTGACCCTCACTTTACAAACATTGATGTTACAGAAGGATTTCTAAAAAATTGAAACATTATAAAAATATTAACCAAAATATATAACCATCCTGGTACCATTAGAAACATGAAACATAAACACTAGTACATAAGTGAGAATAAATATATAAAAATAGGTTCCTATAGACTATCAAACTTCTTAGAAATATCCAAAATTATACATATCTTTATAACATAGAGAATGAAACATAAAAAGGGGTGATATCACATGATCAATAAGGGTAAACAAGGTTGATGTCTAAGAATAAATATGATCATATGGTCAAGAGAACATGATCATAATATTATAAGACCATACCCTACACATAAATGATCCTAAACATGAATCATGGCATAAATCAATAGAATTAATAAGACAAAAATCAGGAGGGAATAAATAACACAATCCATGAATGAAAAATATTTGAATTAAGACATGAAATTTTAAAATACACATAAACATTTAAATTTATTTTAATTTTAGTTAAGGAATCACTCATAAGGCCACATTGGTAGTATCTACTCACTCCTCATACTATCCTAGGGGTTGTCGTTCACTCTCATGGCCATCATAGTTGCATGTGATCACTCATCATACCATTTTGTTGTCATGGTTTACTAACATGGCCGTATTAGTAGTCAAGGTCCACTTTCAAGACTATCTAATTATATGTCATGAGATATAAAACATAACCTAATGATTTAGAGGGAGTTATATGTCCTACCCTTATCAAAATTATATCATACATACATGAGACACAAGATTATTAAAAATAATATAGTAACCTAGGGAATTAAATTGGTATTATTAACATTTAATCAAATCAATACATGTGGATTAAGATAGAAGTTTCATAATCATTTCATAAAATCATAGCCTAGTAAGAGAAGTATGTTTAAAAATTATATTACATGTGAATGAGAATCAAGTTTCATATACATCATTCCATCAAAACAAACACCCTTAATAGAAATAATATTACTGTAACCATTGATTCATTTCTCTGAAAAGTAATGAGTAACACAAACTGATGTCTTAGTATATGGGAAACAATTTTGCAAGAACATTTAAAAAGCATATATTGATGAAAATAGAGTCTCCACTTTTAATAAATATTAATAATTTTAATGATAATTTTAATGAAAATAATCATAATAAATTACAAAAAAAATCATTTAAAACCATTTTCATTGAATTATTATAAACAAATCATGAAAAAATTTTAAATAACATTTTCCATGAAAATATATAAAAGGAATTGAAGAAATTTTGAAGATAATTTTACTTTAAAAATTAATAAATAATATTTAAAATTTCCTGAAAAACATTTTCTTTTAATAAATACTAAAAAAACTAAAACTATTTGAAAAACATTTTTCTTGAAAATTAAATCAAAACATATAAAGGAGGGTTTGAAATTATTTAAAATATTTTGTACATATAAATCACTTTTCAAAACCATTTTCGTTGAGGAAACATTAAAAAATGAATTTCCAAAATACTAGGAAAATATTTTCTTTAAATTAACTTTTGAATCTTTAATGAAAGCTTCAAGGTAATGCCATTCATGATGGTGGTTATATCTGTAGATAACGAATATCAATTTTTCACTATTAAAGGTTTAAAAATGTACCATGACGAGAAAATGAAACGAATATTATTTAATTTAAAAAACCATATATTAATATTCAAAAAATTTGTAAAAATATATTTTACAGATCATAGTTTAATATTATAATATATTAGGAAACTATTATATTCTGAAAACATGGTTGGAAGGAATGTAGATTTCCGATGGAAGAGTGGTTAATGTCATGTTTTCATAAAAATCCTGTCATAAATATATTATTTACAAATGAGTGTAAAATGTTAGAAATATAAGAATATACCAGGAATATCATGACGAAAATAAAATTAATAATTTTTCTCAATAGATGTATCAAAATATTTCATGAATGAATGCATAACCATAAAAAATCCTGAAAAACGATGAGAATGTTTCATTAAACTCTAACTGCATGGTTTCAAGGGATCATACTATCTGTAAAATAAGATAAAATTACATAAATCTGAAAATACCACAAAACTAAGGATATTAATTATATAAAATTTAAAATAGGTGTATATACACCTCAAAAATGATTTTTGGTGCATAATAAATAACAATCCTCAAAGAAGGTAAACAGAGACAAAACAATCTTAAAAATTGGATATCATTTGAAATATAAACCCCATGGAATAAATATATTCAAATGGATATGTGAATAAAAAAATTAATGTATAAGAATCAACTAATAAATCCATTTATAATATAAAAAACACACAAAAGGATTTCTTGGTGAATAAAGTTTGTAACTCACTGAAATAAAAAGTGAGACGAGATTCCCTTACATTGTGTGTTTACTCTCATTGTTCTTGATAAAATTCTTATATAATAAATATATTGTTCTTATAAATATAAAATAGAACCAAATTTTTATATCCAGTACCATATTTTATTTATTCTGACTTTATATTGCCTTCTTGTTACAAATTTCATTTTAGGGTATCAATATGGGTAATATTTGTTTTGTTTTTTGCATGTGTCATAATATGTTATATCTTGGGTAATTATACATATATCAAGATTTTATGAATTTAAACTATTATATAATTATAATTGATGTTAATTATATGTATATTATATTAATTTATACAACATAAACGTATGAATTGGAATACACTATTCATGGAGACGGTAGGCTGTATGAATGAATGAAATATATTTCCCATTATTTTCCTATTAAAATAATGAATATAAATGACACACACACATATATATAGTCTCTTTAAATAATAATTATTATGTCTTATAATTCATATAATTTTTTTAAAAACATCATTAATATATTCCATGTAGTGTGTGATTGAATCACATCACATTAACGAGGAAGTAGTCCACAATTCGTTAAAATACAATATCATATTTATAAATGATAGAACGTATAAATATTTTTTCTGTTAAATAAATATTTAATATTAAAAAAATTGTCTTATATATCATATATAAACTGAATTTACATCATAATTCCCTACCAATAATGGTGGTATTGGATGAATGGAGAATCATTGTTTCTTGGGGTGGTTGTTCCTCATACACTAAAATAGTATGTTCATTACCCATTAGATTGAACTGTCTATAAGTAAGGTTTGAACCAATATCTTAAAAATCTATTTATATTTAGGATAATGTTTTAACAAGAATTCAAAAAGATTAATGTAGAGGGTGGATAATGAAAATAATATAATAAAGCTTGAGGAAGGATGTTACCATTCCCATGGGTAAATCCTTTTGGTTTTCACCAATGGGATTCCTTGGATTTAATTATGCACAAATGAACAATTAATTAAAGAAGGTATAGATTTTGAATTTTTATTAAGAATATATTGGCTGAAACCTAATGTTTTTAGATGTGTTAGTATGGGGGATAGTGGCCTATTGTAGGGGAGGAAAAAGAGCCACTTGGTGTTTTGTAAAACAAGTTACGTGTACCCACATTTGTACCTAATAGTGTCATAAAAATCCAACCAAACTCGATATATAAATTATAATTAATTAATAATGTCCATAAAATGGGGTTTTGATATGTGGATAGGTCATTTTGTCTTTTATTTTTACGGTTTAGTCTCTTATCAAGCAAAATATTAACTTAATTGTTATAATTAATTTTAATTAATTTCCCTAATATTATTCATATTAAACTAATTTAACCTTATTATAGATTATAAATTATGATTATTGTAAATATTTAATCATGTATTACAAATTCCAATCACATATGTGATATAAATTAATTTATATTTAATCCCATATAGGGAATGACAATGCATGTTTCAAAAGTAAAAATATTCAAAAGATTTCTATGCCTTTATATTCAATTTGAATGTGAAATTGATTAAAATTACATAACTTTTATTAAATTATAAATTATCAATCTAATTAAACATTAAATCCATACAAAAATATAATTTATCACAATAAATAAATTAGGAGAAAATGTAGTTTTTAATTAAAATTCAGTATTTTTCACAGTTTTTTTAAAAAATAAAAGTTCATAGAAAAATACCAAAAAAATTTCCTATGATAGTTTTTATGTTTATATTTCAAATATTTATCTTATTTTCACATATAATATTTATAAAAATTTTAAAATATATATTTAAAATAGTTGCTTCATTAAAAGGCGGGGAAAATGATTTTATAAAAATATTGGGTTTTTGGTTTAATATTTACAGTGTTATAATCCTATTATTACCAAATATATTGTATCAATATGAAAAATTGATTTTTTGATTATAAAACAAATAAATTAAATTAATATAATTCACTAGTATTTATTAATTTAACTTATTAAGGGAAATTGGTTTTTTCAAAATGAATAGACATTTATAAAACCATCCCCTTTATATTAATTTTTTCTCTATTCATTTCTAATGAATAGGTAACCAATAAATTAAACTATATATATTAATTATTTATTTAATCCTTTAATTTAAAATTTAATTTCTATGTTATATCTTATTAAATTTAAATATTTTAATAATATATGGTTTTTTAGAAACACTCGATCTTGCATGGTATGTAAGCTATAATGAAAATTTAGTATTGCCTGTAATGTAAGGTAATCCTGGTGTTCCATGTAGATGAAGGTAAATTTTTTCATTATATTAGTGCATGATTGACATGCTTTTATATATAACCCATTCCAGACATAGTTTTTTAATATAAAAGAAACTACTTTCAAGGATTCCTGAAATTAAAAAATTCTAAAAGATTAAATTAATTTTAAAAATATTTCCCAGAATCTCAATGTGTTACATTTTGAATAGTACTTATATTACAATATATATAGATAATATAATATTAATTACTAATTTTCTATAAAGTACCATTCCATTATTTCCATAATGAGGACTGAAAATAATGTTTCTGAATCTTTTATTGTTCATGCATACACTTCCATGTATATTGATAAATTTTAATTAGTGTTGTGCATTTATTTGAGACATAGTAATATTAAATGTAATATATACATAAATTTATATATGGATACTACTAAATATACAATATCATATAGGTTGTGTATATGTATACCAACATTTTTCTTGTGATTTGAGAATATTGTTATCTTGAAGAATCAAATATTAAATAAGAATTTTTCTTGTAAGGAGGTACCATTAATATAATGATGAAATTATTGGTGAATAAACTATAGGAACTATCAAATGGTTCCTTTGAATATATATTTAATATAATTATAGAATGGTAATTAATGGATACGAAGATATTTACCATCATGTTATTAAAAATTGAATTTGTGTAACATAATTTGATAAGTCATAATTTAGTGAAATAGCTCGATACTTTTATGGAATACAATTACTATTGGAAGAACAAATTTTTTTATAGTAATTACTATCCCTTTTATAAAGGATAGTATATTATTATCAAGATATTATTTTAGATTTGGGTTAATGTATAGCCCATTGTATTCTTATCTAAATAATTTTTTGATGTATATGTTAATTATGAAAAAACATTATACTTTTAAATTTTATCACATTCCATAAAATTTGAAAAATCCACTTTACCATAACCTATATATTAATCAAAAATCAATTTAAATCCATCTATAAGTTCACATATTCTATAGGAAAAATAAACCCTCATATTTTAAAGATGATCATAAAATATTTGTTCAAAAAATTGTACCATCACAAAGGATTTGAAATAACATCCATTTAAAAACATATACCAAATCAATATAAACAATAGGGTTTTTAGAAGACAATATTCCATTATTAAATATCAACATTAAAATAACATTGAGCAACTCTCACCATTTAATATTAAAAAAATAGAGAACATACTTATGATTTAAAAAAATACACTCAAAAAAAGTCATAGAGGGATTATATTTCATTTATGAATCACATGATTATATAAATAAATATTGAATGGAAAAATGAAATTCTACTCATGTAATAGAAAAACATAGGGAATTGGTTCCTTTTTTCAATGTATCTAAGAGGAGTCACGTAAAAAATATTCAATTTAAATTTATTTCTAATTTCGTTGAGAAGAAAATGAAAAATGAAAAAATGGTGTAACTATATTATCTTTTTCAAATTAATTCCATGAATTTATTTTTATTATTTAAGAATAAGATTTAATTTTATATTATATTATTTTATTGAATTTATAGTAATACTTTTTAAATATGCATATTTTTAAAAATTCAGTATTATATTACTTAGAAATTATGAAATAAATGATATGTATTAACATTATTTTTTATTTGATTATTGCATATTCAGAAAAATTATAATTATATTTCATATAAATTGTTATTAAAATTTTGAACATTATATTCACTATTTTTAAAAATCATAGAAACATTTTATTGATGAATTCTACCATAAGTTTGTATTCTTAATTATCTTTGAAATAATAAACAATTTACACATCCAACTCACTTTTACCAACATTATACTATTTTAACATGATATTTATTAATTTTGTTGTTATAAATAATTATTATTCGATGTTTTATTAATGTACATAGAATTTTTTATGAATATGAGTAAGGTTCGGAATTTTTTTTATTTTTTCTAAATGAAATTCCCCGAAAATGATAGGTTTTTATACAAATATTTTAAATGCCAAAATTTGAAGAAGTTGAAAACAATAAAGATCTAATATAACATAATTTGTAATGTTTTTAATCAAATTTATAGCCCATGGATTATTCACGATAAAAATGTAAATAATTTTTGATCTATTTGGGATGATGGTTTGTAAGATGATAACTCTTATCAAATTTGTTGAAATGATTTGTGATATTGAAGTAAAGGAAAGTGGAAATGAACTGAAAATTAAGAATCTATATGTTTATTATGAATAATGTTATATCTGTATTTTATGAAATTTATAGTTTTTTCAATTGTGTTAATATCTATTAAATTGAAGGATAATCATGGATTGAGTGACAAGTGATTTACATAGTTTCTAGAATTCTTGAATGAAAAACTTCATAAATACAATGATATTCATTTTTATCATTATAAATAGAATAAAATACAATTCCCAATTGGATTAGGGTAGATAAAAATAAATTTATTCCAAAATGACTATGTCATATATAGGATGAAATATAAATTTCATTTAGCGTGACCAAAATGTGGTACATCATGGAATAATTTGAAAGAAATATCACATGGTGAGTTAGAAGTTAGAGATACCCCTCCCAAGGAATGTTGATATCTTCTTATAAATCATCTTTTAATAGGTTTATTTGCACATTCCCATGATATAAATGTTTACCATGGAATTATTATGAGTGGGAATGTGATGGAAAAATATGTCATCTTTCTGATTTTATACAGTTGATGATAAATTATAAGAATATTATGTTATTTTTGAATAAAGATAGAAATATAATACTTGGACTATTTAGTAATGGAATGAATCTATATCAAAACCTTAGTATCACATATTGTTCATGGCCTGATTTATTTTTAATTTAAAAATTATTACATGGATTTTGTATGATGATAATGATTTTAATTTCAAGTTAAATGACATCAAGACTAAAAATAGATCAAAAAGGATATTAAGGATTTTTTGTCAATATTAATTGTTGATTTTGAAATTTTATGTGGGGATGGAATTAGGGTGTATGTATTTTATAAAAATGAAATTTTTTTACTGAATTCAATAATTATGTTCACAATAAATTACTTCCTAGAATATGAAAATTTGTATGGTAATAGTTTAATACTGAATAAATCATGTCCAATATGTGAGAAATAAACATCATGTAATAAACTCCATTAGGAGAGAAAAATAGTAAACATGGATTATCAAATACTTTTTTATCACTATCCTATAATATTAAAAAGGCATTAAAGGGATAAAAATAATTTGATATTACGACAAAAAAATTATCCACTTATTAGCATTTCTAGAGGATGAAAAACATTGATCTGACATTTGAAAAGAAACATAAACTCAGAAATGATATAATTTTTTGGACAAAATGGTCAATATTTTTTGAGCTACCATATTGGTGATATCATGTGGTAAACCATAACATAGATTTCATTACGTAGAGATTCATATATGTGATTTATTTTTTGACAATTGTAATTTTTTAAAGGAAATAATTAAGAAATATTTAACTAATGTTTAGACATAATATAAATGGGAATACACAGAGAGTCCTCTCCCACTTCTGATGTAAGTTTAACATTCCTGCCTCCATCTTGTCATATATTATCAAAGTAATAGAAAATAATATTTTTTTCATTGTATTAATGATATCATATTTCCACAATTTTCTTATTAAAATGTAAAAAAAAATTGTGTCCTTAAAGTATTTTATTTTGATGGGAATTAATTATCATTATTTTCAAGTCATGATAAAAATTATACGACTAGTTTCATTATGTGGAATATTTTCCATCCAGTCCATTATAACTATCAAGAAGTTGTGTTAGTTTTCTAATTAATTTTTTAATATGTTTATTTATCAGAATTCATTGAAATATTTTGAGATTGAAACTACTTCTATAAATTATCAATCAAAAATATATTTTCCTACATATTTCTTAGATATCATGGTGCATTTAACAATTAATTTGGTGCAATAAATATATCATTTTATTCCTCTATATCTATGAAGAATGTTTACTTTTGAAATCTATTTGATGATACTAATGGGTCGTGTTAAGAAACCATATCAACAAAGAGCTTCTATAGTACATAATTATAATTTTTTATGAAGTTTTAGAATGTCTAATTTGATTGTTTTCTATAGTGGAGAACATTGGTTTTATTATATCCCTCCATGAATGCGTTAAATATGGAGGAAAGAGGATTCATGGATTTAAATTCAAATCATTGACAAGTGAAAATATAATTAATGTATGTTTATACATCCTAAACTATATATATGATTCTTAGGAATATATAACGTCTCATAAATATGTGTTGATACAATTTTATCCAATGAATAAAGATATGTGAACATTGAATGAGCATAAAATGTTTTTTCCCCAGGTTTAAAAAGACCATTCATTATAGAACAGATACATCAAAAACATTAATATTTTTTGTGGGTTTTCCATGTTTAAATTTTATTATATGTCCTAGGTATCAAATTAATGGCTAAAAATTTTGTTATAAATATTTGGTCAACAGAACTGCAGTTCATAATAGAAGTGTACCGGAGTTAGCAGATGAAATGAATTTTTGAAGTAACAAATGCAAAACCTAATTTCCGCAACAAGATCATTTTATGGATTCATTTAATAAATATGGTATGTGGATTATATTTAATTTCATATTCTATTGTTGAAAGGAAACTGATTTTCTATAACAATAATGTTATACATGATGAATTAGGAATGACACTTGTAATATTAATAGATTAGAAAACCCAACCAATCCTTTTATAATGAAAACAATTAATGAATTATATTTTTTTGATCAATCTGATATGAAGTCGTCTATTATTTTTCATGAAAAAAATAGAATTTTTCTGATAATAAAAAAGATAAAGATTCTTATTTATGTGAGATCTCTAATTCCATAGAAATATTAAAATATAATTTCGATGAGCACATCATAGAAATGTTTTTCTTCCAAACAGAATGATCATGATGAATGAATTTGTGAAAACAATCCTTTATAAAAATAATAATATTATAGGTAATATATTTACATTTCTCATATACTTTTTTAAAATTTCATAAAATGTTATATATTTTAATTTTATTTTCATTATTAAATAATATATTATAACTAATAAGTAGATTTTTTATATTAAATTAGTTTTTTTAGTTTACCATGTTTACCGTTATGTAACTAACAAATTAATATATTTTATTATTATTTTTTAAAATATAATATGATAACTAAAACATATGTATTTTGTACGATTATAAAAAAATGTTCTTCTTTGTGTAGAAAATGTTTCATTGGGTTTGATCATTTGTACTACTCCCAAACCATTATTGGATTGTTTTTATTTATTTATATTTAATTTAATTTGACATTAATGTTTTTTACCATTTTACCAAACTATATCAAATTTGAATAAAAAATTACAATGTATAGTCTATTTTAACTTTTTTGATAATTTTTTTTGAAATTAGTATGTAGTAGTTGAATTTATAGACTTATATTCTAAATTTTTATTTTTTTGATATTTATAACAATGATATATCACTCAACGGATCCGCCACATGCCTCTAGATATTATCATACTCATACAATATGGGAAGAATGTACAAATAAACCTATAGAGGATCCTCAGCCTTCAATACATGATGCTTTTAATTAAACATGAACAGAGAAGAGTTCAAGGGTTAGTCAATGTGGCAACACACTTTCACTGAAATTATTAGATTCCCATAGTCTGGACAAGAGGATATCATAAGTCATTGATTATAATGATATTTTGTAATTTAAAAATCAAAACAATACTTTTATATTAGTTCAAGATAAAATAAATGATAGTATTTTGATTTATGACTGGATTAGTGTTAAAAAATTGACAATATCGCACATTGGGGATACCGTTTTGGTAAGATTTTTACTATTTTACTTATCTTGAAATTTTTATTGTAATATATGTTTTCCCATTATTATCAGATGAAATATGATATACATTATACACAGGAAGACATTTAGAAATGTGTATCGCTGGATGATATGATATACAATGATTTTTAAGACACCCCCACATGTGATTTCAATTTTGTTCATATGAAAAATCATAATCGTGATGATATTTATATCTATTTATAGGTGAACATAAATTGGAAAAATTAGTTCAATATAGAATATGAAAATTGTATTTGGAATGTATGATGTTACTTTTTAGAATATTTATTAATATAAATGATCATATTTAGGATTTATTAATAATTTATTTATTTTTATTTTTTAGAAATCTGGGAGATCTAATCAGGATATCTAGTCTTCAAATTTCTAAACCCAAAATTTACCTTAGGGAGGGTATATTTTGTTAAAATAACAAATGATGGTTAAAAATTATCAAAAACAGAGAGATGAGTCATCAGGATCTGTAGAGGATTCCCCTACACCCCCTCTAGATGTGAAAAATGGAAGAGATCTTATATAATAAAATATTGACAATATCATATGGAAGAGACGCAGGTTGTTTCTATGCTAATTGTAAGATGTTTAATTAATTAATTAATTAATTAATTTAAATTATTTATAAATTGTGAATTATATCTTAAATTTTAAAAATAATTTATACACGATTCCATTGAGGATAGGATCACATAGAGGGTGTTTATAGATGAGGGTATGAAGGATATTTTATCTACAAAATTTAATAATACCCAAAAGTTATATAGTGTACAAGAATAACCATAAAGTGTATTAGTGAAAATAATATACACATTCTGTAGACTCTTTAGTGGATGATTCAAATGAATAAAATCATTGGAATATGATGTTCAGAATACTTATGCGATGATGGTGGATAGGATATGAGCATCAGTATAGTTGAAATTTTCAGACATACAAAGATAGTTTCAGAATGCATATGACACTCCTCCACCTTCACCAGCCGCTCCCACTCCTAAACCTCTACATGTATAACCTACTACTGTAATGATTCGGGTTTTGAACTGGATGAAAAAAACACAAGAAAGAAAAAAATTTCGTTAACTGGGCATGCCAGTTATAAAAAGCGTGCATCGAAACTTTTTTTAGATAGCCGGCTTTGCGACATTGATTGAATAAATATGTTAAGTTTATTTTATTAATACACATGATTGATTCATTTTACAAAAATGAAATAACTCTCAGATGGTGAAACATATGAGAAATCTGAGACCATTGTACGGTCTGGAACACTGGGGTTTCCCTATGTAGGGTTTAACCTTGATTCACATCGGGTGTTTTGAACCATCACACATGATAATTCAATCATTATGTTAAATAAATTAATTATTCCGTTTTTATATAATAAATAATTATTTTCTCATAAACGGTGCATCAATTGAAAAAATATGAGACCACCAATTGTTCAGGGATATGGTGTTTACCCTAGACATGGTATAAGCTTTGCAAGTATCGGACATTCCGTCCTATTTCACCCGAAGATAATTTAATTGGGTTAAATATTTTTGTTGTCTAGTATAAATAATAATAATAATTATATTATTAATATTATTATTTACGTTGATGTCAACAAATGGAAATTCACTATAACAATTAATAAATTGGGTTGCGGTGTAACTAATAAAAGTGTAATTTAATAAATATGATATTATTAATTGCACTAATTAAATAAAAATACGCAATGAATATTTATTTAAAAACCGTTATACTTTTTATTAGTGGTTGTTGTCATTAAAATATTAATGGTGTCATTTATGGGTTGAATTAAATAATAATAATTATTTTATTTATTGTTATTATTATTATATTGGGACAAAAAAATGATGTATATATATATTTGAGGTATATATATATATATGGGATGAAATATATATATATAGTTATATATACATGTTTTGGTGTATATACATGAATATGGAGATTTATATATATATATAACATGTATATAAATGGGTGGATATTTATTATTAGGCTAAATAAAATATAATTACTTACATACATAAATGCATTAAACATTTCGACATAAATCAAGTAGTGGCCCTGTATGATTTTAATCAAAATCATTGAAGCGACCTAGGGCTCGTGCTTATTCACCCTATTGCGGGTCCTAGACAGCTATTAAAATTTAATAAATGATTGTTCAAGCTTTTTGTAAAATATTACACCACGCCATAGTGAAAATTTTAGGTAAAAAATAATTAAAAAGGATTAAAGGAAATTAATGGAATTTAAATAAGGATAAAAATAAATAATAAAATAGATACGGTTGGAGAAAAATTAAAAATAATTAAAATGAAGTCAACTAATTTTATTTTTTAATTTCATTTCGTCCACCATTTTATTTTTATTATTTTATTTATTTATCTCCTTTTTATTTTTTCCCATCCTTTTTTTCCCTTTCCTTATTATTTCTTTTTTCCTCTCCTCCTCTCCTCATCTCCTGTGTGTGGGGAACCTCTCCTCCTGATGTGGTGCGCATCACCTTCTCGCCACTTTGGTATATCAACATTCCTCTGTTCATCGTCTGTTTTCTTCGTTGTCCAGTGCGCTTTTAACCAATCAGAAAACCTTATCCCATGCCCCAAGAATCATGCAATCACATTCCAAATCCATTGCACAGTTCACCGTGATATGTTTTTACCCTATTTTAGAGTTTTTCTAAAATCATTTGTTTTCTTCTGTTTTAGGTCAAATCAATGCCTACAACAAATCATAGGATCATCTACGACCCTAAGGTAGGGAATCTACTCTCATTCCCTCCATTACGTTACAATTCATTAAAACGAACTGTTGTGCTGTTAGTCGGTGACTACTAGCTTTGTGAAAATTTACCCAATATATATATTTCAATTGTTTTGTCTAGTAGTCATAGCCCCATTGATCATGAATTAAATTTTTTAAATTTTTGTAACGTGTTTAGAAACCCCTTTGGGTGTACCGATGTGGTCGATATAATTTCTATTAGCTTGTATATTTAACTCATTTAACTGCATGTGTTGCAAAACTTATTTTTTTAGTATTTAATTAAAATAATTATTTAAGAATAATTATGAACACTGAAATTGTTGGATCATTGATTTTTGTTTGTGCTGAATAATTTATTTATTTAAATGTTCATACTCGATAATTTAAATTAATTAGATGCATGTGTTGCACAATTTATTTTGGTTCTGTTAAATTTAAATAAATAATATAGATTAATTATGAATTGGGAATTATTGGATATTGGTAGTTGGTTGGTCTAATTTATTTATTTATTTTAAAGTTCATTTATCTACTTATGTTTATGTGGTACTTTCCCTTATTAAGATTTCTATGATGAAATATTTAATTTTCACTGTGTGATGCAAGGGTGTACCTGTTGGTTTTAAGATGCAATTATATATGATGATATCATATCCACTGCTGTTGAAACTTTAATTAAAATCATGATTGGGAATGGTGGTGGGTCCCATGTTAAGGGCCAAACATAGACCCTTCATTCCTGACGGTTACCTCCATGTGCCGGGAGGGCGGTGTTCTTGGCTTTGTCAAACCATGACTTCCCCAATATTTCTATTACCTATGAGTGACACTGATTCCAAAAGGGCTCAGCAGGATGGATCCATTGGAAATGTGGCGAAGACATCTTCAGATGAAACTCGACCCCTTTTTGCGAGATCAGGACTGACTCATGGTAAAGCCTTTCCATGAGCGATACATAGTATTCCAAAAGATTGTCTTGGACTGGGTCAGTGGTATTGGATAATTGAAAGATGTTCCATAGTGATATCTTCGAGAGGGGCTCAGACACCAACTCTCAACTTGAACCATAATAACGATGCACTAAAGGTTTAGATTAATGTTGTTGTTCGTCTCTTGGGATTTGAGATATTTTTTGGTATTTCGAAACACACCTTGTTGACACATGACTTAGACCCAATGTTAAAGTGCAAGCTTGGGTGTATTATTCTTCCTTGTTTTACCTTACTCTTCCAGGAATTATATGTATTCATATGAGAATTCTTGTAAATCCCCAAGGTTTTTAAAATAAATATTGAGTACATTTTAAAATCTAGATGTTAAACTCTACATTGACTCTTTTATGACTTGAATTTGAAAAAACGGTCATCTAGAGTTGTGATCATTAAGTCCTTTAGAGTCTGATAGAACAAACATGATTTATTTGGTGAATAGTAACATACCCTTATGAATAGTAATATGAATAGTATTATGACCCTTATGAATAGAAAAAAATAATAATATTTTATTTTCTTAAGGCAAAAAGATAATGAGATCTTAATTAATTTATAAAAGTGAAATAAAACTAATTGCACCTTTGAAAATGTTATTTTTTGATTTATCTATGAATTTATTTAAAAATTAAATTAATAATATTTATAAAATTAATTTTGAATAATGTAATTCAATTTTTAATTTCAGATGTTTTAAAATGGTTGGGGTAATTTTTTTTGTATTTTTTTGAAATTATAGATTTTTTGATGAATAGTGAAATACGATAAAATACCATATATTCAAATTATCAGTTAAATACACTATTCATGACATGAAAATAAATTCAAGGCCACTTGGTTCGAACTTTCATTCAATTATTACTTTTAGGGGTCACATGAAACAACACTATTGGTTTTCTTGAGGGATAAAATAAAATATTGAATAAAATATTCAAAATTTACCCCTCTTCTCCACTATAAACACCCTCACCAATCCCTCTTCTATTCACTCCTCTAAGCCTTGATGTTCCTAAATTTTATACCCAAATACTCTTCCCTAGTCTCTCCCCATGAAAATGAAGCTCTTGGTCTTTCCAAAAGACTAAAATCCCTTCCCATAAGGAGGGTCTCGAAGAAGTTATTCCAAGAGGTAAAGCACCTTTTTTTTCTTTTAGTTTCATTTGAATTTATCTTCTTTTGTTATCCTCTTGTCACCTCCTCTAAAAAAATTACCATGATAAATCCAGTATCATATATATACTAGATTTATATCATGTGAATGTATGAACCATCATCAATATTCTCACTCCTTCAATTTTATTTTTATAAACAAAATCCACGTCCATGAGTTTTAATTTATAACCTTCGTGGATGATGAAGTTTTGTTCTTCAATATTTCCATCATTACTTGTCTTGAAACCATATTGATGGTTGAACCAGACTATTATATATTTATTACAACCTAATTATGAATCAACAACCAGTATATGTAAATATTATTAATTTATGTGACAAAACTAGTTCGTAGTAATCCAAATATTGCCAAATAATCGAAGTGATTGTCATTTAATGATTCATCCTAATTCCATGTTACCAAATGATAGAAATGGAAATTAAAAAATCTAGATATTCAGATATTATATTTAATTTAAATTTTGGAGATTTACATCCATACCACTTCATTACTTAAGAACAAGTGAACCAATTTTGAAAAATAAAGTAAACAAACACTTGAGAACGACGAAATTCAATACAATAACTTATCAACAAAGACATAAATAAACCATCCAGAATTTTGATAAACTAAAAAAATTTCTAATAGGTTCTGAACTAATTTATTAATAAGTATAATTTCATATTCCAGGAGCATAATTACAAGAGCAGAACACGTTGGGAGTTAAAGTCAGTGTTTTTCCACCCAAACTTCCATTTCCATTTGTATTATTTTAATTGTATAAATTACCTCAATGAAATTATTATGTAATATTGTATACTCATAATAAATATTTTGTGAGTATTCTATATAAGTACACAAACCCAAATTCTTCTTTATTTTATTCTTAGTTACATTTTTTTAAAAGGATCATTCAAACTCTTTCCAAAATACAATCCCGATTCAATGGAATTTCCCAAATTTATATCAATTTTCAAGGGAACTCTATAATCTGTTTTTGGAAAACATTATATTTATAAAAACAATCATTTTATTATGAAAATAATAACTTACTTCACTTCTGTTTTTATACAAATATTTTCCTAAATAAATCTTCTTTTCAAAATAGAAGAGTATTTATCTCAAGATTGCTTAATGATTTTATAAGAGTATTTTCGTTTGATTCAACACTCTTGTTGATTCTTTTGTATTATTGGGTTCAATAATTTATGAAGTCATATACCATATTTGATTTAATGGTTTATGACTACCTCTATTGTGGATGATCTATCATAAAACCATTCACCATATTACTTGGAATGATCAGTGTTTTATGTTTATTGTTTGGGGAAAGATAGATACATTTCATATGATAGTTTGAATATAAATGAATATGTTATTTATGTTTATCCCTAATCATATGAGGAATGAATTGGACTTATTATGTGATGTTTGGGGCCTACTATATCCCCTCGATGCATCGGTAGGACTCATGAGACAAATTGATGTGGACTTGGCTGATGCCTTTCCAAATGTGTTATATGGATTTTGGTCGAGGCATTAATCATTAGACATCTTGTCCGAGGCCCTGAAAAAATGTTTCAGAATATCCTAAATATGAACATAACTTGATTATAAAGCATGTAATTTAATGTTCATGTGGTTATTCAACTATTAGAATACACATGATTATGTTTCATTATATCATTATTTACTCAGCTCTTATTCCTGCCATAATGTGTGAAAGTTTAATATTAAAGGAATGTGTTTTAAATTATGCTCCATGTGTTATGTTTTTGTTATATTCTGTTGTATTGCTTACTGTTACTATGCATTTGAGCTCAACCTTTTCTTATTTTTCATTTTTTAGAGGACATGAAGAAGTAAATTGTGAATGACTAGCAAGCATTATCATGGAGACAAGATGTTGCTAGTGGATTAAATTAGTGTTGAATTTCCCTTTATGATGTAATGTTAAACTTATTTATGTATCTTTTTTCCAAATGATTCTAAACTACTTCGTCCTTTAGGTTTCATATACCTTGTTTGTATGCCAATGTAATCAAATAAGGCACCGGCTCTGGGAAACTGGTGTCAGGTCCTTAAAGTTTTTATCAGAGGAAGTTTAGTAGAAAACATGGAAACGTAGATTAGGGAAAAATCCCTAAGTTAGTGTTTGAGGATAAAAATACAAGTAAGTCCTAATATTTTGTTAAGGAATATATTATGTGGATCATTAATGCAATACATCCCTGTCTGTATACGAGTAGGTAGAAGTCTCTCTGGCACAGATATACCTAAGAGTGAAATCTCCGACATGGAGTTTCGGGTTTGACTAGGGGTATCCTAGTATACGACAACGGGCCTTGCTACACTCTTGGTTACATTAATCCTATGGGATATTCTTATGATAATTCATGTTTTCTTTATAAGTCATTATGGAGGATTTGAATGTAAATTTTTCCTCAAAGATACCATGTTTATGATTAAGAGATTATCTATGTGTAGAATTTAAATTTATGCATAGTATTTTTCTACATTGAGATTATAAATTATGATTAATAGCCTAATCTAGTGTATGAAATTATATAGAAATGGCGCCTAGTGGAAGGAACCAAAACCACACTAAAGAACATGTCCCCTGTAAGGATTTTCCTTCGATGAAAGATACTGATTTTGGCTCTGGTGTAGTGACTGGTGTTGTGCAACTCATAACTATACATGGAAAACTTACTCAGGTTATGAATATTAACCTTACCTGTATGGAGAATCCAGATCCACAGCGTGGAGGAGCAATGCTAGATCACTTTATGTGACATGAACCTCCATCATTCAATGGGACTACAAACCCATTTGTAGCTGAGTAGTGGATAAGTTCCCTCGAGAAGATATTTCATGATTTGGGATGTAATGAGAGAGATAAGGTTGTCAGGACAGTTTATCAGCTGTTTGGAGATATGGATAAGTGGTGGTCATTAATCCAAAACAAAAAAAAAGAGGAGGAAAAAATTAAAGATATGGAATGGAGAAATTTTAATGAAATATTCCGATATAAATACTTTCCTCACCAACAGAGAATGGATATGGAGAGATAATTCTTGAATCTGAGGTAGAAGGAAGATGATAATGTTGCAAAGTATGAAGATAACTTCATAAGAATTTCAGGACATGTTGTGGACTACATATTATATCTAAGGAGAAAAATTGATCGATTATTTGATGGCCTTAATCCATTCTTTCGGAGGGAAATGGTATCCCACAGTTTTTCATCATATGAGGTTATATTTTCATGTGCTATCGAGACATAAGAAGATTTATCTAAGTCTTATGACTCTATGGGAATGTAAGAAAAGAAGTGGTATACTGAGAACTATGGGAAAGTAAATAAGGAAATAGGGAAGAAGGGAAGAGTTGAATTACCACCCTGTTATAATTGTGGATGGAAAGAGTTTGGTGTGTTCTTAAAGGGAAAATGAGAATACTAAAATGTGGTCAGAAAGGACATCATTTCGGAGATTTCAAGGGGAATAAAGGGGCCACTAATGTTTAATGATAAAATTCTCAGGATATGGGAAATAATACAAATGATTGTCCAAAGCATTAAGTAAATATGAAATAGAAAAGGTCAAGGGAGCTGGGACAAGCTTATGCAATCACAACTGCAGAGGTTGACGTTCCGAATAACGTGGTGGTGGGTACATTGATCATTTCATCAAACTTATCTAATGCTTTATTTGATTCTGGATCATCACATTGTTTCATATATTCTCAGTTTTCTCATAAAATTAGATATTTTCAATTTGATTTAACAAGGGAGTTGTCAGTAAAACTCCTAAGGTATGTATCATTGCAAAAACGTTTTGTGAATCAGTTCCCATTAGGGAAAATAAAGGTTCTTTATCTACTGATCTCATTGTCATACCAATGATTTAATTTGATACAATCTTATGTATGGATTTGATTTTAGAAAATGATGAGAAATTTTATTTTAAGAATGAGGAGGTTAAAATCATCAATGATGATAAGGATTACCTTATCTTTTGAGCAGAAACACCACCACCTGATTCTTATATAGAACCCCCCAGTAGTTCAACTAAATTCAATTATCGGGGAGGGAGAGAAAGAAATAAATATGGGTTAGGAATAGAATTTTCTAATAGATGATGTACCTATTGTGAAATAATATATAGATGTCTTTCCAGAACACTTACATTGACATCCTGCAGAGTGGGAAATTGAGTTTTCCATTGACATAATTCTTAGTTCTAGGCCCATATCAAAGACACCTTATAGAATGGACACTATGGAGTTAATGGATCAAATGAAACAACTAGAGGAATTGAGTTATAAAGGATTTATTCTCCCTAGTGTTTCTCCATGGGGATCCCCTGTACTTTTTGTTAAGAAGAAAGATGGGTCTATGATGTTATTCATTGATTACAGGGAAAACAATGCTGTCAAAAAAAACAAATAAGTATCCTCTACCACTAATTGATGATTTATTCGATCAACTTCATGGGGCCCAATATTTTTCAAATATTGATCTTCAATCTAGATATCATTAGTTACTTGGGAGGAAAAAGACATTCCAAAAACATCATTCCGTATGAGGTACGTGCATTATGAGTTTATTGGAATGCCCTTTGGACTAACTAATCCACCATCTCTTTTCTTGGATTTGATGAATAGTGTCTTCAAGGAATATATTATTGATTTTGTGGTGGTGATTATTAATTATATCCTAGTGTACTCTAAAGGCTATGATGAACATGAAAATCACTTGTGCAATATTCTGACAACTCTAAAAAGAAATGAATTATATGGGAAGTTATGAAAGTGTGATTTCTGGCTCCAATCATTTTCCTTTCAGGGCCACATTGTCTCTAATGATGGAATATCTATAGATCCTATGAAGACAAAGCCATGAAATAATGGCCTACTCCAACGAATGTTACTGAGTTCTGTAGTTTTATTTGTTTAGCAGGTTATTATCGGCATTTCGTTCAAAAATCACAAGTTTAGCCAACCCAATGACCATGATAAAATAAAAAGGGGTTAATTTCCAATTTAAAAAGTATTGTGAAGAATTTTTTTAAGAATAGAATAGGAGGTTTGTGAATTCACCGATCCTAACTCAACCATCGGGGAATGATGTGTTTGTTATCCATAGCAGTGCATCAATGACAGGATTGTGTTTTGTCCTTATGCAAAATGATTGAGTAATTGCCTATGCATCTTGGAAGCTAAAAATTAATGAACCAAACTATCAAACTCATGATCTTGAGTTAACAGGAGTAATCATTGCTCTTTTTAGTTGGAGACATTACCTCTATGGAGAAAAATGTAAGATATATATAGATCAAAAGAGTTTGAAATATATATTCTCACAAAATGAAATCAACAAGAGACAAAGGATGTGGATTGAGCTACTCAATGAATATGTTATAAAAATACAGTACCACCTGGGGAAAGAAAATATGGTAGCAGATACTCTGAGTAGAAAAGACCATGTAATTATGAACAAGATGAGATTTGAAAGGGATCTTATTATCATGGATCTAGTAAAGATAGATATGGGAATTATCAAGGATGGTAACACATCATTAATTTTTCTAATGGTTTCCAAACCTTATTTAATAGAAAGGATAATAAGATATCAGGATGATGATGGGGAGTTTCAAAAGAAAATTAAATGTATGAATGATGGGAAGTTTATTGACTTTTCATATGAAGGTGACATTTTGAAATTCAGGAAGATGATTTGTGTTATCACTATTCTTGAGCTAATGAGAGAACTACATGATGATTCTCATAGCTATAATTTCACTTTACATCCTGGTATCACAATGATGTATCAAGATCTCAGAGAAAATATTTTTTGGGAAAATTTGAAAAGGGATATTTCAGAATATACATCAATGATCCTGGTATGTCAACAAGTGATGGCTGAGAGGCAAGTCTATGTGGATGATGCAACCACTACCCATACCTTCATGGAAGTGGGAGGAATTTACCATGGACATTGTCGCTGGACATCCAAGGACATTTGGATGAAACAATTATATATGGGTCATTGTGGATCGTCTTACAAATACATATCAGTTTATCACGATTCGAGAGGACTTCTCATTGGACCAACATGCACGAATTTACATCAAAGAAGGGGTAAGGCTACATAGTGTACCACACTCTATTGTATCTGATCGTGATCCTAAATTCACCTCAATGTTTTGGAAAAGTCTCCAACATGCATTAAGCACTAAACTGAAATTCAGTATGGCCTATCATCGGAAAACTGATGGCCATTCTAAGCAAACTATTCAGACACTAGAGGATATGTTGGGAGCACCTTATTATGGAATTCAAAGGAGGATGAGACCAACATCTTCCACTGGTTGAATTCTCCTACAATAACAGTTCCACTCGAGCATCTGAATGGCACCATATGAATCCATTTATGGGAAAAGGTGTATAACATCAATGTGTTGGGATGATTTTAGTGAGAGATAGCTGCGAGAACATAAATTGGTTGAACAAATGATGGAGAATGTGAAAACCATTCATCAATATATCAAGGCATCCCAAAGTCGACAAAAGAGTTATGAAGATAACCATCGATGAGACCTTGAGTACAAACTTGGAGACCTGGTATTTTTACGCATATAACCATTGAAGAAGGTCATGAGGTTTGGGATGAAAGGAAATCTAAGTTCTAGTTATAGCATCCACTTCGAGATCCTTTATCGAGTTGGAACTATGTCCTATCGACTGGAACTTCCACCTACCATGTCAACAGTACATGATGTCTTTAATGTATCCCTCTAACGTAAGTATATAATAGTCAATTCACATGTACTTTCTTCAGAGGCTGTATAGTTGGATGATGATCTTTTCTATGAGAATTAGCCAGTGAACATCTTGGATCATAGTGACAATGTTATGCGCAATAAGACTACTCATCTGGTCAATGTACTATGGTGAAAACATAAGTACGAAGTGGCAACATGGGAACTGGTGGAAGCAATGAAGGAAAACTAACCCCACCAGTTATTTTCCTAGATTGTAAAATGAAATTTTGGGGGAAAAATTTCTGAAGGGAAGAAGAATGTTAAATCCCATGTTTTTGAAAAAAATATTTTTTTCATTTTATAATCTACAAGTTAAACTCAACTTTTCCTCTTCTATGTTTTGAATTTCAAAAAACTGTCATCTAGTGTTGTGATCAGTAAGTCATTTAGAGTATGATAGAACAAGCTTGATTTTTTTGGTGAATAGTAATATACCATTATGAATAGTATTATGAATAGTAATATGATGCTTATGAATAGTAGATAAAAATATTATTTTATTTTCTTGAGGAAATAAGATAATGAGATCTTAATTAATTTTTAACTATGAAATAAAACTAATTACACCTTTAAAATTGTTATTTTTTGAATTAAATATGACTTTATTTAAAATATTAATTAATTATATTTTGAATATTGATTTTAAATAATGGAGTTTATATTTTAATTCTATACATAGAAATTTGGGAGGCGTAAATATTTGGGATTTTTCCGATATTCCATAATTTTTTATGAATAGAGAAATACCATAAAATACCGTATATACAAATTATCAGTTAAATACACTATTCATGTCATCAGAAGTTATGCAAGGCCACTTGTTTCGAACCCACATGCACTTATTACTATTACAGGTCACATGAAACAACACTATTGTTTGTCTTTAGGGAAATAATAAAATAATGAATTAAATATTAAAAAATATACCCCTCTACTTTACTATAAAACCCCTCACCAATCCCTTTTATTTTCACTCCTCTATGCCCTGAAGCTCCTCAATTTTCGTCCCAAATACTCTTCCCTAGTAACTCCCTGTGACCAGGAAGCTCTTGGTGTTTCCAAAAGACCGAAATACCTTCCCTTTATGAGTTTCTCGAGGAAGTTATTTTCAAGAGGTAAAGCACCTTTCTTTTTCTTTTAGTTTCATTTGAATTTATCTTATTTTGTTATCCTCCTATCACCTCCTATGTCTGAATGACCATGATAACTCTAGTATCATATATATACTGGATTTACATCATTTTAATGGAAGAACCATCATCAATATTCTTAATCCCTCCCTTTTATTTTTATAAACGAAATCAACGCCCATGAGGTTCCAATTAATATCCTTCGTGGACGATGTAGTTTCATTATTCAATATTTCCTTGATTACTGTTCATGAAACCTTATTGATGGTTGAAATAGACTATAATATATTTTTTACAACCTAATTAATAATCATGAACCTGTATATGCATATATTATTAATTTATGTGATAAATCATGTTCATAATAATCCGAATACAACAAAATAATCGAAGTGATGGTCATTTAATGATTCATCCAAATTTCCTGTAACCAAATGATAGAAATTGACACTATATAATCTGGATGTTAATATATAATATTTAATTTCAATTCTAGAGATTTACATCTATACCAGTTCATTACTTAAGAACAAGTTAACCGATTATGAAAAATATGGAAAACAAACACACTAGAACGATGAAAATTCAATACATTATATTATCAATAATGAAATAAATGAACTAACCATAATTATGATAAAATAAATATATGTCTAATTGGCTTTGAAATAAGTTATTAATAAGTATAATTTCATATTCTAGGAGCATCTGTACAAGAGCGTAATGTGTTTGGAGTTAAGGTAAGGGTTTTTCCACCCGAACATCCTTTTCCATTCAGGTTATTTTCATTATCTAAATTACCTCAATAAAAATATTATTCATTATTATATAATCATCATAAATTCTTTTTGAGTTTTCTATATATGTACAAAAACCATAATCCTTCTTTATTTATGGTTAGTTACATGTTTTAAAATGATCTTTCAAACTGTTTCCAAAATACAAGCCCGATACAAGTGAATTTACCAAATTCATAGCAGTTTTCAAGGGCACTCTATAATCTATTTTTGGAAGCCATTATATTTCTAAAAACACTCAATTTATTATGAAAATAATATCTTACATCACTTTTGGTTTTATTAAAATATTTTCCAAAATAACTCTTCTTTTCAAAATAAAAGATTATTTATCTGATGATTGCTTAATGATTTTATAAGATTATTTTTTGTTTTGATTCAACACTCTTATTGTTTCTTATGTATTATCGGGTTTAATCATTTATTTTGTCATCTACCATATTTTATTTACTGGTTTATGAGTAACTCTATTTTGGATGGTCTATTCTAAAACCGTTCACCATATTACTCGGAATGGTTAGTGTTTTATGTTTAATGGTTGGGGAAAGATATTTACATTTCATATGATAGTTTAAATATTAATGTATATGTTGTTTATGTTTATCCACATTCATATGAGAAATGTAATGGGATTATTATGTGATGGGTGGGCCCCGATATATCCCACGATGCATTGGTAGGTCTAATGAGACATATAGACTTGGAATTGTCCGAGGGATTTACCAATGTGTTATATGGATTTTGGTCGAGGCCTTAATCCTTAGACCTCTTGGATGAGGCCTTGAAAAAATGTTTCAGAATGTCCAACAGATTCACTTACCTCATTATGAATGTATTAATTGAAAGTACATGTTGTTATGCGACATGTAGAATACGCATGATAATGTTTCATTATGGAATTATTTACTCAGCTCTTATTCCTACCATAATGTGTACAAGTTTATTATTAAAGGCATGTGTTTCAAATTATGCACCATGTCTTAGGTTTATACTATCTTCTGCTGTATTTATTACACTTAATGAAAGTTTGAGCGCACCAATTTCATTTGTTTCATTTTTCACAGGACATAAAGAAGTAAATTATGAATGAATTTCAAGCATAATCTAAGAGACATGATGTTGCTAGTGGAATAAAGTATTGTATTCCCCTTTATGATGTAATTTTAAACTTATTTATGTATCGTGTTTTCAAAAACTACTAAACTACTTGGTCCTTCAGGATTCATATTCCTTGAATGTATTCCAATGTAATAAAATAATGTATCGTCTCTAGGAAACTTGGGCCAGGTCCTTACAATTCTGCTTAGAGGTACTTCTTTCAGACTTCCGACTTCGGCCGAAGTAGGTGATTAGGCACGGGTGTCACTCAGATCCTAGGCAGAGTTATTTATTCCATTTAACTTAATAAATTATCTAAAATTGATAATGAATGGAACACTATGTTTTCTCATTGCATGAAATCGAATGGGTTAGAAACCATGGTTGTCAGTCTACTAGGATTTCATCTCACACCTTGTCCGGGCATCATTGACACCAGAGTAGATTATATGATTGTAGGTATTAACAAAGGTAAGTGTGCTACTTCTGATTCTTGATTGATTGATGCTGCTAATGTTGAGACATGGGCAGAGGACCGAACCCTGCCTGTGATGTAGTTTTCACACTTTGTTTCTTTTCATTTTAGTTGATAGCATTCTTGGGTTCTGTTTTCTATACTTTCAGTTTCGACATACATCATGGCTTGACATCATTTTGTGAGCTTCCGCACTTGAGTATTATTCAGTTGGAGTATCTATATGTATTTTTTCTGCATTTTATACATTTATATGATTCTGTAAATTATTGTTAATTTCTATTTACATTTTCTGTGATAATACCAATTACCAATTATGGCATAGTCTCCCCCTCAGACACAAAAAGGCCCTCGCAGCTAGTCAGTAGCCTCTGGCGTTCAGGGATATGTGCTTGAGGTCTTGTGATGCACCGGTCAGGACACCATCATAGAGGTGAGTTGGGTGGGAAATTATAATGTGGTATCAAAGGTGGTATTTTTATTCCTTTGTCTAACAATTTTTGGATGGTAGACTGGTTATTAGGAATGTGTCGTCACTTGGTTAATAAAAGTTCTTGGGACTGATCACCCCATGTAAGGGAGATATCTATGTGGCCAGGGTAGGGATTGTGGTACATACTTTTGGTTGTTACAATTGATATGATTTCACCCCATGTGATTGGAGTAATTTCTGTGGATTACGAATTTATAGAATTTATAATATTTTACCCTTGTCCTGTCATGGTAAGGATGATGCATTTCATGCATCATAACAGGCACATAGAAATTCTGATTCCTAGCAATGTTCCATACCATGTATTTTCATTTTAGGCTGCCTGTCAAATCAAATTGTGTGCCTTGAATGTATTCCATGTCTTGTAATTATTAATCACACCTTTTTAGATACCATGATTCTGTGATATATTTAGCATTCTATCCTATTGCAATGTTTCCTGTTTTATACCATGTTTTCATTTTATCGTGATTCTGTGCGTATTATCATGTCTCTATGATTAAACTTTTATGCTTCTTTGATTACAACATTTCTCTCTGTTAGCTTCATTTAGTGACATTCTAGATTGGTTTTTATATAATTAGTTGATTTTCAAAATTAATTAGTCTCCTTTGAATGGGATCCAAATTCCATCAACTTTAAGGTTTGTTGTTGCTTATTAGGTTTATAGCCACCCATATATCTAGGATGATATGTGTTTTAGAATGTTATAATTTCAAATGATTTGGTTAATTACCTAAAGGCACAATTAGGTCCAAGTAGGCTAGTTGGTTCATGTTCCTTATGAGATAACATAGTTTGAGTGTTGTGACTCTTAATAATAAAACAATTGCTTTTGGGTTGCATTCTAATGAACCTAGGTCTTCTTAGTAGGACCCTTGTTGGTTGCCTTATCTTGTTAAAAGGAATTTGTGTGATATATATCCTAATTAATAATGGAATGTCAATTAATTTAAAATGTTTTAGAATGGTTTTTTATAAACCTTCATGTTTTCCTTGAGGTATTTTTTAAGACCATGTACATTGTGTTTTGTTTTGAAAGATGGTACTTGATTTTCTGATTTAATCATTTGGGGATTTAATATTAAATTTGATTAAATATAAAGGGCTTGGATTAGGAACCTACAACAATGACCTCTGATTAAAACCTGAGTATAAGAGTAGTTTGAGTTTCTCCCCGATATTCTTTGGAATGGAACTTTTCACATACTTTTGTCCCTTGATTCACCACTTTATTAAAATGACACCCGTGTTCTGACGGGTGGTCCTGTTTTCCTGGAATTTTGTTTTGGTCTTGAAAATTGGTAATGTTCAGTTCTATCATGTTAGGAATACCTTAAGAATGGTTATTTTCTTCATAGGTCGTTCGACCATCCCTTCTCCATAGAGATGTATGACTTGGTATGTCGTCATCCGAGATAAAAGTCATCTTGCTTAAGTATCACCTCAGGGTAGTATGAATTATTGCACACGATGTCGTTGAGTGCTTAATTTTGTGATGAACCAGTTGAGTTCAATGTAATCATCATGTATTGTACTATTAAATATGTTTTAGGTCATCTATGTATTACAATGAATTCTATGTTAATGGAATCATGTTTTTCAAATTCTCCGTTTGACTTCCAGAGACTTGAGTGTTTTGACACGCCAGTCAGTTTGGTTGGGTTTTCATGCCTTTTTATAATGTGTTTCTTATGGTAATCTTATAATAATATTAGTGTACTCTTCATTATGTGAAGAGAATGTCGCCTATCATGCCTTCATCCTTGATTCACTAAGAGAGTATTGATCTTACGCCATGCTAATGATTTAAATTTTTTTGGACTTGTTTAGGGTGTTTTTCTCAGTTTTTCAAACTAATTCATCATTCTTATCATGGGTTTTTTTATTTTTGAATAACCCTCAGATATCCTTGTAGTAATTCCTTCGAAGAACTCTTGTACACCAACCGTTTCATCTCACATGACTGTTAGGCTGATGCCACTCTGGATTCGTTCAATGTATTGATCTGTGTATATTTCTCTTCTACCAATGTCTCACTCGTAAACATGGAGTTTTGACTACCTTATATTAGTTCCTTTCACTCTTTTGATCCTATGTGAGTTTACAATAGACTTTTTTTCGGGCTCGGTGATGCCTAAATCAAGTAACGTCACTTGAGGTCAGGTATGAACTCCAATGGACATGTTCGCGGTAAATGTGATATACCATTGAAAAAGACATCATAGTTTAGTTCATAAAATTCCAAATGATTAATGTGGTTTCTTTCTTAAATGGTCGGCCAGAGTGAGTTGACTAGTACTCTCTCTTTCCCAATGAAGTGTTCAGTGAAGGACCATTTTTGGCATGTTGTTAGGTGATATGGGTGCAGTTTGTGTCGAATAGGGCTCATCATAAAAATCTAATTCAAATTGGGTTTTATGGGAGATGGGGAATCGACCATTTTACTTGTTTTGGAAATCATGAATGAAGTGTCGCTATAACACTTAAGGGAATCTCTTGTAAGAAATTCTGATTTGGGATGGTGTCGTGACATATAATTTTTCATTTATAACATTAAAACCTAATGTGGAAAGTAAGTTTGAAAATATGTTTAAAAAGACGATGACATAGTCGTGTATCTAGAAAAAATGGATTGGGTAAGTGTCGTCACAGTGTATCAGTTGGGAAATGAACATTGTCTCAGATCTTAATAGCTTATGTTCTACTTTCCTAACCCAATTGTTAATGTGCGTTGAGTGTTTGAATACCCTTTCATTGAGACTTAATGACCCTGTAGATCATGTGAGATTTATGTTGTTTCCGAAGGATTCTTGGGGATGAGAAATTATAATATGGGAAGGTTGTAACATTCTATGTTTTGAACCAGAAGATAAAAATTCAGGAAATAATATTTTTTTGTTAACTGGGATTGCCGATTTTAAAAAACTAACATTAGAACTTTTTTCTGATAGTTGACAGTAGGTAGTTGAGAGAATAAAAATATTACATTTATTTTATTCATACGTGTGTTTTTTTCTTTTAAAAAAGTTGAAAGAAATCTCAAACTGTGTGTCATATGATAATTATGAGACCACCGTTAGGTTCAGAATTACAGGTTTACCCTAGGTAGGGAGTAAACCTGATTTTCATTGGGTGTTTGGTAATCTCACACATGATAATTCCATCTTTAATGTTCATTAATTAATTTTTCCATTTTTTATTTAATAAATAATTATTTTCCCACAAATAGTTCGTCGAATGAGAAATCTAAGTCCACCAATAGTTCTAGGACATGGGGATTATCCTAGATAGGGTATAACCATTGCGAGAATCAGATGTTTGGTAATATCGCACCCGATGATAATTTAATTTGGTTAAATATTTTTGTTGGCTGTTATAAATAATAATAATAATTGTATTGTTTATATTTTTATTTTAATTGATGTCAACAAATGTAAATCCACTACCATAATTAATAAATTTTTTTGCGGTGAAAATAATAACCGGGTAATTTAATAAATATGATATTATTAATAGTTACAATTAAATTCAAATGCGCAATCAATATTAATTTAATAACTGTTATCATTTTTATTAAATTTTTATGTCATTAAAATATTAATGGTTTCATTATTGAGTTGAATTAAATAATTATAATTATTTTATTTATAACAATTCTAATTATATTGGGACAAATACATTCATGTTTATATATATATATATGAGGTATATCTATATATATGAGATTAAATATATATATATATATAGTTTTATATACATGTGTGGGTGTATATAAATGAATATGTAGATGTGTACATATATATAACACATATAATAATGCGTGGATATTTATTATTAGGATTGATAAAATATTATTAATTACATACCTAAATAAATTTAACATGTCGACATAAATCAACTTGTGGACCTTTATGTTTTTAATCCAAATCATTAAAGAGACCCAGGGCACGCGCCTGGGCACCCTGTTGCAGGTCCCAGATAGCTACTAAAAATAATTAAATGATTGTTCAAGCTTTATGTAAAATACTACATCGCGCCATAGTGCAACATTCGGTTTAAAATTATTTAAAAAGGATTAAAGTAAATTAATGAATTTTAAAAAGGGATAAAAATAAATAATAAAATAGTCACAGTTTGAGAGAAATTAAAAATAATTAAGATGAGGTAAACCTATATAAATTATTTATTTCATTTCTTACACCATTTTATTAAAGTTATTATTTTCATTTATTTCATTTTTATTTTTTCATTTTTCTTTTCATTCCTTTCATTTGTATTTATTTTTTTCCTCTTCTCATATCCTCCTCCTCTCCTCCGTGTGGCACATCTATTCTCCCTAGGTGGTACACAACACCATATCCTCCCTTCAGAAGATAACCGTACTTCTGTTCGTCATCTACTTTTTTCACCATCAGGTGCATTGTGAAGCTATCTATAAGGATTATCCCACACACCAAGAATCAAGAAATATCATTCCATATCTTTTTCACTATTCTCCATTGTAGGATTTTACCTATTTTTGGGGTTTTTTATAATTCTTTCATTTTATTTTGTTTTAGGTCAAATCAAAACCTACAGCAGATCATAGGATCATATATGACCATAAGGTAGGACATCTAGTCTCTTTATATCCTTTTTGTTGTGATTTATAAAAACGCACTCTTGTGCCACTAGTCGTTGCCTACCGGATTTGTGAAAATTCACCCAATTTCTTGAATTGAATTGTTTCTCTTTGATTATGAAACCCCATTGATCATGAATTAAATTTTTTAATTTGTTGCAACTTGGTCAGACACCCCTTCGGGTGTGTAGATGTGGTTGATATAAATTCTGTTAGCCCATATATTAAACTCATTTAACTGCATTTGTTGCACCTCCTATTTTTGTTGTGTTTATTTAAACTAATTATTTTATATTAATTATGAACATTGAAATTATTGGATATTTGATTGTTGTTTGTACTATATTATATATTTATTTATATGTGCAATCCTGAGAATTTAATTTAATTAACTGCATGTGTTGCATAACCTATTTTTGTTTTGTTAAATTTTAAAAAAACTTTTAGAGTAATTTGGAACTAGGAATTGTTGGATCTTGGTGGTTTGTTGTTCTAATTTATTTATTTATTTAAAAACGAATTTATCAACTTAGATTGATGCGGTACTTTTCTTTGTTATGATTTCTATGATGAAATACTTAATTTGTACAGTGTGATGCACGAGTGTACCTGTTGGTTTCAAGTTACAATTACATATGTTTATATCATATCTCCTGCTGTGAAAACATTAATTAAATTCATGGTGGGGAAAGGTGGTGGGTCTTGTATTAAGGTCTACTCTTAGACCCTTCGTTTCTGATGGATACCTCTATGAGATATGGGGTAGTGTTCTTGGATTTTATTGACTGAGTCATTCCAGGGATTTCTAATACTTATGAGTGATACCAGTTCCAAATGGGCCCATCAGGATAGATCCATTGGAAATGTGGCTATGCCAGCCTCAGATGACACCTGACCCCTTTTTGTGAGATCGTGACAGACTCAGGGTAATGCCATGCCACGAGCTATACATAGTCTTCTGAAATATTTACTTAGATAGGCATGGTGGTATTGGATAATTGAATGATGTTCTGTAGCGATAACTTCGGGATGAGATCAAACTCCAACTCTCGACTTGAACATTAATAATTACTCACTGAAGGTTTAGATTAATGTTGTTGTTAGTCACTTTTGATTTGAGATATTTTGCGGAATGTTGAATTATAACTTTTTGACCCATGACATTGACCCCAAGATAAGGCACATGCTTGGGGGTATGCCTCTTCATTGTTTTACCTTACTTTTCTAGCCTTTATATGTATGCATATGTTCATTCTGCTTATGGGTACTTCTTTCAGACTTCCATCTTAGGATGAAGCAGATGATTAGGCATGGGTTTCGCTCGGAACATGGGCCGAGTTATTTATTCCATTGCACATAATAAAATATCTGCAATTGTTATATAACGTCACACTACATTTTATCACTGCATGAAATATAAAGGTTTAGACACCTTGGGTTCTTCACTACTTGGATATTATCTCACACCCTGCTCGGGCATTGTTGACAGCCGAGTAGATTATATTATTACAGGTATTGAGAAAGGGAAGCACGACACTTCAGAATCTTGATTGATTATTGCTTCTTTGGATTGAGTCTAGGGAAGAGGACCGAGCCTTGATCGTGATGTAGTTATCGCACTTTGTTTCTTTTATTTTTAGTTGATACCATGCATGGGTTCTGTTTTCTATACATTCAGTATAGACATATATCAGGGCATGACATCATTTTGTGAGCTTCCACTCTTGAGTATTTTACAGTTGGATTATTTATATTTCTTTTTCAATAGTTTATTCATTTATATGATCCCAATATTTATTATTTATTGTTTTTTAATTCTGCAATGATAATACCTATTACCTATGAGGTAATGGTCTTCACCTTTGACACAAAGGCCCTCACATTTAGTTGGTAGCCTTTGGCATTCGGGGAGATGTGCTTGAGGTCTAGTGATGCACCTGTCCGACAACTGTCTTAGAGGTGAGACGGGTCGGGATGTTACCACAACATCCCATTCTACTCTGACCTCGTATCCTCCAAATTTTCCTAAAAATTATGATTTATATTTTTTTTGGATCCCTATCATCAAATGGTTCTATATAGGATGATCATTTATATTTTAGTCACCTTTCATCGTCAACGGATAGAGTCACTACATCATTGGGTTAGTATAAAAGATATTATAGATAGATTCTAAAGATTACCATTACCTACAGATGTGGTGAGTACAGTTGGATAAAGTATCATCCACTTTTTAGTTTTTCCATCCATACATTTTTCACTAATTACCATAGATTTTGGTGAATATTTTATATTTTATTTCATTATGGTATTAAATTTCATAAAATTTTAATGCTATTAATTAATCTATTTTTTTAATGTAACACTTTAACGGTATTGAAATACTATATATAAAAGAAAAAATATGAGGTGTTGCGAATTCATAAATAAATTCTAGAATTTTTTAGAGATTATAAACAAATTCAATTTTTTTTATGAACCTGGATCTTCATTTTAGGTATGGATCTTTCGTTTCGGGTTGTTTTTTAGGAAAAGGGAAGATTTTAAAATTTTCATTGTTTGTTCCATGTACCTGGTTGATTTTTATAGTCATGAACTGGCCCTGTAACTGCTGACTACATGGCCATGTATGTTTCTTTGAAGAATACCTAAAGTTGGGGCTGATTGAGGCTAGTACATGAAATGTACATTAAATGATAATGCCGTGTACATTACTTTTTATTAGATGAGTCAGATTTGGATCACGTGTCATTTCCAGAAATCACTTCTTCTCCCCGTATTTCGTATATGAGAGTGATTAATGACCAAATAACATCAAGATCCTCTCGTTCGCCCATCCGATCTTAGATAGAGATCTTTTATAGGGTGTTGGATTCCCACCGTTGAGTTCTCTCTTTCCCTATATCCTCTCTTTATTATTTCACCTCTCTCATGAGTTATCAAGAATTGATCATTTTTAAATTTTTCATATATCTAAGTCGTTATATGCTGATTCAAGTGAAATCATTCAATATTGTTAATTGTACAACATCAAGGTATGTGGTTTGTGCCTTTATATGATTTTTATTCGATTATATGTTCATAAAGTGGCGAATAGCCATGTTGGGGTAATGAATTTTTAAGAATTTGACCCGGTATAATACCTTGTATGGTTAGTTTGAATGATAACGGTTTATTTCTTATGCTTAAGGTTTTATTCCATGATTATGGCTGTGTTTCCTTATTTGACTGATTATGGTTGTTTGGTCCATATTAATTGTTAGGCTTGCTTTGTTTTCCATGCCTTGTGTTGTTAGAACGAAGTTACTATTTATATGATATGTATGTGTTTCACATTGTTAATGTATGACCAAGGGTAATTGACTGTGGGAGATTCCAGATGTATATTTGGTTAGGTATAATGGTTGCTTTGTTGACTCAAAGGTACTGACTGTGAGAGATACCAAGTGGGAAACGACTAGAGGGGTTATAATTTGAGAGAAACTCATAATATCATTATTAAATGAATTTTTGACCATAGGGCATTGACTATAAGAGCTGTTGGGTGTCATTATATTTTATTGTTTATATGTAGACTAAGGGGATATTTAATATGAGAGCTACTGAGGTGGTCGTTTGTTAATTATTAGTGACATGTGGTACCAAAGGTGTTAGACTGCGTAAGATTTCACAGAGGGCCATTATTTATTGGATTAATGTTATGTTATACTAGATGGGTTAGACTATGAGAACATTCCCTGCTGGTTTCTTTTGAACAGTTTAATGATTTTGACGAGCATGCCAAGACAAAGAATAAGAATAGACAAGGTTTCCTAGATTGTTAGATTGTCTTCTAAGACATCTGTTTTTTTCAATTACATAGGGGATACATAGATATGGAAAAAGACTAAGGTTTAAATTATGAAATTGTCTGAATAATTTCAAAATGTAAATGAATGGAATTGAATACTGTAGAATTTTTTACTTTTGAGTACATCCTTGTTAATTACTTTATTTCTATATATTTCCTACTATGTATATATATTTTCACTGATAGTTATCCATATATCTTATCGCGCTTGCCTAATGGGATCTGTATCACACCCTGGTTGGGTCATGCTTTTGGACCTAGATAGATTATATTGTTCTAAGTATGGATAATAGAAATCTCCCATCTTCATCAGGTTCTAGACTGCTACTGGAGCAGGAGATCATGGGACCAGGGTGAGGCTTGCTATGATGTTAGAGTTTACTGCTTTCTTTTAATTTGGTTTAGTATAATATTTTTATATTTTTACTTATTTGGATTCCTTATTAGACACATGTGACATGAAACATTTATATATGTTGTAGTTATTATATTAAAATCAGTCGTCTGCTATTTACTTCTATTATATGGTATTATTGCTACCGCTATTGTTTACTATTTTTTATTCTCACTTTGTATACTCAGAAAATGGGGGAATAATTTCCCCATTATCAGTTTTGAGTCTTCACTACAATTTGGGAGAAACTAAGGTTTTGGGAAATGCGCTTGAGGTTATGTGACCAACCGGGTGCGAGGTACCTTAGGGTGGCACTAGAAACTAGGACGTTACAAATTTTCATCAAAGGGATGTTTTTTTAACATAATGTTTGGATCCAATAAATAGGGATTGGAAGGAAAAGATTATTGGTAGTAAGATGTGCTCAGGTGTATCTAACCTATGTATAGGGAAAATCCAAGTTACCCAGAATATTTCAACTTTTCCAGATTTGCAATTTTTATGGTTGATTTAATTTCAATGTTGGATGATTCAATTGTTTTGTTCTGTTATGATTGATGTAATTGGGGTTATATTTCTTTTGCAAAGTTATGAGATTAGATTATTCAATCTTATGCATCATATAGCCACATGCAAGAGATCACATGTCATGCATTCTTGTCATTCCATTTAG
Organism: Viscum album; assembly: GCA_963277665.1. NCBI lineage: Eukaryota > Viridiplantae > Streptophyta > Magnoliopsida > Santalales > Viscaceae > Viscum > Viscum album. The sequence goes on along the minus strand of OY728127.1, from coordinate 419,893,616 downwards.
GGTGCATTACTGATTGTGTGATGTTACGATAGATGTTGTGCTAGATATTTATGATGTGGTGATATATTTCGTGATATAAATATGTACTTTATTGATAGGGTATTGATATATGAAAATTTTCATTTGGATGGATGCCTTGCTTTGGTCCCCGAGGTGTTATGGGCCATATTGGATCAAAATTTGGTGGAAAATGTTTGAAATTTAATTGAATTTGGATATGATGTGACATGAATAAGAATTCCAAACTACGATTCGTAGGGATTATGGTCTCTCACAGATCTGAACATGGATTTATTTTGCAAAAAAATTATGATTTTTTTGGTTATATAGATGTTTTAGAGGCATACATTCTCGACTCCCCGACAACATGACATGTGATTTTATAAACACATGCCATGTGTTCTTTGTTATGGAAGAGACTAATTTTCATAAGTGTACACCATGTAACGTATGTACACATTGTGTAGTTTTTGACAATGTGTAAGACTATGTGATAAGAGACACAAGGTTGGTAAAGGATTTGTATACAATGCCATGTACTGGGAGTAAATGTCAAGTTGTAATGGACGTATATCAGGAAGTGTGACTAACAACATGAATGGATGAAACATGGGTTTACATGCCCTGTCTAGCTTACATATTCTGTGTAGTAGTTGAACATGTATCTAGGTGCGTGACTAATTACTTTCGTGAGTGGAACATATGTCGTACATGTTGTGTCTAGGGTGATCACGCCATGTAGAACCGTGTAATTTTTTCCGTATAGAAGTACTTGGGTAAGAGGAAATAGTCAAGTACACTCTGTGTTGTAGGAAGAACACACCATGTTTATGCGGTGTTACATGACTAGGTTTGTAGGGATACATGCCCATGTTAAAGCATAAGATAACATGTCGTGTAGTGTTTCTACATGTTCTGTTTCCCTATTTTGTAAAACATAATGCTTTCCTTCTCATGTATCTTTCATTCACATCTATGTTGGAATCCGTATAATCGTGAACTATGATGTTCATTTGACCTGGTAGAGTAATGCCACCATGATGTCATCTAGTATTACTCCAGGTACGCGACGATGATCAAACACCAAAAATAAAAGATTAGGTACTGCAAGAAGATCCTCCTGTCATAAATGTCTTGGAACCAGCAATTATTCTGGACAATAGTGATGATGCACAGTTCCAGGAAGGATTTATGAGGATGAAAAAGTCTTTTCAGGGAGCACTACATCTTACCCTTACTATGGAAGAGTTGACATGAGTGTTCTCGTAGTAGCATCCTCCCACTTTATAAGGGTATATAGGATCATAGGCTACAGATTCATGGTTAGAGGCCTTGCATTCTATCGTCGAGCAACTGGAGATGCCTCCTGAGAGGAGGGTGAAGCTAGATAATTACATGTTATGTGATTCAACCATGGCATAGTGTGATGTTATTGGGATGGTAGGACGTCACTGAGATTTTTTTTGGTAATAGTTTACGAGAACCTCCTATGATTACATATATCCTAAGACTTTGAGGGCTGATCGGGTATGAGAGTTCATGAATTTGGAGAAGGAAGCTCTTTTAGTGATCGATTACTCATTTCATTTAACAGTGCTTCAACACTTCACACTTTTTCTAAGAGGTGATGAGTTGTCATTGGCTAGATGGTTTGTGGATCATCTAAGTTATTCCATATGATCATAGGTGAATTTATTTTGGGTCACTTTAATGACTACTATAGTGAACCATGTAATGATTACGATGCGCAAAATGAGCGAGTTGGGAGCTGCGATCCTAGGAGGTTTAGTATCTACTTCTAGTACTCCATCGACAGATAGTAGGAAGTGCCACATGAAGCTTTCTTGTGTTGTTTCTTTATGTATCTAGGTGGTATGGTAAATGTGTGGGAATTGTGGTAATTCATGTAACATTGGCCAAAGGACCTAGTCTAGTGTCATTCTTGTGGAAGGATGGTCCATCATCTTTTCTTTTTCTAGGTGTTCTAACTAGCTACGAGTGATATAGGACTTGTTATGAATCCATGTTCAGGAGAAGGACCACCATTTTTTATCATTTAGTGAACTAGATTTCATTTGGTCATTTAGGCTGAGGAGGTGGTCATGGTCATGGTATTTTGGCTTTAGGTTCTTAGTGACAATAGGGTGGATAAGCTCAGGGTAGTCAGGAAGGGTTGCAGGGTTGTGGTACATGTCAGACTTTTGTTGAGGAGCAGACCCAATAGGAGAAGGATTGCAGAACCTCTATGGTTATAGGTACAATTCATGTTTCCCCAGTTTTTTCTTCTGCTATTTTTGATACAGGGGATTCATATAGGTTTATAGTAGTTTCCATTATGGAGATCCTTGTGCTCTACGTCATTACATAAGATGATGTTATGATATTTGAAACTCTGTTGGTGATTAGGATGACTAGTGTACATCGTTTCAAGAAGTACCCTATTGAGGTTGGTGGTTTTCACTTCATATGTGACCTCTATGTCTTAAAGATGACATGATAAAATGGGACAAGATTTCACTCATAGTCAAGTTAAGATGAGTCAAAAAAATCACCGGTATGGCATTGTTAGATTAATAGCATTGTCATATCATGAAATCTACATCTACAACAATAAAAAATGAATGTACAGAAAACTCTGGCTCATCCATTTCAAACATGCCAAAATCAAATTAACCATCCCTCTCAATATCACTATTTCCAGGTGGAATTTGCCTTGTCTCTACCAATGGAACTCGGCTCGGCTTTGACGAGCCTGCTTCAACGAGTCCCTCTGACAGGTTCACACCACCACCCCCCGATGTTGAACCCAACAGGTGCCGAACAACCGGGGCTTCCAACGGAGATGATGCCAAAATATTGTATGAAAAGGGGTGTTTGAATTTGCAACTCGAAACAAACTTACAAATACCATAACGAGAATAAAAAACACACAGTTGTTCCCTTGAACGTAGAGGGAGACCGATAGGATTGGGAGGACAGTCAGGGGGTGGAATTATTCTCTCTCTTGGGTGGTGAAATCTACAGACTGAGCCAAACTTGCAGTCTCCAGTCTTCATGTAAAACTGGCATTCAGGATGATCGGGCCTTTCGGGAAATGCATTGTCTCTTGGTAATGCATAAAATCCTACAAGATTTGACCCTGAACGATAAGGGGAATACGTCCCTTGGGAACCTAAATTCTTCGGGTCACTTTGCCGTGAAGTCCCATAAATCTGACTATTTGATTGGAGTTGGCTTTCTGAAGATGAAATTGACCCCATCTGTCCGGGAGAGCTATTACAGTTAGGAACAGATACCACACCCTGGGGAACAATCACATGGGTATAATTTGAAGGACCTTTCCATATTGTACTGGGAACAAAAGTGGCTCTTGTTGACAAGGTCCAGTTTGCGATCCCACCAGGATATGACTGTTGACTGGGGGTTGTTCGAGAGGGCACCGGTTGATAAACAGCAGAGCCGCGCACTTGTTGGGGATGATGAAATTCACAAGTGCTTCCAAACTTGCACTGTCATGTTCTTAAATAATAGGGACAATCAATCACATTCGGACGATGTGGATAGCCCAAAATTTTGAGGGACACCCTTCCAGCAATCCCAGCCTTGTCTCTAGGATGATTAAACTTGCATGTGGCTCCAAATTTGAAAGTTCATGTCTTCAAGTAGTACTGGAATTCAGGTTGTCCCAATCTTTTAGGGAACTATCCTTTCACCCTAGCTGCGGCAATAGCCAGGCTCCTATTAGGAGGATGATTAAATCTGCACGTTGCACTAAACCTACATAAGCATGTTCTGATGTAATACGATCAATCTGGCTCTCCATGGAGCTCTAGATAGGGCCCAGCTTCCATTGATTCACTGGATCTGAAGTTCATTGACCACATTGTATCATCGTTCAACGGCGGCGACAGCGAGGTTCCCTCGGTGACAGCCATCGGTATTCTGGCATCGAATTCCATAGCACAAAACTATGCTCCATCACCCCTGACATGCCACGTAACCACCTCCAATTCCCATCCCCCAGGTTCAAAAACGGAATAGCTTTGGAGATAGAAAGCTAAATATTTTGTGTGAAATAGACTATAGAGAGATAAGTCCGAGGGGATAAAATTAGCTTCCTGGGAAGGGGAAACAAACATTCAGGCATTTGATGAATGCTATCACTACGCGAAGAGTTTCACATCACCATATGGAGGGTATTTTCGACATAATGGAGAATGATATGTCTATGTGAGAAGAGTGGGACCCAATAATCATGGGATGGGATGAATTATAGCCAGATTGCTACTTTATATCTAGAGGACCGGGGTAATTCATAGATATACATTTCCCCCAAGTGGTGGAACATTTCACAGATGTATTTCTGGATGAATTTTCATTTCCACCACTATAGATAAGTATGTATCTTTATTGAGATTATTCTTGGAGTCGAACCGGTTTCCATTCCTCCCTATAGGATAGCTATACTATAGATACAGGATCCCAAGAAGCTGTTAGTGGAGATGCAAGAATATGGTTTATTTGACCCAGTAATTTTCCTTGGTGTTTGCCGATTTTTTTGTGAAGAAGGCGGACGATACCCTCAGACTTGGTGTGGATTATTAGAAGCTGAACCAGCTAATGCATAAGAACCAATATACCTTGCCGATGAATAATGATATCTTTGATCATCATCGAGTAGCCCGGTTGTCCTCAAAGATTGAATTGAGAAACGGTTATCATCAGTTTCATGTCACACCATTAGATATACCTTTTAGAGCCATTCTAAGCAGGTATAATTTATAATAATATATGGTTATGCCATTATTTCTCATGAATGCACATACCATTTTCATGGAAACGAAGAACGTAGTGTTCCTTCCTTACAGGGATTCATTTGTGGTAGTCTTCATGGATGATATCTTGGTGAACTCTCACACTTGACACAAACGTGCCACCCATTTTGATATCATATTGACTACACTATTATAGCATTAGTTATATGATAAGATATCAAAATTCTACTTTTGGATGGACCAAATTAACTTCTTTGTTAATGTTGTCTTAGAGACAAAAATATAAGTCGACCTAGAAAAAGTGAGAGCAGTGGTTTCCTAGGAGCAGCCGAAGAATGTCTTTGAGGCATAAGGTTTTTTGGTGCTGGGAGTTTACTAAAGGCACTTTATACATGAATTTTCATGCTTAGTAGTGCCACTGATAGGCCTGTCTAAGATGGGTGAAAAGTACTTGTGGTCAGATACCAGTGATTTAGCATTACAGAAGCTAAAAGGATGATTTACTTTATCACCGATACTGATTTTTCTAGATCCAGGAATGATTTAAAACATTTACTATGATGCATCATGTATCTGTATTGGAGTAGTTCTTAGGTTAGGTGAAGGAGTCATTGTGTATTGGTATCGACAGTTGAAACCACATGAGTGGAATTACCTGACACAAAGTCTTAAGTTGGTTGTAGTTGTGCATGCATTACAGTAATAAATATATTATCTTTTAGGAGATAATTGTGTTGTATAACCTGACCAAAAAAGTCTCAAGTATATATTTACTCATCAATATTTGAATTTGATACATGAAAGGTAGGTTGAGTACATTCAGTCTTTTTAATTTGAGCTTACCTACATGCCTGGGAATGGAAATAATGTTGTCAATTCATTGAGGAGATGGACTCAAATACAGTAAATTTCTAAGACTAGTAGTGATTGGATGATTACGTATATGTTCCCTAAGATTAATTTAGAGGTTCAAAATAGGCAAGGGAAATGATTCATTCTTATGAAGTTGTTACCTCTACTCTTTTAGACCGAGTGCAAATGAGGAAACTATCAAATTTCGAAGGCCTCATCCTATGGGAGAGTGTGTTAAGAGAGGACCCTAATCCTAGGTGGACTATATGCGACAAGGATATAATGCATTCTCATTGGTGAATATAGGTGTCAGAAGACATACATGAAGAGATTATGTGAGATTTTCTTTCATTAGTTTGGACAGTTCATCCAAGTGTCAGTATGATATTTCTACATCTACACCATTCGTATTGGTGGCCATGTACGAAGAGGGATGTTGCTAGTTTTTTATGACATGTTCCACTTGTTCATTGGTGATGGTGGAGAATCAGCGACCAACATCAATATTAAAGTGATTATCTATTCCTGAGTGGAAGTGGAATGATTTCATGATGGATTTCGTTACGGTTTTAGTAAGGGTACCTAGAGGGAATGATGTGGTTTGGGTTTTTGTTGATAGAATTATGTTGGTTGCACAATTCATTCATAACAAGGATACTATTATTATTAATGAATTTGGAAGGTTGTATGTCCTAGAGATTTTATGTTTGGATGGGGTTCTGCACTTTATTGTTTTAGACTGGGATGCCTAGTTCACTTCTCATATATAGAAGGGACTACATAGTGGTATGGGTACACATGTACTTCAGAGTGGAAATTTCCATCCCAATTAAGATGTCAATTCTGAGTGCACAGTTTTTGATTTGGAGTACATACTTCGAGCATGAGTCCTTGATTTTCGGTGATCTTCGGAGAGAAACATACCCATAGTGGGTATTTCCAACAATAACTGTTCTCAGGTGATGATATAGATGGAACCTTAAGAGTATTTTTACGGTAGGGCATGCTGATCACCCCAATGTTTGTTAGAGGTAGGAGAGGCAGCTATGCGAGGACATCATCTTGTCCAAGATACCACTAATCAGGGGGAGTTGATTCGTAAAATGATGGCTACTTCATGGTCCCACCAGAAATATTATATTGATTGATGGAGATGACCTCTAGAGTTCGAGGTTTGAGATCTAGTTTTCTTAAATGTGATATCAAGGTTGGGACACCTGAGGATTATGAGAGAGGGGAAGTGTTCACTGTGATATGTAAGACCATTTGAGGTTTGGGAGATAGTTGGTAAGGTTTCCAATAAGTTGAAATGACCTCAGATGTATTGGGATATGCATGATTTATTTCATTTTTCTCAGCTACAACATTACTTTTCAAAACCGTCACAAATGTTGAAACCCAAGAAGGTTTATTTTATGGTGGTTTCATCCTTTGAGAAGAACCCTATACAGATTTTGGATTTCAGCACGAAGGTTATCCATCGCCAGTCTGTTCCTCTAATATGGGTTCTATGGAAGCACAAGTGAGTAAATGGTGAGACTTAGGAGATGGAGGCCGATGTACGATCACAGTGGCTAGTGTTGTTTTATGATTCTCCTTCACCTCCCTTAGAAGGGAAATTTGTGAACAAATTTCTTTAACGAGGGATTTTTGTAACAACCTTGATCTTCATTTTAGGTATGGATAATTTTTAGATTGTTTCTGATGAAAAAGAAGGTTTTAAAAATTGTATAAGTACAGATTGTGTACTTTTGAGTACATGTCATGTACCTAATTGCCGCGTATAACTGTGTAATGTCCGTGTAACATCTAAGTACATGGCTGTGTAGGTGACCTGGATGATCACCTTATGTAGTGAAAGGTTAAGGATAGTACACTGTTTGTAAATTAAACGAACACACACTGTAAATTTATTCTTATTTAATGAGTGAGAGTGGGGTCATGTCTCATCTCCAGAAATCAATTATTCTCCCGGTGTTCCATACAGAAGAGTGATGAATGGACAATGAACTTCAAAATCTTCTCATTCCCCTATCTGAGATCTGATTGAGATGATACTAGGTTTTTTTGTTTCCCACCGGTGAGTGATCTCTTTCCCTAGATCCTCTCTTCAAGATTTATTCTCACTCATGAGTTATCCAAGGTTGATTGTTTTTTCCTTTTTCTTATATATATGTCATTCTAGGTTGACTCAGGGTCCAACGATAAAAATTATCTATCGTAAAAATTCTAGGTACATGGTCAGTGCCTTTCATTGATTGTATTTGGATTATATGTGCATAAATTGGTGAATACCCATGTTGGGGTATTGAGTGTTTGGAATTTAACCATGTTTAATACCTTCTATGGTAATTTTTTTGAGAAAGTGATATTGCTTATGCATAAGTTTTTATACCTTGATTATGGTTGTGTTTCCCTTGATTGATTGATTATGGTCATTTGGTCTCAAATTCCCATTAATCATTCTTTCTTTGACATCCATAGTGTTTTTATGATGGTGTAATTGATTCTATGAGATGCACATGTCTCAAATTATGAAAGTATGACCAAGGGGAGTTGACTATGGGGGCATCCTGAGGTAGGGTCGTTTATGTATAATTGTTATCATGTTGACACATAGGTATTTACTGTGAGAGATACCAGCTAGTCATGGACTACAGGGGTTATACCGTGAGAGCTTCCCAGTGGGTAATTATTAAATAAATGTTGGGCCATAGGTCATTAACTATGAGAACTTCCCGAGATCATTCTATCTTATAGTTGTTATGTAGACCACATGGGGATTGACTGTGAGAGGTACCCAGTTGGTCATTATTTAATGATTATTTCCATGTGGGACAAAAGGGGTTATAGTATGGGATCATTCCAATATCGTCATTATTTATTGAACTGATGATATTTCAAACAAGTGGGGTTAGACCATGGGAACATTCCCATAGGGTTGATTTTGAATAGTTTAATGATTTTATCATTCCTTCCAAGCCAAAGAAAAAGATTGGACTCAATATTAATAGATTTTTAGATGGTCTTCAGAGACATCTATTTTGTTATTACTACAATGGGAATACAGAGCATATGCAGGATCCCAAGGTTTTCATAATTCAACAGTTTGAATAATTATGAAACACAAATAAATGTTATTTAAAACTATATGATTATTTACATTTGAGTATTTCCTTTTTTATTTCTTCATTTATTTATATTTCCTACTTTATATATATATATTCTCTGACAGTTAGGAATAGATCATAAACTGGTTGCCAACTCGGATTCGTCCCAAACCCTATTTGGGTCATTCTTTTGGACCCAAATAGATTATATGGTTGTTGGTATAGATAAGGGAAGTTGATGTTCTTGATTAAGTACCGGATTGCTACTCATTCTAGACTATATGTGACTAGGTTGAGGATTGAGATTCTATTGGAGTTTTCTGATTTCCTATACTTTGGTTTAGTATTATATTTCCAGAATTGTGACTTGTTTGGAAGCTTTACTAGACAAATGTGAAATGCATCATTTATATATTTTGTAGTTTTTATATTACTATTATTCTTCCGCTGCTAACTTCAATTGTATGGTATCAGTACTTATGATATTGTTTACTATTTGTTGGTTCTGAAGTGTACACTCCGACATGGAGGTCATAGTTTCCCCATTATCTGGTCTTGCCCCTCACTGATAGTCAGCAACCTTTGGTGTTTTGGGAAGTGAACATGATATTATGTGACAAACTGGGATCAAGGTAACTTAGAGTGGCACCCGGAACCGGGACGATACATTTTTTGTGAAATTTTATAATATACCAATTGATGTTGGTTTTTGTGGGGGTTTAACAAATATGGGGATTTTGAAAAATGATATATTGGATCCTGTTACTAGATATTAGTTGGGCATGGATATGATAAATTTTTTTCCATTTATGTCTAAATAGATATCTTTATTTATGTTTAATTTATTGTAAAATGATACTTATGTTTTTTTATTCGGTATCTTTATGAAATATGTAAGGAGCATTACGATACTGATATATAAGGATTTATGAATGCACATTTTATTTCACTTATAGTGATGAAAATGACCGATGAAAAAATAATAGTTTATATTTCTAAAAGATATCATAAAAATATATGTATTCAGTGCTGGAAGTTTGATAATCTTCAAGAGTAATAAACCTATGCCTCCCAAAGTGTTATATATATTTTTACATAATAACCAATAATATTAAATTTTCTTTTATATTAGTATCCATTGGTTTTAAAATGATTTTTTGTCCAAGGGAGATAACAATTTACTAATTATTCTCTATCCATGGTAAAATGAGACAAAATTTAAAAAATATATTAGGAAGGAATGATTGAACTTTTTAGAACACATTTTTATTACAATTACTTTTAAATTTATTTCAATCATATTATTTTCAAACAAGAAATAAAATATCTTTTATGAGACCATATGAAATAAGAGAATGAAGATCAAATATGTAAACAAAATAATGAATTTTCATTTGTAATTAATAACATTTGGATATATTAATTAATCATGTTTTTTTGACTTGAAATACTATTTTAAATTACAGTAAAAACCATTGATCGCATAAAACAATGTGTATATTTGGCTTAAATATTTTTTAATGACCTAATTTCAACATGTACAATTTTTTTAATTCACATGGTTATATTTATTTATAAAAATTACCTTAATATATAATTCTTCTTATTCTTAATACATTTTAAATGATTACATTTTAATTTTTTTATTTTTATAACCTTCATAATAATTGTGAAAAGGAGTGGATACACATAGAATTTGAAAGGGAAAATTATATTACAGGTGTGATTGGATTTTGTTTTCGTTGTATTGGATAGTTAATATTGAATCCTATAATTGTAAATGTGTTATACTGTTATTTCTGCATAGTCTCTACTAGATTTCTAGGTTGTTTTCCTTTCTTATATGCTTTTGAGTGGATGGTTGAAAATAAAATTGTAATTTTTTTGGGTGTTTCACATTAGTTATTTGATATCCAACATTTAAAACAATTAATAATGGTTTTTACCATCTATTATAAAATAATTGATCTTGAAAACTACATATTGTATCAGTTATTCAAATCATTTATCACTTAATCGACATGATAATGGGTTGTCTCATCGCTTTTCAGATTAAAAACATGAGAATCCAATAAATTAATTTATTTAAAATGTTATTTTTAATAGAAATTAAAAACATATTTACAATTTCTACTCTAATAATATTTTGTACCAACTAATTTTAAATTTAAAATAAAAAAGATGTGAAAATCCATTTTATGAACTAGTGTCCTCCTATAATTCTTTTTATCAATTATGATATTTAAATTAATTACTCTCATTTTCACCTTTAATAAGAATTTGAGCTCACCCCATTTCATGTTTCTATTACAAAAGGATATAATAGAGGTTATTATGTATGAGGAGTCTATAAGTGTCCCAAATGAGAATATTTATTGTAAAAGATGTCAAAGGCCTTTCATGAACATATCAAAGTTTTAATTTACCCCAAAATTCATTAATCATATATATTTCTATCTTGTTAATTAATTTGATATGTATTGAACATTAATCTAAAATGACAAAATATAAATGGTTGTCATGAATGAGTCACCTCTGAATATTACGATCTAATATATTATAATATTAGGATCATGTTGGAAGTGGATCTCACATCATTATGTATAGTTTAAAAATTATTGAGCTATATTTTGAGTTTGGAATAATTTATTCCATGGAAGGTATTGGGAATTTAATGTATTTTTTGTTAATATGATGAATTTTATAAATTATATATTTTCTAATGAGCGTTGTTGTGGAAATAGATGAAAATAATTAGGGTTGGGTTAAGAAACAGTATTTTGTGGAATCTAAATATTGTGGATTTTAATGTTTTATGATTTAAAATTTAGGTGACATTATTCATACTAACGTGTAATGAATATGTTACATGTATTGATATCTGTTCAAATAATTTAACCAAATAAAATCATGATATAATTCAATAATGATATTAATGTTTTTAAAAATGTGTATTTGTTCTTCCTTGATTTAAAAAATACACATGGTACTCCATAATTATTATTTAATTAATATATTAGTTTTGAGTTTTTTTTAAATGAATTTGGGTTACCTATAAAATATAGTGCAAAGAGGATGTGGGTTTGAATAATCTTTCACATGAATGTGTAATATAGGAATTGGTTCTTGATCCATGTTATCGAAATAATTTATCATTTTTAATTTCAAAAATATTAATATTTTTTCCAAATAACCATGATTGAGAAATTAAATCTTGAGGTTTTTAATGGTAAAATATGAAAAATTAGATGTGTTTGTATTTGAAATGAAAACAAAGAGGTTATGAGATGCTTTTTAAATTATATTGTAAGGGGTTTTGTCATGTTTTTCTTTGTTTAACTATAATTTAAAAACTATATGTTTTCTAATGAATTTGGTTTTCTACATGGAATTTTTTTACATTTTTTCATATTATATTATTTATGTAATTATGTTTTTGCATAATAGTTTATAAAATATGTTTAAAAATATTCCTTTAGTGATAGATTATATAGTTAGGATTGAATAATGTAATTAGCGTTTCTTTATAAAAATCCAATGATTTTTTATGTTGGCTAAGAGATGGGCATGATTCCTTATGTGTTATTGTGTTTTGGTGGAGTTGACCACTATTTGAATTTGTATATTATTTTTCATTAATGTCAAGTGCATGAACTCCTAAAATCCATATAAGAGGGTATTTGGAATCTTTCTAGAGTAGTAGGGGGTCGAAGTTATCCCCCTTTCTCATTATTAACTACATAAAATAGATTCACAAGCAAAGGTCTTTGAAAAATGATGATAATAAGTAGGAATATATAGATGGTTGGATGAGTTTCAATAAAAATAAATGTTGTTGGTACTAGAATAATGCCCATTTTTCTATCTTTATATTGTATATTAATTAGAAAAACGATACATTATGAGTTGGAAAACATCCTTGAAAGAATTTTTACATGTGTGGTTTACCAAAATCTTGAGTGTCAATGCCCAGGGAGGTGATATTTGATATGAAATTTCAGACAAATTTTAAGATCGAGTGGTATATAATATTTATGGTATTGTAATATTCAGTTTGTATATCCAAATTAGAATGTGAGGTGTCATGATATGGAGTTATACTATGTATGTATACTTTATTGGGGTTTGTATCAGATATAATGGTTGACGTGTTTTAAAATGGAGGCCTCATCATGAGTGATAGGGTTTTAATTGAGATGTAGTTATAGGATTCTAGCCTGAGGAATAGGATTTCATCATAATACATGGTTGTGGGTCATAACACATTGTGATGGTCTGATATCATGAGAAATTTTTATTTCTCCTCTTCGTAGGTGATAGTGTCTTGGTGTGAGAATTTTTTTGATACCTAAGTCTTAGAGATTTTTTATTAATATATATCCCATTTTGAGGTGGCTAAAATGTGTATGGTTGTTGAAATTTGACTTTTATTATATAGAATTTCATAAATGAATTTGTTTTTATAGATTTATATTAATGGTGAGATTTGTTATGAGTTCATTTGTAATTAATTATATATGTTTATGGGATGTGAGGTGAATGATGGGTCATCTATTACTCTACAATTGATTTTCTTAAAATATTAGTTGAAATATGAATGAATAATACTTTTTATGTGTGATGCAGGATATAATAGGGTAATATATAATTGTACTCGTGTTATTATTCATCCATTGGATGGTTATAGTTTATTATGACACAACCATTTACCAGAGTGGATATAGATACACCTGTTTCCCATTAGGAATAAGGGCAGAGCATTTTTCCATTGTAGACTAGGATACACCTGTTTTCCATTGTGAATTAATCCCTTAAACTTGTTTACCATTTTATATCATGAGATAAAAGTAATTAACCAATGCATTGGAGGAAGATATTGGTCGCACTCATCTCATAATGAATTCATAAATACATGTGATACAAGTTCATATACATTCATAATATCATAACCTGTGAAATGAAATGTGTATAAATAACATTTAATAACATCCTATCCTATATAAAATAGATTGGTTTAATATTCCTTTCATCATATAATAACTCATGAAAGGAAGTGGTTTTCCAAAGAATATTTTTCATGGAATAACCCATTTATGTGAAATTAGTTTGATAAACAAAAACTCATCTATAACATAAACAATTTTATGAAGAATAAAAATTATGAACATGGATAGTATCCCATGTAATATATAAACTATATCATATTATATAATCCTTGTTTTGTATTGATTTTGAAGGATTATTGGGAACATATGTAAAATAAAATAATCATTCAATGACAATTACTATTTTAAAACATGAATAAATTTCAAAGTCATTATCATTTAAACCCAATTTTAATCACTTATAAAGGAATAATTTAGATATAATTTAAAAGGTTTTTTGTGGAAAATATCCTTTCAAATTGTAAAAATTATTTTTAAAACATATATCACTTTGAAAACCTTTTTAATTAAAATAGATTAGAAAAAATATAAAATAATATTTTAGAATCATTTTAAGTTTTTTTAAAATAAAAAATTTTCTATATCCTTTTATTTCACGATATCCTCCAAATATCATTTGAAGTCATTTTTAGAAATTAATTTTCTGAAGGTACACTGATTTCATATTAAATAAAGAGATAACAATGTATTTTCAATAAAAATTGGATAAAAATATTAAATACTAATGAGTTTAAAAATGGTACCATTATATTTATAATAAATAAATTTACTCTGGATAAAAATGTCATTGGAGTTATTGAACGATTATTCAAAATATTTTATAAATGGAAGCATAATTATAAACATTCCGGATAAAGAATGACATTAAATAAATATACTCAATACACTTAGAATAATTGAATCAAAATTCAAGTGAAAAATTAACATTAAATGAAGAATAAAATATCTTGAAAATAAGTAGATTCATGATATAACATTTCAAGAACGATTTCTATATAAAAAATAATGAAATATAGGTGGAAAACATAAAATGTGTCACAAATATGGATAAATTAGACAATATTAATTTTCTGATTTAGTAAAATCAAAACAATGATCAAAATGATTGATATAACATTAAATATATTGGTTATAACCATAAATTTATGTTAAATAATCATTTAATACATTCATGAGCAGTATATAAAAAAATAAACAAGCGTTAAATATGGCATTATTCTGGAAGAAATAAAAGTGTTACTAGAAATACAGTCACTACTTTAGTAACTTTTTTAATCATGATCCCCAAGAAAGAATAAAATAAATTTAAATAATTAATAACATTAAATTAATAAGTTTCATGATTTAATATTTCCATGTTACGTATATAGACCACACAAAAACATGAGTAGTGAATATGGAAAGTATATCACAGATATAAAGAAGATATTAAATTCCCTTAATGTTGGTATTGAATTTATTCATTAAACATAAAACCTCATATATAATTTTATAAATATTATAAAAAATTTACCACAAAACCATATTGTTATATATAATTCCATATATGATTTAATTATGACTTTATGTTAGTAGTTTGTTAATTATTCAACATTAAATTTTTATTTCGGGTGATAACTAATTTGTTTTTCTTTTATGTTTTGAGTTATCATTCGTAATACTATTACATAGATAATGATTTAATGACTTAATTAATTAAAAAAAATCTTATAAAAATCATGATTATTAATTAAATTTGTATTTATAATAATCCATAAAAAATAAAAATATGAAATTAAATACACTATTCTTGGATATGGGAGGTTGTACGTATGCCTGAACAATGTTTCCATTTTTTTGAAAAATATTTAATTAATGAAAGTAAATGATATATATATATATAAACATATTATAATTTTAGTAGAATTTTTTTCATATTTATCACATATGTTTATTAAACCAATCATTAAAACATTCCATGAAATTCATGAACAAATTACATCGCTTTTGGAAGGTGGTAGTCCACACATCCATAAAAATAGATATCATATTAATATAAACACGAATGAATTAAGGTATGCATTATAAAATAATTCCATAATTATAAATGAAACCTAAATATAATATAAAAATAGCATTTCAATCATTATTCACAACCTTGAGAGGTCAAAATTTAATAATGAACTACATCGGTTCACGAGATGATAGTCCACTATACAAGTGAATGATGATTTCATATACCATTATATGGAAGTGTGTTTATGTGTAGTTCAAACCACTAAAAAAACTAATTATATTGATGATAAATAAGTTATTTTATATGAATGGAATAAAATTAATTGAAGGGGTTGAGATTAAAGTGAAATAAGAGTCCCCGTTAAAGAATTTCACTAGTCACTCCTAGAAATTGACACTATAACAATGAGTTGGAAACATTAGTATAATCCTTATCATAGTATGTATATGTTATATTAATAGTTCCTTAAAACATTGATATTTATTCTATGTTTATTTCCATATACTTTCGGTTCTCACAGAACCCCTAATGAATGTAATCTGGAATTACCCGATACGAATGGTTACATGAGAACCTTTGGAATAATTGTATAACAAAAATTATAAAACCATGGGTATAATATTATTTATATTATAATTTAATATCAAAAATTTTAAAAAATTATATAATCTTATCCCCACTAAGAATTGGATTCCCTAAAATCTACTCATCTATAATGTGTAAAAAAACCACACTACACTTTTAAAATAAATTTGTATATTCTATATTTACATGAACAAATAATTAGATATAATTTATACATGAGTTCCAAAAGTGAATTTATTAACCATAACATAAAAATGTTTTGAATTATACTTAAAAACATAATATTGAACTAAATTCTTGTGATCTCTATCAGCTTATGTTGGATATATGATATTTGAAATTTGAATACCATTATGCTATTACAATAGTGAATATTAGTATCTGAGAATGTCTTTCACTGTTCATTTAATATAAGAATGATTGATTATCTTAGTATGGATACTTTTTTATAGTTGACAATAATGATACAGTGATGGTTTATGTGTATATGTATTCATAACATATAAATATTTTATGGAAAAACATATTATTACATATGATGATGATTGGACAAGATTTCAATTCCAGGGATCGGCATATCCCTGCCCCAATTACATGATATGCACCAAGGACCATATTTTGAATACCCACTACCCTCTAAAAAATTGGATTTTCCCACATTTGATGCTATTATCATGGGTGGGATATTCTACAACATTTTCATACCCCCAACATAGATGGAAAAGGAAACAAAAATTCCTAACCTCCAGTTGGATATCGATACCATTATTTCGAGGATTAGAAAAACAATATGTAATATTAGTTGAAAATCCTCTCAGTATAAATATTAATTTAATATTATTCAAATTCATCTAATAACACATGGTTTTATATTTTATTAAAATAGAGAAAATTATTTTTTCATATATGTAAGTAAATGAGTAGACATGTTTACACAAACAACTAATTATTTGTTACTATTTTGTGGCTTTTTTTTGATGAAATATTTTGTATGTATGTTCTCACACCCTACATAAAAACTATTCTAGAAATTAATCTCTTATTATTAAGATTTTATAGAACATCAATAGGTGTGGAGTGTTCATGATTCTCCATGATATGAAAATTAATGTAGTCAAACCGTTACACAGTCTGTTAATTGGGAGGATTATTTTGGGGTTCATAGATTATTTGTGGTGTGGATATATTTGTGATTTTCATGGGATGTCTAATGTTTTCTTTATGAGTATTTGACGTATGTAACCTCTACTATTTTTCATAATGACAAATTTTGTTTTACATTTTATGTATGAATCATTTTTGATTTATTTTGTTCATTTTTTTAAATTTTTGTTTTTTTGAGATTTTTTTGATTTTAAACATGTGTCATTTAACTTCTGTGTGGTATTTTTTGTCTATTTATATCTTCACAGAAAACAAATGATAGTTTTTTCCCATAGGTTACTCGAGTCCTATGGTAAAATATAATTTTAATTAGTCTATTGGTTTTGTATCTTTTATATTATAAGGGGGGGAATTCAACTCCCATATATTAGGTTTTGTCTAAATAATTAATATTACTCTAAATCATATTTAATTATTAATATAATATTTTTTATTTATTTATTTTTTACAGTTGAGAATGATATCTATTTCCTAATTTATTCTTTCTTTGTTAAATATTTTTTATACCTAAGATCATTACCATGTTTTTGTTCAGTGTCTTTATTAACATTATACTTCTTAGAAAATAATTTCTATATCTGTGATTATTTTTTTATTATGGGTCATTTTATGATTAGGGTACCAAGTCATGATATTATTTAGTTATTGTAAATGTATTGATAGGATGGTTCCATAAATATTTTCCTCATCATGTTTGATTTGATTTCCTTGTTATACATTTCTATTATATAAGTATTCCTATATGGGAAATAGGGTTTTCAAAAGTAAGAAACACATTCCTATATAAAACAAAAAATAATTGAAATGGTTGTTCAAAATTATTCTTTCAACGTGAGATGATATTGAAGGTGATATATTTCTTAGAAAAAGGGACTCTCCAATAATGTGTTGCTAAGAAAAACTATTTTTGAAATTTAATTATGTTACAAGTTCATTCTAAAAATAATTTATCTTTTTGAAAATTGATTTGATTAATTATTTTAATGTAGAAATTTGATTTATCTAAAAATATTTTTACCATGATGCTTTTTAAATAATTTTAATTCAGGGGAAATTTTTGTATATGAAAAAATAGGTCACATTTATTATGGGGAGCATGATAAGAAACATGGGGTTTAATACTAGGATTCAAGGATTTAATTTATAGTAGAGTTCTTCTTAGGTAATAAGATATATTGATATTATTTAATTTTAATGTTTTTGGGGATCGCACATCCGAATATTTAAAGTTATTTCCAATGACTGATAATAATTTATTACAAATTCCTCAGTTGGATACTAAATACAAATTATAATGAGAATATGATCAAATTTTGATAAGGGCCATGTTGTCTTTGATTAATGAATACGATGCCATATTTTCCTCACAGGAAACAGTAATAGTTTTCAAGATTTAAACTGTTCACTTTTTATAATCTATTAGAGAATCTATTTCATTCCATCACAACCACCAAGATGAAACTTATTATTGTTCCATGATGTAGTCATGAAGAGAAATTTTACACTCTACTATTAAGGTTATGATTCCTGATCACAACCATTATAAACATGATCTTAGATAATCTCATAGATGAAGCAACCACATTAGATCATCCACGTATAATGAGATGTATGTTTCATCATCCTCGGAGAATGTCATAATATGATGTAGCTTTATATGAAAACTCAAATAATCATGACTAATGACAAGGAAACTAATTTAGCTAACTTACTGGAAATCACCAAACCAAGATCATGTCAGTTATACAAAGCTAAAAACACATCTCAATCATACACCTGACTTAACATTTATATTTGTAATATTTATCCAAAACAAAAAATATAATATAATAATAATATCCTTTACTATTAAAAAAATCACATCCCTATATTGGTTTATGATTCTAATAAATAAATCATAAGACTAATAAAATTATCTAATGGCCAAAGGGTGTCATACCTAAATATATATGTTCTACTTTTTGATTCGACAACCAACTAGTTTGAACACCTGGTATTATGCCCCCAAAAATTAGTAGGCTCTTATAATT
The DNA here is from genome assembly GCA_963277665.1 of Viscum album. Taxonomy (NCBI): domain Eukaryota; kingdom Viridiplantae; phylum Streptophyta; class Magnoliopsida; order Santalales; family Viscaceae; genus Viscum; species Viscum album. The sequence continues at coordinate 419,874,158 of OY728127.1, read as the reverse complement.
CTTAACCATGATCCATGTTCAAATTTAACCAAAACATTCACATACTATATATTAAAAACCCATTATTTCTTTAAAAAGTCCCATATTAACTTATTTCTAATGAAATACCACATTTTCTCAGAACAATCACACTATAATACATTTAATAGAGGAAACATTCACTAAATTAAAATTTAATACCCCATATCCATTAATAAAACAATTATAAAACATCATATATAAAATTATACTTAATTTTAAATACAAAAAATTATAATAAAAAACAAATTTAACATTCCATTTTATAAAAGATTCCATTACTCAAAAAACCATTTTTGATATAAAAAAATGTTAATGGAATAATAATTTTCACATACCCCATTCATATTAAAATTCTAAAAAATAATTTATTCTGTTTAATATATAACATTTCTCTATGGTGGTATATATTATAAAACAATTTCTTTAGTGGAGCACAACAAATACACAATTATTCAAATTACAAAAACTATTAAATATATTCAAGAAATCTATTATGAAGGTAAGGATATCCCGAACAAAAAATAGAGTCAATATAATAAATATAATTCAGGGGTATCAATAGATACTGATGTTCATTGAAACATTAAGAATATAGAAATATCAAGTAGATGGTTTTATATATAAAATAAAATGAAAATGATTCGTGGTAAAATGTATGACATAACAAGAACTCAACAAATTGATATAGACACCCCAAATTACTAGGCCTACACCACTCCCACAATTCCCATTAAACATACCAAGCTTGTATATAAACAGCATAACCTGTAAAAACAAATAAAACCTTATCAAATAACCTTGAGAATCCACATCATCAACCCATAGTAGTCAATTGCTTGAAAACAACCATCACCCACCAATATATTAAAAATGATAACAAAAGAAACGAATAAATTCATTCGATGTGTTTCTAATACACATACAATACATCACATATATTGTAAAGACCCGTAAATTTCAAGGAAATATTTTTTCTTAATTTTCTTTGGAATTTTACAAGAACGTAGTTTCTGACGGCACCTTATTCCGAGGCCCGGTGTGCCTGGAATCATTTTCGAAGTTTGGCTCGGGTATGTTCAGTGAACGAACGAGTGGGTTTTTCTAACTTTTGAACTTGTGCTCGGAATCAAATTCTGATGGCACCGATGAGATCGCAGCGCCTGTACTTGCTTAGAAACGACTCTTCCGGAGTTGCGTTTTCTCAGGAGTGGTTTTTAATTTTTGGGGGTTAAGTGAAGAAAATAAAATAATGTTGTGCGACAACATTATTTTATTTCACTTAAAGCCGCTTAAAGCCACTTAAAGCTACTTAAGTTGAGTTGAAGCAGATAGGGTGGAACCCAAAATATCCTATCCTCTTGGTATGATATTTGTGAGGTGGGGCCCGCACGAGCCCCACCATTTCTTTTCTGCTAAGTAACGCACCTGCGGAAATCCCTATTAAATGAAAGTCAACTGACGCGTTTTCTAAATTCATAACACCCCTATTAATTGGGCGGTTACCTCATTGCAATTAATTCTATGAATTAATTGTTCGTTTCTTATATTTGTTTTTAAAATTCTTTAGTTGATAATAAAATAAGATGAGGACTTATTTTATTATCTTGTTGTTGTGCTAAACCTTTGGAGAATCTCTAAAGATGTTCATCCTCCTTCGCGAAGAACATGAAGAATGCGAAGAACGCGAAGAACGCAAAGAACGCCAGCCTCCGACAAAGGGCGACAAAGAACGACAGACCCCCAGAGATCGACGCGACACCGTGTTCCGTGACGCCGACGATTCTTCTCCCGCAACGTTCTTCTATGACATTTCTCCTCCCGCGAGAAATCTTCTATCAACTGCTTGAGGTAGGAGATTTCCGAACTTTTAAATTACTTTGTGGATTTTATCCTTAACACAGATTTAATTCATGAAATAAAAATCTGTGTGTTTTTCTTTAATCCTCGGAGATCGTCGACGCGACACTGTATACCACGACGACGCGACGCCCTTCCGCGACGCGAAGATCCTTTTCTTCCGCGACGGTCATTTCAGCGACGAACTCTCGTCCGACGATGATGACGGTAGGGGGTTTACGTGATTTTCCTTACGTGATTCTCTTCTGTCTTTTATCTACGATATTTGGACCGCATGATATCAGTTAACGGGAGGATTCTGGACCGCACAAACATGGCCGTCCCCCTCCCTTATTGTTTTTCATGTTGTTGCAGATCGAATGAAATTGACGCGGTGTCGTCGCACCACGCGGGATCGAGCGTCAAGGATGCGCGACATCGTCACGCTGCCCGGGATCGAGCGGCAAGAATGTGCGACGTCGTCACGACGCACATCCAAATTTTAAACTCTTGTGCGTGGGTATTTGATTTCAAGGTGTTCGTATAATTTATTTTTGGATAAATTATACCATCGTGAATGATTAAAATCATGTGTTTCTTTTTTTGCTAATTGATAACACCTAACGCGGAGGACGTGGGCCGAACAAACACGGGCAGACAACCCTCCGCATCTTGTTAATCGATGTGCAGAACAATGGACGACGACGAAGCAGACCGCTATGGCTTTTGAATCCCATCGCAGTGAAGGTATGATCCCGGGAGGACCGTAGGTGAAGACGACAGGAGAAACGGACCACCAAAGTGTGTTCGGTGGTCCGCGGAAGGCGGGGGCGGTGCGCCGCCGGAAGGTCGGCGGAGGCGGATCGCCGTCGGCTTCAATTAGCGGCGTGGGGGAGGAGCCGCGCACCCCGCTCCACGGCTTCCGCTCGGCCGCGTTGGCTGAGCCGTGGCCGGATGGGCCGGGCCGGGCCCATCCGGGTCGAACCCTGGTCGGGTCGTCCCGGTTCAGGCCGCCCAAAGGGGGGTCGGGCTGGGTCGGTCCGGGCCCAGACCCCCCATTTTCGGACCCACTTTGGTATTTTTCCCGTATCTTGAGCTGTAGACCTCCGATCGACGCACCGTCAGAGGCGATGGGATCCATGGATCGAACTGATCGTTTCGTTATATTCCACTCAAAGTTTCGGAACACTTTGGGTTCAGACGGGTTGGTTTTGATACAAAAACAACCGGGCCCTCGGAGCGGAAATGCTTATATATTGAGCTCCGGACGTCTGATTGACGTTCCGCTGACTTTTATGATTTCCTCTAAGTGAGAAGGATCTTTTGGATTACTCCGCTCAAGGTTTGGATGCCGTTGGAGTGTGGTCGGGTTGGTTCGCTCACGAAACCAACCGGGTTCCTGGAACGAAAAGGCCAATAACTCACAGACCGGGCATCCGATTGACGCTATTTCTGTCTCGTTGAATTCCTTTTGATGAGACGAAACTTTTGGCATACTTTTCCCGAGTTTTGGTTGCAGTTGGATAGTGACCAGGTTGGATTTCACCTGAAATCCAACCGGGCCCCTGGAATGGAAAAGATGATATCTTTCAGACCAGACGTCCGTTTGACGAACCGTCAGCGGTGTTGGTGATCATGTTGAGAAAAGGTCCCTTTAGGTTTACCCTATGAGAGTTGGGGTACAGTTGAGATACGGTAGGGTTGGTTTGCACACGAGACCAACCGGGCCCCTGGGACGAAAAGGCTAATAACTCACAGACCGGGCGTCCGATTGACGCACCGTCTATTACGTTGAGAACCATGTGACGAGGTGGTCCTTTGAGATACTTCTTAGTGGAAATTTTTGATAGTTGGGGTATCGAACAGTAGCTCATGGAGCGGACCCTCCTGGAGATGAGAGTGCGGAGTACAGAGACCGTATAACTGGCTGAGACCTGAAGACTGCTTGACCGATCGACTCGATGTGTTTCGGATAGCCCAGTGGGGAGCACTTGGTTGTAGCGGCAGACCCACGGCGGATGAGCACTTGTTTATAGCGGCAGACCCGCGGTACTCAACTGAAGGAGTACCTCTAGAGGCTATGAGGGGGAGCTCTTGGTTGTAGTGGTAGACCCACGACAAATGACCTCTTGGTTGTAGCGGCAGACCCGCAGTATTCAACAGAAGGAGTACCTCTGGAGTCAATGAGGGGGAGCGCTTGGTTGTAGCAGCAGACCCATGGTGGGAAGCGCTTGGTTGTAGTAGCAGGCTCACAGTACTTGACAGTAGGAGTACCTCAGCATTGTTAGGTTAGTGAGTAGTACCTCAGAGTCGTGACAGGACCACTGTAGACTCCATAGACGGGGCTTTTCAGCAGTTATGGTTTCCATAATGAAAATCCTGGTTTGAGCTGAGTATATGACCTTTTTTTTATATCATGATTGAGATGGGTCACTTGATAACTTAGGTATATGTATGGGCATATACCTGGGTAGTTTTTATTCTTTGATTTCATGATCTTTGATGTTTTTCTCATGATTGATACTGGTTACTTGATAACTTAGGTATATGCATGAGCATATACCTAAGTATAGGTTATCTGTTGAGATCTTCTTTGTGGTTACCCATGTCGGTTTTAGTGAGACCATGAGGGTCTCAGGGTCCCTACTGAGTATCGTTATACTCACCCCTGCACGGGCTATGCCCGCACCTCTTTGTGTTTGTTGGAGACGACAGATAGTGATGACGGAGGCCGAGTGTTCGAGGACTGGACGGTACCCGGAGGTAGACTACACGACGAGTCAGTATCCGGAGGTGGACTTCAAGGATAGACGACACACGAAGGAGGTTGACGGGTGAGAGCGTTGTGGAGGCTATATGTACTTACCCTTCAGGTAGGATCCGTGGTGGGCGATCCAGGAGTTGCACCATCTGTACTTACCCTTCAGGTTGGATCTGAGGAGGATGACCTAGGATCCACTTCCGTTCTTCCAGCTGTTGTATTTTTTCAGTTGTACTTTGTTTAGTTGTAGTTGTACATTCATTTGGGTTTGTCTTCTGGCCCATTTACCTTTTAACACTTATCTTTTTACTTAGTATTTTACTTCCGCTTGTACTCTGTGGTGTTTTGTTTACTTTTATAAAGGAAATTCTTTTCCAGTTATCGGGATTTACGCCTTTGGTGCTAGTCACCAGCCCCTGTCCTATGGAAGGTGTGCTTGGGGTAGTCACAACACGGGCCCCGAGGACGGGTCGTGACATATATTGATTTAAAAAAATCATAAAACATCAAATGTTAGAAATATTTATCAATAAAATGTAATCGGTCAACATTTTACTTCATATTCATCATAATCACAACTACAATCATCTCCCGCATCCTCGACCTCATCCACTACCTCATCCAAATCCTCTTCATCTCCCTCCTCCTAACCATCATCCATTCCCTCTACTAGACCAACCTCATCTCTTTCTTCACCACTATTTTCTGGAATGTAATAATCTTAACCACCACTAGGACTACTATCTAGTGAACTATATAACCTAAACATCTATGAAATATATGAGTCTCAAGCTATGGAGGTATCTAGTGGAATATATGGACCTCATACCTCCATAAATTTCATAAATTTTTCAATATTTTTTTAATTTCTTTCACACTCACGTTTGAACACGTATTAGTCCTTTTCTACCTTGTCTTGACCTTGTGATGTCATTGAATTAGAATTTTGAAACATGGTGCTACCAAAAATGTCACATGATTTTGGGAAACACCTCATTGATAAAATACACATTCCATGTCAACACCATACTCTATTGTGGTTCCCATTTCCCAAAAACAGATGTAAGTGACCATTTAGCCAAAATTTATCAAATTTGTACTCATAAAATGGCATAAAATAATACTATTACCAAAATAAATGGAATGATACATTATAAAATATATTTTAAGTGTATTATCTAATGGTTTAAAACTTACAATGAAATTCTAGTTTGTTTTTTCTACCATGCCTCTATATTTTTCCTTTCAACTCGAGAAAAGAAATTTTTCTTGATTCCCCGTCCTTGAATATCCATAAACTCTCTCTAAAATGTATATGAATATATACAAAAATAATTTAAAATAGGTTATTTATAATTAATTTCATAACTAAAATCACATGGATATTAAATCAAAAGTTAATTTGAAATGAAAAACACATGGTTGAGGAAATAGTACATCTAACATTTATTTATATCCTCTGCAATACAGTTGATCAAATTGTTATCCATGGGTATCAAAACTATCATTTGATTTTTCAATATTGAACATTTTTTATAAATAAAATTATCATATAAAATTAAATGAGTTTTATACATGCATCCACCCATGACATGACATCTTACTCCACCCCAATGTGTGGTGGTTATTCATAGTATCTTTGTTTTTTAGATCATCATTACTCTTCCTAAAAAAGATTTTTCTACAAAAAAAATATTTTTAAAATGTTGGTAAATGTCATTCAAAATTCATCAAATTTTATTAATACCCTTAACTCGGTAATTATTCAATAATAAATCATTTCCCAATAATATTATACTAGGAAGTCATTCATGAATGATTTAGAACATAGATCTATACACACTAAAACATGCCAGCATATATACAAATCAGGTTTGTACATTATCGTTATATCACCTAATTATATTAGTGTTTTTTTCTATTAATCCTCAACATAAGTATAATTAAAATTAATATGTAAACAAAATATTAATTCTCAGTAATAGTATATGAAAATAACATTAAATGAAAAAAAATTCTCTTCCCATTTTTACACCATATGAATTATCAATTACTATATTTTTTGGTTTCTTAATGATTGTTTTATGATGGAAATTGTGTTAGATTATTTGTAAATAATCTCTATATAACTTAGAAATTATCACCATATTTTTCCAATAATATTTTTATCATCATTGTAATCCACAATCGGTTATGTTTGGAGTTTCCACACTGCACACATGTATATACATCCATTCCTCCTATTAGTTTATATATCATTTAAAGAAAAAAAATATTATATCAGTACATATTATAATGAAAATAAATTATGGTTAAAAAATACTATGTTTATATTAATATACATGAGGTATTCTAATCAGTGGTTTGCACATGATCCCCATGATCAAAACGAACATCAACCTATTTATATGGAGTGGGACCAAATTTATGAATTTTGGGCCCAAAATGATTAAGAGTAGGAGTCAAATAAGCTACAATTTTGATTCTTGGGGAGAATTAATTATATAGAAATTAATATGGAATATATGGATGTATAAATTAATAATATGCATGGGGACTAAAAATCAACATCAGATAAGGGAAATATATGTGAGGAGGATTTGGTGAAAACGGTGGTTAAAATATAGGAGGAAAAAATATCATAGTTGTCATTAATGATAGTGTAGGATCTAAAGGTATGGTATATTGTATATCAAGGCGAGGGATGATATATTATTGTGTACACTAAGTGGTGTTTGTTTCTCTACTACCAAAAACTGTTGAATAATCAACAAGAGAACTAAAACAACTAGGGTTTTCAATGAATAATTGTCTCCATGCAAGTGTATCATGATTAATATTTAAAAAAATGTAATCACTTGAAATTATATATTATTTATATATATATTTGAAATAAAATACTCAAAAAAGTAACCAATGGATGGATTCCCAACAATCTCATTTAGATATTATTATATGACATCATTTTTCTTCATATCTTCCAACTGTTTTTCAATTAATACATTTGAATAAATAAATGGGATTAATTATTCATCAATTAATAATGTATAATCCAAACAAGAATTATGATTACACAAGAGTTAATAAAGAATTACTAATAGTAAAACCAAATACTAAGTACATTATTATATATAAAAATTATATTTAGCGGGGAAAAATGAAACCTAGTACATGTCACTAATAGGGGAACAAGTTCAAATTAGCATGTTTAGAATGGGTATATTGTAATTTTCATAGATTTTAAATTTGATACAATTTAATCTTGGTTATGTAATTTGGTTCATTATTTTTAATTTATAAGGATATTTTTCAATTGTTATTTGTCTTACATAATCTGGTTCATTTAAAAAAAAAAATTAGTTCAATTTTCCATTTATATTTGTTTCAAGTCATTTGGTTAATATTTTGTGATATGTCAATTTTTAATTTTAATATTTAGTTCAATATTTTAATTGGAATTGATTTTCAAATGCATTAGTTTAATATATTAAATTTTAATAATCTTATTTTTTATTCTAATTTAATGTATTAAGTTTTGATTATTTGGTAGGTTTGAATACGGTTCAATTCAATATTATAAAAAGGTAATAAAAGAAAAATACCACCAGTAAATAAGGAAAATACACATTAAGGTAAAGTTAGAAACAAAATAATTTAATGAATAGTAAATAAATTTGATTAGTACCAGCCTGGACAACGCAAATAAAGCTTATCAAGAATAAATAATAATGTCGATGGATAATACTATATATTTACCACAACAAAATCAAGTTCAAAATAAAATCAAAAAAATAATGAATGTTAGTAATCCAAATTAATAAATCGATCAGGGCCTATGGGAACAAGAATGGTGTCCATTCCATCATCACCATATCAAAAATATGTATTGGTATTACTTCAATAATGACAAAAAATTCATGTCAATGACGCTCTTTCACATAAAAGAAATGATTCACCATTGAATCCAATAAATATGGTTCATTTATAATTAGAGTGAGAGTCATGTCAATGACATGAAATACACAATCATCAATAAGTGTCCAATTCCACATCATCGAATCCAACTATTTTCTTTTCATTATTGTGACTATACCATTAGAGAAATAAATCAATATAAATATTTTATGAATGACTCCCTAATAAGATATATTTTCTCATCGAGGTCTACTATCTGATGTACTTGCATAATATTCTGTTATGATATTTACCAAAATAGAATCATGTTGAGTTATAGTGTTCATCTATCATTCAATGATTGTAAATCTATACTCATTGATCACAACTGATATTCATTCCCAAACAGCATAATTAGGAACAAAATCCATAGGTCAAATTTCCTCAGATATATTGTAATCAAGAAAACTCAATACCTAAAATATAAGTTAATATTAATCTTAATTAAATATTTATTTGATTAATTTATAATATTAATATTTTTAACTTCATCATTACCCAAAAGAAAGTAAATTTCTACGAAAACTACTCTATTAATCTCAAATATGAGTAATATTGATTTTAATTTATATTTTGTTTATCCCAATCAATAAAATTGAAATAGTTTTATATATATGAAAAATAATATGAGATTATATATGATATAAATGTTCAATTTTCATGATGTAGTCATAAAAAATCATAGTTTAATAAACTATATGATTTTCCATCTCTCACAATTCATGTCAAAATGTGGTCAATGAATATGATCCTAGATTTACAACTATTTGGGGATGCGTTGGAAAACTCAGTTCAATTTTATCATACAATTCTTCTACATTTCTCATTAGTGTAATCTATCTTGATGTGAGATCAAAAAATTACATTAAATCGACATCCATACATTGTTGAGGCAAGTAACCTTTCACCATATAACCTTATTGATGATTCTTGTTCTAGGCATAAGACATCATATTATACATTTTTTTATTAGTTGAATATATCCAATGAAAATCAAAATCTCCCCCATTAATTTTTTCACGTAGAATATATATAGTTATATTTAGAATGAATGTTGAAAATGATTGAAATATTTTCTCTAACTCAAAAAAAATTAATTATTCCTCAACTGATTTATATTTCAAGAAAAAATTTGAAAACATCTTAGCACAAATATATTTGAAATAATGTAACAAATTAATGGATGAAAACCTTACATTATTAGAGTAAAGTTTAATTATTTCATTGGGAATAAACACATGCATAAAGATGTGATAATCATGAGCCTCTAAATATTTCACCTCCTTCTCTCTTATGGTGACCCATTCTAATATGATCCTTGAATGGCCACTAGGAATATTAATATTCTCATGTAATTCTTGGAATCTATTTTTTGAACGATTGAGCACATATGAATCGCATGGATCATTGAATTTGTTTTCATTGATCCATAGAAGACGGAATTCTAGTCAGATTACCTAGTCCACAAAATTATGCTGAGATGGTAAATAATCTTTTTTTACTTCACATTGACATTTAAAAGAACTAAAATTAAAACTTCAGATATAGTAATTTTAATTTTAGTTACATCTATGAAATGATATAATTAATTGGATGACCAAAATGTCAACAAATTGAAGAAAATTATATTATTACTTTTGTTACTCATTTTATTGGTATCATTCTCCCTGTTTCTATATTTCATCTTATCCCTCCAAAATGAAAAACCTAAATTGTAAAATTCATTAATCAAATCAATCCTAGATATATAGTAAGATAGATTTTTCACCTTTTTGGTATTTTAAAATAATTGAGTATTATTACTATATGTATATTTCATTTAAAATAATCATCGATGACCCATAAACCAAAAACTACATAAATATTTCAGTCTTTTAGATCATGTATTTTAAAAAAAGGACAAGACAGTTTCACCTTGGTGCTCCATCAAGACATCATCACGTAAGTGGGAAAATAATTGATCAAACATATAAGTGAAACACACGTATGAAATTATTCATGGAAACATGCATCCTATGTGCAGACATCTACATTACAATGATATTACAACACCTTTATTAATGGTTTCACTTATACATATATATCATTCCTAGTATCTGAAGCTCTACATTTTAGTGTAGTCATTAATGTTTCTAATTTTTCATTCACATATATTGAAGAACGTAATAAATGTACCTGAAAACTAGCAATGTGTTGTGAAAAATATGCATCTGACAAATAGGATTAAAACTGCCACATGAAAGACAAAATCATTTATTACACATGTTTGGTGAAAAATATGGTTATCATGATTCAAATTTCTAAAATAAAGTTTAACTATAGGGTGAAGTAACATATCATTATTCTTCATTCTCTTGGTATTATTCCATTATATTCTTCACCTATACAAAACATGTTTTATCAAATGTAAGGGATTTAACAGCCCTAGCTAAATGTGCAGTTAAAGACATCCTTTTTCAGCTAATGAATAACTATTTTCAAATTGTGTATATAACAAAGTTGTTAATGGGGGTTTTTGAGAGTTCATTTTAATAGGTAATGATAATGGAACATTATTTATCGGTGCTTGTAAAAAATCACTAATAATGGGGTTACCTTTATCATTTCTCATAAAAAAGCACTAATAAAGGGGGGAATTTATCAGTGCTTGTAAAAAATCACTCATAAAGGGAGAATATTTATAAGAGTTTTTTAGAAATATTGATAAATACCTCCCTTTATCAGCGTTATTTTTGTAGCACATTGTATTGGTAGTTTTCAGAAAAATTTATTTCATTAAAAATAATATATTCATATATTTATATTATTATATTCTTATAATTATAATATATATTTTTCAATTTGATTTATATAATGATAAAGAGAAATATGCACTTAATATATATGATATTTACTGAAAATTACCTAAAAATAATTTAAAAATATTCTAATTAATAACGTATAATTTATTATTCAGTAATGTATATTTACTATCAATTTTATGATTCAAGAAATCAAAAAATTAATAAAAGATCTAAAATGTGTTGAAAACATAATTAGAAATTCAAAAAATAAGATATATTGATTCAGGTGTCCTTTTGAGCTCTACCACATATCAAATAGAAACATGCAATGATCTCTATTTCGTTTTTATTTATGTGAACCCTCATGGATATTTTAGAAAAAAAATTCCCTGAAGGCCTTGAAAAATCTATTTTTAATTGGGGTATCCTATTTTTTTAAACATTTAATGGAATTTTTTCTTCTTTTAATGGAATCTATTTTCCAATTTTTAGTTTTAAATGAATTTAATTATCGGGATTACATTCATATTGATATTATGTTATTGAAATTTTATAATTTCTCACAATGTAGTTTTAATGATTATTAAATATATATATATTTTATTATATCTAATTATAAAACAACACTTGTATAAATACACATATAAACATATTTAATAATTAATGTATTTTTAAATATATACAATATCCATTAAATCATCTTTTTATTTATTGTAATAAATTGCCTATTTTATTTATATTTTAAAAATTAATTTATATCTATATATATCTATACAGTTAATGCTTATACATAAACGTGTATGTGTCAATAATTAATAAATATATATGTATAGGTATATTCTAATATAGGTAAAAACATACATATTCTATAAATGTCTTTAAAATAATAAGTATCAACTTTTTAAAGTATATAAATGTATTAATAAATATATATATATAATTTGAATATATAAAAAATGTGTGTACAAAAAAGGGATATATAATTATATTATATTCTAGTATATATAAAGGAATATAATACATAATTTATTTATAAATGTACTTAAAAATTAAATATATGAATATATGAATAAAAAATATGTGTTTATATATATAAATATCATTGTATAGATAACAAAACGACACGCTGTAGTGTTCAATGCGTTCCATCATTAAAGGAGGGTGAATGGTTCGAATCTATGTTGTCACTAGAGGCTGTAAAATTTTTAATGATTTGATAAAGATTTGTTCAAGTAAAAATTTCTTAAAAAGGTGGTGGGACTGTTAAAGGGGTTGTGGAGTGCTTATATGGTCTTTCTCAAAGTACTAAAAAAAATAAGAATTTTACCCCTTTATCAGATATTCTTTAGCACTAAAAAATGGGTCCTTCATCATTACTACGAAATAATTGTTGAAGGGGTCCATTAATAGTGATAAAAAATGTTAACAATTCCATTAATAGATATTTAAAAGAGATGTTATAAGGGTCCATTAATAGAGTTTTTAATCTGTGTTAAAGGACCCATCTGACAACGGTGATTATGAGAAACATTAATGCGCACCCTTTAACATCTCCTATGTATAGAATTATTTATTAATGATATGAAATTGCATTTAAAATAACTATTAAAAACTATTTTTCTAGTGATTTTTATTGATATTTCATTAGAAATGTGGGTATTATATACATTAGGAATCAATGTAATGTTTTACCTTACATTCTGTGGCACATGAGCTTGTGTTCCATAAGATTTTGGATTCCATTGTGATGTACCAAATTTTATAAATTCATTTTGTTCAGCAGATTCCTCACATAATAAGATAAAATATATTGGGAAACCTTTATTATTTTTTAAAATACATGTTCCTCAATTAACATTCATTACATATAATGTTTTCTGAGAATGTATGCATCATCTTAAAGTAAATCCTTCAAAAATTTAATAATATAATTGGATGATGTATTATAAATACTATACATTATCTTCCTATGAAATAGTTAGATTAAAAAAATATAGTTTTTTCATTTTACCACATTGAATATATACTAGATTCGTGGTAGCATCATTCCATTTTTTCACTAGGCTAATGTCATCATTTTAATTACATGCATAATGTCTTCCGTGTAATGAATTATTCTTTGATCGACATCTTATACTTCTCATTATTATGAATAAATTAAATTCAGTAATCTAAAAAATTTTCTAATCTATTACTTTCATTCTAATCATAAACATTGTTGGAGTGGATTTTATTCCCATTGTCATTCAACGAACAATATTTTGTTTGAATACCCTATTCTGTTATATGGTAGCTAAATTATTGATAACCAAATAATGGTCTTCCAACACAATTATAATATTGGTTGTGAATTTGACCAGTATATGATTCATTGTGAAAGGAAAAATCTAAAAATCTCTCTAACTTGTTTCGAAAATATCTTGAGATTCGATCAGTTTCATATATCCTTCATCTTTCTATTCTAAAAAAAAATTTCAATACTCAATGTAATAAAATAATTTAAATATGAATAAACATAAATTGAAAATATATTAAATAAAATGAGAATTTTTCACATTATATTAAACAATAACATTCATAATATTATATATATGAATCATAATTTAATAGAAATCAAATAAAAAACTATACATATAAAAAACGATAAATATAAAATCATGATATTGAAATCTATTATATAAATGACAAATAACAGTACATTTTTTACCAACAATTGTATTAATATTAATATTAATATTTTTTCTATTATTCAAATAAAGTTATGATGAATTTTATTTTTATTCTATAAATTATTGTATAAAAAATTACTATTTCATTGTAACCATCTTCTTTATATTGAAAAAACTCATTTGGGGTTAGGTATATTTTGTTTAAGTGCATATGGTTTGGATCAATTTCATTTGTTTCAATTTGAAATTGTATTAATCCTGTAAGGTTTGGTGTCCTAGAACTAACAAATTGTACTTTGATTACATGGATATTTAATGTATTTAAATATTAAACATCTTATTACATATTGTTCATTGTTCTGCATGACTATGATGTAATAATATACTAGAGTATTTATTCCTTGATAAGGTCATGGTAGTTCCCCGCTATGATGAGAACCTTGAAATACAATTACAATATTCTTAAATATAGTTATGTGGTTGGATGACATAATATAATGGGACACATAGAATATAGACCATCAGGTGCATGAACTCATAAGTATATGAGACTTCCTCTAATGATGTTCTTAGTTGGTAATCTCCATGACTTGAGATTATGAGAATATACCCACCAGTAGGAATTCCGCATGTTTTGGTGTCAATTATATATCTATTTTCAAGTGTGTGTAATTATCCATAGACTTTATGATTATCATTAATATGTGTCACGACACGTGCACTTTGATTTACTAACAAAAACTGTCACACAGACTATTTTCATGAAGTAGGGTACATTGGGTTCGTCAAGAGTGAGATGTTATTAATGTATAAGTCAAGTAAATATTTTTCCCTTCTATTTATGGAAGTTGATATCTCAGCCCTTTGATTGAAATAGAACCGTCATGTGAAATTCTAGGGCCATGGTGTAATGAAGAGTTTATTTTAGGTAGTCAACGAATGAAATATATAGTATAAAGGTTGATGATGCTATCATGAATCCTACGTGATGAGATATTTAAACCAAGTGATTATATTACACATTTTGTATTCATATGTGGATTTTGTTGTTTCATGTTTGCATTATTTATCTAAGGTTCCATGACCTGTTTCAAGAAAGTTCAATTGGACATTAGGAAAACTCGCATAATGCCAAAGAATAGAATCCTAGAGGGTCACATAATAACTGTTTTTGGTGGTCTCAGTTAAATTTTATTTAAATTTAATTAATAAAATAAATATTATTCTCAAGACTATGGAATAATTTTGTTCATATTAATTTGATCACATAAATTTTAAAAAATTATATATTTATTTTATTGAGCATTAAATAAATATTTATTTAGTAGTTTTTAAATAAACTATTTATTTTAGAGATTAAATTACTTATTTATTTATTCTAGTGCTCAATAAATGGTAGTGAATTTCATGAAGAAGAAGCCCATTCTGGTAGTAAAATAATTATTTTCAATATGTTAAATAATTATCAGTTGGAACAAGTTAAAATAATACTGATGCTAAATATATTTTGTGATGTGGAATTTTATTCAAAATTTGGGTTTTCACCAGTTGGCGCACCATAAATAATGACGCAGTATTATTATTATGAGCATGGGGTTTCTCTAAGTTCACGAATTTTTTTAATTACTGTTTTGAAATTAAATGTTGTAACTGATGTTCCAAGAATATAAATATACACGTACATCTATTATGCCATATAGTACACACTAAACTCTTGGTGAATAGTGGATAGTTGAGCTAAACTATTTCTCTCTCGAATCCACTTCTCTCCCCTTTCATGAATGAGTGACATTCTTCATTGTCAAAGAAAAAGTGATCAAGAATGAATGACACAAGACAATCAATTTTCAACGCTAGAACCGAGAGAATGTGTGATATCGATCAGAGGCCATCAGAGAACATGTGGATCTTCGCTAGACGTATTCTATTTTTGATCCTCGCAAGCGTAATGAGATAATCAAGAAGGTTAATTATGAACGATCATCAAAATAAATGAAGAAAATACGAAAGATCAAAGTTAACTTTTATTTATGAAATTAATAAAATTAATTATAAACATGATGTGTAAGAACCTCTCTAATGGTTTTGGTCCCTTTCCTTCTTTATCTAAATCATTGATTCTATTCTGTTGAGACTTGTGTTCATACTTGTATTGATCCCAGAATAATCGATGATCATGGTAGAAAAATTAATGTTATGTTCCATCCCAACAGCGTTTATTCTGCGCATGGAACCTACAAGTGGTATCAGAGGGGTTACATCGTAGTTTATAATTTTTTAAATATTTTTTTAATGATTTACATTTTTAATAATTTAGTTGTTTCAATTCAAGTTAACTATTCTTCAAATATGAATCTTGTGATCTATTCTTCCACTTTTGTTTCTCATTTAACTATTATAAATGATATTTTATTTTGATTTTGATTAAAATATAAAGTGGATCTCATATAGAGGTTCTAAGGCTTCCTAGTCGTACAACACCAGAACACCTGAGGTGTATTTGGTATTACACATCATGTAGTCAGGATTCAATGCATCAGACTAGTTCTTCAAACCTATCCATGTGTTGTGGTCTTTATATTTTTTAAATAATATAGTGTATTGACCATGAATAGGTGTAATGATGTTTCTAGAATACACACTGTGTATTCCACTGGTCACAGTGTGTAGTCCCTTTGGGTTAGGGTTGGACCATGTACCCCATACACGGCCTGCCTGAAAGGAGAACGTGTAATGCGGATACAACTCGGCATGTGACCCACTAAACACACCATTTACTTTGATGATTTCCTATGTACATATACACACCATGTCCACTGGCATGTACTTTGAATAGAAAATGAATGATAGTACACGCCATGTAGTCAGAACTACACACCATGTAGTCAACCAAATTACACAGATATATTAAAATTTATAATTATATTATACAAACCCATGAGATATGTACCAAAGTCCAGTGTAAAGCTGAGTCACAACACGTGATAGGTGTTTTTTTTATATTTTTTCAATTTACCATCTGTGTAATTATCATTTCTACTCATTGGGTAGTTAAGAATGGGAATTCACTTGGTTGCCTTCAAGGTACACGTTATGTACAAAGATAATTTAAATGAATTTATTTGTTTAAAATTATGATAGATGAGAATCTCAAGGAAAATTAGAAAAGGGATTACAATCAAAGGGTTGATTAATTGAAGTTTATAATTAATTATTTCAATCATGATTTATCTTAAACAATAACAAATAATGAATTGAATGCTAGTTTTATTTATCTGTAAATATCGTTGCATGTATGGATGATCATGATCTAGACCAAGACCTTTGTATGTGGATAATATCTTTTAATTTATTAATTTAAATTAAATTTGTTGTCCTATGAGCCTAATTCTCATTAATATGTAGGGCATACATGCCCATAGTTTAATTTATGAAAAAACCACTTTTTTACCCCTCACAAGCATGACAGTTTAATAAAAACCATATGCAATCAATGGAACTCCCATGCTAGTGGTGGTGGTTCTAAGTGGAGCAAAGACAAAACCAATCCCAAGAGATATAGAGGTAGATAGGTGGAAAGCTGTAAACATGAACCCAAAATGCTCAAGATATTTCTCCCCTAGGTCAGGGTTAGTTTATCAACTTCTAGATAAACTAACAATTAGATTTTCTCATGATCATTCCCTTTATATTATTTCTGTTCATTTCACAGTTTACCATTATGGATGTGTTTTAACGATCAAATAATTAATGAATTAAAAGAGAATGAAATATTAAACTAAAATAAACTATAATATTGCAAAAATATTATCATTACATGGTTAATAAATTAAGTAAGTTCCAGGTAATATTAACAAGAATATGATATTTATAATAATAAGTTCACAGAAAAGAGATAAAAATCCTTCAAATAAAATATTAAGTCATATGAAGACTACCATTACTTGATTATTCGAAAAACTCAATAAAACTATGTGATTGAGAAACCCTTATTAGGATACTTACTTTTATACAAGAATCACTTATGAAAGGTTTCAGTTTGAATTAACCATATTGCATCAAAAGAAGTTTCACTTGTTAGAATTGGTGCAATATTGGAGGCTAATGTTGAGGAAATCTGAATGTCTTGATTTCAAGATTAGGGTGTCCCCTCAATTGATCAATGAGTTACAAGAAATATGTTGTAAAATACCTACCTACCTAAATACCTTCTAATAGCTTGACCAACCCATGTTGAGGTTATGAAAAGGGGAATACAGATCCTTTCCACTAGAATTTCATGGAAACTAGACATTCTGATTTCAATGGTGAGAACCATTAGGACATGATAAAATATTTGGAGACATAATAAAAATTTATTATTTCTCCTAAAATGTACCCAATAAAGTACTAAGGGTATTATCATTTAATTGTAGAATAAAAAAATGGAATGCTCAACCACCACACTATCCCTGAGATCACTTCTAGATACAGACAACATCCTTACTGACTGTAACTTCCAGGAATGGGTTTGATCCCTTCAGTTTATCCAATGCCATGAAAGGATGAATTATGAGATAGAGTCAGCATTACCTGATCATTCATCCAATGAGGCAAGCGGTGAGGCATGCCTGGTCTATGAGAAACATATGAATTATGTCATCGATGTTCAATGTTTTATGTTATCATCAATGTCTTGTGAGCTAGTTATGTCTAATGAAATCATGGATGATTATTGCATGCTCGAGCACCTCTATGATCTTTACCAGGAGAGAGTAAGACATGAATTGTTTGAGATCTCTAAGTCACTCATTCATATTATTCTTGCTGAAGGTGCCCCAGCTAGGCCTCATGTAGTTAAGCTCATTGGCTATATTAAGTGCTTGGAGGTTCTAGGGTTTTACACCCCCAAATAACTGCGCATCGTTCTCCTTCTAGATTCACTACCTCTGACCTTCTCTTAATTTGATGTCAATTTCAATATGAAGAACATTGACATGTCTCTATCTGATCCTCTTATCCTCATTCTCTAAGTGAAAAATTTTATAGAGCATGAAAATGATTATGTATTTATGGTGAATAAGATAAAAGGGAAGGAGAAGAGCATTAAGACCAAATATTCTTCATGACATTCCAAGAAAAGGAAGATCAAAGTA
The DNA here is from genome assembly GCA_963277665.1 of Viscum album. NCBI lineage: Eukaryota > Viridiplantae > Streptophyta > Magnoliopsida > Santalales > Viscaceae > Viscum > Viscum album. The sequence continues at coordinate 419,854,999 of OY728127.1, read as the reverse complement.
GAGGCAAAGGAACATATTGTTTTTTGTATCGCATGTGGAAAGAAGGGCCACTAGAAGTAGAACTATACCCAGCCTATTAATCAAGGGGAATCATCATGTGAATTTTTATCGAATGAAATATATCTTTTTTTACAAATTGGGTATTTGATAAAGATTGTAGTGCTCATATATGTACACAAATACAAGAACCATGTATATTTAAGAAGATTGACTGAGAGGAGGTAGATCAACGAGTAGCCAACAGAGCCAGAATTACTGCTATAGAAGTTAGGGACTACCACCTCATGTTGATAATTGGGAGTATCTTAGTGTTAAATGGTTGTTAGTAAGTGACTTATGTTACTAAATACATTATTTCTCTATCAAGAATACATACAGATGGATTTTATTCACGTATGGAAATGAATTTTTCTTCTTTTACAATAATAGCATTTGTTTTGGTAGGGAATATTTATACCACGGTATTTATGTGTTGGATTACACAATCAAAGCAATGGTAATCGATAAAAAAGACAATTCACATGACTCATACCACACCCAACATTGGCATCACCGGCTAGGTCATGTAAACAAGAAATTCCTAACAACATTACATCATGATGTATATTTTGATTCTTTCAAACTAAAACCACTTGGTGCATTTCATGAATTCTTATAAAGAAAAATAATCAAATCCCCATTTAGTGGGAAAGCTGAAAGGGAAAAATAACTTCTTGAATTGGTCTATACCGATGTGTGTGGACCATTTCCAATTGAATCAAGGGGAGGGTTCTCACACTTCTTATCATTTACTGAATATTTTAGTAGATATGGATATATCCACATAATGATATATATGTAAGATTATTTTGATAAGATCAAAGAATACAAGAATGATGTGGAGAACCAGCTTCATCAGAAGATTAAGACACACTGTTCAGACCGAGGTGGAGAATATCTTAATCAAGAAATCATTGATTACTTATGGGAGTTTGGGATCCTATCCCAACTCACCCCTCAAAACACACCCTAGTGGAATGGTGTGAGTGAAAGGAGGAACCACACAATATTTGACATGGTGAGATCAATGATGAGCCATGCGAGTCTCTCATTATCCTTTTGGGGATATGCGTTACAAACAGCATCACACATACTAAAACAAGTACCAACTAAATTGATCAATGGTATTCCCTATGAGCTCTGAAGAGGAAGAAAATCCATCTTATCAAATTGACATGTGTGGGGTACCATAGAATTTGTTAAGGACTCTTTTGGTAACAAACATTCCCCCCAACGCACAAAGTGTACCATTATAGGATACCCTAAGGAACCAATGATATATTTTTTATATACCCTCTCAGACAAAATAGTTATAGTGTAAATTCATTCCATATTCCTTGAGAGGGAGAAAATCTCCCAAAGAGATAGTGGGAGTGATATTGACTTCGATAACGTCAAGGCTCATGGTATACATGGTACACAAGAGTTTTTATTGGACATTATTCCAAAAATCCCCATCAAAGAAGAATATTTTCCAAAGACACAAGTACTGCATAGGAGTAAAAGAGAGGTTAGAGAACTAGAATGGTATTATTTTCTAGTTACCGCGGATTATGACTCATTTGTAGTTTATAATAATGATCCTCTAACCTATAAGGATGTAGTATGTGTCATAGTCATTTCTAAGGGTCAATAAGCCATGAATTCCAAAATTGATTCCATGTATCAAAACGAAGTCTGGATTTTGGTAGATCCTTTTATTGATTTAAAGAATGTTGGTTGGAAATGGGTATTCAAGAAGAAACTGGACTTGCAAGGACATGTCAGTGCCTATAAGGCACAACTAGTTTAGAAAGGATTTAAAAAACATCAAAGAATTGACTATGATGAATCATTTTCACTAGATACAATACTCAGATACATCAGAATTCAACTAACCATTGTGGCTTACCTTGACTATGTGATTTAGAAAATGGATTTCAAAACATACTTCTTTAATAGAATCCTTTAGGATGTTGTCTTCATGACACAACCTAAAGGGTTTATGACTCCATAGGATTCCAATAATGTATGTAAGTTTCATAAATCCATTTATGGATTAAATAAATCATAGAGGTCATTACACATTCGTTTTGATGAAGAGATAACAAAATTTTGTTTTATCAGCAATGAATGTGAGCCCTGTGACTAAAAATGTATTAGTGGGAGTGCAGTTATTTTCTTAATAGTATATGTTGATGAAATATTACTTATTGAAAATGAGATACCAATTTTACAATATGTTAACTCATGGTTGAATCAATGCTTATAAATAAAGGTCTTTGGATAGGAAACATATATTCAAGGTATTAAGATCCATCATGATAGATCCAAAAGATTGTTGGGACTATGTAAAAGTACATACATTGATTAGATACTGAAGAGATTCCATATGGAACAATCCAAGAGGGGATTGTTTGCCAGTGTCACATGGCTTTCATCTTTCCAAGAAAATGTGTCCTCAGACACATGAGGAATGAATGGTAATGGAAAGGACTCAATACACATCAATTATTGTGTGAGTCATGTATGTCATGCTATGTACTAGGATGGATGTCGCCTATGCATTATGTGTGGTAGTATGATATCAAGATGACCCAGGAGACCTTCATTACATTGAAGTCAAGACTATCCTAAAGTATCTGAGGTGTACTAAGGATATGTTCCTTGTTTATAGTAGAGATGAGGATCTAGTTATCAGAGTATATGAAGATGCTAGTTTACAAACTTATCATGATGACATGAAGTCACAAACGGTATACAGCTTCTCATTGAATGGATGTGTAGTGAGCTGGAAGATATCAAAGAATAGTGTGCTCATAGATTATACATCAATGTACAAGTATATCATAGCTTCTGAGGCATCTAAATAAGTATTTTTAATGAGAAGCATTGTCCAGGAGCTAGATGTGACACCCTGCAGTAAATATTCCATCACACAATACTATGATAATACTACAGTGGTGGCTCTATCAAAAATGCAATTGTCAAATCAGCAGGCGAAGCACATACTTTAGAAGTATCATTTATTGAGGGATTTTTCTCAGAGAGGCAAAGTTGCAGTGAGCATTATTTCCATGGAAGACAACATGGTGGACCCCTTGAATAATTCTTTGACTCAGCAGAAAAATGATCACCATGTGTGGTCTAGAGGACTGAATGTTGTAGAGAGTTTTCTTTAGTTTAAGATATTATTTGTAAGAGTTGGTGTCCAAGAACATCCTGGTTTTACATTGATTACATAGTTATTTAATGTATTTAATTATTTAACATCTCATTACAATTTGTTCATTGTTCTTCATGACTATGATATAATAATGTCCTAGAGTATTTGTTACATTGATTAGGTCATTTTCGTTCACCACTACGATGAGAACATCGAATTTTTTTATAAATATTTTAATATATAGTTATACTGTTGGATGAAATGATATGAAAGGACCCATGGAATATAGACCATTAGGTGAGAGTACTCGTACGGAGATGCGACTTCCTCTCATGAAGTTCTCGCTAGGTAATCACCAATACAATTGATTATGAGAATAGAACTACAAGTATGAATTCCACATGTTTTGGTGTCATAAGAAATTTCTATCTGTCAGCATGTGTATTGATCCTTAGACTTTATTATTGTCATTAATACATGTCACAACACACCCACTTTGATATTATGACAAAAACTGTCATGAGATAGTTGGAAGGATGTATGGTACATTGGGTGTGTCACGTGTGACATGATATTAATGGATAATTCCTGTAAGGATTTGTACCATCCATTTATGGAAGTTGATATCTCAACCCTTTGATTGAAATAGAACCGTCATGAAAAATACCATGTCCATGGTGTAACAGAAAGTTTATTTATGGTATTCAAAGAATGATATATCATGTATAATTGTTGATGGTGCTATCATGAAACCTTCATGATGATGTATTGAGACAATGAGATTATATTACACAGTGATAATTAATATGTATATTTCATTGTGGAAAATTTATGTTCTTCCTCTTAGGTTCCTTGACCTATTTCTATACAGTAGTCTTGGAATTTAGGAATGTTTTCCTAATTCCAATGAGAAAGAATCTTAGTGGGTCACACACTAAGTGTTTTTGGTGGTCCCAGTTAAATTATATTTGAATTTAATTATCGAAATAAATATTATTTTCATGACTGTGGATAAATTCTATTCTAGTTAAGATTACCACATAAATTAAATTAATTATTTTTATTTGTTTTATAGAAAATTTAATTAATATTTATTTATTAAATTATAAATAAAATTTTTATTTTAGATAAAAAATTAAATATTTATTTATTCGAGTTTTCAATAAATAGATGTGATGTTCAAGAATACCAAAACCAGTCCAGTAGTAAAATATTTATTTTCAAGATCATCAATATTTATTAGTTTACAGAAGTAAAAATAATAATGATACTACTATCATTTAGTGGTGAAAAATTTTATTCATTATTCTGTTTTGTGCAAGTTGGCGAAACATAAATAATGATGCTATATTATTATTAAGATCACGAGTTTTATCTATGTTCATTAATGTATTTAATTTTTGTTTTGAAATTAAATATTACACATAATGTTCCAAGCCTATAAATAGACAAATACGTCTAGTGTTCCATAGCTAGCACACTACATGCTTGGTGAATTGAGAATTGTTGAGGTAAACAATTTCTCTCTCAAATAATATTCCCACCCCTCTCAAGAATGAGTGACTTTTTTCAAGGATAAAGAACAAGGGATCATGAATGACCGACACATGACACTCGGTTCACCACGCTCGCACCCAAAGAACTAGTGGTGTCGATCAGAAGCCATTAGAGCACCTATGGATCACCGCTAGAGGGAATATAGTTTGGATCCTCGCGCGTGTAATGAGAGAATCTAAAAAGGTTATTCTGAATGATCAATGTCATCAATGAAGAAAATATCAAAGATCTAGGTATTTTTGTCATTATAAAAGTAATTAAATTAATTAAAAAAAAGAATTTAAAGATGCTATATATAGGTTTCAGGATGCTTCGTTCTTTATCTAAATCATTGATTCAATTACATGGATAATGGGTTTCATCATCATATTGATCATGTAATAATCTTTGATTATGGTAAAAAAATTAAAGTTGGGTGTCGGTCCAACTACCATTCCGTTGTGCCTGGTACCTACAAATCCAAGTGGGTTATTTTGGTTCAAATTAGTTATATTTACATTGGTTCATGTAAATTATATTTGTTTTGGTTTGGTATTGTATAATATCAGCCAATTAAATTTGGTTCAACATGGTTTTGTTGATGTTGGATCATTTTGGATTGGTTTTGTTCAATTGTTTTCCAATGTTGATTTGTTTCCAAGAATGTTTTAGTTAAATTCAATAGTGTATCAATTTGGTCAGTTGGGTTTGGTTTAAAAAAACTCAATTAAATTTGTATCACATTGGATTTCATTAATTTAAATTTTTTATATTCCAATAAGTCAATTTTGGTTGGTTTCCATAGGTATGAATAATTTGGGTTTATTTCGATTATTTTGTGGTTTTGGGATAAATCAATAAATTTGTTCTATTTTGTTTTATATTTTCTATTGGAATATTATTATTTTTAGGGATTTCTATTTGATTATATGTAGATTTTTTATGGTTTATTATTGTTTAGTTGGGTTTTTTATTTTGTTTTGGATAGTGCATGCCCTCACGACTATTATTTGATATTGATAATGTAAGGCCATTTTTTTATCATTACTATATAATTTCATTTATTTTGGTTCATTTTAGTTCAATCATTTTTATTTAGTTTATTTAGATGTAGTTTATGGTATTTCAGGTATAATCAGGTCCACTTGTGTTACATGAAGACATTTCAATTCAATTATATTTGTTTGTTCAAGTAGGATTAGTTATTATATAGATAGGATTTTTTAGATTTCATAGGTTTAGTTAATTTATTTTCTAGTCAATTTATGCCATTTTGGTACTATTTAATTTTCATAGGGTCTGGTTAGGTCATTTAAATTTAGTTTATTTAGTATTTAATTTGGTAATTATGGTATATCTCATGTGTTTTTATTTTGGGTTGATTCCATTTTTTGTTTATGACTGGTCATTTCGAGTAAATTTGATTCTATTTCATTAATATTTAATTTTAATCCATTTCATCCCATTCATGTTAGATTAATTTCAGTAATGTAAACAATTTTTATTTTCCAATGGTTTGGTCTAAAGAATTTCCATTGATATAGTTTTGCGTATAATTTTTTTAATTTTTCATAGTTCAATGTTGTTTTGGTCAGGTTGAGTTATTGAGGTTTCATATTATAGTTTGGTTCAAAAGTTATGAAATTAGTATTTTTTACAATAAGTTGAGGTGGTACAATAGAATATTGATAAAGGTTTTGTTAGATCATTATTTATATTTTATTTATAAATTAATGTGTGGGATTAGCATGGAATGTAATTTATTATTCATGTTTTTTGATCAATTTTAAAAATTGGATCTGGATGGGAGATGGGTTATATTATGGAACATCATCTTATGATATAATATTTTATGAAATATTCAATTTTTATGATATAGAAATTAAATGTGGATTCAATTTATGGGGTATAATGGAATAATATTCATTTTGTGTATGAATCAATTCGTATGGATTTATGTGTAATTATTTAGTACTATTAATTTCAAATATTTTTCAAATTTGGTAGATACTTATATAAGAAGTATTCTGGAGGGTTTATGTATCATTTTTATTGACTTTAATAGCTGCATAATGTATTATAGGATAAAAACTTGGAGAACAAGTGATTCAAATCTATCAAATCTACACCAGGGTTGGGTTATCTTTCAAAAACTTATAAAACTATATATCATGATATTTGAATCACTAGAATCTATATTTTTCATTAAAAAACCATGAGCACTTTACTAATGTTTAAATATGGAAGACGTTATATAAAATATCTAAATGATATCATGTTATATCATATATCATGCCACTTTTATGTAATTCACAAGGTGATTAAATTATCAAATATCCTCTCACAACTAATGCTCAGATTAATGATACCCCAAAATAATTTTACTCAACTTCCAATGAAAATAGAACAACCAATCCTCAAAAGTTATGATATACACCTATAAAATAATGTTACATAAATTATAGTGTATGTAATATATACAGAATATAATAAAGAACTAACTATTTTAAGAATAATATTAGATCTCATATAGCGGTTATGATAGTCATACCCTATGTATAGATACCAATTTTATATAATTTATGTAAAACCTATGAAATTAATAAATTTAAAAAAAATTAACATACCTTAAAATTATTTCTAAAGCTGCATATCACATCCATTATGTCAATACTCACCATAATTAAATCACAATATATTATATAAATAAATATCACGACAATAATATCAAAATGGTTCATCAGGGTGGGATTAAGATTAAAAATAAAAATATATCTTCAATGATGACTGAAATTATTCATTAACAATGTCAAATAAATCAAATAATGAAATAAATTCAATAATTTATTTAAATATAAATATATGTAGTTAAATAAGACCCAATATTCAATAAAAACATATGTATCTTATGTCACATGCACCCGAAATGTAACCCTAAAATATCAATAACATAATTTATATTATACTATATAAATTAAAATATTAAGTATGGAAGTAGGTGGAATACCCTTTCACAAGAAGTCGTGGAAAAATATTATATCAATACCATTCTACACATAAGAAATATTTTTTAAAGAAAAAAAATTCAAATATGATGAATTTAAATTAATAGATTATAAAACAATTAATCTATGGCTCACCAATTTTATGTTTAAGAAAAATAGGATTAGAATAGAAGCTGAGTATGGTTAGTCAGTTCATTTTACGATGATTAAAGGTGCTTATAGGGATCATTGTTAGTATAAATTGAATCCATGGAGTGTATGTTGTGGATGATATTTAGGAGAAACTCAATAAAAACTTTTTTTTAAAAGTGTTTGTATATAAATACCATGAAATATATACAAATTATTTATTGGAAATGATTAAATTTCATAAAAAATTTAATCTTTTATCAACGATTTTAAAAAACCATTGGTATGCATTTAATATTCAAGAAACTATTCCAAAAATTATATTAACACCTTGAGTTTTTTATGAACCCTTTTTCAAATATATTAAATTTCATTGATGTCTTTTTTATTTGCTACACCAAGATATCTTTCTCTAAACATAGTGCCGGCTTTTCTTTCTTTATATTCCAAAATATGTTTCTATGAAACATCATTTTATTATTATTTTTATTTAAAAATGTATATTATATCCAATACATTAGAATGAAAGGTATGAAAAAGAATAAATGAATTACAAAATTATGCTTTATACATGATTATGGGAACAAATAATTATAAGTTAATGTAAAACCCATTTTAAAATAGAACAAAATGTTTTTCCAAAATCTTTTTTTAAATGTGAACAAGTTTGTTTTATAACAATATATAATAGAATAAATAGTGTTTAATTATATTAAATATATATATATATATATATAATTTATGTGATTTAATGTTTGATATTTATCTTATTTTTTATATAAATGATATAAGAATAAATCAATTTTTATGCATACAATAAGTATTTTCCAAAAAAATTATTTTGATGGATTCTGATTGAATAATAGTAATAAATATATTTTTGACAATTTTAAAAATTTTATTTGAAAATAATAATTTATTCCTTGAAATTATTATTTCAAAATAGATAATGGCTTAATTTTTTGAATTTTTCTTACCTGCTTTATGCTTTGATTAATAATGAATAATACTGAATTTCAATTAGAAATTTATTTTCATAAAATTAATTCTTATTGATAAGTTATATATTTGAATTATTTTAATGTGTATTTAGATAAAATTTATATTATTTAATCAAATTTGGTTCATTGGAATCAATTTCACATTGAATAGGATATAAAAAACAATTCAATATTCTATACATTGTCACATTAAATAAATATGTACTCATTCCGTCAATGAGATTATTTTTAAATTGACTTTATCCAATTATATGTTTTGAATTGTGAAAAATTAATTACAAATTTGGAATCTAAATTTACAAATTTGGAAAATTGGAAATATTATTTTTCCCTAATATGATTAGAAACATTGGTAGTTTTTATTACTATGCTTAAAGGAAAATCATGTAATTAATGGTAAATATTTTTATAAATATTAGAAAACTACCTGAACCCTTTAAAATATGTTATTTAATGGATTTAATTCAACCCACATCACTAAAGAATTCTAAATCAAATAATTTAACAGAATCATTTCCATGAAAATGTATTAGATATTATTAAAATATATGTCTGTGACAAACAATCATACTTTTAAGAAGAGGAACATTATTAATATGTTTATAAATAGATAATATTATTTAATCTATATATTATTCGGAAAAATATTATTATTATTCACATCATATAAATTTATTTTAAATTTTTATTAAATAAATAATTTTCATAAATAATTACAAAATTGTGATGTAGTAATTATTTATGTAATGAAACAATAAATTAAATGATATTAGCAATATTAAAATAAATATAATTTGACATAATTAAGGTAATCCAAAAACATTAATATTCATTATGATGTTCTAGGAGTGCATTAAATAAATTTTTTTGAATTGTTTTTCATTATTTATTTTATGAAAGTCAAAGTAATAAATAGTGTCAAAATTGACACATATAATATTTTCTGAAAATATTAAAAAAAATAAATAATTTAAAAATAAAAAAATATTTAAAAAATATAAATTTTAATATGGTATAACATGTTTTATATTATTTTTTTAAATTTACATCGAATAATTAAAAATTAATAAAATTTATTATTGGATAAATTTCTATCGTAATTAAAATTAAAAATACGTAAAAAATGGTTTAAATAAATTGGTATGTCAAAAAATAGTATGAAAAATGTATAAAATCTATTTAATGATCTGATTTCAATCATATAACATCTTATATTATAATAACTATTCTTTTTGTTATATTTTTATCAATATTCAATTTATTATGAATTAATATTTTGATAAATTTCCTAAAGTTCCCCTTCCCTATTTTATAAATGAGAACCTCTCCTTCTCTTTAACTCACTCATCAAAACCTATTTAGTAAATCCAATATCTATTCAAATATTCTTTCAACATCCTTAACATTATCTTAGAAGCCTCATTTTTGGATTAAATTCATCCAATATAACTGAAAACAAAGATGTGTTACCAAAAGAAGAATTATAATCCTTTCACCAGATCTAATCATTTATTTTCATTATCCACCCCTAAAATATTCTAATTCCATTATTATATAAAAACACCATAATAATATATAAATATATTTTATGTCACGACCCGTCCTCGGGGCCCGTGCCGTGACTACCCCAAGCCCGCATTCCATAGGCCAGGGGCTGGCGACTAGCACCAAAGGCGTAAAATCCCGATAACTGGGAAGGCATTGGCTTTATAAATAAAACAAGCACCACAGAGTACAAGCGGAAGTAAAACACTAAGTACAAAAAGAAGAGCTGAAAAGTAAAAAGGGGCCGGAAATACAAGCCCAACTGTAAAGTACAACTCGAAAGGGAAAACAACGACTGAAAAGTAAAGCTGCTACGCTGAGATGTCCACTGGAAATCCCACCTGAAGGGTGGGTACAGATAGCTCCTCTACTCCTCGGGTCCCGCCATCCGCTCCGAGTATGTCCCGCCCAGTGGTCCACCTCCGGGTACCGCCTCGTCGTATAGTCCACCTCCAGGTACCGTCCAGTCCTCGAACCGTTGGCTTCTGTCAGCACTGTCCGTCGTCTGCAACCAACACAACGAGGTGCTGGCATAGCCCGTGCAGGGGTGAGTATAACGATACTCAGTAGGGACCCCGAGACCCTCAAGGTCTCACTAAAACCAACAAGGATAAACACAAGAAGATCTCAACAGATAAACTCTACTTAGGTATATGCCCATACATATACCTAAGTTATCAAGTAACCCATCTCAATCATGAGGAAACACAAGGATTGTGAAAACGACGGATAACCACTACCCGGGTATATGCCCATACATATACCAAAGTTAGCAAGTGACCCATCTCAATCATTAGGTAAACACAAGGTCAAAAGTCTCAGCTCAGACCAGGATTTTCATTATCGAAACCGTAACTGCTGAAGAGCTCCGTCTCTGGAGTGTGCAGTGGTCCTGTCACGACTCCGAGGTACTGCTCACTAACCTAAGACTGCTGAAGTACTCCTCCTGTCGAGTACCGTGGGTCAGCCACCCAGACACAGTAGTGCTTCCCGCCGAGGTATGTCACCCAAACTCAGTAGTGCACACCCCCTAGTAGCCTGCTGAGGTACTCTTCGGACGAGCACCGCGGGTCTGCACTGTCACACAGGTAGTGCTCCGTCCGCCATGGGTCTGCACCTCAGAAAGTAGTGCTTCGTCCACTGGGCTAGTCGACTCACTCCAAGTCGAGTCGGTCAAGCAGTCGTCAGGTCTCAGCCAGCTACACGGTCTCCGTACATCGCACGCTCGTCACTGGGAGGGTCCGCTCCACGAGCTACAGGTCGATACTCCAAGTATCTCAAAGTCCCGCAAAGAAGTATCTCAAAAGTCCGTTTCGTCACAGGGGTCTCAACGCAACAGACGGCACGTCGATCGGACGCTCGGTCTGTGAGTTATTAGCCTTTTCATCCCAGGGGCCCGGTTGGTTTCGAGTGCGAACCAATCCCGGCCGTATCTCAACTGTACCCCGAACTCCCATAGGGTATACTCATAGGGACCGTTACTAAACGTAAACACCAACGCCGCTGACGGTTCGTCAAACGGACGTCCTGTCTGAAAGATATCAGCTTTTCCGTTCCAGGGGCCCGGTTGGATTTCGGGTACAATCCAACCCGGCCATACTCCGACTGTATCCAAAACTCGGGCGGAGTATGTCAAAAGTTCCGTCTCATCAAGAGGAAGTCAACGAAACAGACGGCGCGTCAATCGGACGCCCGGTCTGTGAGTTATTGGCTTTTTCGTCTCCGGGGCCCGGTTGGTTTTTAAGACAAAACCAACCCGACCGTACTCCACCTGCGTCCAAACCTCGGGCGGAGTATGCCAAAAGATCCGTCTCATTAAGAGGAACGCAATGCGACTGACGGCGCGTCAATCGGACGTTCGTGGCTCAAGATATGAGCGTTTCCGCTCCGAAGGCCCGGTTGGTTTCGTGAACGAACCAACCCGGCCGAACTCAAAGTTAACCAAAACCTTGAGCGCGATATACCAAAACGACCGTCTCGATCCAAGGATCGCGTTGCCACTGACGGTTCGTCGATCGGAGGTCCGAGGCTCAGGTTATGATCCAAAAACCAAATCTGGTTCGAAACGGGGGGGTCCGGGTCCGGGCCGACCCGGCCCGACCCCCCCCCCCCCCCCCCGGGGCGGCGCGGCGGCGCGGCGGTGCGGTGGCGGCGGCGGCAGCGGCGGGCCGCGGTGGCGGCGGCGGCTGCGGGCCGCGGTGGCGGCGGCGGCGGCGGGCCGCGGTGGCGGCAGCGGGCCGCGGCGCACGCGGGGGGCTAAGCCCCCGCTCTTTCCAAGAGGCAGCGCGGCTTTGCCGCGCCGTTTGGTTTTAGGAAGCGCCCCCCCCCCCCCCCACGTGGGGGGCCTGCTGGAAACGAACCGAGGGGGCCGGTTGCCCCCTCCCTTCAAAGAACCGCCCCCCCCCCCCTCTTAAAGAGGGGGGTTTTCAAGGGGGTTGGCCGGGGAATTAAATTCCCCGGTTTTTAAAACATCCGGCCGGCCAGCTGGCCGGCCGGTTTTTACCAACGGGACCGGAAATTCCGGTCCCGCCTTCGACTTCCGACGCCGGCGGCCCGGCCGCCGGTCTCCACTTCCGCCGCGGCCTGGAACCGGCCGCGGTCTTCTCGTCCCGCCGCGGCCCGGAACCGGCCGCGGTGTTCGTCGTCCGGCGCGGTGCGACGGCACCGCGCCCCTTTCGCCGTGCCCTGAATCCTTTCAACGCGGCGCGACGGCATCGCGTTCTTGAAGATTTTCCTTGGCGTAGCGCATCGGCGCCGCGTAAAATATAAGCACGTTCATCCACGTGGTGCGACGACACCACGCCACTTGCTTTCTTCCGCAAAATAAACATGAACGATGGAGGGGGGGTTCGGCCGTGTTCGTGCGGTCCGGCCCCCCTCACGTTACAATAAAACGCAACATAAAATAAATCAAGTCACACGTTAGTCTTGATAGAATCACGATCGAGAATAAAAATAAGGAAACCAAAAGAAAACGACAACCCCTACCTCGGGTTTAAGATTCGAAGAATCGTCTACGTCCCGCGGAAGACGGCGTCGCGGAGGTCGGGCGTCGCGGTCGTCGTTCGTCAAATCCGTTGACGAAGTGTTATGCCCGAAGAGACACGACGTTGGCGGATCTTCGTTTGCCGACGAAGAAGGTCCGAGGAGGAAGAAGAGGTCCGAAGATACCGGGTCGCCGAGTCGATGATCCTTGACGAAGTGTTGTCGTTCTTCGTTGAGGATGATGACGTTCTTCGCCGGAGAAGATGAAGAGGAGCTCTCAAAAAGACAAAACAAAGAACTCAAAATAAAATAAGACTACCTCTTATTTTATTAACACAACACAAAAGAATTTCAAAGTTTGAAATTCAAAAAGACTTAACTCCCACAATTAATTAAGAGTAACTTAAGCCAATTAATTAGGGGTTAAGTATGTTGAGAGAATTTGAAAAGGTTAGGGGTTCGTGTGGGCCCCACCACACTTAATCCTCCCAAAGGAGGTTAAGTGGGTGTGGGTCCCACTTCCAACCACCTTTGATAGGTTTTAACTTGTTGTAATAAAATTGTTCTTCACAATTTTATTTAACTCAAACTAAAAACCCCAAAACGTAACTTTCAACCCGCAACAAACGCATCTCCCGAAAAGGTCCCTTTAAGCGAATATCGGCGTTGCGATTTCATCGGTGCCCTCGGATTTCAATTCCGAGCACCGGATCAAAAGCTAGGAATTCCTGCTCGTTCGTTCACTGAACGTACCCGAGCCAAACTTCGGAAATTAATTCCGGGCACTCCGGGCTTCGGAATCCGGTGCCGTCTGAAACCGCGCTCTTGTAAAATTCTAAAGAAAATTAAGAAAAAATTTCCCTTGAATTTTACGGGTCTTTACATTTTAATTATAATTTTTAAACATACAATCAAACAAAATTTCTTTAAATGGGTAATGAACTCACCAATATTTATTACGAAGAACTACCGCCTCACAAAAAGAGGTTGTTCATTTATCCTTTTCCACATCTGAGAGTTGGGAATTAGGATGGAGAATATGTTTTATTATGATATTTATGATATGTATGATGTATTTGTGCTTTTTCATTTAGTATGTATATACAAATATTTTAAATTTAATTTCATTCATTCAAAATGATAATTAAATGGGAATAACATTCTTCCATATGTACGAATTACTATCTCCATGAATGGTGTATTTAATTTCATATATATATTTTTTATAAAATTGTATAAATATTTATATAATGACTATATATGATATTTAAATCCTGTTTTACATTTTGGTAATTATAAAATTATGATCTAAATTAAAGTATCATGGATTACAAGTCAAAACATGTGGATATTACTAGAAACATAACCATAACATGTAGTGGTTAATAAATCAGAAATATATTGTTATTAGTAAATACAATATGGAATAATTTAATTGAATATTAATATATAATATATTTTTAAGAAACTTATATATATTATATATAAGTTTTTAATGAATATAAAATAAATTTGGACATATGTAATTGGATTTATGTGTCATTATTATTATTTTTGGACACATTCCTTATACAATACTTGTTTCTTCTAAATTTGGTATATATTTACCGACAATTTATTTTATGACACTTATCCATAATATTTTTCATTTTAATATCCATATAATTTTATTCCTAACATCGGGGATATGATTCTATTTATTTTAAACTGATGAGTATTTATTTCACAATATCATCAATTTTTGGGATTATTTTATTTTAAGTATCTGTTGTGTTATATTTATAATCCATGTTAATGTTTTCTGAATATGTTTTCAAAAAATATTTTTTCTATTATATAAATTATTTTAAATTCATTTTTTTAAAATTTTTACTTTCTATATCACGTTTTGAAAGGAATATTTTATCCATTTTCTAAATATGGTACTTCGATAATATTCTAGAAAAAATAAAGAAATGATTGATTTTTAACTTATACAACATGAACATATTTTTTTATGTCATAACACCTTAATTCATTAATTATTTTTACAAGATTCCAATGTTATTTTCAATAAAAATTTTATCTTTTAATATTGTGTGTCACTTTAATAATGAAAACATTTTCAAAATAGAAAGGATATATACCACAATAATTATTCTCAAGTGTCTCTCAAAATTATTTTCCATATCCGATAACATTATTTTATTTTACGTATATTTTACTAGGGATATGATTCAATTATAATAATGATTTTTTTATGGTATGATATTTAAGAATCCCATTTATTTTTTATGGGATATGTTATTATTGAATGATGTTTACGAACCACAATTCCTTCTATGGGTTCTCATATATTGAATGATTTATGTTTTTTATTCTCATATATGTATGGTTTTTATCATTTTATGAGTGGGACCTATTTACCCCTTATGAATTTTATAATGATTTATATCTCATGAGATAATGATCGGGATAAAGTTGAGGATTGTTATCCAAAATAGAAGATGTGGAATCCTAATCCACTAGGGGTAAAGGGGGAAACTAGGTCCCTTATAAGTAAATTAAATTGGCTAAAGATGGTGGAATGTCACTTCTAAAAGGATTGTTCTCTATCAAGAACCCTATTATGTTTAGATAATATGACATCACATATAATGAATGATATTACATGATTTTGTGTCTACCATAATTTCCATATAATAAGTTTATGTTCTTATTTCATGAATTATTCTCTTCATTCCCTTATGATTAATGTGTTATGAACTTCGAATATTTATTCAATGAATCTTTTTTATAATCTTTGATATGAATGGAATTATATTCTATTTTCCTGATCATGATATCATACCCTTATTCTCATGATATTCTTACTTATCTATCTTATTTACCCTTAATGATCATTTGATCTCACCCCTTTGTATGTTTCTTTTCACCAGGTTATGAAGATATATATTATGTTATTTATTTACAAGAAGTCTAATAATCATAAAAATTCTAGTGGGAGATATTTAGGTAACTTCTGTACTAGTGTTTTTTGTTCCCATGATTCATATGACACTAAACTAATAAAGTATTTGGGCATCTGTTTGTGTAATGTATTTAGTATTTTACATAAATACAATTAAATGATAATATATGAAAAATTAGGGTCACTATAGTTGGTATTAGAGAAATTTTATAATAAACCATTGGAAACTAGGATGAGAAAACCTTAGTGATATACCTAGAGATATTTCAACTGATATATCTTTGGTGACATATAATAAAAATTGTTTCATAATTTTGACATCATATAATTGGTATTCATGAGTATTTTTTTCCTCACTATTACAAAAAATTCTTAGTCAATTATTTCATGGTTTTAATCATTTGATGAATCTTAAAGGAGCCACATTAATGGTGATTAAAATGGAAAATGAAACAATTTCTTTCTAGATCTAATGAATAATATGATATTAAGAGTCCAAAAATGAAATTTTATTCTCACCCAAAATATTCAATTTATAAACATGTTGTACGTTCAAATGAAGAAAAGAGGAAAAAAATATTATAGAGTCCTCCATGAGAAAGAATCCACCTTTATTTTATGGGTATTTTTATGTACTTGTTTATGAAAAATGGATCAGTACCAAAGAAAATATATTCCTCGTTGTCTACTATATATGAATTGAGAATTTCCGTCTAGATGTTTATCAGTGTGAAGGAAAATCAGACCAGTAGTGGACTCTAATAAAGAATACGATGAATAAAGTTATAATGAAATCCATGGACCATGTTGATTTGGAAAAAATATTCTTCAACATTTATATTCCACATACTCTTCATAAGATGATAGAAAATGATTTCCTTGAGTAAAGGAAAATGGGTGATGAATCCAATATTACATACGAGTATAGTTTTACAACACATTCAAGGTATAAATCTTGAATTATCACCCAACTAGAAGGTAAGGTTGACTAATTTTTTCCTTGGGTAAATCCAAGTCCTATTAGGGCATTATCTATAAGATACTATAGTAGATTTGAAGAGTATTTTTGGGAAATGAATTTTGAAATAGAGGATAGATATACATATCAATATAAGGGTTTTAAAAATAAAAAGAATATGTAGGTAAATGTAAAATCTAAAACTATAGAGAAAATAAGATGATCCTTCCTTTATGCTCTACCTTTGGAAAGAAGCATGGATGAAATTTTCCTATGGTGTATAATAACATATTTTAGTGTGGAAGATAAGGAAATCATTATATTTATTTCTGAACTGATGGGAAGAGGTTTCCTAGTGATGTGAATATAGGGAAATCTTTATACAATATATGTCACATGTTTCAGTGATTTATGTTTAAAGATAATGGGAATTAAATTATCCTATGCCCAAACTAGAGGGTTGGTGATGATGATCATTGTATGAAACTTATTATGCAAGTGGATAAGGGGGAATCTCATGTGATTTGAATTTCGAATGAGGGGTGCAGTAACGAGGCGATAACAAGTATAATTACTATCCACTCTATAACTGTTATTACCTTTTACGATTCCAAATCTACACACACATTAATATCAAATGTATTTTATAATGGTGTTAAAATTCCACTCAAATGATAAGATATGGAATTAGTAATAAATATAACTAATGGTTTGATGATTTAATCTCAAGTATATTATTCCTCTCATGTTGAAGTATTTGGGAATGTATTTCCGGCATATCAGGTCATTCCCGCTCAGGTATAATTTGATGACATCATAGGAATGGATTGTATTAGTTCATATAAACCCCAAATAAATTTTCAAATAATTGAGGTCAGATTTGTTTATTCAAAGAAACCTATGATTTTTGATTACTGGAATGATATTTATGAACATATGACAGATATTACATCATTTTTATAGGTATTAATTCCTATCTAGAAGGGTTATTTATCTCAAATGGTTGGGGATAAAATCAACATATATTATTTTCATTTTATTATTTTATGGATTTATTAACCGAAGGGTTTCATAGTGTTCCACCATAACATGAAGATGAGTTCTAGGTAGAACTCATTACTAAATATTCATCAATTTAAATGAAAATCTATTGAATGTACCCTATTCAGTTGCATGAAACGAAGAATCAACACCAATAAATCCATTCTAAGGGATTCATTTGGGATAGTGTTTCACCTTGAAGTGCACCCGTTCATTTTTTGAAAAATAACTAAGGATCAATGTGACATGAAATTTATTTTCAGGAGATGAATAAGATCTGAGTAATGAAAAAGTATCCTCTACATATAATTGATGATTTTTTGATTTACTACATAGAGACCAAAAATTTCCCAAGATTGATCATTGTTGTAGATATCATCAATTGAGTGTCAAGAAGAAAGATATATCCAAGAAAAAATTGTGTTCAAGTAATGTGAACTATTAATATATAGTGAATCATTTTTGTCTTACTAATTCCCCATCTATATTTTTAGATAGGATGAATAGGTTTTTTGGAGATTATTGTGATCAATTTGTGGTAGTAATTATAAATAATATTCTTTTATATTCAATGATAATGAAATAGAATTATTACAAATTATGAACTGTTATAATGATATTATGGAATTACATGATATATTAATGTTTACAAAGAGTCGGTTTTAGCCACCAAATATTTTATTTTTTTGTGACATAATAAAAATAGATGGTATATTAGTAGATTTATAAATGAAAGAGGCTATTTAATTCTTGAATAGTCAAAACATGGTGAGTGAGTTCCACAATTTTTTTACCTGGATATTATTGGAGGTTTTTGAAGAATTTTACATGACTATCTATTCATATGATCATGTTCACTTGAAAGGGTGCTTAGTTTCTTTAGAATAATGAATGTGAGAAAACTTTCATGTAACTAAATGGTTTATTGGTCAGTGAACCTCAATTAACATTACCCTGTAATGGTGAAGGGTTTTTTTATCTATTATTATTCATATTATATGTTTTTTGGATTTTTTGTTATGAAGTATAATATATTTATTAATTATACCTCACAAAAGATGACGATTAATGAAAATATTACCCAATATATGATTGGGTGTTGACCTCATTAATTTTGGTGTTGAAGATGTGGAGGCATTATCTCTATGGAAAAAGTTATATATATATACCCACAATAAATGTATAGAAAAATATATTCCCATAGAAGGATTTGACTATGCACCAGACGATATTGTTATTGATGATAAATTATTTTGACTTCTCAAGACATTACAAACCTTGGAAAACAAACAAGGTGGGATATAATTGGAGTTGAATGGATCTTCCTATCATATCCATGATTAGGATTGAAAAAGATCCAATATATCAATATTTGAAAAATAATGATCCAGAAATCTTGAATGTAGGGGAAAGATCTTATCTTTCTTAATTGAATGTCCAACCCTATATTCAGGTGAATATTAAAGAGGTACATAAGAAAGATGCAGTGATAGATAAAAATAATATAAATGTTATTTAGTGTAATCTTGATTGAGATGGAATAATATGTTTTTTTAGAGTGATTATCAGAATAGTTGGGTTAATTGACTAGCTATTAATAAATTTCTATCTATAATGGATTATTCTGAAATCCACAAAATGTTTAAATATGTTCCATTTTGTCAAAATATTTAGTCTGATATAGATCTACATATTTCAAAAGATTTACCTAATGATTCCTTATGTATTATATGAATAATATAAAATATTATTCAGTCTATTAAATTAAATTAAATTTATTGAAATACATGTGAATGCAAATTAAAATAGACTATCAAAGTATATTTCATGCTTACAGTTAAAAGAATTATCTATTTTGATAAGAAAATAAATAAATAAAATTAAATCACACAATGCAAAGAATTAATATATGAGGTTTAGTTTCATGTCACAACTTAGTCTTCTCTACTTGGTGATTAATAACCCCATGATGTATATAAAAAATAAAAAATTGATTCAAAAAATGGATCATTTTTTTCAAAGATTTAAAACTGTCCAGGTCACACATGACCTCTTCCATAGCTAGAAATATATGTAAACATGACAAACAAGGATATATAACAAACTTACCCATTGAAGAAAAAAATATGAAAAGTTTTTGATAAGATATCCCGTATCTTCTATCTTATAAAAGAAAAAAATTTGTATGTGGTAAAATAGAGTATGCTCACTCATTACTCAAAATGTGATAAAAATAGGAAGAATAGTGAAATCAAAAAGTTTAGAGTTTTGTAATTATCATTCTATTAGGTTGAATCAAGTCACTATTTATTTTTTTCTTTAATGAATCTTGAGTAAGGTTCTCATAAATTATTCATGAAAATAGAGTGTCCTATAATCTTGTCATTTCACAAGAGGAAAGCACAAAATGGGAATGTGTAGTTCAGCTTCTAGTCAAATTTGTGTAGTAGGTGAGGTCGACTTGTTTAAATTTAGTTTGAAGTCTATGTGTGTTCTGTATGGTTGAGATGTAATATTTCTATCTGTCCACTCTTTATACTATTACATCTCTCTACTACATGATTTAGTGTGTTTTACCATTATTAGAATCACGAAGGAGAATATATGAATCAACTTATTCCTCATACCGAATATACTAACACTCTCTTCAATGATTTATATTATGAATTTTATAGAAAATAACTAATATAGTAAATTTAGTTAACATCAATTAATATAGACCCTAGAATAATGTTAATCAAAAAGATATGTTATGAAAATAATAGTGGTAGTGTCTTAGACCAGTGGTGTCTCAAGGTATGATGGTGTCATGTTATGATGGTATTTTGTTCTGGTGTCATGAAACTAGTGTTTTCTTAGACATAGCCAAATTTTTAATATTTTAGAGGTGTCACAACTATAGGATTATAGTTTGGATCTCTATAGTCTGATGGTGTGCTAGACATCGCTAAAATTCTATTTTAGTGGTATCAATTTAGCGGTGCCACATCTGTCGGTATCTCATACTTTACCAAATCTGTTTTCTGATGTCATGATATTCTGATGGTTTTATGAATAATGATGTATTTGAATTTTCAAATATTTTTATCCAATGGAACAACATTATTGCATTATGATATCATTGTTGTGTCTCATACATAGTGAGATTTTAATAATGCTGGCAGTCCATGGAAAACGGTATCTCGAGTTGGTGGTTCCAATATCAAGGGTACATCGTACTGACACAATTTAACTGGCTAGATTAGAATATAGATTACATATAGAGTAACATGGAATTCATTAATATTATTAGAAATATGATTGGGTGATCAGTAAAACAAGGAGGTCAACAATCTCAATGATCACAAACCAAGTTTTCCAA
The DNA here is from genome assembly GCA_963277665.1 of Viscum album. NCBI lineage: Eukaryota > Viridiplantae > Streptophyta > Magnoliopsida > Santalales > Viscaceae > Viscum > Viscum album. Next base: position 419,833,304 of record OY728127.1, on the reverse strand, counting down.
TAGGTTACACATGATTAAACATGTTTTCTTAGATAATATAAATTCAAATCAAAATATAGTAGTAAAAGTAATTTTATATGATATCAAATAAAAATTTGAAAATTATTAGTATCAATGGTAAGTATCATGAATAGAAATATTAAAATAGATAGTATCAAAGATAATATAGTATCATTATTGAAAGAAATCATATATTGCATAATGTTCCCTATATTCTATAATAATTGTCCCTATATAGTATTATCTAAATGTATAATAAAAGAAGTATAAAAATTTGGATAAAAAATAATAAGATATATCAGAGGCTTTGAAAATTATTACCAAAAATTTATTACAGCCAATGTCTCATCAACCAAAAATAATATAATCCAACAAAAACAAGGTTCATGTTTTTTTGGAGGTCCATTGGTTTTTTTAAATTGTCATGGATTTTTCTTACATTGTATCTAAGGAAGAAGGATAAAAATTAGGTAATATAAATATATGATTTGATGAGAGTATATATATAGTCTGGGGATAATTTTCTATAGTAACAACTACCCAAATGTGTCTTAGATCTCTACAAAATGACATTGTATAGGGATGGAATTTTGTAGGAAAAGATGGTAATGAATATCATGAAACCCTTTGTTATAGAGAAAATTGAGGAGTAATTGGAACTGCGTCCTGAGCAACAATTGTTGGCACATGTACATGATGAAACGAATTCTTGAAATTTATAAAATCTATAATGATTTCACAACATTTTTCATTTCAGCTAAAGAAATTTGATATTTCTTCAATGAAATGGTTTAAAACGTTAGTCATATATATAAGCTATATCACTTATTCATTTATAGCCTGTTTCAAGGGTGGCATCAAAAAAGTTTTAACTAAGAATTTAAAATTGGCATCAAATGATTCGTACATATAATTCTAAGAGAGATAACCTGTAATAGACTTGGTAATGGGTTTTTAGTCAACTTTACTATTATGGGAATTGTTTATATTCAACTTTTTAACATATTATCAATTATACTAAATAATGATTAAGGTCTCTTCAGAATGATCAATGACACTTCTAGAAGTACATTCTAATGAAACTCTTAGCTCATATGTGATAGCGGCTCTTAACTTATCAACATGAAATAATAGAGGAGGAGGAGGAGAAGTAATAAAAGTATCTAAATGTGTTTTTTGAAAACATTTTAGGATTTAATTCATGAAATATTTAAAATTAGATCTCATTATTTAAATCAAAGGCATGATGGATTATAGTTTACTATTTATCAGCTTATTGTCAATCTGTATCTCATTAATGTAATGCATAATATTTTTATGGTTATGTAGAATTACCAACTCAAAAATTTATCTTTCATATTTCTGTTAAATTAAATTCTCTTGAGGATCTATATGATTTATCTTCAATGGAAAACCATAAATCAACATTTTACCAAAAGCATCCATGCCACCATTAGTGACTATATCTACTAAAACTGAAAAGGGTGTATGTGAGATATTTCTAATAGAAGATAAATTTTCAAATATCCCCTAAAAGTATAATATAAATATTATAGATCCCTTAGGGTCAACATCAATTTGGACCATATTTCCACTATTCTCTTGTGGACTCCTTGAAAATTATAATACTTCTTAAATTTTTTAAACATTGTTTAATAAAACAACATGAAACCAAAAAAACTATTGGGTAAGTGGTAGGAGGAGAAATAATAGTATGTAATACCACCAATCTATAAACATTTATTATAATTTAAGAACTATTTTCACCTAAACATGTACAATAGGAGCTAGGATATGTTTTAATATTTGAGAATATGATCTCTCAGTAACGTCACTGGTAGACTCGTATTCTAACTTTGTACTAACAGTTGGGGATTCTATCCTCTAAAGGTATTTTTGTTAAACAAATTTAGTGTATTATCCTTTAAAATTCTCATCCATATGAGGTTTATGGAAATCAAAGGGAACAAAATTTTCATTCCCAAATTCTCCCTCAAAAATATTTTTATGTTTTTGTTTAGCTACATGTTGTTCCACAGAATCTATAACTGCCATTTTCTCATCCACAACAGAATCATATATTTCTTCACTAGGGAATAATAGGTGGCCTTAAATCCATAAATGGATGGATCTTCATGTTCAATTTCAAAATATGCGAATTTTTCCCACTCAACAAGTGCATCCGAAAGATTTGGAGGAATCTATACATCCTCTCAATTTGGGAACTAGCAGCATTAGGGTCAGAATCATCACCATCATAACTTTCACTACCATGATTATCATTACTTACATTCTCAAAACATTCATCTTCCACATCTTCATAATTATTTTAAACATCAGATTTTGTCGAAATAAAACTCTTATATTTCTCCTCTCTAGATTCCTCAATCTCTTCATCGTCACTTTTAACGAATTGTTATCATTTTTTGAAATATCCTAGGTTGAATGGGAGAACCAAAAGAAATGGGAGATTCCTTGGGAGATATTTATGGATCACTTCACACATAAAAAGATGGTTCCATTTCTAATTTTTTAGAAATAAATTCTTCTTTATCCTTTTCATAATTTCCAACTACTTTATCAGATTCCATTCCTATCTCAACATCATCCTTTAGACTATTTAGATGATTAATTTGATAATAATAATATAAAACATCACAAAGTCTCTAACCCACTATTTATTTTAGGGTATCAATATAATCATCATTATTGAAAATTTATCACTTATAAGACAAAAACCACCACTATCTATACTAGACGCATCATCCTCACCTACTAGGACACTGACTTTTTACATGGTTGAAATCATATTTAGTTAGATAAAATAATTTTATATTGACGATACCATTTTCATCTCACACATATATGCCATGATATATATACAATGAATAATCTTGTGACCTTTTTTCATAAGAGATAAGTTATAGACATATTAAAAAATTAATGATGAAAAATAAAACGTTCATGGATAAAGCATGTGCTGCAAGAACTTAAAGAGAATCCTACATAATCCATCTAACTCTAAGGTAACAAGCTATCTAGTTGTGCCATAAAATATTATCACAACATGAGAATAATAATATATAAACAAATAACTATCTTCTGGAATTATTCCTTGGTAATCATCTTAAATTACCCCATGATGAACACCTAAACACTTATCCCATTTCATTTTTGAAAAGGCAATTTTATTTCCTTTCACACAACTTCTGATATAATTAGTTACATATTCACTGAACACAAACAATGCATGTTGGTGAAATACATAGAACATATTATAGTAGAAAGGATTATTTTGTTTTGAATAAAACCAATCTAAACATCCCTGATTCGAAAATACATTGAGTATAACTGATCGACCAGAGAACATCCACTTCGAATCAATATACTTTTTCAGTAAAAAATTTCTATTGGAAAGCTTAGGATTAACTAGTAAAATTGGAGTATGCGAACTTGATTCATCCATTTTCTTCAAAGATGTTCTAGATATATAATGAGAAATCTCAAAAGCATAATACATTCTCAACATATATATAGGTTCATAAATCTTGGTTTAGGGAATGAAAATGTCAGAACTGTGAGTGGAAAAGGGTTTCACTTGGCTCAATAGAAAATAATATGAGAGTATCACCTAGGGATCAAGGTAGATTTTTAATAAACATTTTTTCATTTTGATATCATTTGGGATATTATATATTCTTAAATTGAAATAATACTTGAAATTGAAATTAATATTAATTAAAAACATGCAATGAGATATTGAAAATTAAATAAATCTTAATATAATAGATCATGTAATATATTGTAAAATAGAAAAATGTTCAATTGAATGAGAAGAAACCACATGACATGGAACTGATATGTCATGGCAATGACATAAAATGCTAATGTCATGACATGAAAATTCCATAAAAACCCAACAATATGACAAACAAATTTATAAATAACAAAAAATAATCATTCTTTATCAATGTTTGATATAATTCATTCTCTTTTAATTCTAGGGAATAATAAATATATCAGCTATATAATGTTATATTCTAATAAATTAATTATTGATATTTGAATTTCAAAAAATTTATCTAAAAATGTGATTTTTTATATCAATATGATTTGTCTCATAATGTAAAAAAATGATTGTTAGAAATATTTATTTCACACGTATTGTCACAGTTTATAGAGACATGTCATAATTGATATCCATATTTTTCTAGTGGGTGATTCATCCAAAATATTTGTGCACGGTAACTAAATTTGGTTATGTACTCAGCATCAATAGTAGAATATGTAGTACATTTTTTTACTACACCATGAAACTAGAGACTTGCCTAAAAAATGACGTGATCTAGTGGTCTTTTTTCTACCATACTAGCATCTTCCAAACTCGGCATCAGAATAAGATTATAAATCAAATGTTTTTCATCTCGGATAGAAAAATGATATTTGGTATTATACATGAGTCATTTAAAAATTATACTAACAAAAAAGGTTTGAGTATTTTGGATTTGATTGAAAATGAGAACACACACACACACACACACTAAAATATCTAATAAACTATATGTCACGTAGAGAAGAATAACAACCATACCACTGCAACTGGTTTGATCAATTGTTTTCCAAAATTCATCAAGATCCAATTTATAGGTGGGAATATAAGTTTTATCACTATTATAATATCAATCCATATTAAAATGTTTTAGAAGATATTTGGTATACGTACCTTGACATAAATTAATTCCTTATTTTTTGAAAATAAAATATTACAATGAAGTTGAGTTCACCCATTAAACTAATTTCAAATTCATTATTCATCATTTTTGAAAATTCATCACAGAAATAATTTTTTGATGATCCAAAAATAATAGCATCAATATTAATTTTTACTACTAATACATATTTGGCAATTATCATTTTGAAAATAGTTGAATTAGATATTTCACATGAAAAAAATTTGAATTTGAAAATTATTGATCTTATCATATCTGGCTCTAGGATCTTGTTGTAAACCATAGAAATCCTTGGTTAATTTTAAAAAATCATTTTGAAAAGGTGGGTTTTGAAAAATAGGGGGTTTTCCACAAATACATCATAAACTATAAACCCATTTATGAATTAACACTTTATAACAATTTGACAAATCTCGATGTCTATATGTGATGCATAATTAAGAATCATTTTTATGGATTCATGTTAGTCTATAGGTGAAATGGTTTTATCATAGTATATTCCATTATCCAGCCTATAACCATGTCGAAAAAATATATCTTTTCCTATAACTATAGTGCTTGAATCATCAACTTTATTCCTATACAAACATTTTCTGCCAATTGTCCTTTTGTCATCGGGTCTATCATAATTTTTCCACACATTGTTTCATTCAAAATGATTTGATTATTCTTACATTTTTATCACCTAGACTTCATCATTAATATATTCATTGACGTTATAATGATGAATTTATGATAATAAATTTTGATGTTCAACTTGATTTCTAACAAAATATATGGGTGTTTTCCCTTATTTAAATCATATAAATATTTATATAAATGATGAAAAATAATGGTTCTAAGAATATTAGTTAAAGTGGGACCGATTACTTCTATATTATCAGGTACATGTTTTAGATGATTAAGAAATTCGACAAAATTGGATTATTTTTTAGGTTATTTGATAACAAATATTAAATTTTTAGAATTTATATTCAGTGAAGATAAATCATCATAAAGGTTTTCTAAAGACGGATTATTCTCATCATGATTAGTTTCATCTAATTTTATCTAGAATAATCATTCCATATTTTTAGTCCTCTTATTTAAATATCTATAGGATTTATTATGGATTGAATAATTAAGGAATATTTTTCAACACTTTTGGAAGATTTATTTTACAAATTATCTTTAGTTTTAATAATAAATACTTTTCCACTTGAAAAACTAATGTAATAAACGTTATATTTACTATTGTTCTATATATCATAAGGAGTTGTCTAAAGTATTGGTCTAATCAAAACTATATTGAAGATGTATCAGGCTATATTGAATGCTTCTATCCAAAAATATATTGGAAGGTCATACTCATTCAGCATAGCATGAGATTTCTCTTGTAATGTTATACATCTCATTTCAACAACTCCATTCTACTTGGGGTATCCTTAGAGCGGTGAAGTTATGAGTGTATCCATTTTTCAAGAAAAATGTTTTATAATCATGACTTTCAAACTCATGAACGTAGTCACTACTTATTGTCTTAATCTTAACTCCACTAAGGATTTATTCAAACATAGAATACATGGTAAAGTATGAGAACGAATATATTTTGGGAGCTATAAAGTACACACAACTATACCTACAATAGTCATCCATAAAAACATAAACATAGTGCTTCCGATTTAGACTTGAAACTCAAGATTTTCCAGAAAAATCCTTGTTATCCATCTCAGGGGTTGAGTTGTTGAAACGTCTATCATTTATTTAAATAAAACATTAGGTTTTCCCTTTTTAAAAGGGGTGAATGAATATATTAGTTGGGAAATCATGCATAGGTTGACCCAAATCTTACCCTTCCATAGTTATCATCCTAAGTGATTAAATTATTCAATGTTCTAGTTTCCTATTCTAATGAAATAACAGTTAGTGAGAGGCACTTAAGCATGAAATAGTTTAAGTGATCAAAGATTTCATATCCATAACATAAACATTTAAATTTCTAAATATAGTAAAAACTAATATATATTAATAAAAATACATTAAAATCATCATAATCAAATATAAATAAAAATTATCACACAAATGATAAATTTATTGTATATTATACTTAAAAACATCAACAAAAAATTATTTTTAAATTAATACTGAATTTTTTATTACCAATTTATAAATGGTCATTGATATATCCCTTATAATTTTCCCCAATGGTGAAATGGACCACATCATCATTTTTGAGGCTCTTCATGCAAGAATTATATTCTATCATGTGCCTTGAAAAACCATAATCCATGTACCATAGACTTCTAATGGGGGTCATCAAGAATTTTTACTAATTTTTTTTTAAAAAAAGAAGTGATTTTCTAACAGAATTTTTTTGGGTCCAAGAATTTCTAGAAACAATCACATTGGGAACCAAATTTTATAAATGGGTTTCCTAAAAAAGGATAAAAAATTAGATTTAAAAAACATGATAGGTCCTTTAAAAAATTAATATCAGAAAACATTTCGGTCTATATTTATAAAGAAAAGTAATTTTAATGAATAACACCTTTGAATAATTTTATACATATCCTTTAATTCATTAATGTTTTCATATAAAAAACTTTTTAGAATTAAAATAATTATTTATTTGAAATATTATCATCATCATGTTCATCATTTTAAAAAAAAATAGACTCATCCAATAGAAAAATACTAGAAATAATAGGTAAATAATACACCTCAATGACGTTATTCCTGAAACACATATTGTCTCAGTCTATATTTTTTTCAGGTTATGTATCAATGTCACTGGTTCTATCCTAGAAATAACACCATGTTTCCTTAATGCCCTATTTTTAACATATATCATTTTCTCATACTTCTTTTTATACTTATCATTTTGATAATCATGTTTTATTTGTCCTTTCCTTTTATATTACTAATAGAAAACTTCCATTGGATAATTATACTTCTTCTAATTTTATTCCTTTTCCCCCTATTTTCATAATATCATTTAATGTTTTCTTTTTTTTAACATTTTTCTAATATAATTTCACGAATCATCTAGCTTAGTGAGCTATCTTATTATGACTCTTTGAAGGTGATTCGCTATCATCGGAACCCGTAGCTTATACCTTTTCATTTCATTTTTCCATTTTGTTTTCTTGGGTCAATAGTCTTAAATGATTCTGAATTTAATTTATGCTCCTCATATTCATCACGAATAACCTTTAATTACTCTTCATAAATCATAATCATTCCTATAAACACCTTCAATTGAATTATAATTATGTCGCATGATTCAATTATTGAAAATGATTTTCGTCTCCATCTTTCAATTTAGCATCCCAATAATCTCATAAATTTATCCTTAATAGATATTGGTTTTCCAAAAGAGCTCATTTTGTGGAAAATCTAATTTAAAATGAGATACATTTCATAAATGGGTTTTTTAAGGTTCATCTTAAAATTGTAATATTTAATAGTATAAGTTATAAGCCTCATCTTTTTGACATTGGAAGTTCCCTCTTGGTAAAGAGTAAAATTGCCCCATATTTCAGATGTTGTTTTACATTAAATAATTATATTGAATTATTAATATCCTAATGAATAGTAGAGATTCATCATATCATTTTAGTTATTATTATTATAAATAAGATTAGTAGCATCATTGCATATTCTTCTACAGGTAGTACGTATAAAATATTCATTTTCTATAGAAGACCAAATATCGAAACCCATGCACTCTATATGTATTTTCCTTTTATCCTTTCATTTGGAATACTTTTTACCATTAATTAATGGTGGTCAATTAGTAACAGATCCTTCTTGATGATGATCCATTTAAAGAACAAAATTTAAAATTTACAAAAAAATTATAACATTGACTTATAACTAAAATCACTATTAAAAGTAATTTGAAAACAATAATACAAATGATTTAGAGACATTGATACCAAATATTTTTGAGAGTATGTTTATCAAGAGGGGGTGAATTTATTACCAAATGAAAATTAATGTCTAAAACAAAATTTTTTTCAAATCCCACAAATATTTTAATAAGAAAAATTTTATCACAGTATATAGTATGATATAGATCTTAATCATTATAATTATTTATCTAAATATTCATTATGTCTCAGATGAATACTACAAAAAATTATTTTATCCTTTGAAATAAATTTAATTGATCAAAATACTATATGAACAAAAATTAAGTTAGAGTATCAATGTGAATAATTATTTATAGTTAAAATAATTTTCAGTTTAAGGAAGAAATAATGTAAAACGAAATTAATGCACACAATGGAATGAATGAATAAATGATTTTTTTACTCAATTCAAGACATATTCCTCTCCACAAAGTGATTACTTGTCAACAAATTATTTATATATAATAAAAAATTTGTTCCATAACATGGATCTTTCTTTAAAATAATTTACAACTTTCATGGTCTTATACAACCACTTCCACATTTTTACATGGGAGAAAAAACTAAACTTGCCACACAATGACCTAATCATCTATAATCCATTGCAGAAACAAATATGAAATGGGTTTTATAATATATTGAGTATCATCCACTTTAGAAAAGGAATAGTTTTCTTGATGTAAAATAGGGTATCCACATACACTACCCAAAATGTGAATAAAAAATTATAGAATAGAGAAATATAAATTTGTAGAGTTTAGGAATGATTTGGCTATCAAAATGAAGCTTGTGACTCTTGATTTGATTCTACAAGGAAGCATGAGTTGTGGTACCTTGAAAAAATCATAAAAAAAGTGTCCCAAACTATTTTTCCTTTCACTTGGTTAATTACCCAAATGTGAATGTGTAGTTTGTCTTCCACTCGAATGTATGAATTAGGTGATCATTTTTGGAATAAATTAGGTTTATCTCTTTTCCTGTTCTAGAAGATAGATCTCTCAGCATTCTTTCTATACACATCATTCACTATTGCATCTCTCTACTGCACAAGGGAGTGTGCTGCAAAATTATTAGCACACCAGGGAGAATATTCATATCAGATACTTACCGAAATTTCAAATCATGACACTTTATTTAATAATGTTTTCCATAATTTAAGAAAGAATCATATAAATAGTAAATTTCATTTACTTAAATAATTATATCCATTAGAATAATATGATTCCAAAATATTTGTTAATAAAATAATAGTGGTATTTTATTAGATTTTTGGGGAAGCAATATATGACAATTACACATTATAATGTTACGTTGTTTTGGTTGAATGAAATTGGGAGTGTCTTAGACCAAACTAAAGATACACAATGTGGAAGAGTCTCAGCTAGAGGTGTCTGCTAAGGTGGTGTATTGTCTAACGGTGTATTAGACTAAGAAAATGTTTTGTGTTGTTAGTGTGACACTGACAATGTATCATATGAAGATATATTGCACAATGCCAAATCAACATTTCAGTGGCATGAAATCCTAATTGATTGTCAACTGATGATGTATCATACATTTTTAATATTTCAGTCATATGGTACGACATTATAGCGATGTGATATCCTAGAGGAATCTTAGGTTTAGAAGTATTTTTATTATTGCAGTGAGTCATGGAAATTAGAGTATCATGTTGGAGGTTCCAATATCTGCTGTGTGTTGTATATAAAATTTTTTTTTACCTGAATCAGAATGCCTATTAATTATAGTGAATCATTAAATTCATTGACATCATTTCATTCTTGATTTTGTGATAATTTAAATTATGAAGTCAATAATAAGGTTTAGAAACCATGTATGTGTTTAGTACTTAAATGATTTTATGAATAATCCATTAGAGAAAGATTATAGTTCATCATTTTTTATAAACTATGGAAGTATGAATTTTATGGAGATTTGAAGGAATAATTCGTATGGGATGACTAGAAGATAGATATCAGATATTTTTTTATATTAGTTCTTGGAATTATATAATTTTATGTCAAAAAAGTCAAAAATATAAGGGTATTTTTCATCTATTACTCATATATAAAACATAATGGAAGAACATCGCAATATATTTTTTCATTGTACTCACAAAAACATATAAAGGTATTAATGCTATATGAGTGGTAGTTGATCACCTTATTAATTCATCAAACATCAAATTGACTAGAGTTTACTTCTCTCTGGATCAGTTTCCAAGGATATACATAAAGGATGTTGTAATGTTTCCTGGAGTGCCACATTCCATTGAATCTTATTCGAAAACGAGTATTACCTAAAAATTAAAAAACATTCGTTAGTAATAACATGATAAGAAATTAAATTTTCAGCGCTACATATCATCCATATACAGATGGTCATTATAGAAGACAATTCAAACCCAAGAGGAAATGTTGAGATCTAGTAAACTATATTTTAAAAGTTTTCAGGATCAACACCTTCCTGTAGTTGAGTTTTCATACAAAAATATATTTCACTAAAACATTCATATTACTCCTTATGAATCCCTCTCTAGGAAGAAATGTAGATCTCTAATGTATTTGTATGAAGTTATAGAAAGAAGGCTATTGGGACCTGAGATTCCTAAAGAGATGGATGAGAAGTATATAACTATTCATCATCATATCAAGGAAACAGAATTTATGTATAAACATTTTGATGATTTATGATGGTGTGATCTAGAATTTGAAATTGGTGAGAATTTGATTTTACAAATGTTTATAAGAAAAAAGGTTTTGTGGTTTAGGAATAAATGTAAACTAAGCCCTAGGTATATAGGTCCCATTAAAATTATAGATCATATTGGTATAGTAACCTACTATATAGAACTAACTTGAAATATCTCTCTTTTCCATGATGTGTTTCATGTATCTATCCTAATGACGTAATGACTAACCCGTCATTTGTACTAAACATAGATGTCCTACCACGGGAGCAAGATATTTCTTATGAGGAATGACCAGTTGATATTATTGATCATACATAAAATTTTCTATGAAACCATACCACTCACATGGTGAATTATTTCTGGATAATCAACCATTTATAGTAAGCTACATGGAATCTTTATGATATGATGAGGAAGATATAACTTCTTTATTTATATGAGAATGAATATTTTTTAGAGTGAAATTATTTTTATGGTGGTAGAATATAACACCCTATGTTTTTTATGAACCTTTTTTCTAATAAATATAATTTTATTGGTGTATAATGTTATACTATATAATATGTCAATATTGTGCTACAAAAAACAATAACATATCTTTCTAGAAACAAAATATAATTCTTCAATGAAACATCATTATATTATTGTACATACTAAAACAAGTAAATTACAACATATATACATATATGAATTGTAGGTATGAACATGATTAACTGAATAATGAAATTATGTTTCACACATGATTTTTCAAAATTTTAATTATAAATGTATGTAAAAGTATTTTTAATAAAAAAAGAAATGTTTTTCTAAAATGTTATTTAAATATACACAACATTATTTTCTACTAAAAAATAAAAATAACCTGTCTTTTTGAGTTGTATTAATTATATATATACATATATACTAATTAAAATCTAATATTTTAATTTAATTTTATGTTCTTTCTAAAATTGATATAAGAATAAATACAATTTTACTCATATAAGTTGTATTTATCAAAAATGCACATTTTCATACTCTTGACGAAAAACATGTTTTAAATATATTTTTTTGAATACATTTTAAATAATATTCGATTAAATAAATTTATCCATTGAATGATTGTTATGAAAATTTACTTTTTTCGGAATTTTTCTTATAAGTTAGATGTTTTGATGAATATTGAAATGTTCTAAATTTTAAAAGAAAAAAACTTTTTCATAAAAATATTTTTATTGTAAATTTATATATTATATTGGTTTTAAATTATAATTAGATATAATTTTAATAATTTAATAGAATTTTGGTCATTGGAGTAATCTTCACATTTAATTTCATAGAAAAAAGTATTCAGTCTTTTAGAAATATTTTCATTAAAAATCGGTTTTTTCATTCCGTCTGTGGGATGAATTTCAAAAAAATTATAAATTTTTCTTTGAATTGAAAAAAATGGATTCCATATTATGAACCATTAGTAATGTTTTTATTGGTCCCTTTTATTTTTAGAAAACATGAATAGTAACATTGGTAATAATTATTACCACAGTTAAGGATAAATTAGGTCATTAATGGTAAAAGATAATATTATCAATATTAGAAAAATGCCCTTACACATTCCAAAATTTTATTTTATGTATTTAACTCAACCCAAATAACCTATAGATTTTTTATTTATGTATTTAATGGACAGTTATATATGAAAATTATTTACATATTATTAACATCAAAGAGTCTGAAAAAATGAGACACACATACTTTTATTAAGAGAAATATTTTAATATAGGGATAAATAGAAGATATTATCAACGATATAAATTTTTATTCAATGAAAAATATATATCTATATCAAAGAAATTTATTTTAAATTTTTAGAGAAGAAAAAATTATAAAAAAGTTGCAAAATGATGATGCGGTAATTACTGAATTAATGAACCAAAAAATTATGTAATATTATAATAATTAAAATAAATTAAATTTGACATTATTATGATGATAAAATAATATTATAGATTATAATGATGTGTTAGGGTTGTATTAAAATAATATTTTTGAATTTATATTACTGTATGGAGCACCCTAATGTCAATGTAATGAAATGTGTCTATAGTGACACTTATAATATTTTATAATAACAATATTTTATTAAATTAATTTTGAAATATATAAAATCATTAAATAAATTAATTTAATCCTTTTAAAAAATATTACAAATTATTAATTTATTATTTAATTAGTATCACATAATAATCAATTAAAACCATTTATTATTGAGAAACTCTTTAACCTATTTAAAATTAAAATATGATAAATAAGTGTTTTACAAAATGATATGTTTTAAAATGATTCCAAATAATTTGAAAACAATATTGGATGATGATATTAAAACACTATCTCATCATATATTATTATAAATTAACTTTATGTTATATTTCATTTTTATTAAATTTGTTATAAATTAATATTTTGAGGACACTCCAAAAGTCCCCTGACCTCACTTATAATAGTTACATCTTTTTCTCTTCTCATAACACATCAAAACCTATTTGTTTCATCCATTATATAACAATGTATTCTACAAAAATCCCTACATTAATTCCTTGAATTATACATTTTGTCATAAATCCATCCAATTATGTTCTTCAGTGAAAACCAAGAAGAGTTACCCAAGGAAGAGGTAACATCCTCTCATGTGCTCTGTTATTTTATTTTCATAATCTACCACAATAATATAACTATTCCAGAATTATATAATAAAAATAGTATCTTGAATACATTTATATTTATAATAATATGGTTTCAACCTAAACTTCCACACACTTCTATCAAATGTGTAACAATCTTAAAATTATTTTTATTGATGAACTACCTCCTCACGAAACAATATTGTTTGTTTTCCCATTACATCCTCTAAATGTGGGGAGTTATAATGGAAATATTATTTTTATATGTTATATATAATATTATTGATGTTTTTATTTTTCATTAATATATATATATATACATATATATCATTTAATTTCTTCAATAAAAAATGATAATTAAACGAAAACAGCATTAATTCGTACTTACGACCTACTATCTCCATGAATGATGTATTACATTTTGAATTTATATTTTTTTTAAAAATTTATAAATAATTATATAATTAATATATATGATATTTAAACCTTGTTTTATATTAAATAAATTATAAAATACTGATCTATGTAATTAGATCATGAATAAAAAGTCAAAACAAGAGGATATTACCTGAAATGTGTCACAAACATAAAATGATTAATAAATGGGAAATAAAAATAATTTGGTAAATAATATACAGTATGATGCAATTTATTATGGTTTTTAACTATATTTATAATTATGTATATTTATTATACAATAGTATTGATGAATATGAAAACAATCAAGTCATAAAGTAAGGGATTTATGTTTCACTTTTATTTCTTTGGGACAGATGCCTTATATACAATATTTTTCAATTATGTTTTTTATATACATCCCATTAATTCCAATTATGAGTATAATCTATAATATTATTGTATTTTCATATCTATATAATTTTTTTTCATTCCTATTGTATATAATACTACGGATTTTAGAGTGGTGAGAATTAATCAATATCCTCAATATTTGGGAGTGTTTCGTTTTATGTATTTATTGGGGAATATTTATTGTCCAAGTAATTTTTTATAAAATATACAAAAAATCATTACTCTCAAATGGATATTTAATTTCATTTTTTACCATTTTCACTTTCTACTTTATGATTTTAAAGGAATCTTTTTATAGTTCTCTAAACGATGCACTTTGTGACATATCCAGTAAAAGTATGCAAAGTATAATTGTTAACATAAACATCATGAATGTTATTTTCTTCCATCATGAAACCATAATTAGTTTATTTTTCCTTCACAATTTTCATGGTTTATTTTCAATGAGAAGTTTTACTTTTAAAATTTCTCTTCATTTTATAAAATGAATACATTATCAACAGAGAAAGGATATTTTCCTAATGAATTATTTTCAACTGATCTAAAAAAATATTTTACTTATAATACAAAAATATTTAAGGTTTATTATTTTTTATTTTGGATATTATTCATTGATAAGAATTATTTATGTTTACTATGGACTGATATTTATAAAACCCAATTCTTTTCCATGGGTAATATCATGATTGAATGATGTTTATGAAAACTATTTCATTCCATGTGCTCTAACATGAATATTGATTTTTATTATCATGGATTAGATTTTTATGGTTTTCATTATCTAATATTTGGGAAATATATATCCCTCCAATTTATTTTTTTACTATTCACAACTCATGAAATAATTATGGGAATTAGGTTGATAGGCTTGATTAACTATTGATAATGGGTTATCCCAATCCACTATGAAATTATTGGGACACCTAATCAATTAAAAGTAATGGACCATGGATGGGGATGGTGGAGTGTAATTAATAGTAGTTGAAGTCCCCATGTAGTCCAATATTATGTTTATTTAAATTCTCATTTACTTATATAGTATGCTATTACATGTTTATGTGGTTGTAATAAATTAAATTTAATATTTTTATGTTAGGATTTCAGATATTATTCTCATGAATACCTTATGATTCATATCTTATGAACATAAAATATTAATTCCATGTATCATTTTTAAGATATTTTTTATATAGGTTTTTATATTATATTTTATATATCATGTTAATAAAATCTTATTCTCAGGATATGATTACATATGTTCCTTATTTACCCTTACATAGTGCCTTGGATGACTACTTTTTATTTTTCCTTTCCCCAAATTATGAACACATATAATATTTATGATGTTTAAAAAATGATTTTATTAATTAATAATTTAGTTGGATATAATTTTTATAACATATATACAAGTTTTTTGGTTCCATGTTTTCTAAGGAAGATAACTAATATATGCTTTGGTTGTATGTTTTTGTGATGTATTATGTATTTAGAAAAAATGAATAAATGATTATGTTTGAAAAGTGAGGGGCATTATATATTATATAAAAAAAATTTATTATAATTTATAAATACTATAGCTACATGTTTTTTAAAACAATTTTATATCCCAATTTAAATAGTTATTACTTCCCGTAGTGACTTCTTCTATTAACATCTTTTGTATTTCACCAAAAGAATTAATTTGTTTTCATTCATCACATTGTGAGGGTTCTACGATTAGAGGAGGGATTTTTATAGATTATATGGGAGTTGTTTTAATGGAACCAAATGGATTGAAGGTGTAATTAAATGAGGCAGGTTTGTGGTTGTGAGTCCCCATTTATTTTGGTAGAGGAGTGACAATTGTTGTAAATATAAAAATTTAAAAACTATTAGTAGGTCATCGTTGAATAATGTACCAATAATAATGGACTACATTAGATAAAATTGATTCTATGTCTTATATATGGCTATAAAATTAATTTCAATCATTTTTGGGTTATTTTTTCCCTTATGATAATGTTTGAACAGTAACTAATTTTTTTTAACTTAATAAATGTAATTAAATTTAATTACTTTCACTAATTTTTTTTTAAAAAAAAATTCAAAATTACTAGAAATTATAAATTATTCTTATTACAAATATTATATTAATTTCTCAAAATTATAAGCACCAAATATAGATAATTTAATTTAAAATTTATCCCTCTGATAGGATGAGACAATGAATTTTTTTAGTTGAATTTTTCAAATGATTGACATGATTTAATATCAAATATAGAAAATAATGTTATTCCAATGAGAAGAATTATATTAATAAATGTATAATGGATCTATATGTACATTAAAACAAGTTTGACATATAATTTAACTAGAAAAAAATAAAAATATGAAAATTCATTTTCTATTAAAATTCATTATTTTAACTATTCTTGAAAAATGTAATTTCTTAAAAAAATTCCAATAATTTACCCAATGTATATATTTTAATTATAATTTAAAAAATTATTTTGGGTTTAAAAAAAAATATTTATAAATTTGTAAGCAATTATATTTAATATTGGTGCACTATTAAAAGGTGATAAATTTTATTTTTTAGAAAGAAAATTATATCTATGTGCATAAAATTGTATTTGATATTCTATAATGTTGGGAAAACAAATAATAATAATTTTAAATAATTTAATTAATATATATATATATATCATTAAAATAGTTAATTAAATGTTTTTCATAAATTTATTGAGGCAATACATGTTTTATTGTATAAATATGGATTTCCACAAATTATTATTGGAATTTATAAAATGTTAAATTATCCATTATTATTAATTTGTCACCATATATTTCATAATATTTATATATATATTTATATATATTACATAATTTCATTTTTTAATTAGTCATTTTCATTAACTTTATTCCATAGGATATGTGTCAATTATAAGAACATTTTATTAAAAATTTAAAACACATTGTAGTTTCATAAAACTAGGTCTTGCAAGCTACAAAATCTATCAAAGGAACTCAAAATATGTGTAACACATTTCACACATAGGGTTTCATATATTAATTGATAATTTATGTGTTGTTTTTAGTGAATGAAAAAATGGAGTTATATCAAATGAAAACCAAACATAATGCTCTCATAAAATGATATCTATTTTTAGTCGTTCGTGAAAAATAAAATAAAATAAAAATTTAATGTAATGAAATAAAATATTTCAAAAAATATCATAGTGTAACATTCTACGACATAAAAATAATTCCACCATTGAAATTCATATTTTTTTCAATGGTTTAATAATTTTATGTTCCTTAATAGAATGCCACATTATAAACATGAATATTAAAATTTCCTTTAAAAAGGAATGTTGGAACCACGATGGCTACAATAACTAACACATATATTTATTTCCACAGAGGACAAAATTTGTGGGATGTTAATATTCGACATCTAAGAAAGTATAAATAATTATAGTGAGTGATAATGATTATTTATCACAATCATGTGAATGATAAAAAATGTAAAACGGATAAAAACCAAAAATATGTTATGATTTATAAGATAATCGATTCAAAAGAAATGAAGGTATTTGGATAGATATTTTTAAATATCATTTTTCTATAGTGGAATATTTTTTTAAAATAATATATACATACTTTATTTAACTCCATTCCATATGCGCAATCTCAGCCTTTGGATGTTCCTTGATCAATTTCCACTTAATCTCTTACTCCAGGAAATGAATTTTAATTTTTAATTGAAATTTTTAAGTAAAATATAATGATATCCATAAATATAATGATCATTCATTCAATATTTATTTAGTTAAAATTATAGGAAGGTGGAAAAAATAGGTTTTACAACATTCTCGAATCCTCATTTGGAAAGATATTACTTCAATCTCTAAAACATCATCCAAATTTTCTACTCAATCCATTCAATAATATGTTACCAATGTAAACCTTTTTAATGATTAATGACGAATACAATAGAAATACGGTCACTATGATTTACATTGATTCCCAATATAGAATAATTTTTATCTTCATTGTCATAAACCAAACATGTGAATACCTTCATAAAGTTATCTCATGAAACATGGTAATAACCAAAATTAATATAAAACCCTATTGAAAGACTCTGTGAATTCTTATTCTATATATTATAGGAACTATTCCATAAATATAGTTTTTTTAACACTCATCCATGAGAACATATAAAACATTGTTAACAAAAAAAATATTAGTTTTATGTTAATCTGTAATATCTAATTTTATTTATCCATAATTATCACTTTATCCATTCTAAACACTATTTTTCAATATGATGAACTCATTAATTTATGATTCCCATAATAAAAATACCAAATTTCTATTAAATAAATATTCTTGAAAATTATCACCATTAAAAATATTTTTTATAATAATAATTGTAAAACATATAATTCATGATTCATATAACATTATTCATGAATTATAGTACATATACACTTCAATAATCCAACCATATTGATAAAAAAGTACTTAGAATTTATCAACATATTCATTAATACCCCTTTTTTAGAATATGAAATATGAATAAATTATTAAGCTTCATCATCCACAATTTAATCATTTGATTTTCATTTAATAAAAATATAGATGTTCAAACATCCAATTACATCCACACATCATTCATTGTGTCTATATATTCTCTAGTATGTCCAACTCTTTTTCCACCTTCCTAGTTCTGTTCATGAGATATACAATTTGGACGTCGATTTTCCTAATTCACATAATTTTTCACATATAATACAATCAATTTTACCCTAGTTCGTTCTAGTTCCCATGATTGAAAAAATCTGAAAGCATAGTGTTATAATCACGTAAGTAGTTTAAAACCACAGAATCATGAAAAAATATTTATAGGATGTCTAAATCATGACACCTAATTTTAAATATAAGACACCATAGTCTTATCCTTAGAGGCATCCATATACATATCCTAAGGAGTATCCATATATACCTCACTAAGGTTTTCTCATCTAAGTTTCCAAATGAGGGATAAAACATTCCATTTATACCAACTATTGTGACCCGGGCTTAATATACAAGGATATTACGTCATTTTAGATGAATATTTCCCACATTACAAATTTATATTATTGATGAAGGAAAATAGTTTAATTTATTTGGAATCTTTTGACACATTTTTCTAATTTGTTGAATGATATTAATTATATCCCATAAATATATTCCCTTCTAAGTAATCCTACATAAAATCAATCTTCATATCCCAAAGAAAGGAAACATAATAATGGATAATCTAATACACTTAGTAAGAATAAATATGAGAAAGATGTAAGGATAATCATTATCATCAAGGTATTGGAACATGATCATAACATTAGAATATCATTTCATGTATATCAGATATCATAATCAAGAGTCTTTGCATAAAGATTAGAAGTTCATAAGACACGAATCATAAGGGTGATTAATTATAATAAATCAATCATGAACAAGATGATCATGTAATATAAGTGTGGCACCATCATAAATATTAAAAAACATTTATTGTGTCATGTTTAACAACCAAATCCATCAACACAATGGATTAAGACACACTTATTTCCCATAATGCATCAAGATACTACTTTTTAAAATTTCGGGTCACAACACACCTGTTTCCCATTATGGATCAAGGAACACTTGTTTCCCTTTGTGGATAAAACTCTATTACTTTTTATCCCATTAAATATAATGGGAAATAACTCATTCCAATAGAATTGGATAGATATATAGGTCTCATATGTCATATAATTAATCATTCATATATGTGATACAAAATCATTAATAACCATCATTTCATAACCCAATAAATAAAATTGGTATAAAACCATTTAATCATGTCATAACCTTTTGAAATGATATAGGATTCATAAAAATTTCTTCATATAATACATTGTGAAATGATGTAGGTTCATTAATCATTTTTTCATGGTATATCCCATCAATGAGAAACAAGTTTCATAAAATAATCCTTATATTAAAAATAAACAATTACAAGAATAATAATAATGGTAAACATGGATTATATCCTTGGAAAAGCATAATCTATATCTAATAATGTCATCTTAGATATATAAGGATTTTGAAATATCCCTTAGAACAATTATTAATGAAAATAATTATTCATTGACAATAATTCTTTTAAAAAGTGGAAAATTTTCACAATAAATATCATTAAAAACCACATTAAAAATTGTATAGTGGAAGCATTTAACTCATGAGAAGATAATTCCCATCAATAAATTGGATTTAATTATATGATAAAATTATTTATTTTAATATGAAGATCCCATATACAATTTGGTGCATAAATTTCGAGTCGAGAAAATTTTTCATTATATGTATCCATTGAGTCATCCTCCTTCCTCAATTAAAAGAATTTTTTTCCATCCAAATTCAAACATCCTATGGAAAATATTATACAAGGAACATACCTTTAAATTCATCCCATTCAAGACAATCAATCTCACGGATATCCATTATGTTTTTAACCATATACCACCACTGATCGGATTCACCTTCAAAATATTAAATATCCAGAGTAACCTTTTTAGGCTCTGAAGACCCCATGACATTGTAAAATGATGCTAGTGCTTTAATCCACCCTTTAGCTATAACACGATCAGATGATCCTATGAATGATGCTGGATGTTTCCTCATGAAATTACCCACTACCATCATGTTACATTGTGCTTTCTCTAGATGATCTTGTGCATGGATACCACCACCATTTATAGGTTAAGTCAATTGTGCCATCACTACAAAAAACTATTCAGTTATGATTATGTTCATCATTGGCTTCTGATTTTGTAGAATATTTTCCTCTTGATTTCATCCCATAATAGTTAAACTATTTCTATTAAAGAAAACCCTTATGAAAAAATATCATATACTTTGAAACATTGTAATCTTCAAATGCTATATCATTTCAATTTTACCATAAAGTAAAAATATTGTATGCATATTCATTTAACAATATCCTATCACTAAATGTTCTCAAAACTACCCTATGATTCATACAATAAGTCCCTAGTGTTAAACATTACAAAATTTTGAGTTAATTCAATAATTCAAATACATGATCTTTTCAGGATTAGTGTTTTGTAAAATTTTGTTGTAACTATTAAATTAAATCTCAAATATTACAAAGTAGTCACTTATACTATATCTAATTTTTCACAAAAATAAAAGTCATTAAATAAAATAAAAATTATTTTTTTGATAAAAATCTTCTTTATATCTTCATTTATCTTATCTATCCTTATACCCTATGAAAAACATTCTAAGAAACATTGGATGAGAAAAAAAATATCAGTATGAGTTATAAAATATTGAAAAAATCATTTTTCTATGATTAAATACAAATCAATGAATTAAAACTTTTCACTCATAAAACATAACCTAATTAATGTACCTCATGAAAATATATGATTTTGGAGTAACTCCAAAATATAATAAATATTAAAGGAAAATTTTTTCATACATATATACTAACATTGTAGCTTTCACAGTTACATTGGGAGTAACCTTCATGGTTTCAATTGGAATACCCATCACAACATATTCCCTAATTATATTATGAGAAAATGTAACATTTCTCTCAGTCATGTAACCCAATACATTGGAAATCTATCTCAGTCTTATCCACCCACGTTTGTTGATGGGGTTTGTCTTAGTGGCAAGAACCCCTAAATACTAAATGAAAAATGGGTGTTCAAAACCCATTGGGTGCAGCTACTGTAGCAGGACTGTAGCGTATTGCAGCAGCGGTGCCACTGTAGAAATGGTGGGAACTGTAGTGGCGGCAAGTCACTGTAGTAGTGGCAGAGTACTGTAGTAGGGGCGGGTATTGTGCGGTGTTGTAGCAGCAGAAGTACTGTAGCAGAACTATTCACATAATTGGCCTTGAGCCAAAAAAATATGTCCTACGGTCCATGTAATGGGATAAATGACCACTAAGACATTGGGATTTGTAATGGGTCTTCCTATACCTAGTTAAAGACTTCTTTGCATTGATTTAATAATAAATGAGTCTTAGGCCCCAACCTTTAAAAAAAATCAATTCCCTTAAAACATAACAAAATAATAACTCATAAAACAAAACATAAATGACAAATAACATTTTACAAATTGTAATAAAAATATATCATTTCATGATATTGACATAATAAATTCTTTCATGAAACTATATTCAATACCAAAATATTTTTAATGGGTATATTTTATTTATTTTCCTTTTAAAAACATTTTGACTAGTTAAGGAATCCAAATATCAGATAATTCTTGCAGTGGGGGAAAGGGCGTTGTCCCACATAAGTTAAAAAGAAACATTCCTTTTCTTGTTTAATAAAAGAAATTATAAAAAACTATTAATTTTGAAAAATGTTGATTTAAATAAAAAAAAGTGTATAATTAGACACCATATATAAGATGTTCGTGTTTAAAAAAAATTTTTACTGAAAGGAGATTGAGATGAAGTCCCCTACCTTGAGTCAAAATCTTCACATGTGTTCCTTGTTCTTACTAAATAATAATCATAAGTTAATTTATACTTTAATCATAACCTTATTCAATTTTATTATAGATTTTATATCACTTATTATCATTTTATAGAAATCACATAATTATTCAAGTTCATATAAGTCGTTTTGTTGATATTCTGAACATGAGTCGAAAATGTACATGTTTTGTTGTAATTTGTCAACGTAGTAAAATTTCCATCATCTACATAGTTATATTCATGATTTAAATATAATATATATCCATTTTTTATGTATTTATAATATTCCATTACATTTGGATATATGAAATTAAAATCACCGTTCATGGAGACGATAGGTCATACGTATGCATGTACACAACGTTCATTTCATTGTCATATAAAATGAATGAAAAAAATTATTCATTTGTATGTAATAATAATAGTATTATATCTATATTATATATGTTACATATATTCATTAATTCAATTATTTATATGTTTCATGTATGGAATGAATGTGTCATATCACATTGAAGGGGCGGTAGTCCTCACTTTATCAAAAGAAATAATCATATTTACACATTATGGAAAGAAAATTGCTATTAAGTAGAGAAAAAATACATAAGAATAGAGACAATATAAATATAATATATATCATATATATATACAATTCCATCATAATTTCCACCATTATTAGTGGTTGGTTAAAATTGAACAATCATCCTTTCGTGAGTTTGTAGTTCTCCGTATATAGAAACATTATGTTTGTATCAATTAGATTGAGGTGTGTATAAGTGTGGGTCAAATCCTTATCATTGAAAAATCCAAGTATGTTGAGGATATTTGGTGTTTAAATGTAATCAGAGAATAATAAGAGCAATTAAAGTGGGGAAGTAAAATAAATGAAAGGAAGATGAGAGAAGATACTACCTCTAATATGAGTAACAATTTTTTGATTTGAGTCAAAAGGCTTTCTTGAAGTGACTTTTGTCCAAGTAAAATCTTATAGGAGGAAGGAAGGAATGTCGGAAGCTTGTTTGAGTATAATTTTGTTGATCCATAGTGTGTGAGATGTGTGAGTAAGTGGGTATAACTGGTTGCATTTTATATGTGTGAGGCTTGGTACTTTAGGAACGTCTTGAATTATTAATTTATTATAAATTATAATTGATTAAAAATTGTCAAAAATTAATCTAATTGAAATATAAGTTGATGTTGGTTAAAATACCTATAATAAAATAATTTTAGCATAAGTTTTGAATGTTTTATTATACTTATCTGTTGGTTTTAACTCTTCTTTTACATTTTTTAATCGTAGAGTGTTATCATGTTATTTAAATACTATGGAATATGGTAATTATCATATCATGAAAAATTTAAAAAAAATTAATTAATTACATATTTGGAATTATATAAACCATTTGGAAGAATCATATATTTTTAGGAATTTAATATAATTTACATACTATTTTATATTTAACGTTGTGAATTATGTAAATTATGGACACTATTCATACTTGCATATTGTACAAATTCCTAAAAACATGAGTCATTTGAAAAAACATTGAATTAATCCTTACATGACATTTTTACATATGGAATTTGTAGATGACAGTAACTATGTCATATTATATATATTGTAATATTTATAATATCATTTATTGAAATCCTTTATTAATGATTAAATCAAAACATTATCTTTGTATCCTAATTTAATTTAATTATTTTAATTATAAATATTATAAATAATATATCATGATTAATGAAATCTTCTATTCTTTATATTTAATTTTTATAGTTGAAGATATCACTAATATACCCCCTTATAATTTTTTTAGTAATAAGATAATTGTTTATGTTATTTTTATCTTTATTTTAAATTAATTATTGTAATATACCATTATCACCCCCAAGTGGCACCCATATGCCAAATGTTTGGCCTATAGATGATCATGGTTTGACATAACACATCCAATATGATTAGTACTGGTTTTTTGTATATTTATATTTTAATAATATTATTTTTTACACTTATATACCTGATTTACCCTTTAACCATGGTAAATAAAAATACATTTTGAAGTCCCTGTTCATAATTTTCAAAAAATAAAAGGTACCTATTTAAAAAATTTGGGCATTGTGATTTCAAATATGGAATCTATTTTTCCAAACTCAAAATACATAAATTTTACTAATTAATTTAAAATTAATTCCAATGTCTAAAACCAAAAAGCATGTTTTTTAGATGTAATTATTACCAACAGATTGACATGTATTTAAGTTCAATACCATTGTCAAATTATATCCAATGACCAAAATTGGATTGATTGATAAAAACAGATTCCAATTACACTATAAAAATAATTTTTGTACGAAGTAGATCACTCATGAGTGGTGGGGGGTGGGGGTGAATTTAGTATCTATAAAAAATTTTGTTAGAATTGGTTCTTAAAAATAACATCCCCTATTAAAATAAAATCAATGTTAGTTTGTAGTGTATTTATAAAAGTCCTAAAAGATAAATTATTTTTTCAGAAGATGGATTAGATCTCAGCTTTAACAATATAAATATTATTCAAACTTTTGAAACTAATATATTGATTCAAAATGAATATAAACACTTGCTAAGAGAACTATCAAAGTTCAGTTTATCTTAATGTGAAAAATAAATATAAGATTAAAACACAAGAAAAAGAGCACAACAGATAAAACAAGAGGTTTAAACTCAAGATGACACTTATTCCTATCCAGATGGTGATCACTCTCCACCAAGTAGTTTATATTAATAAACATTTGATCCACACACTGGATCAGGGTTCACGATAGTACACAGCGGTGTCCAGGTCAAACTTGACATATACCACAATTATTCATGGGAAAAATAGTCAAACTGACCACACATGATCTCTTCCATAGTTCTACTTAGGATACAAGAGTAGAGAGGGATTGAGTATGAGGATATTTTAGTATCCATCAGTTATGCTCAAGAGATAGTGTGTGTGACACAAAAAAATAAACACAGTGCTCAAATAGAAAACATAAGATCACAATAGATTTATTAAAGAGGAAGAGTGTTTAGAAATACATGTGTGTTGTGCAGGAATGCTCTGGACTCATTGGATGTTGAGATAATGGTATTTTATCCATCTTCTGGAAGTTTACTTCTGAATAGAATATCGTAGTTTTGGTAATCTAGCTTCCAGATGTGAAAAGGTTCATCTCTTCTTTTACAGGATGTACATTGAAATTCAGCAAGATGTTTCTTGTATAATCTTCTTCGGTGCTCAATCTTTGACTTTCCCTATTTGAAATATATTTTGAATCTGCACAGTCTGCCCCTTTTTGTTTTTATTTTGTGTTCCACAAGAGCCTCTTTAAGGATGAGCTTGTAATCCTTTTATACTTCATAGTCCATTAGGCATGTAGATCTCCCCCATGTTCATGTACCTCGTATTGTCTACAGATAGTCCTACATATAACATTAAATAATGTCAGAAATATAAAATTGTAAAAATTTCACTTTTTGAAATAAATTTAAATTAATAAACTTGAATCATATATTTATTACTATTGGTGAGTCATAATTATCGGTCTTTCATCTTCAGTATGTTACCAACAGTGTGTCCGCATCGGTCTGTTATCTTTGGTCTTTCATCGTTGGTATGTCACCATAGTCATTATTCATTGGACTTTCTTCTTCGGTCGGTCAAATTTGGTTAGTCATCTTAGGTCATTCATCTTCGGTCTATCATCATTGGTTTGTCATATTTGGTCTTTAATCTTCGGTCTGTCCAACATCTATGTGTCAAACATCGGTGTGTCGATCATCGGTGTGTCGAACATCTGTGTGTCCCACATCGGGGTGTCTAACTTCGGTGTGGTGAACATCAGTGTGTCGAACATCGGTGTGTCAAAAACGGTGTGTCTAACAACGGTGTGTTGAACATCGGTGTGTCGAACATCGGTCTATCGAACTAAATATCAGTGATAGTTACTATAAAAATCTTATGACGTGTCTATCTTACACAAAAAATTACTAGTATATGTGATATACACAATCACTTGTATAAATACACTTTAAAAAATATTATATTATTTATTAACTTATTGAAGTATATTGTAATGTATGACATAATTGATTTACATAGAGATATTAAATGGAATAATGCAGTAGAATCTATAGATTGACATTAATGGTGATTATGATAACTACAATATCATAGAAGGTCCAATAATATCCCCCTTTTTCATAATCACAAATTTTGGCATACATAAAAAATAATGAATATAAAAAACAGCACAAAAAATACATCACTGAATTTTATTAATCAATATAACTAAAGCCATCCATTATTTGAGGTTTTATAAAAACAATGATCCCCCTCAATAAATGGATTATGATGTGTACCGGCCATGTGTCTTATACCAGAATATCTCCCCCATACATTAATATTGTATGCCTTTGTATACCATTTCTCCCCCTTTTGGGAGTAGAAAAAAAATGTAAGTAGAGGATTCTCATAAAAGAAAGACACCAAATATATTTCCATAAATAATTAGAATAATAAAAGACAAAAAAATAACAGATCCCTATCAAAAATTCAATCCATCACTAAGGGTTTTGCTATTGTGGGGCTTTGACATTTTTTGAAGGATCCAAAGGAGGAGGAAATGGAGTGGGATTAGAAGAAGGAAGAGGCAGTCTAAAGATAACACTAGGTAAGGAAAAACCTATAGGGACATTGTCAGTAAGGTTAGGCCTTCATTCTGACAACAATGGACTTGTATATATCTCTTTAATGATTGTTCAAATCTTGGAAAGATCCTGAGAGACATTCATTGGAGCACGAGGCCAAGAGATAGTACAAATGGATGTATTATGAGGAACCACAATTGCTTTAGCATGAACATGTAGATATGTCCTAAGGAGGTTGATGAAATAATTAATGATTTCACCACCATATCGCATGGCTTTCCATAAGTCATGCTTATTCTCCAAAAATTAATTCAGCAAAGGGATAAAATCCTTGAATTGAGTAACTTGCTTCTTCAATGCTTTTGTGACTAGAAGTATTCTGAGATTTTATGCTAAAAACATGA
Source organism: Viscum album (assembly GCA_963277665.1). NCBI lineage: Eukaryota > Viridiplantae > Streptophyta > Magnoliopsida > Santalales > Viscaceae > Viscum > Viscum album. Next base: position 419,804,901 of record OY728127.1, on the reverse strand, counting down.
AGCTATTGATGAGATCATGCATTGTATAATTATTAGTATAGAACATAACAATATTATCTGTAATTTATTTTTTAGAAGTAGAGGGTCTATTTGTACACTACCTGACCATATTGTATACAAGGTCTATATTTTTGGGCATCTTTTCAAGATTTTCTTTATCTGAAACACTCTGATGATGGTTGGGTTCCTTTCTCATCCCAACCATGAGAGACTCCAAATAAGGAACATAACATTTCCCACGCCTAGAACTAGATGGTCCAGTTAATATTTTTCCAAGATACTCTTTCAACTTCATCAGATCTACACATAGTTGATTAGTCACCATGTTCCTAATAACTATTAGTACACCACTAAAGGAGGTCTTGAAGTCAAAGGATATTGAATTTATCTCATGGTTAATAATTATTACTTATTATATTAGCATGGTTTTATTCCTAATGATGGTTTTACTATGGTAATGAGATGTGGTTGAATCTCTTGGATCACTATCCTTGCAATCATTGCAGTATCGGCATCTAAAATAACTATTGAAGTGGAGAATTCATTTCTGGATCCACGTGAGGATTTCAATGACCCACATATATCATTTTTTAATTTTTCAAAATCAGCCTTAGTGAAATAGTCACATGGAACTATCTGTGCGACTGGCACTACTTCAAGAAGTGCAACTGGTGGAACAGGTGAAACAGTTTCTACTTCAACTTGGGCATGTGGAGCAGGAGGGGAAGAAACCCTCTCCTCATCCAAGACATATTCCAACCCAAAAAAAGTATCGTGGATCATTATTTTACTCATGAGGATAGGTCCAGTCTCATGGATTAACAATATAAATCCTGGACCATCTTCTGTGAGGCTCCGAAACAAAATCATATTCATGAGATTCTTCATCCTGTACTATTTCCATATTTACATTTTTGGGTACAGGAACCTACTGAACATCATGTTCTTCTTGTGCTCCAGCCACTCCAACATCTCCTAGAATTTCCTCAATTTGAGGCACTTGATCCCAAGATTCTTCCTCATGTCTAGTAGCCATAAGTTCATTTAATTCAGGAATAATTTCATGACTATTAGCATTATGATGGGGTGATCTATCCTCATGATCATCATCTCAATGTTCAACAGCCTCTTGTTCAACAAGCACTGGAACATCACAAACTCCATGTACAGATTCCTCACGTGATCTATCTACCACTTGTTGACCCACTTTTAAATAATTGATCACATGCTCTTTATTTCCTCGTTTATCATCATCATCATCATCATCATCATCATTATCATCATCAGACTCATCATATGATTTACTTATATAGCCTTCAAATCCAGTAACATCGGTCTCTTCCTCATCCACATCAAATATAAAAGGTTCTCTTGAGGGTAAGTCTAAAGTTGGACTAGAAGGTCCATAAGAAATGTCTTTTGCGCTTTCAGTAATATCAAGATCACTCGTGTCATCAAAAGGAGATCCTTCATCCATTTTCACCTCATTCTCAGTTTCATCATCAGAATAAAGTGGTTCCTCTCCTAGATTGAGACCTGCATCAACATGATCCATTGGTATGGTAGGATGGCCATCTAGATTTAAATCCCCAAACATCCTTTCATTATCACCTACCAATCATTTTTTCCATGTATTCCAAACGATATTCATACTTTTGGAGATATTGTTTTGATGACAGAAACCACTACATTTACTTCTCACTCCATCCCCTTCTTCCACAAAACATAACTTTCTTAACATGGAAGAGATCATTATGGGATAGTACGAACCTGTTGCCTTCTTGGATGGATTTATCAAATCAGAGACATGGACCATTAAATACATACATAGGAGAGATTTTATCCCATGGTTCAACAGAGAGATTAGGAATACATCCTGATACATCACAACAGAGAAATCACCCTTTCATGGGAAGATTTTATGTTATATAAACTTAAAAATAAATCTTATCTCTCCCTCAATCTCAATTTCAATATTCCTCCATGATTTTCCATTTCCATTCAACCCCTTCATAGAATCTACATAAGAGAACAATTTAGTGGAAAGTGGAATATTACCCAGATAATCATCATAGAAAACTTTATGAGGCATATCCAAGCACTCATCCCATTCCTTAGACTAAAAATCTATTTCATTTCCCTTTACCATGGACTTCATCCTTTCATTTTCAGCTTCATTCAAGGATATGCTAAAATAATGATAAAACCCTTGTACGAGCTGAGGATAATAAGGCCGTTCATTATTAGTGACCCATATTAACCACCCTTGAGATTCTAGTACTCTAAAATAATGACTTGCTTGACAGAAGCCACTAAGAAAACACTACTTTTTCATATGTAGCCATACAGCTTTCCATGATCGGTTTTTTAGTCCCATTCGACTCACCGTTCTGATGTTTAGAAAACAGATATTTTCATGTCTCTTCCATGGAATGGTTGGTCCTTTCCATTTCGAGGTTTCAGATTCCAAAAGATTCTAGAGGATGAGTGTCGAGAGATAGAGTAGAAATGGGTAGAAGGATTTACAGTAGTGGAATGGTGAATGATCGGGATAGACCGAACATAATATCTCATTTAGGGATTGTAAATCATAAAGCATAAAATTTAATCATGGAAAAAAGAATACAAAACATAATCAATTTATTTAAAATAGAGAGAATTAAAAAAGAGTCCTTGAGAAAACATATGTGTTATTGAAACGTCTTTATACGATCGATATTAGATAATCAGTATCAAGAATCGGTTTCCATGTCCAGTTTCAGAAGATCGGTTTCAAGGATTGGTTTCACAAGATCAGTTTCACAAGATAGGTTTCTTGGATTAGTTTCAGAATATCGGTTTCAAGGGTTGGTTTTATGAGATCTTATTCATGAGATCGGTTTCATGAGATCGATTTCAAGATATCGGTTTCATGGATCTATTTTATGAGATTGGTGTCAAGAGATCTGTTTCAAGATATCGGTTTCAAGGGATCGGTTTCAAGGATCGGTTTCATATGATCTGTTTCATGAGATCTGTTTCAAGAAATCAATTTATAGGATTAGTTTCGTGACATCATAGAGATATATCATTCATAGTTCATGTATGATATAGTTCATTCTCTTAGATTTTAATGGTTTAGTGAATATAACAATAAGATGATGGTCAGTCACAATAAACTCAAGAGTTATATCGCCTTTTGGATAATGATATCTCCAAAAGTGATATCTTTCATAAATATTATTTTTTCTAGAATGAGAAATTGGATTCTTAGAAATATTAATAGCAATTTTTTTGTCACAATTTATGGGGTTATGTCAGATTGAAATCTGTAGTCTAATAAGGTTTGTTTCTTCCACAAAATATGCTCACTGCCACTACCAGCAACAATGTATTATGATTCAGTAGTTGATAATGAAACATATTTTTTCTACAATACCATGATTTTAGTGAATTTCCTAAAAAGTCACATGTTTTAGAGGTACTCTTTCTATCTAACATACATCCACCAAAATCCGCATCTGAAGAGATAATAAAATCAAAAGGATGTCCTTTAGGATAGAACAGTCCTATGATAGTTGTATAAATGAGGTATTTGAATATTATTTTAACTGCATTTAGATGTGACTCTTTTGGGTTTTCTAGAAATCTCTCACACATACACACACTGAACATAATATCTAGCCTACTATCAGTTAAGTATAGAAAACTACCAATCATTCCCCAATAAGCAGTTCGATCAACTGATTTTCCATTTTTATCAGGATCTAAAATACATGTAGAATTCATAGTGGTTTCACTACTCTTAATGCTATAAAAGCCATATCTTTTCAATAGATCTTTAGTGTACTTACATTGATTAAAAATAATCCCTTTTTTATATTTAAATATTTTAAATCCAATAATATATTTTAGTTCAACCATTAAACTAATTTCAAACAATCATTTCATTATGTTTAAAAATCATTACATAATGATTTTTTTGATGATCCATAGATAATATCATCTACATATATTTGGGAAAATAGAAATTAGTTTAAAAGTATTTTTATTAATAAAGTAGTTTCTAGAAGTCCTTTTGTAAAGCCTTTAGAAATAGGGAAATTATTCAACCATTCAAACCATTCTCTTGGAGCTTATTTCAAACCATATATTGATTTCGATAATTTGATGACATGATTTGGAAAATGTTTATTTATAAAACATAGGGGTTGTTCAATTAAAAAATCCTCAATTATATATCCATTTATGAAGGCACTTTTGACATCCATTTGATAATGTTTAAAATCTAAGTGTGCTGCATAGGAAATTAGTGTCCTAATTGGCTCCAGTATGGCTATTGGGGAAAAGGTCTCTTCATAATCAATTACATATATTTGATTATATCCTTGTGAAACTAGTCTAGATATATTTATAACTATATTTTAGACTTCATATACTATATTTTTAAACACAAATTTGGTTTGAATGGTCAGAATATACTTCGGTCTATCTACAATTTTCCAAAAATGATTTCATTCAACATGATTATCCTCTTCCTACATGGACATTACCCAGAATTCATCATTGATCGCATCATTGATATTTTTAGGTTCATGCTGTGACATGAAAGAATGATGTTCACAATGGTTAGGATGTTTTGATTTTCTAGAACATGATTTTATCATAGATTAAATAACATGCTGATATGAGGTTTTATTATTAATGTACAGATTTGATATCTCCTCTTCAATAATTTCTAGTGAGGTCTTGGGTTTATGTGGATCTGCTTCATCAAACATGATATGTACATATTCCTCCAAATAATTGGTTTACTTATTAAAGACTCTATAGTCTTTTCTTGAGGTACAATATCCATGAAATATTCCTTTATCCTTTTTGGAGTAAAATTTATCCAAATTATCTATAGTGTTCAGAATATAAACATAACATCTAAACACATTAAAATATCCTACTTGGGGTTTCCTATTATTCCACAACTCCTAATGATTTTTCTTATGTATGGGTCTGATTAAGACTCTATTTATTATGTAACAAGTTTTATTAATAGCTTCATCCCCGAAATAAATTGATAGGTCAAATTAATTGAGTATTGTTCTGGAAATTTCATGTAATTTTCTATTTCTTATTTCTACCACACCATTCTATTGAGGTGACCTAGGAGAAGAGAAGTTAGGATTACTGTAATTTTTCAGAAAAAAGCTTCAAAATCATGATTATCAAACTCACATCCAAGATCACTTCTTAGTGATTTAATTTTAAGACCACTAAGATGTTCTACAGTCCTAGCATACTTGTTAATGTGTGAACAAGCTTCAATTTTGTCATCTATGAAAAAGGTCCATGTGCATCTTGAGAAATCATGTACATGAAAAAAATATAGTGCTTCTCAATGATACATGAAACTCATGAAGTTCTAATCAAGTACATGTGAAACAACTCAACAGTTTGAGAAGTAGTTACTTCTTTATTCGCTTTGAAATATATTTTATGTTGCTTTCATATTTTGACAAGGATTATACAATTTATTGTTCAGAAACACTAAAATGGGAATGTCTATAAGAAACCGTTATTATTTAACTTTTTATGTGAGTGTATGTCTCAATTTCCTAGTATTTTATGCTATATCCTATACACTTTATGAAAGGAATTTAGACAAGTGAAATTATATGAGGCTAGCGTTTCTAGATTTATGACGTATACATTATCATTCTTAAATGTAGAAAATACTATGTTATTATTGTCATCCAAAACATGGAATGAATCATTTTTGAATTTAGCATTAAATCCATCAAAACATAGTTGAGATAGGATGAGTAGGTTTTACATTAATCCATTAACATACAATACTTTAGAAATTGACATATAGTTAAGGTTACCAATCTGGCCTAGGCTGATGCTTTTTCTTTTACCATTGTCACCAAATGTGACATTTCATCCATAAATATTGATATGAATTTTAAAACATGAAAAATAACCTTTCATATGTCTTGAACACCCACTGTCCAAGTACCAATGATTTTTACAAGAGTTGTTTAGGAATTTTACCTACAATACTATTCATTTATGAAAAAACTTTGGTGCCCATATTTTTCTAGGTCCACATACATTAGTAATATAAGTATTAGAAACAAAAAACAATCTTATGGATTTCCTAGATAAAGAATATAATTTTTTTGAAAAATAATCTCTGTTTAGTCCTGAATAATTGGATTCAGTAAATGAATTTGTGGAACTTGAACGTGTTGTAAAATTCTGGTTTTTGAAAAGGGTTGTAGATTTTCCAGATTTGGTAACAAAATGTGATTTGGATAAATTCCTTTAACCTAGTTGATATAATATTCAAGAATTATACTTAAAAGCTATTAGTTTACCAATAAATTGAGTAAGAGTACTATTTCAATAGTAAACTCTTCTAAGTAATTCATCAATTTCTCATTAGAAATTTTTAACACATTATTCTCCTCAATAAGTTTAGAATTTTTCTCTTTTTCAATTGTACGTTCAGAGTTAGCAATCCTAGTAAGATCATTTAGTTTCTTAATTGATTTATACTTATATTTCAACTCATTAAATGTCTCTTCTAATATGTTGAAATATTCAAATAATTCCTCATTTTTCATATTCTCAAACTAAATTTCAGAATACTAAGAATTACGTATAGGAGAGTATAAGGTTACCACAATAGTGTTTGTCATAAAACACATATTAGTCATATCATCTTTCTAATTTTGAGAAGAAACCGATTCACTTGATCTATAATCAGAGGCACTCTATGTGTATTTCATTGCATTCTTATACCTTATTTCATTATTTTAATAAGTTTTCTTGTATTTCGTCTTTGGATAGTCAGCCATGACATTTTCTTTACTTTTACATTCTAAGGAAATTATCTCTTCTGATTTATCATTTCTCTTCCAATCCTTTTTCCAATTACCCTTGTTATCATTAATCTCGTTTTAAATGGACTTTTTGGAAGAAATTTTTTTACTATAAAATATCTTGAAGCTTCTAGCAAAATGGGTCATTTGTTCATTTCTGTCTGTAGCTACTTCATCACTGCATCAGCTTTCAATAATTTATTGAACTTTCATCATCACTTAACATTAAGAAGTAGTTGTCTTGAAAGCTAAAAAATTTCGTTTTGGTTATTCTTTTTCTTGATTCACCTTCAACTTCTCTTCAAACAGTATTAATTTTACAATAAATTCCTTCTCTTTCATCGTATCAATATCGCACTATTCTCTAATAGAAACACACATTCCACTCTATCTTTCTGGTAAGCATCGTTGAATCTGCAGAATCTGCACATTGGCTATTACTTCTCTTCCTAACAAAATAATGGTATTCATAATTTCATTGAACTTAAGATACATATAAAAAATATACTCACCCGACGTTATTCCAAACTTTTAATATTTAATAGTTTAATTATTCAATATCATTTCATTAACATTAGATGTTCCCTAATGAGAAATATACAGAGTGTCCCAAATCTTAGGTGCAGTTTTAAAACAGTGATATGGTTAAACTCGTCATCTCTATGTTCACAGTATAGAGAATTCATTGCATTAAAATTATTATTATAGGCGGTTTTGGTAGTTTCATCCATTGTGTTTCTAGATGTTTCAGGAACTGGATGTTTACTTTCTATAGCAGTCCAATTTTCAAATCCCATGCTTTCTAGATGTATTTTAATTTTATGTATCAACCGAGTATAATTAGTTCCATTAACGAAAGTCGGTCTATTGGTATCATCCCCTTCTAGTGTAATTTTTATAATAAATATATAAAAGAATGTTCAAAGAGATAAAAATATTGAAATAACAGAAATTTTGGGATACTTGAAAAACAACTATAATTTCAATTAACGACAAAGGAAAACTAAAAAAAATTAAAAGTTCATATGATACCAAATGTTCATCGAAGTTGAAGACACAAGAGTGGGGGGGGGGTGGATTGAGTTTCTATAAAAATTTCTGTAAGAATTGGTTCTTTAAAATAACATCAGCTATTAAAATCAAAACAAATTTAGTTTGTTGTAGATTTATAAAATCCTTGAATGTTCAATTAGTTTCTTAGATGATTTATTAGTTCTCAGATTTACCAAACTAAAGATTAGTCAATCTTTTGTAACTAATCTACTGATTCAAAACAGATATGAACACTTTATAATATAACTATTAATGTTCAACTTATCGTAATGTGAAAAATAAATATTAGATTAAAATACAAGACAAACAGTAGAACAAATAACATAAGAGGTTCTGTCTCAAGTTGAGACATAGTCCTATTCAATTGGTGATCACCTCCCACCAATTAGATTATATAAATAAAAATCTGATCCACACCCTTGATCGAGGTTCACAATAGAACATGTGGTTTTCTAGGTCCCACTTAACCACTACCACTATTATTCATTGGAAAACTATCAAATAGATCACATAGGATCTCTTCCAATGTTCTAAAAGGGATACAAGATTTTAAAGGTATAGAGTTTGAGGATATTTCAGTATCCTTCATTTATGCTCTGGAAACAGTGTGTGTTACAAAATCATATACACACACTACTCAAATAGTAAACATATGATCACAATAGAGTTATTAAAGAAGAACAGGGTTTAAAAATCTTTGTGTGTTGTGAAGTAATTCTTTGGAATAATTGGATGTAGAGAAAATGATATTTGAGCCCTCTTCTGGATGTAGGCTTTAGAATAGATTATCACAGTTTATGTAATCATGCTTCCAAGTGTGAAAAAATATATCTCTTATTTTTCAGGATGTAGAGTGTGATGCAACAGGTTGTTTCTTGTAGAAACTTCTTCTGTGATCAAGCTCTGAGTTTCTCTATTTTCAATATCTTAAATATTTTCACAGTCTATCCCCTTTTTTTATTTTGTGTTCCATGAGTTAAGCTTTATGGTTGAGCTTGTAATCCTTTTATACTTCATGGTCCATCATGCAAGAAGATCTCCCCACTTACATGTTCCTCGTACTGTCTATGGATATTTATACATAAATCATTAAATAATTTCAGAAACATTAATTTGTCTAAATATGACCATTAGAAATAAATCTGAATTAATATATTTAAAACAATTATTTATGACTATCGTTTAGTCCTAAGTGTCGGTCTGTCGTCTTTGATCTATTAGCAATAGTGTGTCGTCATCGATCTATTATCTTCAGTCTGTTATCTTCAGTATGTCATCTTCAGTCTCTCATATTTAGTTTGTCATCTTCAGTATGTCATCTTCATTTTGTCATAATTGTTCTGTCATCATTTGTATGTCATCTTCTTTCTATCATCTCCGGTCTATCATCTTCTCTCTGTCATCTTTGGTCCATTATATTCAGCCTGTCAAATAACACTGTGTTGAACATCAGTGTGTCGAACAGCGGTGTGTCGAACATCGGTGTGTTGAACATCGGTGTGGGGAACAACTGTGTGTCAAACATCATTGTGTCAAACATCGGTTTTCCAATTATCGGTGTGTTGAACATCGGTGTGTTGAAAATTGGTGAGTCGAACATCGGTGTGTCCAACATCGGTGTGTCGAACATCGGTGTGTCGAACATGGGTGGGTCAAACATACTATCAGCTCCAATGACTCTGAAATCATATTAAGTGTCTGTCTTACAAGAAACATTACTAGACTATGTGACATCCACAAATTCATGTAAAAATACACTTGTAAACATATTATATAGATTATTGTCTTATTGAAGAATATTGTTCTATATGACATAATTGATTTACAAAGAGATATTAAATAGAATGAATGAGTAGAATCGATAGATTGACATTATTTGTGATTATGAAGACTACTATATCATAGAAAAGGACCAATAATAATTAAATGGATAACATAACTAAATAAATAAATTAGATTAAAAGGTAGTTTTGATTTAAAATAAAACATATTTCACTATTCATTAAAATATGAATTTCATCAAAAAAATACCAAAATGTCAACAATAGTAAATTTTTATGTTTATTTTCTAAAGGAGATGTTTATTTTATCAAATACAATATATAAAAGTGAAAAAAACAAGATATAAAAAGGTTTCTCAGTCAATTTGTGGTAAAGTGACCATTAAAAAATATTAAAGTATTTTACGCTTAAAATTGGATTCATTTTAATTTTAAACCTCTTATATTTACATGATAAATGTAAATAAAATTAACAAACATGTATAATAATTTTTTAGTTAGTTCTATTCATTCTCATAAATACAATTCCTAAGCATTAACTAACATTTAAAATAATAATAATAATAATAAATTATTTTTTTGTATAACTCAATGTTGTGTGTAATGTAAGATTTCAGAGAAACCAGTTATTGCGAGTCGAGTACGCTATAAGACATAGTGTCCCCTTTAACATAAAATTAATATCATATTCATTAATATAAATAGAAATGAAAAAGTATTATTCTATAAATACCTTTTATCCTATAATATAATAACTCTATTAGAATTAATACACCAATAATATAATATATATAATTTAATGAAAGGAATTACACCATTATTCTCAATATTTAGAGGTTGTAACGGAAGAATAAATGAAAAAAGTTAATGAGGTATTTTTCCTCCAAGTACATGAATAATGATTGTGTATCCCATTTGATGGATTTGTGAATAGGTGTAGGTATAATAATTAACATTAAAAATGCCAATATACGTTAGATAATAAGGATATTAAATAATCATTTAATAAGAATAAATTAAGGGCTTTTGAATTAAATAAAATAACTGTTTTTTATGAATAATGTTACCTCCACTTCAGGTAACTCTTTTTGGTTTGCACCCAAGGAATTAAATGGGTTTCATTATTCTCCAATTATTTCTTCTTGGATGATAGGGGGTTGTTGGTATATTTTTATGTAAGTTTACGATTATCTGAAGTGTTAAAAGACGATTAGAAGTTAGCGGGAAACACAATTTTTGTAATGGCCCGGACCTCTCCGGTCCATTACATTGTGAAAATGTGGTGTTAGAGGTGTTCTGAGAGGTTAAGGTGACTTGGGGGTGCGTTTGGGTGAATCTTTATCGAAAACTAAAGGGCAGTAGTTTTCACACGGGATGCGCACAGTTTTCCTAAATCGTGCAGCCAGGTCGTGCGTAGTTAATCTTGGAGGCAGTGACTAACGCATGGTTAGCGCACCGTTTGTCTAACCATGTGACCTAACAGTGCATAGAGTGTTTGACGAGGCAGTAATGACCGAACGGTTAGCACACGGTTTGTCTAACCGTACGAGAAAACTGTGCGATAACATAAATTAGATCCTAAAATTGTGAATCTCAACCATTATTCCTCTAAATGGTTCGATTAAGCCCCTAAGCAGTGATAACATGGGATTAACCTCCCTTGAAGTTAGAAGAACCTCTCCCAAGTGTTTAAGAGGCAATCTAAATGATTCTCTTAGCGAATCAAAGCCGGTTTCTAGAGGTATGTGATCGTTCATGTTTAGTTTCTCATAACTGGTTAGATATTCTTATCCTCTTCTCTAGGATTCTTAGATCTACACCCGTTATGGGTAGATCAATGTGTGTGGATACCAAATATGTTAAGATTTGGTCTTGGTTGTGTTAGGAGAAGATATCTAAGGAGGCTTCATGGAGAATCAACCCGGATTTCTCGTGCGTTCGTCAGCTGTTGGGGTTTTAGTCAAAAACCAATGAGGTAGGGGAATCATTTCTTCTCATTATTTTACATGCAAATGTATTGTTAGCATGTGAAATCCCAATGGAAGAAAATGGAATCAAAATAATAACTATTTGGAACCGGATAAAGAAATTGTATCGATCTTATATTATTGCCTCATGTTTTGCTAGATAGTGTGATATCTATGCTTTCATTGATTATTTGTTTTTTCTTGATGGAAGTCATAAAATAACGTAAACTGGGTTTAATTGATAATTTTTTGGCTGAAGGTAAAGTGTCATGAAAATTAATCTAGTTCTTGTTGAAATTTTATGTTAATCAATTTGGCGTAGTAAACATGTTTAATCAATTCTGATAACTTACTGGTTATGTTTCCCTATGTTGGAACCAACAGATTATAAACCTGTTAATTCATGAAGGTTTAAAGAGTTTGTTTGTTTGATAATTCCTTGATGGGTTCTGAGTTACCCTCTTGTTTGTTAAAGAGACATAGCCCAATTGATGTGATCGTTGTTTTTCCTGTTGATTGTGTTGAGACGTGACCCTGAAGGGGTGTTATGATATGTGGGGGCATATAGGCCTTTTAGATGTGGAAGTAGATAACACCTATAGTGTCAAGATGCATCATTTTATGCATGTGGGTGTCGGGGAGGACACCCGGGATGATGGAATGTGATGGATGAGATTGTTGGATGATTGCTGATTATTTTGGTTGATTATCTATTTTACTATTCCCAATTCTCAAGGCAGCAGGTCTTGCTTACCCTTATTCTGAAAGAGGAAAAGACACACGGGGTTTTCCATGTGCTTTCTGTGTTTAGCTTCTCAAGGGATAATGGTTCTACGATCTTACTATAGGTGGAAAAAACTCGACGAGTAGTACATCTACACACCGTGTTGAGGCCCCTTGTGTTAGTAGCATAGAATTATTTTCAAGAATTCCTGGGAAGATGGGAAAGTGTTCAGTAATAAATGTATGATTAAATGGTGTAAACTCATGGGGTTGGTGTTTCCGGAACATAATGATGAGGTTGAAAACATTTGAAGGAATAGTGGATTTTGGGTGTGATGCTAATGATTTTTTAATGTGGAATTTTTCATGGTTAATTAATGTTTAAAGAATTAATTATCACACAGTAGAATTGATTAAAATTGAATGATGTAATCTAATAAATCTCTTTAAATGTTTGTGTTCTTATTTGATACCTAGTCTTAGAAGTAGCATCCCAGAGTATGAGAGATGTTAGATGGAGTTGTGTCTAAGACTAGGTAATGCCCATAGTGTGGTTGTGAGATATAATATATTCTGTACTTTTTGTGTTTCTATACGCTACTCCACCATGTCGGTAAGGGAAACTGACACCCTGGGGTTTCTGAGCGTTGGTGGGGTGTTTTCCCAACATTCCGATGGGAGGATGAATGGCTGACTACCCCCTTTGGCCCCACTCTCTTCTCTTGGTAGTTACTTGTGCTGGTAGGCACATTGGTTAGTTTTCCCTATATATGTGTGTAGAGGGATGTAATGAATTGTTGTTATTCCCACACATATATTCTGGATATATTTTTCAATGGTCTACTATTGGTGTAACATGTATAGGTTGTGATGGCTTGAGGATCCTTACTCGGTGTGTGACGTGTACTAGCTTGAAGTACAATATCTGACGTATGATACACGTTATATGACATGTGGTGGCCCGCAGAAACTACATGGTTAATTTTGGTTGTGAGGATGGTGTGGTGCTTCGCCCAGGTGTCTGTGGGCAAGCCTTTGTGGTGCACGAGGTGCATATTGTGGTGCTTCGACTAGGTGTCTGCAGGAAATCCTTTTTGGAGAGAGATTCTTCGGACGTGTGACATTGTGGAAAATCTGAAAACCAGTGGTGAAGTAGTAGTGGGTAACCCTTGATATTATTTTCTATATTTTGTATTCTTTTATGTGTTTCTTTGTGAGAGTATCCATGGTGATGTTTGGATCGTAGTATACCGGTTTAGGTGACGAGTTAGTTTCACTTATTGTTCACTATGCTTTCGCATGATTTCATTACTTTTGAATGAGCGGCTTCAGGGAGGATCCTACTGAGCATACTGTTATGCTAAACCTAAGTATATATAATCTATTTTTTTGGTCACTTTGAGCAAGTGGGAAATCAAGCTGGTTTCTACAAGCATGTGGTTGCAGGAGCTGTTCGGGCTAGTGGTTGCTGCTATTTTTACTTTCTTTTGGGTAATTGTAGTTCCCCCCTTTCAGTTGTAGTACATTTGCATTGAATTAAATATATGCAATTGGGTTTCATTTATATTTCAGTTCTGATTTGGATTTGGTTGGTGTCTATCTTATCTCTCTCTTCCGCATGTGTTCTCTAGGAGGGAAATGCCTCCCATGTTTGTGTTTATTAAACCCTCGGTGTTAGTCTCCAACCCGGGGCCTACTGGAGATGGTACTCTGGGTCATTATTTCTTTTTTCACTTTACCGACCCTGGAGGGGTACACTCTGTGGGGAGGATCTTGTGAAAGAATGGTATTAGAGGTCAGTTTGAGGGATAGGATGGAGTTTGGAGTTAGGAACATGTGAGGTTTCATGGGTTGGTAGGTTAACAGTGTCATTCGTGTTTAAAAAGTGAGGTTAAATTTGGAGGCCGACGGAGACATAGGTGTTTAGGGCCCCCAATGATCAGATGTACAGAAATTTAAGTTTACAATGGCTACTAAACTAGGTGATACTAGTTGAGGGTTAGAGACCTAGGAACAGATCATGCATCATTCTTCTTTATGCCAATGTTTGAATGGGTAGACCTTGGGATAGGTTAACCTAAAATAAACGATAAAAATAATAATTAATTAATTAATGTTTAGTCTTCCATATTCCTGGTTTATGAGCTCTAATGGTTTGTTATTTTACAGGTATGGCTCCAGGTCGACGTCCTCTTCAGGTTTGCGCAGAAAATGCCCCACATGCTGTTCTAGAAGATTGACACAGGGTAGAGGTTGACGACGACGAAACTTGGAGGAAGACACTCTGAGAGTTTCAGCACCAGAGTCTTCATAATTATGTGTTCTCCATTTTAGATGCAGTCACAGAAGACTGGTTAGAGGAGGTCAAGATAGGCTTCAGTTCGGTCCATGCTCGGAAGGAGCATTGTGTGTCCTTAACTGTGACGATGCTGCGTGGAGCAGCAAGGCAGTTGTGGTTCTTGTACCTCGTGGATCGTGAGGAGTCCGCGATCTCATGTGAGGAGTTTCAAGATAAGTTTAGATTCGATTTTATTTATTCGACTGCGACGGTGTCCAGTCACCATGAGCATATTACCCTTCGACAGGGGAGTTGTACTGTTCTAGATTTTGGAATCCATTTCAAGCACATTTTACGATATGCTTCGGACCTGTTACCTAATGAGGAGGCCAGCGCAAGGCATTTCGTGGAGGCTTTGCATCCAGAGACCCAACGCCAGGTCACCCCATTTATGCTGAAGGCATATCTTGAGGTACTGGAGAGGGTAGAGGTTGTTGAGAAGACCTTTTCTAGGACCAGATCATCATTAGAGGGAAATTGGCATGATTTTTCACGAAGCGAAGCTGTGGCCCGGGGTTCCCGGTATTCAGGATAGAAGAGTTTTCATTCAGCCAGGGGTAGGCCCCAGCCCTTGACATCTCATTTCTCCAGAGGCAGCATGTCTCAGGCCTATTATAGGGGATCAGGCACTTGTTTTTCTTGTGGTGGTTGGGCCATTAGCATCGGGAGTGCCAGACCTTTCAGAGCGGTCATCATGCGCCAGGTGTTACACTTCAGGTTCCTCTATTGAGGTAGTTCCAGCCGAGGTAGCAGTAGCATGTTGCACCAGCTTTAGATCAGCAG
Source organism: Viscum album (assembly GCA_963277665.1). Taxonomy (NCBI): domain Eukaryota; kingdom Viridiplantae; phylum Streptophyta; class Magnoliopsida; order Santalales; family Viscaceae; genus Viscum; species Viscum album. The sequence goes on along the minus strand of OY728127.1, from coordinate 419,789,396 downwards.
AGGGTTGATGGGGCAGGTAGAGGACATCCCCATGACGCTCCTCATCCTCGGAGTGCAGAGCACGACCGTGGTGGTGGTCATCATCAGGGTCAGAGAGTCCATGAAGGAGGTCATGGTCAGCTTCATGCTCTAGCATTGCCATCTCCAAGCAATCTAGATGTCGTTCGAGGTATCCTTTGCTTGTTTTCAACTTTTTTGTATGAGTTGTTTGATTTAGGAGTGACACACTCCTTCAAATCACCTACCCTTGTCCATGGTTTGGGACTTGAGGTAGAGAGGCTTCTAGTGCCCTTGGCGTTGACAACGCCAGTTGGAGGTTGAGCTTATTTTTTTGTAGCATGTAGATATTGTGTGCTAGTGTTGGGGAAACACCACTCTTGGAGATATTTCCTATGTTTACGAATACAACCATATGATTTCATCCTCAGCAAGGATTGGATTTATTCGCTGTGGGCTATCATGGATTGCTTCAGGAAAAAGTTTGTCTTCATTGGTGCAGATGGAGAGCAAGTGGTGTTTGTTGGTGAGTGCGGCCCTCATATGGGTCATAGGTGCATTCCATCCTTATCATCCATGATGTATGACTTGAGGCTGAGTTATTCAGTGGTTCATAAGATGGAATTTCCTAGGGTCATAGAAGAGTAACTTGATGTATTTCCAAAAGAGGTTGTAGAATTACCCCTGGGACGAGAGATCGTGTTTGGGATCCAGCTACAGCCAAGAGCCTCTCCTATCTCTAAGTCTCCATATAGGATGGCCCATTCTGAGTTGTGAGAGCTACATATACAACATGATGGTTTTTTAATGTGTGGTTTTGTTCATCCTAGTGTGTCACCATGGGTTGCACCAGTTTTGTTCATGAGGAAGCCCGATGGCAGTTTGCGGTTGTGTGTCGATTATCTTAGCTTAAAAAGAAGTGACAATAAAGAATCACTATCATCTCCCATGTATTGATGACTTATTCGATCAACTAAATGGTGCAAGTTGGTTCTCAAAGATCAACTTTTGGTCAGGATATCATAAGATGTGTTTAAAGGATGAGGATATCCTCAAGACTGCTTTTCATTATCTTCATGGGAATTATGAGTTCGTTGTAATGCTGTTGGGTGTGACGAATGCTCCAGCTGAATTCATTGGACTGATGAATGAAATGTTTAGAGAGTTCCTAGACAATTTCGTGGTAGTTTTCATCGACTACATCCTTATGTACATTAAATCTGAAGAGGATCATGCACAACATCTACGAGCCGTTTTGGGAGTTCTTCACCAACATTTGTTGTTTGGGATGTTGTCTATGTGTGTGTTTTGGGCTCGAGATGTCCATTTCTTGGGGAATGTTGTGTCCCAACTGGGAGTAGTTGTGGATCCATTGAATTAGAAGCATTTGTGTCTTAGGAAGCCCCCAAGAAATTGTCAGAGGTGCGAAGTTTCCTTGGTATCGCAGGCTACTACAGGAGTTTCGTAGCCAATTTCTCACGATTTGCAACTCCTCTGACAGCTTTGACAAAGAAGGATCAGGACTTCATATGGACTGATCAGTGTCAGGTAGCTTTCGAGTATCTAAAAGAGAATTTTTTAAGATCTCCAGTCCTTTTTCTTCCAACTGAAGGAGTTCTGTTTGATTTTTTCTACAATGCTTCACATATGGGGTTAGGTTGTGTTCTCATGCAGTAGAGGTCTGTTGTTTATTATGGGTCTCAATATTTGCATCCCCATGAATGCAACTATGCCACCCATGATCTTGAGTTGGAAGCTGTGGTGTTTGATCTGAAGTCATGGAGACATTACCTCATTGGTTTGTGCTTTTTGGTTGTCACCGATCATAAGAGTTTGACGTATGTTTTCTCCCATAGTGACTTGAACTTACGACCGCTTTGGTGGATGGAGTTATTACATGAATACGACTTCAAAATATTGTATACACCTGGAAAAGGGAATGTTGTAGCTGATGTGCTGAGCCGAAAATCACGTAGTGATGCTGTGTTTGAAATCGGTGATTCCTGGAGAGTAATGGAAGAACTGTCTACATTACATCTTGATATGTGAGAAGTTGGGGGTAGAGGCTGTCTTTTTCAAATGACGGTATAGTCATCACTGATGCAGAATATGGAAGAGTCCCAGTTAGGGGATCTTGAGGTGGATGACTAGAGAGATAGTGTTTTTTGTGGTGAGGCCCCTAATGGTTGGTCAGAGGATGAACAATATAGAGTGTTGTATCATGGAAGGATTTCTTGTTCCTTTGATGATGCGCGTGCCAGTTCTAAGAGAGTTTTATAGTTCACCTTTATCAGTACATCATGGTGTGACAATGATGTACCGAGCCTTGAGGAGTCATTTTTGGTGGCCAGGGGGTGATGTGTGCGATTGTGGAGTTTCTGTCTCGATGTTTAGTCTGGAAGAAGTTGAAGGTCGAACACCGTGTTCCAGGTGGTATTCTCCAACCATTAGAGATTCATTAGTGAAAGTGGGAGTTCATATTAATGGACTTTGCTACTGGTTTACCTTGAACTCTGGGAGGAAATGATGCTATTTGGGTGTTAGTCGACCATTTAACAAAATTGGCCCACTTTATAGAAATCAAAGAGTCAAACATAGTGGGTGTTTTATCGAGGCAGTATCTAGAGGAGGTGGTGAGACTTCATGGAGTCCCTAGGTTGATCATTTATTATCGAGATCCTCATTTTACCACCAGGTTTTGGATAGGTCTCCAACATTCTTTTGGTTCTCAACTATACCTTAGCACTTCTTTTCATCCTCAATCATATGGTCAGATAGAGCGAACCATATAGACTCTTGAAGGCATGTTACACACTTGTGTTCTTGATTTTGGAGGTTCATGGATGTGGCAGTTAACATTGGTGTAGTTTGATTACAATAATAGTTTTCACTCCACCATTGGTATGACGCTGTTTGAATCCTTGCATGTCCAACCTTTTTGTTCTCTGTTTTCCTAGACTGGGGTCAGAGAGTCTGCAATTCTCAGACCGAAACTAGTACCAAATACAATAGAGATGGTTGAGATGATTTGTGAGAGGTGGAAGATAGCACAAGATCATCAGAAATCATATTATGATCAAAGAAGGAGGCCCATAGAGTTTACTGTTGGGGATCATGTGTTTCAAAAGGTGATTCCTGTCGTGGGTAGAAATGGTTTGGCCGTGAAAGAATGATTTCTCCCTGGTTTGTTCCGCCTTTCGAGGTGTTAGCTCGTGTTAGAGTTGTGGCGTATCGAGTAGCACTTCCCCCACAGATGAGTCGGATACGTGATGTTTCCATGTATCACAACACTATCGTTATATTGATGACGACTCTCACATCATCGATTGGGGAGAGATCGACGTTGATGGTGATGCAACCATTGAGGATCGACCAGTGGAGATCCAAGACCATAAGGATATTGTGTTGTGCGGTTATTTTATTCTTTTAGTTTATGTCTTGTGGTGACATGGTGGCTTGGAGGAGAGTACCTGGGAACGTGAGTCACAGATTCGTGCTCAGTAACCAGAGTTGTTTGATGTTTGACTCTTTTCATGAATCGATATAGTTCTTGTGGTTATGAAACATTCATGTTTATGAGATGAATCCTTTTTTTGTGGCTTCCTGTCATTTGAGAGGTATCTCGTTTGGTGGGCTTTTCAGACCCTGTTGTCTTTTCTCTTTATGTGGTTTTTGGATTCTCAAGGATGATAATGTTTTGAGAGGTATGTGATGTAATGGCCCAGACCTCTCCAGTCCATTAATTTGTGAAAATGCTGTGTTAGAGGTGTTCTAGGAGGTTAAGGTGACTTGGGGGTGTGTTTGGGTGAATCTTTTAGGAAAACTAAAGGGCAGTAGCTTTCGCACGGGTTGCGCACAGTTTTCCTAAACCATGCGGCCAGGTCATGCTTCGTTAATTTGGAGGTAGTGGTTAATTCATGGTTAGTGAATGGTTTGTCTAACCATATGGCCTAACCATGCGAGGAGTGTTTGACGAGGCATGTAGCGACCATAGTTTTATCACACAGTTTGTCTAACCGTGTGAGCAAACTGTACAGGCACTTAAATTAGATCCTAAAATTGTGGATCTCAACCGTTTGTCCTCTAATGGTTTGTTTAAGCACCTTAGAAGACATAACTCTGGATTACCCTCCCTCGAAGGTAGGAGAACCTCTCCCAAGAGTTTTTTGAGGTGATCAGAATGATTCTCTTGGGGAATAGAATCCAATTTCTAGAGGTATGTGATCATTCTTGTTTAGTTTTAAGATCTACTTAGATTTACTTCTCCTCGTCTCTCAAATTCTTATACCTATTCCAGTTATGGGTAGATAAATGTGTGTGGATACAATATATAATAAGATTTCTTCTTGGTTGTATTAGGAGAAGAGATATAAGGAAGATTCTTTGAGAATCAACCTGGCTTTCTCATGCCTTCTTCATTTGTTAGGGTTTTCGTCAAAAACCTTTGAGGTAGGGGATTCGTTGCTTCTCTTTCTTTTACATGAAACTGTATTGTTATCATGTGTAATCCCACTGGATGATAGTGGAATTTACATAATAAATATTTTGAACCAGATAAAGAAATTGTATCGATCGTATGTTATTGACTCATGTTTTTCTAGATAGTGTGATATTTATGCTTTCTTTGATTAGTTGTTCATTCTAGATAGAAATATGTAATGAATGTAAACCAGGTTTAAATGATAATTGAATGGCTGAAGATAATGATGCATGAAAATGAATATGGTTCTTGTTGTAATTTGATGTTAATCAAATTTGCATAGTAAGCATGTTTAATCATTTGTGATAGCTTACTGGTTAGGTTTCTCGGTGTTGGAACCAACAAAATATAAATCTTTTAATTCAAGATGGTTTGAAGAGTTTGTTTGTTTGATAATTACTTGAAGGGTTCTGAGTTATACTCTTGTTTGTTAAAGGGTCATATCCAAATTTATGTGATAGATGTTTTTCCTACTTCTTATGTTGAGATGTGACCCTGGAGGGGTGTTGTGTTATGTGGGGGCATAGAGGCCTTTTGGTTGTGGAAGTGGATGACGCCTTGATTAGTGAGATGCATCAGTTTATGCATGTGGGTGTCTGGGAGGACACTAGGGAAGATGGAATGTGATGGATGAGATTGTTGGATGCTTTCTGATTCTTCATGTTGATTATCTGCTTTACTTTTCCCCACTACTCAAGGCAGCTGGTATTGCTTACCCTTCTTTCGAATGTGGAGAAGACGCGCATGGTATGACACGTGCTTTCCGTGTTTAGATTCTAAAGGGAGAATGGGTCTATGCTCTTGCTATAGGTGGAAAAGTCTCGACAGATAGTACATCTACTCACCGTGTTGACCCCCTTATGTTAGTAGAATAGAATTATTTTCTATAATTACTGGGAACATGGGAATGCGTTCGGTAATAAATTATTGATTTAATAGTGTTATCTCAAAGGGTTGGAGTTTCAAGAACATTATGATGAGGTTGAAAATTTTTAAAGGAATAATGTATTTTGGGTGTGATGATAATGATTTTTTAATGTGGAATTGTTAAAGGTTAATTAATGTTTAAATAATTAATTAACGTACAGTGGAAATGATATATAGGGAATGAAGTAATCTAATAAAGTTATTTAAATGGTTGTGTTCTTATAGGATACATAGTCTTAGAAGTAGCAGCCTGGAGTCTGAGAGACGTTAGCTATAGTTCTGTATACGACTAGGTAATGCACATAGTGTGGTTGTGAGATATAATGTATTCTATACCTTTTGTGTTTCTATACACTACTCCACCCTGTCGGAAAGGGAAACTGTCACCGAGGGGATTCTGAGCCATGGGGGGTGTTTCCCCCCACATTCCGGAGGGAGGATAAAGGGCTGACTACCCCCTTTGTCAAGGTCTATTCTCTTGGTAGATACTTATGATTTTAGGAACATTGGTTAGTTTTTCATATATATGTTTATAGAGGGCTATAATGGCTTGTGGTTATTCAAAAGCATTTATTCTTGATATATATTTCTGTGGAGTACTTTAGGTGTAACATGTATAGGCTGTGATGGCCTGAGGATCCTTAATCGGAGTATGGGCTGTAATGGCTTGAGGTACAATACCCGACGTATGATTCATGTTATACGAGCTATGGTGGATCCCAGAAACTACCTGGTTACCTTTTGTTGTAAGAATGGTGTGGTGCTTTACCCAGGTGTCTGTGGGAAAGCCTCTTTACTGCACGAGGTTCATATTGTGGTGCTTCACCCAGGTGTCTGTGGGCATGCCTTTTTGGGGAGAGATGCGTAGGACGTGCGGTGTTGAGGAAAAGTGGAAAACTAGTGGGGATTTATTAGTGGGGTACCCTTGATATTCTTTTCTATATTATATATTGTTGTATGTGTTACATTGCGATAGTAGCCATGGTGAGGGTGGGAACATAGTATACCTATTTAGGTGACAAGTTAGTTTCACTTGTTTTTCACTATGCTTTAGCATTCTTTCATTAATTTTGAAAGAGTGGATTTAGGGAGGATCCTACTGAGTATACTATTATACTCACCCAATGTATATATAAATTTTTTTTCAGGTCACTTCGAGCATGTTGGAGATCAAGATGGTTTCTACTAGCCTGTGGTTGTAGGAGAAGTTCATGCTTGTGGTTGTAGCTATTTTTACATTCTTTTGGGTACTTGTAGTTTTCCCCCTTTCAGTTGTAATACTTTTTCATGGAATTACATATCTACACTTGTGTTTCTTTAATATTTCAATTCTGAGTTAGACTTGGTTTGTGTCTGTCTTATCTCTCTCTTCCAAATGTGTTCTCTTAGAGGGTAATGCCTCCCATTTGTGTGTTTATTATCCCCTCGGTGCTACTCGCCAACCCAGGGGCTACTCGTGGTGGCACTCGGGGGGTCACTATCTCCCATTTCACATTTCTAACCCAGGAGGGGTACAAATTGTGGGGAGTGGGTCGTGATATTTTTATAATGGAGGATGAGAGGAATTCATTAAATGATAAAATGGAAAACAATATTGAGAGTTGTCCCTTGCATAAGTTTTCTCGAATAATGGTCCATTTTCTATCCAAGTGATGATATGGAGTAAATATGTCTGTAAAATTGATTTTGTAAATGATCTTAGGTTATTTGGTCCCTGAAGATAATGTTTAACCACTATATAAACTCACGTTTACCTAAATCACTGTAATTAATTTTAATTTCATTCAATGTTATTTTTTGTGAAAACAAAATTAACCATATTTGACATTATAAATTAGTATAATTAAAATTATTGAATACATTTTTTGAAATTAAAAAAAATTAATAAAAAAATTTAAAATTTTTCTTATATTAGGGACAAAACAACATGTTTTTAAAGTGAAAATTAATGTTCAATAGATATAAATGTTTTCATATCCAACATAAAAGTAAAATTTTTTCCAATATAATTAATTGTATTAATATGATTAAAATTTATATAAATATACTTGAAAACTAGTTTATAATATAATTTATCTACATAAATAGATTATAAATATTTCATTTTCAATTACAATTATGTTTTTTCGCAATTCATCAAAAAATGAATCTTCATAGAAAACAAAAACAAAAAATTACCCAAATTAATTTTCAAAATCAATCTATCAAAAATATTGTCTATTTATTAAATTAATAATTATTAATGTGTTGTAAATTATATTAAAAATAGGAATTACAATAAAAGGCAATAATATTAAATTTTAGGAAAAAATATATCTTTCTAAATAATATTGGATTTATTCTTATTTATTTCTAGAAAACAGATATGATGGAAATTAAATAGATTGATAAATAAAATATATATATATATACACAGACATATATTTCAGTTGAATAATTTATAAACACGGTTGAGTAAATTCATTGTGGTATAACAAAAAATATTTTATAAATATTATTATACAAGAAAAAATACCTTAAATAATCAAAGGGTTTTATTTATATTTCTAGATAATTGTTCAGAAAATAATTCTACTTATATACACATGTTGACCTTATTTTTATACTTATATTTATATTATTCATGAATTAAATTTCAATGGATAGTTTAAAAATATAATAATATTACTAGTACATTGTATTTCTGTAAAACTATATATTGCATTTAATAAAAGCAATTGAAGGAACTCAGAAATTTGTGTAACACATGAAAAATATAGTATTTTATGTACTAAAATCTTACCTAAGTGTTCAATTTATCACAATATTAACATGGTGTTTCATGCATCATAAAAGAACATTGTTCATTCATTTAAAAAATGAAAAATTCAGTGAATCTTGAAATGAAAATTATAAATAGATTAAATTAATATAAAAAATATTTCTCAAAATTTGGGAGTCCTTCCCTATAAATATTTTAATTTAATATCTTGATATTAAATATCATAGATGAAATAATGATTTAGGTCTATTTAAAATAATATACACTCTATTAGAGATAGATATCTAATTGAAGAAATATTGGATCAAAAAATTATAGCGATTATTTCTAAGGAATCAGAAAAAAATACGATAGGCTTAGATAGTACATGGAATATTAAAAATATTTATCTAGATGAAATTATTGGTAATATTATTTTAATGTATATTTAATAGGGATGAAAAGAAGATAGAAACAAATAATTAAGGAGTTTCTTTTGAAACTACATCTAATATTTGTAGTAAAGCATAGTCCAATAAAACTCTAATGATTTCTCCAAAGAAAAAACCGTATTTATTGAATCAGATTCTACTTCATTTGTACTAAATATAAATGAGTTTTAAAATCATGAAATAACAATGAATAGTAATTTTGGGAAGAATTATTTTCCTTACATTTACATGAAAATTCTTAATGATACAAATGATAAGGACTAATATTATAATGTTATTTGTTATGAATGAAAATATGTAGGACACAAATATCCTATTTGTCCTATGCTCAAAATTAAGTATAGTAAAGAGTGGTATTCTAATTGAAATGATATGAAATATTATAAGAAGATGAGAAAGAAAATTTTTAATGCACATGAATCTTGATGTAGAAGTGGATGAGATATTTATACTGATAATTATTCAAATAATATATTTTTAGGATAGAGTAATATTTCTTTAGATTTTTAAATCCCCAAGGTGACTTAATATCTATGGGATAAAATAAAAAGGAATGAATCTCTTACAAAAATTAAATTAAATTAAAATTACCCAGATTTTAATGTTGATATACATTGTATATATTTTGATAAATAATCTTCCTTATATGATTAGGATCATACCTTACCTAGTTTCTTAATGATATCCAATTTTTAAAAAAATATTGAGAATGAATAATTTAATGATTCTAAAAAACATTTGGTTTATCAAGATATAATTATTAATGAAAATTCAATTACTAATACATTAAATAATTAAATATTAAACCATTATAATGAACATGATATCATAAATTTAGAGAAATTTTCTATTTATAAGGATCATGAGAAATTTATTATTGAGAAGAACAATTTAAAAACCAATTTATATGAAATTACTTGGTATAGTAATAGTAATTAGGAAAAGAAAATATTTGTAAAACATAAATGTAAAATTTGTAGTTCAGAAAACAATTTGTCTATGTTTAACATTGTCAATGAATACTTTGATAAAATTTAAAAACCAAATCATACCATGTAAAGATATTTCCAGAAAGGGTTTTACTGTCCTATATATGTTTATAATAATATTTACAGTGTTATAAATATTATTCATTTTTTTAATAAATGTAATATTGGTGGACATTAGAAGAACACGTTTTATTTAAATAAAATTTAATCATTAGGTTTTAATATAACTAATTTGGAAAAATAAATAACATAATTCCAAAATAAAAAAGTCAAAAAATTGTGTCTACATGTTATTTTTTTGTTAATAATGAACCCAAGTAGATTTGGGTTTCAAAATACTAATGTTTTTTTAAATGGGAAATAATTAATGTACAAAAAATTGGAACATTAATTTTTTTGTTCCTGATATATAATAGGAATCAAATATTTTAATAAATATTTTGTATGGATGAAGAGCCAAATATTAGATTTTGGTTATAATAATCAAGGAGAAATTATCGGTATAAGTAATACTTTTGTTGTCGAAAAAGAATCAATTTTATCTTTCTAATTTTTTAATTGAGCATAAGAATAATCAAATATGAAGAAGTTATTATTGTTATTCATGTTATCTTGTGACATTCATGAATGAAAAATATACTATTCAAAAATATAAATAAGTTTTTATTTTTCCCAATCAAGTCGTAAATTTTTACACTTTATATTTACATTAGCATAATAGCCAATACATAGCTTTTCGTAGTTCAATGGATGATGAATATTGGTTATGGATTAAAATAAAAGGACATTGTAATCAAATAAATTATGATATTTTTTCTATGAATTTACTGGTAAAGGATAAACTAGAACTTATGATTGATACTTATAAAGTCTGTGATCCATTTAAATTTGATAAAAACATAATTTCTGTTTCAAATCAATTAGTGATGTCTCAGCTTTAAATTCATTAGAGTTATTGCACATGGACTTATTTAGAATTAAAAAAATGGAATAGTTGTTTTAAAATAACATTTATATATTTTAGTTGATAATTACACTAGATATATTTGGGACTATACTCTTGTTAAAAAATATAATGTCGTTAGTTTTTCTAAATCATTTGTAGCCATATTTGAGAATGAGAAAAATCACTATTTGGTAACTATTAATATTGATTATTCTAGAGAATTATTAAATTTTATTTTGGGACTATTTTCATTAAAAGTTGTATTATACATATCTTTTTGGCATTATAAAATCCAAAAATATGGTGTATATGAAAGAAGAAATATTTTTCTTCAATATATTACTTGAACCATGCTGAGTGAATACTTAGTGGATAAAAAATTAGGATGAAGCAATTAGTACTTCATATTATAATATTATTTCATTTTTAATTATTCTATTTATTAATAACACACCTTATTAGTATATCATTGGAATAAAATAAAATATATCCACCTTTGGAGTTTTTGATGAAAAGTAATCATTATAAAATTTAAAGATAACATTCAGAAATTTACTCCAAAATGTAATGATGGAATATTTTTATATTACAATAAAAATAGTAAGTCCAATAAATTTTATAATTAAAAAATTATTAATGAGGAAAAATTTATATGTTGTGATTTGTCAAACTAGTGCTTTATTTTTAAACAACCACAGCCTAAATCTTTAGATGTTATTTCTGAAACATATTTTCAACCCATGATAGATATTTATACTCATGAGATAATAAATAAAGAATATATTTCTTAAGATATTCAGGAAGAATATATTCAACCAATTCCTAAAGAATAATATTTTAAAATAAAAACAGATCAATTTTTTATTGTTTTCATCCTAGTGATAATATTATTGGCGGGGAAGACAAACCGTTAGAACTATTTTTTTATTAAAGGAAATCAAACCTATAGTATTTTGATCAAAATTTGATCCCAAAAAACCAGATCATGATTTTGGGGATGAGGTTTGGATAAAAGATATACAAGATTATCTCAATTATTTTTAAAATAAAATTTTTTTTATCATGGTTGAATGATGTAAAGATCCTTTTATAATTAGAGTAAAATGTGTCTTCCAAAGAAATTTCATGAATATAGTGTAATAGTAAGAAATAATACTATACATATTACTATGGGTTATAATCAACATTATTGAAGAGACTATTAAGAAACTTATTCTAGATTATCTAGAATTGTAGATATTCATATAATTATAGCTTCTGTAGGATTCATAAATTTTTTACTATTCCGATTGTTTTGAAGTGTGATTTTTATAATGGATATGTTCAGGAGGATGTTTATGTAGAAAAAACACCTAGTAATATAAATAATGAACATAAAAAACATTTTTTACGTATACAAAGGAACATTACAGACAAAAACAATCCATTATATCTTGGTATTATAGGTAAACTTCATTTTTCGGAAAAATAATTTTGTTCGTAGAGATGCATATCAAAATATTTTTATAATTTATGTTAATATAAATATTATTATTCTATTTATATATGTATATGAAATTATATTCTGTTCAACTAAAATGTATTTAACTTATTCCTCTGTGGACCCTATGAGATCCATGTTTTATGTGATTATAATGGTTGAGTTAACATACATTTGGGTTTATCAAATTTCACGAGAACTGTAAGGATATTTTAAATCTAAAAAAATTACAAAACATCTTCATAAGAAATATGGGAATAAAAATAATAAAATTATATTTAATAAATAAATACCTCATATAATTTAGATATTTATCGATATGGAAATCCATTAGATTAAAATATCATTAGAGCTATGATTATAATTTTTATGTACTTAATTACTATTCATATAAATTTAATGATTTCAATATGCTTACGTGATATATATCATGAAAATAAAAAAGTTTCCCATTTTAAATTTATCAAATGTATTTTTAATTACATTAATGGATCTATTGATTTAGTTTTTTTTCAATTCGAAAAATGATTTTGAGTTAAACACATATCTGATACTGCCTTTGGTGGATATTGAATGGATAAGAAAAGTACTTCTATTAAATGTCATGTAAAGACCAATAATTTTACAAATGGAATTATTCTATATAGTATAAAGAACATATATCATATAGATAACCCCAAAAAAACATCAATATTATATGTGAATAATGAAATATTTGGTATCTATAGAACTTAAGGAATACACAATGATGGAATAGTAACATGACTGTTGGAAAAGTAATATGACCTTTTGAAAATACAATTGAATAGTAACCTCAGCTATGAATGTATAAATAAAATGTATTCATCTTTGGAATGAAAATTTGATATATTATATCATATTTTATGTTAATTATTTGTTTAAAACTGATAAATAATATGGTGATATTTTCTTAAAATGTAAATGTTTATTTACACTACAATAATTAATATTTTCATTTAAAATTATTTTATTTCATTATATTAAATTAATGTTTCTTTTTTTAACTATGCATTAAATTAACGGGACCTTAATTAAACATTCAGAGCATCATAAAATCAATTATAGTATTAAAATCGATATTTTTGGAATTAATAATGATCCCAATTAAAAAGTTAAATTTTAATATTTAAAAAATAATATTCATAAAACATAAAACATTTTTATAATAAAAACTTCAAAATATGGTTAAATTGAATTATTTGGATTTTTATAAAATATTTGAAAATTTGGTGATTAGTTAAATATATTAATTTACGTTCTTTTTTATTAATAGCCAAATACATGAATATTTACGTCATGGATGATGTAAGAATGCATTGGATAAGATCAATTTTCAATATTTATTCATTGGAAATAACATTATTCATAAACATGATCCAAAATAACAATCTAATGAATAAAATAATAAAATACACCCCAATTAACCCTTATAAATTCCTCCCCGCACCACCTCATATACTCACACCTTCATATACTTGAATATTGTAATATTTATTACCAATTACCTCCCCATTATTATTATTTACGTTTAATAGATACATGTATCAATAAAAGTACAATTCCATGTTTCATAAGTAGGACTGCATGGGGACTACATTAAAGAGATAAATCCTTATTTTTTCTATTATATTTTCATTAATATTATTATATTATCCTAACATTCCCGATAAAAAGTTTAATTATAACTCAATTATAATATATATAATATCATATAATTTTGTTAATGGATTATCCATTTTTAAAAATCTTATATTATCCTTTTTTTCCAAAAATTTAAACCTTGTACATGATGTACCGATTCAATGACTTCGTGGATGACAAGTTTATGATTAACATTATATAATTCATGGCTGGCCATTAAACAATTATCAGGGTAAAAAAATATTTAATATATAAATTTTAACCTTTTTCATGTTATGTACCCAATTTATTGTCATAATATTAAATGAAAGGATAATAGTTTATGAAGCTTTTAAGAGAATTCGAAATAAATTAATCATTTTGATTGTCCTTTTACATAATGAGTCATTTCCAAATCTGAAAAAAAATTGTATGTGGGACCAATTAATATTATATATTTATACTAACAAAATTTCTATATGCATCTTTTGTTTTACATCAATTTGATAATAACTTCAATAATTATATACAAGTAAACAAACCCAAAACCATGAAAACAAATTCTCCTAAAATTATGTGATTGAATATTATAAATCATAAAAATAGTGATATATTTACCAATAAAAATATAGTAAATAAATTAAATTTGGGAGAGATTCTATAACTAGTAATAAATTAATATAATTTAATTATTCGGGATCTTATGTTCATATTTATAATACATTTAGACATAAGGTAAGGGGATTCTGAAACCCAACTCTCTTTCTTTTGGGTTTCCTTCTTTCACACCAAATTTCAATATGGATGTCCCTTTAATTAAACTTTTGATTCATTTTATTATTATTCCATTTTATTTTTTGGAACATACATGTTACAGAACATAATATTAGAAAAAATATAATGATTTTCTAAACAAAATCATATTTTGAAAACACATGAGGATTCCTAGTGAGGTATTTATTCTTCACTCATGAGCATTGACTTATAAAAAAATATGATCTTTATGTTCATTTTTCAACCTGAATTTGTATTCTTTACTAATTTATTTATAAAATAAAAATGAATCCTATTTTTCTATGGTTTATTAAATTCTTATTGATTCTAAACATTCTACATTGCTTGCAGGATTATGTAAATATTTTGATGTGACTTGTTGGCCCAAAATTATATGTATCCCCAATTCATTGGGTAATGTGATTTATCTCATGATATAATGTGTAATATGTGTGAACATGATTATATATTTATTCAAAGATGTAACTTTATGATTATACACATATGTTATATGCGAACATGATGATTTACTTGTTAAAAATTGGTTGGGTTATTTGACCACTAAGACCTGATGTTTCATATTTATTCATTTCCAATTTTGATGCCTTGATAAAATATTCCCTCTCATGATTAGGATGATTATTATATTCTTAAGTTATGATTATAGTGATCATGATTACCCATGTTATTTTTATTCATGTCCTTATTCATCCTCTTAATGGGATTTTAGAAAACCCATTACATTGATGTATATCCATAGGTGACTACATGTACAATAGACAAGATAATAATTTTATTGATTATATAGAATATTGTAAATAAATGTTTATGTATTATAATGCTAAAGGTATTTATGTTCCTAATTTTACAATGACACTAAACCTTTTGATCTTGATTTTTTATCAATATAAAGTTTATATTAAAATGATGTAATAGGAATATATGAAAACATGTTAACTAAAGTCAATATCCAGGAATAATTTAGTTTAAATTGGAATTAATAGTAAATAATGTAAGTGAAAATCAGTTGGATAAGTACAAGTATTTATTAAAATCCATTATGATTTGTTCTTTAAATACCCCAAACATAGGGATCCCATTAAATATTAATTTAGAGTTAATTTGACTATTCAATAAATTATTGTCGATTGATTTTTTGTCCTGCATTTTGTTTAAAACATTTATATTTTAAAAAATTGATTGAACAAGGAGAAACCATGCCAATAATATTTGTGAATGGGAATATAAATATTTCACGAATAAAATTTCCAATCCCTTCGGTGGGAGAGTTCAAAACATTGTATAGATTATTACCCAGCTATCTTAGGAAATAAATAATAACGTGAACTGGGTTGAACATCCTCTTTCTCCAAAAAAATGATAAATATGAAACTGATTCCATTATGTGGAAATGTATAGAATATTTTAGTTTATATTTTTATCAACAAATTGGGGAACAATGGGTTAAATCAATGGAGAATATAATTTTAATGCTCCACTATTTTGAGAAGGAGATGATAACTCTTGCTATATATTATTTTTATAGAGAAGTCGACCAATAGATGGAATTGATAAAGAACAAAAAAAATGAATGATGAAATTAATGAGATGGAGTATGAATACATTAGAAAAATATTTTATTAAATCTATTTATCTTTAACTATTCTTAAAAATATGATGATTTAATTTTAATATATGATTCAAAATATAAGGTGAATCTATCAAAGATTACAAGGAATCCTTCACATGATTAGAAAAGAATGCCTCGGGATTTGATGTAAATAATTATTGAAAAATAAAAATACTCTTTATTGGTTTAAAACAACACATTTTAAATCCTATAGTGATACCTGACATTGGGAATTATTAAGAAGTGGTTCAATGTGACCTCGAAGTCAAGATGGAGTTTGGAGAATGGTTCCATTGTTATAAAGATAAGAAGAGAATAATAGAGATTTATATTGTAGGGTCAAAAGAAAAATTAGGAATGTGGATAAAGCAACCCACGTGTTAAAAATATGGAACAACCCATGATGGGTACTACCTCAGAGGGAAATGTAAATTCATCATGTATGGGATAGAATTTAACCAAGATCATGAACTTTGAATATACCAGAAGAAGTCGCCTAATGTTATGGAGAAAAATAGAGAACAACACATGGTCCAATACGTCAACAGTTTGAATTAGATGTATTATGAAATCTAGTTAACTAAACCTCAATTTTTTAGGGGTAACTAGAATTAGTTACCACCAAATGAAATGGTGAAATGTTAATCATATTCCATCAATACTAAAAAAGTGGGGCAATAAAATTAATTTATACAAGGTAGAATTGTTAATCACTAAATAATAGAAGACTTGTCATTTGATTTTAGTTTAATTAATTCCATTATATACTAAATTTGTTCTATAATTATTTAATTAATGTTCGGATACATTGATATAGAGATACCCACAAAACATCTCATGGGGTGATAATTGAAACCCATGTGTTTTAATAATTCACTTATATTGTATGTGGGAAAATACATCTAGATAAAATCATAAAACTACCCTTAATTTAATTTCAATCATTAATAGGAATTGATTGGATCTCATTTTATAGAGCATACATCAAATTTTAAAAAAAGGAAATATCTTTTCATATAATGAAAAAAACTATGATCTTATAAAATGAAAAGGATGAACATGAATATCTTTTTGGAAATCTATCAACTCTATTGGTGTTTATTCCCTATGGAGAAGCACATCATTCTGAAATTATAGTGTCAAAAGATGGTATAAACCAAGAGGAAATTACCATTGTTAAGGAATACACTGATATATTTACTAAATATTTAACCTGTCTTCACCTTGACCATGAGGTAGAGCTCTCAATAGAACATTTACCCGATGCGACTCATATCTCAAAATGAACATGTATGACAACACAAATAGAACTATTGGAGTGAAATAAAAATCTATAATATTACATGGATAAATGGTTCATATAACCCATTCCATCACAATATGGTGTTCTAGAGATCTTTTTAATGAAAAAATAATGGATCAATACAGTTTTGTATCGATTTTTGGGAGCATAAAATGATCATAATGGGTAAAAAGTTTTATATTATAATGATTGATGACTTATTCGATCAAGTAGAATGAGATTAATTTTAAGAACCCAAAACATCGTTTTACATATGTTTTTCCTTTTATGGACTTTTTATGAAAATTAATCTTTCTGGAAATTTTCTAAAAACAAGTTGTGTACTTTCTGAGTACACACCTTGTACTCTTCTTCGGCTCGAAGCCGTGTGCTGGCCATGCTCGGGCCATACACACGGTGTGTAGGGGTGACGTGGAGGCCAATTTTGGCGGAGTATGGAAGAGACCCAGTACACGTCTTGTACTTTAAAAATACATGCCGTGTAATTTTCATTTTTTCACTAAATGGAGATGGGTCACGCCTCATCGCGATATTTGTCTTCTTCTAGGTTTGGTTCATCCGAGAGCGACCCGTACGACCGAATATTCTCTGAGCTCCCGCATAATTGTCTGTTCTCTGATTTGGGCACGGTCAGTTGCGTTGGAATCATATCGGTGATTTCTTCCTTCTACTTGACCCTTGTTTCTTATTTCCTCCTCATTTTTGAGTTATCGTGGGTTGAGTGTTTTTGCATTTTCTCATATCTATGACGTTCTAGGTGGAATCTGTCATTGTGTTTCACATATATCGATCTCCGAGGATCAAGGTAGGTGGATTGTGCCTTTCCGTAGAATGTTGATGAGTATTTTGTGCAAATTCCAAAAATACCCTTGAACAGGGGTATTGTGTGTTAGTTGTTTTGCTATGTTGTTTTCCTGCTTTGCTTGATTGCTGTAGTAGAGGTTTATTCTTGTGAGTAGAGTAATTTATTTTGTGCTTAGGTTGCTTTTCCATGCTTTTTCTGCTTATTTGGCATTTTTCCAGTTTCCCTGCCTAGTCGTAGGATAGTGGAACTGAGACTTTTTATGTTGTTGATCCTTAAAATGATAGACAAGTAGTTCTTGTGGTTTACTTGGATGATTTACGTGCGATGATCATGTTTTTATCCTTCACTCGAGACTGTAAGAACCTAGGGTAGTAGACCAAAGGGAGAATTGATGGAAGGGCTCCTCCAGAGTGTCTTTTAATTATGATGTGAAACCACAAGGGGAATTTACGTTGAGTGCTTCCTCAGAGAGTCTGTAGTTCCTCAACATGGGCCACAGGGAGAATAGACGTTGAGTGCTTCCCCAGAGAGCCTTTTTCATGATACGAGACTATAGGGGGAATTGAAGGTGAGTGCTTCCCCATAGAGTCTGTTATGTTTCATAGCTGAACCAGAGGGGTGAGACTGTGTGTTCCTCCTAGAGGGTTGCTATTACATGTAGGTTGAACCATAGGGGTTAGGCTGTGAGAGCTACCCCGAGGGTTACCTGTTTTTTTTCTTGTTGCTGGCTGTTAATTTGTGTACTTTGTTTGTTAGAACTGTGGATTGTAGCTTCTTGTGCTTTCCTGTTTACTGCTTCTTGTTTTATTACTGCCATGTATTCATTGACTGTTAGGCAAAAAAATTTGGGTGATTTCCTACTGCGATTGTATCTCATACCCAGTTTGGTCTATGATTTGGGTCCCAAGAAGACTATTTTGTTGCGGGTATAGATACGGGAAATATCACTTCTACTTCAGGTTTTTGATTACACTGGAGTTGGAGAGCATGGGACTGATCTGTGGCTTGTGATGCTGAGGAGTTACTTTTTTTTCTTTTATACTTTGTTTTCAGTTGTACTTCAGCACACTGGTTTTTTCACTGCTTTCCATAGACATATGTGCAATGTTGCATCATTATTGTTTTATACATTGTTTCTGCTATTTAGTTCAATATTTGTATGTTGTTTATGGATTATGCTATTTTGTTTGGTTATTTTACGCTTTAAACTTTACAGAATGAGGGAATAGTTTCCCAACCGACTCAGAAAGGCCCTCACTACTAATCAGCAGCCTCTAACATTTGGGGAAACACGCTTGAGGTCGTGTGGCGAACCAGGTATGGGGAACTAGTGGAGGGGCTCCAGATTCAGGTCGTTACAAAGTGGTATCAGAGGAGTTATTTTCTCTTGCTTTAGTGTTTGGATACTTTACCCAGGGATAGGAATGATTCGATACATGGTATTAAATGGTGATCGGGAGTATTTAACCCGTGTACAGGGAATAGCCATAATACCTCGTTAATTACAGTTGCTAATTTTGAGATTTTTTTATTGATCTGATTTCACCTAGAGTTATTCATATGACTTGTGCTATTATTGTTTTAATACTTCGGTTCTATTTCTGTTGCAACCCGATGAGATGAGGGTATGCCATCTCATTCATCATATAGGAACTTGTAGAAATCACATGCCATGCATTTTTTCCATGCCATCTAGGGTGCATTAGCGATTGCATGCTATTGTGATAGACTCTATATAGATTATGCATACTGTTGTGATAGATGCTTGATAGATGCTCTGTCGTTATGTTATAAAATTGTTCGTTTTTCTCCTTGCTTAAAAATGATCATGTTTTCCCTTGTGTGTGACTTTAGGAGATGCCATGCTTTGATTCGTGGGGAGTATGGTCCCTCATGAGTCAGAATTTGGCACCTCTTTGCCTTGTTTTTTGTGTTTCTAGGTTTCTGTGCAGTTTATGAGCTACAGCCCAGAAAATCCCAGAATACACGACATGTAATTTTTGGATACACGCCGTGTAGTTTTTAAGTGGTGTCACTAAACATGTGAGCAGAACATGGTGACATGAATGTAACCTGGGAACACGCCATGTATGTTCGGAACCGTGTTCCCGGTCGTGTAACTAATAACACGGGTCGTGGGAGAGCAGGTAGAACACGGTATGTCCATAGGGAACACACTGTGTATTCATTTCCAAGTACCCAACCGTGTCACGAACAACATGGGACGGTGTCACCTTCACCTATACACGCCGTGTTTGTTTGGAGCATACCGTGTAAGGTTCAGCCACGTAGAAGACCGTGTGGTTAACAACACAGGCTGCTAAAGCCTTGTCTAGTGCACATCGTGTTTGTTTCTAACACGTCGTGTAGTCTCTGGTTTAGTCGAACCGTGTGGGTTAGCCATGTGAAGTGTCTGGGGCAGTGGAATTGTTTTCAAGTACACGCCATGTGTTGGTGTCAACACACCGTATAGTTTGAGGTGTACACGACTTGTAGAGAAGGAGTACATGCCCATGTCAGTGGCTTATGAGGACACACTGTGTAGTTTTTATACACGTTGTGTAGTTGTGTTTTTCAATCTTGTGTGTTTTCCTTCCCCTATTTCCGTTTTTTACTATTGTGTTCTTTGTCCTTGATTTCTTCATCTAAGGTGTACTCTTGATCTTTCAGAGCTATGCCTCTGAGACATCCTTCGTTTGTATGTCTGTTGTCAAGAAGTGATCAGACGCTAGACAGGACAGATCATGGACTTCCTGCCGATCCTCCAGTTGGGCCAGCCTTGGATCTGGCAGTCATACTAGTTGCAGGTGCTGATGCGCAGTTTAGGGAAGGTTTTATGAGGATGATGAAGGCCTTCTAGGGAGCACCTCCCCCTACCACAACTATGGCAGACCTGACGTGGGTTTTCCAACAGCAGCATCCTCCTACTTTCCAAGGCGAAGGGGGACCTCAGGCTACAGAGTCATGGATGGAAGCCATGCTGACTATCTTCGAGCATCTAGAGACGCCTCCATAGAGGTGGGTCAATATCGCTACTTACATGCTCCGAGACTCCACCAAGAGGTGGTGGGACGTGATCTAACTGGCGGGTCAACAGTAGGCTATGGCTTGGGAGGAGTTCCAGTGCGTATTCTATGACTACTTCTACCTAGAGACCCTGAGGGCCAATCGAGCCCAAGAGTTCATGAGCTTAGAGAAGGGTACTCTTTCTTTCATGGAGTATTCCACTCGTTTCACCGAGCTGCAGCGCTTTACACCCATCCGGGGTGGGAGTGGGGTGTTATTTGCATGGAAGTATGAGGATGGTCTTATGCGGGAGATCTGCTCATTGGTGAACATCTTCTAGCTGACTTCCATCAAATCCATCGTCAACCATGCACTGATTGCGGAGCACAATCTGAGAGACTCTGGAGCTGAAACCCAGGGCGGTCCTACTTCTAGAGCTAGTTTTCCTTTAGATGACAGTAAAAAGAGTCGTATAGAGCCTACTTGTAGAGATCCGAGGAAGCGAGATGCATCGTCATGCATCCAGGTGACATGCTACAGGTGTTGCCAGTCAGGGCACATGAGGCTGCAGGGCCAGAGGGACCCCGTGGAGTGCCGATATTGCGGCAAGATGGGTCACCATCAGCGTTTCTGTCGAGATTTCTCACCAGCAGATGGTGACCGGGGCTCTTCCATGACTCCTCGTTCATGAGTAGCTCCACTAGTTTCTCACCAGTCGGGGAACTAGAGTTATTCTGGTCGTTCGGGCCGGGGTGGAGGTCGAGGCCGTAGAGGTCAGCCACTAGTTCCTCAGCACCAGTAGGGAGGTTCAACTCAGAGTGGTCAGCTAGGGGCGCATGGCCACGGTACATGCCACTATTTTGCCATGGAGCATTCCTATCAAGAGCAGGATCATGGCCCTTCTACTATTTGAGGTTATATTTTAGTAGCCTCAGTTTTATCTTCATCCCTTTTTGATACTGGTGCTACGCATAACATTATCTCCGATGTTGTCGTGGAGAGCCTTGGACTCTGCATATTTTCTTATGCAGACTCGTTGACACTAGACACACCTTTGCGAAGGAGAACATCTAGTGTACGCCAGTGTAGAGTGTGCCCCCTCAAGGTTACAGGGTATTGCATCTTATGGGATATCTATGTCCTAGAGATGACAGGATATGATTTCATCCTCGGTATGGACTGGTTGATTCCCTTTCAAGTAGTTGTCGACTGTTATCACCACATAGTGAGTTTAGTTTCACCAGAGGGCGAATCTTTTCTTTATAAAGGAAAACGGGATGTTCGGGTGAGTTGGGCAGGACTCGAACATCTTGGGCTAGGAGCGGTGATAGCCCAGATTGCTAGTCATTATCTGGATGATCAGGGGACTCCACAATTCGACTTTCCTCTAGTGGTGGATCGTTTCAGGGATGTCATTCCAGAAGACATTTCATGTATTCCTCCAGAGCACAAGGTAGAATTCTCTTTTTAGCTCGTGTTGGGAGCGGCACCTATGTCCATTCCTCCCTATAAGATGGCTACACCTAAGTTCCAGGAGATCAAGAAGCAGTTGGAGGAGTTTCAGGAAAAGGGTTTCATCCAACCTAGTACTTCTCCTTGGTGCTCACTTGTCCTGTTTGCGATGAAGGCATACGGTACACTTCAGCTTTTTGTGGATTATCGGAAGCTGAACCAGTTGAAGGCCAAGAACCGATATCCCTTGCTGAGGATCGATGAACTCATTGATTAGCTTCAAGGAGACAGGGTGTTCTCGAAGATCTATTTGAGGTCCGGTTACCATCATTTGCATGTTAGACCATTAGATATACCTCTAACAGCCTTCAGAAGCAGGTATTGTCCAAACGATTATACAGTCATGTCGTTCGGTCACATGAACACCCTTACAGTTTTCATGGAACTGATGAACCGAGTGTTCCATCTTTACTTGGACTCCTTTTTCATGGTCTTCGTGGACGATATCTTGGTGTACTCTAAAACTTGACACGACCATGCCACACATATTGAGATCATTATGAGTACACTGAGAGAGAATCGACTTTATGCTAAACTCTCAAAGTGCCGCTTCTGGATGGATCAGATTCACTTCAGGGGTCACGTCATCTTAGAGACAGGAGTATCTGTGGACCCAGATAAAGTGAGAGATGTAGTTTCCTAGGAGAATCTGAAGAACGTCTTTGAGGTATGGAGCTTCCTTGGACTGGCTGGATACTATAGAAAATTCATTCATGACTTTTCTCATCTAGCATCACCCTTGACATGTCTGACTAAATAGGGGGTGATGTTCTATTATTCATATTCTTGTGAGTCATCCTTTCAGGAGCTGAACGGGAGGTTGACGTCATCACCGATACTAGTCTTGACGAAACCAGGAAAGAGCTACACTGTTTACTGATATGCTTCTAGTATTGGGCTGAGGGATTTGATTATGCTAGGGGATGGAGTAGTTTCGTACAGGTCTCGGATGTTTAGGCCACATTAGAGGAACTACCCTATGCACGATCTGGAGTTGGAATCTGTAGTTCATGCCTTATGATGTTGGAGACACTATCTGCTGGGAGAGCACTTTGTGGTCTTCACTGACCACAAGAGTCTCAAGTATATCATCAGTCAGCGTGATCTGAATCTGAGGTAGCGCAGGTGCGTCGAGTATCATCAGTCTTTTGATTTTGAGCTTGCCTATACGCCGAGGAAGGGAAATGAAGTGGCAGACACGCTGGGCAGGAGAACTCAGGTTCATACAGTTCAGGAGACACCAGTGAGTGGCAGCTTATGGATCTGTTCTCTGAGATGCATCTGGAGTTGCATGACATACAGGGACAGACCTTTCGATTTTCTGTAGTTGTTACCTCCACACTACTTGATAGGGTACTGATGAGGCAACTATCAGACTCAAATGGCTTAGTCCTGCAGGATAGTGTGTCAGGAGGGGAACCTCTTCCTAGATGGACAGTGGGTAAGGATGAGATCTTGAATTTCTAGGGACACATATGGGTGCCATATGACATACGCAAGGAGCTGATGTAGGATTTTCATTCCTCTGTTTGGGCTATTCATCCTGGCGTCACCAAGATGTATCGAGATCATCATCGCCAATGCTGGTGGCCATGTATGAATAAGGATGTTGTGGGCTTCTTAATGAGATGTTCTACTTGTCATCAGGTGAAATCAGAGCATCAGTAACCAGTGGGGCTTCTGCAGTAGTTACCCATTCCAGAGTGGAAGTGGAACAACTTCGTGATGGACTTCGTGACTAGGTTGCCGAGGTCACCTCAAGGGAATGCTGCTATTTGGGTTGTCATCGACAGGCTAACGAAGGTTTCCCACTTCATGATGATCAAGGACACCTTCAGTGTCGATGATCTGGGATGACTTTACAACCGGAAGATCGTTCGTCTGCATTGAATTCCACACTCCATTGTTTCAGATAGGGATGTGTGCTTTACCCCTCGGTTCTGGAAGGGACTTCAGAAGGCCTTGGGTACACAGGTACTTTTGAGTACAACATACCATCCAGAGGCTGATGTCCAGTCCGAGCGCACGATCCGGGTTCTTGAGGATATGCTACGAGCTTTCATCAAAGACATTAGAGGTTACTGGGAGAGGCATATTCCTTTAGTGGAGTTTACCTACAACAACAATTTTAAGAAGACTATTCAGATGAAACCTTATGAGGCCATGTACAGTAGGCCATGACGTTCACCCTTATGCTAGCTGGAGGTTGGAGATGCATATTTGATGGGACCTCACCTCATTCAGGAGACCTCAGAACAAATAGAGCTGATTCGGAATAGGATGGATACAACACAGTCTCGATAGAAGTCTTATGCTAATCAGTGGAGGTGACCTCTGGAGTTCGAGGTCGGGGATCTGGTTTTCCTGCTCGTCGCACCGAGGTTGGGACATAAGAGGATTCGGAGATAGGGTAAGCTTTCACTGCAGTACGTCAGGCCATTTGAGGTCTTGGAGAGAGTTGGGATGGTTGCCTATCAGTTTCAGCAACCTCAGAGGTACCGGTCCATGCACGACGTCTTCCACTTCTCTCAGCTCCGACGCTACTTTTCAGACCCATCTCATGTGTTTCAGCTCGAGGAAGTCGATATTGAGGCGGATGCATCGTGAGTGAGGTATCCTATTCGGATTGTCGATCCCAGTTTGAAGGTTCTCCACTGATGGTCTGTTCCACTAGTACGGCTGTTTTGGCAGCACGAGCTAGTACAGGATGAGACTTGGGAAAGGGAGGACGATGTACGATCGTAGTGGCCAGAGCAGTTCGTGGATTCTTCTTTTATGCCACGTTTGGGAAATTCGGGGACAAATTTCATTAAGGGGGAAGTTTGTAAGAACCCAGATCTTCATTTCAAGTATGTTTTTCCTTTTTTTGGTGTTTTTATAAAAAATAAACTCTCTGGAAATTTTCGATGTACCCGATGTGAACTTTCTGAGTACGCGCCGTGTACTCTTCTCCATCTCGAAGCCGTTTACTGGATGTGCCCGGGCCACACACACGGTGTGTAGGGGTGATGTGGAGGCCGATTTTGGCGGAGTACGGAAAAGACCCTGTACATGCCATGTACATTAAAAATAAACGTCGTGTAATTTAATTTTGTTTCACTAAATGGACCGAGGTCGTGCCTCATCGCGATATTTTCCTTCTTCTAGGTCTGGTTTGTCCGAGAGCGACCCGTACGACCGAATCTTCCTCGAGATCATGCCTAGCCGTCTGTTCTCTGATTCCAGCATGGTCAGTTGCATTGGAATCACAGCGGTGAGATCTTCATTCTTCTTGAGCCTTGTTTTTTGTTTCCTCCTCGTTTTCGATTTATCGTTGGTTAAGCATTTTGTGCATTTTCTAAGATCTATGACATTCTAGGGGGAATCTGCCATCGTGGTTCACGTATATCGATCTCCTAGGATCGAGGTAGGTGGTTTGTGCCATTCCGTAGAATATCGATGAGTATTTTGTGAAAATTCCACCAATACCCTTGAACAGGGTATTGCGTGTTACTTGTTTTGCTCTGTTGTTTTCCTGCATTGCTTGATTGCTGTAGTAGAGGTTTATGCTTGTGAGTAGAGTAATTTATTTTGTGATCAGGTTGATTTTCCATGATTTTTCTGTCTGTTTGGCATTTTTCCAGTTTCCATGCCTAGTCGTAGGATTCTGGAACTGCTACTTTTTATGTTGTTGAGCCTTAGAATGATAGACAAGTACTTTTTGAGGGCTACTTGGACGATATATGCATGATGAGAATGTTTTTATCTTTCTCTCAGGACTGTGAAAACCTAGAGTAGTAGACCAAAGGGAGAATTGACAGAAGGGCTTCTCCAGAGTGTCTTTTAATTACGATGCGATACCATAGGGGGAATTGAATTCCAGTGCTTCCTCAGAGTGTATGTAGTTACTCGATGTGGGCCACAGGGGGAATAGACTTTGAGTGCTTCCCCAGAGATCCTTTAGCACGATACGAGACTATAGGGGGAATTTATGGTGAGTGCTTCCCTAGAGAGTCTATTATTTTTCATAGCTGAACCAGAGGGGTGAGACTGTTTGTGCCTCCTAGAGGGTTGCTAGTACTTGTAGGTTGAACCATATGGGTTAGGCTGTGAGAGCTACCTAGAGGTTTACCTGTTGTTCTTCTTGTTCCTGGCTGTTTACTTGTGTAATTTGTTTGTTAGAACTGTGGATTGTAGATGCTTGTGCTTTCCTGTTTACTGCTTCTTGTTTTATTACTGACATGTATTCCTTGACTGTTAGGCACAAATCATTGGGTGATTTCCTATTGGGATTATATCTCACACCCTGTTTGGGCCATGCTTTTGGGCCTAAGCAGACTATGTTGCTGCAAGTATAGATAAGGGAAATCGCCCTTCTACATCAGGTTCTTGATTGCACTGGAGTTGAAGAGCATGGGACCGAGCCGTGGCTTGCGATGCTGAGGAGTTACTTTGTTTTTTTTATACTTTGTTTTCAGTAGTACTTCATCACGTTGGTTTTTTCACTTCTTTCCATAGACATATGTACGATGTTGCATCATTATTGTTTTATACATTGTTTCTTCTGTTTAGTTTAGTTGTTGTATGATGTGTATTGATTCTTATATTGTTTTTTGTTATTATCCATTGTATACTTTACCGAATGAGGGCATAGTTTCCCCACTGACTCACCAAGGCCCTCGATGCTAGTCATCAGCCTCTGGTGTTTGGGGAAACGCACTTGAGCTCATGTGGCGAACCGAATATGCGGCACTAGTAGAGGGGCTCCAGATTTGGGTCATTACATTAATAGTTATCAATCATGGATCTTCATCCTGTATATCATCAACTAATGTTGAACAAGGAATATATTCAAAAGAACACATTTTTTATAATGTTTGGGAATTATGAGTTCCTAGTGATTCCATTGGAAGTTAATAGTTCCCATGAAATATTAATTTATTTGATTAATTTATTCATTAGATACTACCTTGATATTCTTTTTGGTTGTGTTTATCGAAAATATTATTATCTAATCCATGAGAAATGAGGAACATAATGAATAATTAAGGATTGGGTGGGTGATATTAAGGAAGGATAAAGTGTATGTCATTTTCCAAAACGATCTCTTTCTGATGTGGCATATCACATTCTTTGGTCAGAGGATCTCAACTGGGGGAATTTTTATGTACCAAAAAAAGGTTACTTAGGAATGGACCATACCCCAGAATACTATGAAAATGAATAGTTTTCTTATCATAAGAGAGTACTTGTCACATTTTTTGAGAATTTTCTCATGATTTTCAAGTCCCCTAAATAGGTAAACATGAAAATGTGTAATGTTTGCTAGAATGGATGAATTTGACAAAATCATCAAGGACCTCAAAAAATGGCTATTCACTGTACATCTACTCAAACGACCATCTTTTCGATAATATTTTTTGATATCAAGTGATGATTCAGATAATGTATTGGGTTTTCAACAAATTAATAATGATAATGTGAGAGATTACACCTCAATGTAGTTTATTATCCCTGAGAATAACTATATGACCTATGATCTGGAACTATTGGTTGTGATATATATCTATAAATTCTAGAGACAATATCTCTATGGGGATAATTGTGACATATATATCAATCAAAATAGCTGAAAGTATATATTCATAAAAAATGAGGTCAAGATGAATCAATGAATATGGTTATATATAATCCTAGGCAACAATTTCTCTTCCCATTACCATCCCAAAAATTTGAAAATGGTAGATGATGCTCATAATAGAAAAGAACCGACTACTTCATCCATGATGTAGATTTATAAATAACCTATATGTATGGATATGAAAAGTATGGATTTGGAAATTATAATTATATGGAATTCAACATAAAATTCCAAAATTACTTCCCAACCATTTATCCAACATAACATCAAAGAGGTATAATGTTATGATATGGTGATGCAAATATAGGTGAATGTTTAAATGTATTTAAAGCTACAATAGTTCCATATCAAGGATAATGGTTTGATTATTTTTTTACCAAGGAATTTTGTGACTTTATCATATGTGATTAGAAATAGCTATTGGATAATAAACATAGATCATCTTTCTCAATCCATAATAGAAGTACCATTTTGTACCCTGATTTTGAAGAACATGTCTTACTGGAAAACCTGAAGAAGGATATTGAAATGTATATTCCATGGTATTTGGTATGTTAGCAAGTTAAATGTGAAATATAGAAGTCCAATTTTATGATTAATCCATTGCCTATACCCATGTGGAAGTGGGATAACGTCACTTTAGACATTATCATTTGTCTCATGAACAATCGAATGGAAATAATGTGATATTTGTTGTGGTGGATGAACTCACAATTCCTTCCCAAAATATTTATATTTGGGAATATTTAAAACATGAAAAAAATTACATGATCTATGTGATTGATGGGGGAGGATACCTTGGGTTTCACTGTCGATAATATCAAATCATGATCCATGTATCCATTATAAATTTTGGGAGAAGATTTCCATATTCAATGAGTATTTAGTTGAATTTTATGAAAACCATTCACCCCCAAAATGATGGCCAATCTAAAATTACTATTCCTACTATTGAGGAAATGCTAAGAGACTACCCAATAGAGTTAAAAGTTTGATGGGATCAGATTCTATCATTATTTGTGTTCTCATACAACATCGCATTCAACTCATGTATTTTGATAGATCCTTATAAATTTCTATATGTGAAGCGATGTAGAACTCCAACAAGTGGAGATGAAGTTGAATAATGAAAAAACATGAAAATGACCATGTAAAACAGATGACGGTGAATGTAGAATCCATCCAACATCATATCAAAGATTCCTATATTAGTAAAAAATATATGTTTTCAACCCTCAACAGGACTTGGAGTTTTATGTGGGAGAAATATTCGTCTTTAGAATATCTCTATGTAAGAGATTCTTGTAGTTTATAATGAAAGGGATCATTATCCCAAGGTACATGGCCTAGTATTAGATCCTGGATTCTATAATAGATTTTCATTATTGGCTTTAACATCCTATAAATATGGATCATGTTAATGACATGTTTTTCTATCTCTCCTATGGAGGTATATACCATAATACTCATATGTAGTGAATCTGGAGTTGATACAACTAGAAAATGACCTCTCATATGGATATTAGATAATGAAGATCATGGATAATATAGAGAAGGTATAATGAAACAAGAAGTCACACCCTGTTTATATGTTATGGAGGAACAAGAATTATGAAGATGAAATATGGGAACAAAATGATGTGATGAAGGAGAAATACCCCACCTATTATAATCATAATATGTAAAAAGAAATGATGAGGGAGAAATTTTAATAGGTAAAAATAACATAATGAACCATAATTTTATAAATTAAATAATTTTATATATTTTAAAAAAATACATCACATATATAAAAACAGAAAAATAATTCTCATAAATGAATAATGAAACAAGTGATATTTATAGAAAACAAGAAACCTGAATCGATGGAATAATAATCTATCTTTTGGAATAGTAATATGACAATAAGGAATAGTTTTTTATCTAAAAGAATAATAAGCTCTCTTAGAAATGTAGAAATAAAATTTTTTCACCTTATAAATGAACATATTCTATTATTATATCATTGTATAAGTAAATAAATGTTTTTGAAAGTACAAAATAATTGTTGTTATTTTTTATAAAAAATGTTTAATTAAAATATTAATAATTAATATAATTATTTAAAATAATATTTATTTTCATAAAATTTATTCATATTTTAATAATTTCATATATTATAACTATAATATAATTTTATGAGACATTAGTTAAATTTTCAATGTTTTTTAAAATCAGTATTTTTTGAATAAATGATGATTTTATTGAAAAATTAGATTATTATTGTTTTTAAAATTATATTCATTAAATGGTGAAATTTTTTTAAAAACACACATTAATAAATATTTAGGTTTAATTTCTACTATTTTTCTTATATCGTTTAAATTTTTGGAGAATTTTGAAATATGGTATGTTTTGCTATTACACAATTTAATCGAAATACATGAATATTTATGTCATGTATTCTGTAAAGACCCATTGGATTGAAATATCCTAAAGAAGTAACTATATTTAGCCAAATTAATCAACCCTATTGATATTATTGGGCCAAAATAAAAAACTAATGATTAAAATAATCAAAAAATACATCTCTCATCCTCATATAAATACCACCCCTTGACACCTCTTCTCCTCAAAAAATATACACCATGTATATTTGATAAATTTTTCATAGTGGCCTTTGTAATACTATTTATCACATCAAATATCTATATGTCTTGAAAAAAATATAATCTATGTTTAGTATGGAGGTTCTAATTGGAACAGTATTCAGGGGTTAAATACTCCTCCTTTCTCTTTTAGTTTCATTTATTTTCTTATTCTCTCCTAAACACCTCTATAAAAGGGGAATGATAAATCTAATATCATATATATAATATAATTTTGTTGTGATAATGTAATATAAATAATAAAACCTATTTTATAAAACTTATATTCTAAATATGAAAACATCATCTTTGAAGTGTTGATTCACTGCCTTTAAAGAAGATGAGTTTTCTTTTTTCCATTACTCCCTTTAAGGCTGGTAATAAAAATATTGTTATGGTTTAATGGTATATTAATATATATATATATATATTATAACTAGTATTGATTATGGAACTAATATATTATTATCATATTAAATAAAATAATACATGGTCATTAAGTTTGTAAAAACAACCAATATAAATTAAACATTTTCATTAACATTTTATCTAATGAATATTTCTCACATCAGGAAAAAAATTATTTATGGGGCCATTTAAAGTTACCCGTGTAAATTAATAACATGTCATTTCAATTCATAGTTTTCACTTCCATTTTACAATAACTTCCATAATTATATAAATTTAAACCGATCATGAAACCATGAAAAAGAATGATCTCAAAACTATAAAAATTACAACAATAACTAATTAAAATTTTCAAAAAATAACTTATTGAAATTTTAATAATTATAATAAATGTATATCATGTTATGTATTTATTAATTAATAATACTAATATTATTATTCAGGATATTATGTTCTAGTGCAGAATTGCATCAGAAAAAAGGTAACAGGATTCACGAAAAACAATCTCCTTCTTTGGGTTTTATCTCTTTTACAATTTTTTTAATGGATGTTACATTAATTAACAAATATATAAATTCAGTATTTTTCCATTTTTTCGTTATATACATGTTTCCTAGATTTAAATTATGTCAAATATAAATATTTTTTAAAATAACACTTAATTTCAAAAGGCAACTGGATTCCACTGGAGTTTTTTTCGCTCAATAGTAATGACTTCTAAACTACATATGATCTTATATTTTCTTTTGGTTAACCCAATTTTTATTCATGAATAAATAAATTGTGAAATTATTTTAAAGCATATACATTTCCTTGGGTTGTTTTATAGTTATTATTGTTAAACACTCTATGTGGAATTCATGATTATGTTTTATTTTATGATGTGATGGGTGGGTCTGAAATTATATTTCCCTCCAATGCATTGGGTGATATATTGTATCTCATGATATAATTTGTAGTAAGTCAGAAAATGATGTAATATTTGTTCACAATTATAATATTATGATATTAACATATGTAATGTGTGATCATGATGCTACATTTGATCACAAATATGTGGGCTATAGAATAACAATGACATGATGTTTCATTTTTATGAATTACACATTGCATTCCATTAGAAAATTTTAACTCTCATGCTTATGATTATGTTATTGTGACTATGTTATTATGATCATGGTTATGCTCCTCCAAGTTATATTGATTCATGTCATTATTCATCATCATTCTGGGGTTTTGAATCAACACATTCTTTTATATATATCCTCAAGTGACAACATGTACCTAGGATAGTGTGAGATTTAGAAGTATACGATAAAATATTATAAATAATTTTTTCTGTCTTATTATTTTACATATAGTATTGACATCAATTTTCCCATGGAACAAAACCTTTCGATCCAAGATTTGTATATATTTTAATATGTAAATGTTAAATTGTTGAAATATTTATATATGGAAATCAGGGTATCTAGATATAATTTCATAGGATAAGCATTAGTTTAATAGCCTTGTATGTAACGAAACTAAATATCAATTTTGAATGATAAATCAGAATATGTGTAATTTGGATGTTATTTTACTCATGTTTCTTGGATACAAGACACCCACTGACAACGTGCTGAGTTTTACCAAAACTAAAAAATTGTGTGAGAAATTTTTTTTAATTTAATTAAGTAAAATCCCAGTACATCAATCACATCCTATAAACATAGACATAATACAAAATTTCTTTTGTGTTCAAAAGCTATAAAAATATATCATTTTAAAAGTCAATGAGATGTAAGAACAACTTGATAATATATTTTACCAAACCTCTTAGTTTTGATTGATTTTAATACATTAAAAATGTTATTAATGATCAATGTCAGTTGTTTTTTCATGTCCTTTTTGGTTTATCAATCTCATGAAAATAATTTACACTCTTATAATGGCGGATACAAAAGTTTTATTTTTTTAAATGTATTTTTTTCAAAAAACATAAGTTTTATTTTAAAAAATATGTATCTATTTTATTTGTTTTTAATATCAATTATTTTTCAGAACTCAAAATTTGTATAAAAATATTATGATTCATAATTTTTATAAACTCTCCAGAAAAAACTTGTTATAAATAATATTTCAGAATAAAAATTTATCTAACTCAAAATAGTTATAATTAATTAAACATTAAAATAAAAGTACTAGAAAAAAATGTTATAAAATGATTTTTGGAGTTAAAAATTGAATAATATTTTTTCTTGAAGAATAATTTTATTATAATCATTTTTTATAATAATATTCCATTACAAAAATTATGGAGAAAAGGTAACTCATATTGATGAATCATTTATACTACAAGACGTAGTCATCCTTTAGGATATTCACTTATTCATAATTGTAGTTTATAATTTTTTTTGAACTTATTCTGTTTGATTCCCATTTTTTAGAAACATGATAGTATTTCTAATTATAATATTTCATATATTGAGGAAAATTTTATGTAAAAAAATTAATGGTTTAGATAAATTTTAAATATAATTATTCGACTAAAACTCAGTAGTATTATTAGAAAATAATTTCAAATCCGACCCGTGAGTTTATTTAGAAATCGAAGCATCTTTTCCTCTACTTATGAAAGGTTGGTAACCATGTATCCCATATAATTATTTAGTGATTCTTATCTAGAATCATTCCACCTCTTACATTTCTCATACCCATTATTTCTTATTTATCTAATTTTTTGAATGACACTCAATATGAACTATATAGTGTATGATTTATTTATGATATAATTCATTAGAGAGAAACTCATAATGAAGTAATATAATGAGAAATAAAATTAATTATTAATACGAATTATATTGTTTCATTTTTGGTAAAGGATTTTGGATCAAAAAGATGATTTTTAATTTTATCATCCTGGTATTGTTAGATTGTTTACAAATTTAGTTGAATTATTTTTTGAGGATACCGAGGAACATTATATTATTTTTTGTGGTCTAATGTGTAAAAAATTTATAAATAATTAACAGAGCTAGTGGATGTACCACTAGAGGGTGAATCATATATCCCTTATCAAAAATTAAATAAAAATCTTGGATGTTTTTCTATGTGAAATAGTGATAAATCATTGTTGACATTGTTTAAGAAATAAATAAAGTTTTTAGATCTAAAACTGGAAATAAGGGTTTTATCCTTAGGAAAATTATGATATTTTAATATGATAATGGGATATAAGGATACCCAAAATTTATTTTATATATTTATCAATGATTTGAACATGAACATGAGTATGATTAACCTATTATGTATGTTTTTATATCAAAATAATCAATTATGAAGGCATCAATGAAATCAAATATTTTTATGTTTCTTTCTTTTTTAAAAAAATTGATAGCCAATTTCATGAATTTTTTTAGTATTAAAATCTAAAATATCATATGAGGAAAAATATTTACTTGATGGGTGTAAAAAATATGTAAAGGATTAAACATATTTTTTAATTCCCAGCTTAAAATATTGGTGAATACAATTGAATGAACCACCTCATTTTTAGATATTAAAAAAGAAAAATAATTTGTGATAGAAATAAAAAAGGATGATTCATAACACATGATGAAAAAATGGATCTAAATACAATGTCAGATGATGATTTCGAGAAACTCATGGCACACAAGGCCCTGAAGAAACCTAATTATATTTAATTTAGTCTTGATAATGCATAGGGATTAATTTTGTAGATTCAAAAACAATTTGTATATAAGGAGGGTAAGAAAGAAAATTTGTTGAATTACTGGTTTCTGGATTATAGAATAGATGAAAATTAAATTAAATGTGTATAAAAAGATATATATGTTTCCCTATTGTATATATATCCATTATCATTTATAAAACTAGATCAAAAGTATGAAACCATTACTCATAATAATAAGATAGTTCTAGATGATGGTTTGGAGTTTGTATTAAAATCACATCATACTTTAGTAGTATAATTAGTTGAAGATATTGTTAAAATAATAGATTTCTATAGAATCTAATGAAAAAAATTATTAAACTTTATTTGAAACAATATAGGTTCTGAAGGATATTGGGGAGGAAAACCCAAAAGAATTCAATAAATTTTGTAATTTTTTTCTCAGAAATAAATTTAATTTTTTAAAGGTGCGGATGAAGAAGCTGATAATGTGGGAGAAGAATAAAAAGAAACATAGACAAATGAATAGATTAAGGATAAAAATTTACAATAGAGTTAGCTTTAAAACCCACTTTTTTACAATCATAGTCCAATAGGAATCTGTATTTGGAATATTCAGAAAAATTACATCGTCATAATATGGGATGATAATGAGAAACATTAACTAAATATATTTTCACACAAGGATGAAACAAATAATGATGATGGAATTATGAAACAATCATAGTAATAAAATCCTAATGATGATAAGAAATTAGATATTAGTCCTTCTAGTCTAGTTGTGTCATAAAAACATTTGTTTAATTAAAGTATATATAAAATGAGACTCAGATAAGAATTGGATACATCTTACAAACCTTAAAATTTCTTTTTGATTAATTTATATACATATTTATTTTCATTGTTATATGCATATAAATTCATAGTAATATGAATGAATAGTTAGAAGCCTTGACATTGTTGAATGAATTTTTAAACAATCATGAGTATGATATCAAATCATTCAATGAAAATAATAATAATTTTAAGAAAACATACAATTAAATGGTGAGATATTCAATGATGGTTGATATTGACTTAAAAGACCTTTATGTATAAATAATGAAAGTGAATAAGTTTTATCAGGGATTTACTAATTACTTTGATGAAATTTGAACTGAGGATTGAGAAATATTGTTTTTGTTTAAGTGTTTAATGATATGACTTTCAATTTTGATGAAGACGATATTATTTTTTAAGATAATATTCAGAGGTTGGAATTTCAAAATTATAGGAACTAATAATTTGATTAAAATTTGTTCTTTTTAATTTTAGACAATAATAAATCATTGAGAATCTTGAAAGGTTGAAGGAATAGGTTTAGATGCAAGAAATACTGGATGAAAAATTGTAAAGCATGAAACATATTTCACTAAAGCTAAGAAGGATCATGATGATTTAATGAAGATGAATGTGTGTGTAAAAATATTTTAGTGAGATAATGAATATTTTTAACTAAACTCTTGTATTATTTTGAAGTTCCTTAATTAGTTTTTAATGTGAATTCTTTTTTATCAAAATAAAATACATTTTAATATAATCGAATTAATTTTATTTGTATTAATTACATAATATATTTTTTAAATTATTAATTCAGATACAAATGTTTATTGTGTAATGTTTTTCAATCTTTTTAGAAAGTTATATACTTAACTTTTCTTTTTTAAAATAAAAAATTAGGAGGTATTTAATAAGTTTTTATTGAGAATATTGATATATGTTTTTGGAAAAATTTCATTAAAACGTGAGTTTATTTATATGTAATATTTTTTATTATGACGATGATATATTGAATCATTAATTTCTATCAGATATACAATTAAGAATAAAAATTTTCTTTTAATGTACCTGAAGTATAAATTTTATAAAGTATAAAATTTTAATATGAATTTTTTCATTGATGTTATAAAAACAATAAATCGATGTAGGTTTTCCAAAGTTATTAGTTTTTTTAGTTATTGGGTTTCGTGCCTTCCAAAAATGGGGGTATTGTCTTGTAATATTTTTTTCATTCTACAATTCGTATGACCAGTTTTGGAATCACATACACTTCCAAAAATCCCTATTTTAATAAAATTATATTTCACATAGGTTTTATAGTGTTTTTTAGAAAAGATCATTTTATATATAGAATATGAATAGTAATAATTTTAAACAAATATAATTTTTTTATTCAATCAAATACATCATATTGAATGTGTGTCTTATAATGTGGATAACACATTTTTATGAACAGGGGGTAGAAAAATTTCAGGACTATCATATTGAAAAATGGAATGACCATTAGATTTAAATTTGTACTCTTTCCTTGGATTAAACATTTCACAGTTTACTGTATTAATATCAAATAATGTAGATCATAAAACATTACAATGTTTATAATTAAAGTGATTATAATTATTTCTGTCATATGGACTACAATATAGAAAAGTATTGGGGATAAGAAAATTAACATCGAACAACTAAATTACATCCCATTATTAGATATCAAAATCGTAACCTATATCATTATAAATGGTCATCATGAAATATACATGATTCCATTAGAACTACATATAAAGTACGACTATTAAGGAATTTCCATAAATATGTGTTATATGAAGTGATGAGAGTAGTTTCAATTCACCACTCTAGTAGTCTAATTATTTATCATTACTAACATCACATTCAATTATATTTAATCATATAAATAGTTCAATGTCTATACAATATGAATGATAATTTTAAATTCATCAAAAAAATCATTGGTATTTTCTATGTCTAATCGTGGTAGAGATCTATGACATCTAGGGATAAATAGATAGATAATATGATCAATCAGATCGAGGAATTATGGGAATAGGAGGAAATAATTTACATACATCATCATATCAATGGATTTGTTTTTTATATAATATAGAGCTGACACTTATATAAAAAATCAAGTTCATCCAGGTGATTAGAAGATAGAGCCATACTGGTATTGGTACTAAGGGATTTTTTGATATAGAACTATAAAATTTTACACTAGATTCAAAAACTATGGAAACCATATGTTTTTATTTATTACTTAAAAAATAATTAATGCTAATGTGTATTTTTTTGAATACTATAATTCATTATACCTATTATATACTTTTTTACTTATTTGTTTCTCATGTTTTATTTCTGATGTGAAATTACATTATAAATTTACTT
Source organism: Viscum album (assembly GCA_963277665.1). Classification (NCBI taxonomy): domain Eukaryota; kingdom Viridiplantae; phylum Streptophyta; class Magnoliopsida; order Santalales; family Viscaceae; genus Viscum; species Viscum album. The sequence goes on along the minus strand of OY728127.1, from coordinate 419,751,167 downwards.
ATATACTTATCTTTCTTGTAATGAGTTTATTAAGTGTTTTTTTGATACCAGTCATAACTCTAATACTAAAATAATGTCTAGATATAATTATAATACTCTCATCATCTTAAAAAGTCTGTGTCTAATCATTTCCATTAAGATGATTCAGGTTGGGTCTTATTGAGTTTTTCGAACTACAATTCAACCCAACATATTGCATCATAACCTTTAATGATCCCACAACTATATGTCAGTTGCCCTTTTTATTAGAAATATTAATACAATTCATATAATGTTCTCAAATATATAATGTACATATTTGAATTAAAAGTAATCATTAAATAATATTTTCAATATTATTATCAATACAAAATATTTATTACTTTATTCTATATACAATGTTTAATAATCTTACATAAATAATATTACAATGTCATTAATTATCATATCGACCATAACAGTTTTCAATATATTTATTGTTATGTAGATTAAATTTTATGTTTTTATTCCTCAAATAAAAGTTTCACTAATGCCTATAATTTCCAAAAATTTCTCCAAAAATTTCATTATTCATGGTAACACCCATAATAAAAACCTAAAAATTTGTGTTAGATCTTTTATATAATGGTAAGTCCTAAACACATTAATTGATGATGGTATCTATAACTCTTATGTCATAGAATAAAAAATTTCTTCAAAAAGTTAACTAAACCATTAGATGTTTCATGTCTCTTGAAACAGTAATACTGTTGATAAAATGCTTCAAAAATTTAATTCTTTATTCACAATATGTTAATAAATCTTCCATTTTATTTAAATTTAGGTCCTTATACAGTGTATATGTAATCCTTTATATTAGGTAATTTATTTAGATATATCCCAAGTTCCCCACATTTATGACAAACAACTATAAATGGATCATTTGGATGACATTTTCCCTTCCATAGTACTCTTCATTTTCCCTAATATATTCATGTATTTATGACATAACATTACACTCTTAAAGAATGTTTTCATTCAATTGAGATAAATTATTTGGCATATCTACCACATTATACACCTGATGGAAATAAATCCTCCTTTTCTCCATGGTCTATATCACTCTATGTCTTAGTTTACTCCATCCTTTTATTCATCGGTGAGTTTGTGAATTAGTTATGTTATAATTTTCAATCATATATTTGAAAAAATTATTAAAAATGAAAACATCATCATTCATTCATATCAACATCACATTTGTTTTCTCATTTTCCACACCTTATCCATCATTTTCAATGATAACAAGATTCCTTATTGTTATAGAAATTGACTAATAGCAGAATGAATAGGGTATAAAATAGTAATCAAATTGATAATACCATATAATAATTTAGGGGATTTCTAAATCATGAAAAATTATATTCATTATAAGAGACGTTATGTTTAACCAAGGTCATTAATTTTTAACTTCTACTCAAATCCTTCATTATTGTTTTTAAATAAAATTTTTATTATATTAAGCATATAATACCATATTGAGAACCCTTGTGTGTATTAAAGAATATTTTTTTGTACTAGGTAGTTCTAGAGTCATGAACAATTAATCCTTAATCGATTAATTACCACCTATGAACAAATGATGAAGAACTATGTCTACATATAGTATATTTTCATGAATTTATTTCCATAAAAAACCTATTTTATTCCTTACCAATGCATTAGGATGTCATTCGATATTATTCATAAATATATGTCATAGTGTTATGTTCCATTATCTATGATTTCCTATATGCATTTTTTCCTGATATATATTAAATAATATCTAATATGAATATGGGTTTCCCCAAACCCAGTTGTCTATAACAATTGATTTCTACCATTACATTAGAATAAGATACAAGGAATTACTTCCCAAATGAGGTAACATTTTATATTTCTGGGTAAAATAAATATATAAATGAGTCACATATTAATTTTTTAAACAAACTAAATTAAATAAATTTTTAATCAAGAATTACACTATTCTTTATAGAATATTCAAATATTTATGTCATAGTATGCTTCATGGAATCACAGGGAATGGTCACAAAATGAAAGTGGTCACAAATTCTAAATATGGGTTAAGTACATATAATGTTGTAATTAATAAATAATCATAAACAAAATATAATGGTAAATAACAATAAAAAAATGTACCACATTATCAATAAACTTAATAGTATTTTCATTTAGAGATAATATCCATCTTGAAATCCCATGGATAACAATATATATGACAAGGTACATATCTGAAACAACATTTCATATATTTATTACATAAATATAATAATTATATAAGGAATAAAAAATATATCTTAGTAAATAACTGAAACCCCTTACATTTAATCATTAAACAAATAATGAAATTAATTTGTATATATTTTCTTATTAAAAATATCATTTATAATAATAACTGAACACTCAAAGAAGGAAATGATTAATTTTTTGTCATAATGTTTCTCAGGTACAAGATACTTATACATTCAATTCCATTCAAAATACAGTTTAAAGCATGATGGGTAAACCCACATAACTAAAGAAACCAAAGTGATTCATCATGAGATACTACAGATTCATCGACGGGCCATATATAACTAGGTACAGACATTATATAAATGTTCAATTAATTCCCACTATATTTAATTCTATATTCAATACATAAATAATTTCCTTGTCAAATATATGTGTTGAGTTAAGAATAAATATTTATAAATTATTTCCCCATAAGAATAAGTGATATTCATTATATAAAACTATATATAAAAATTATATTAGTTTTAAGAATTAATCATATACAAGATAAATATTATTGATATTTAAGGTAAATTTAATTAACAATAAATAATGAAGGTGAATGATCTATGGAGAAGTTAAGGGATACTAAAAAATGAATCAATGATGTTAATTTTGATAAATAACATGGAAAAATATTATCATGAACTATCCATATTAAAAATTAGGTTGGTATCATAAGAAAATAAACAAATATAAGAAATAATATGTTATTGTTTTAATTTTCAAATAGAAACATCATAAAAGGTTTTTAATGATCTTTCTATTAGAAAATATAGTTTTAATTTTGATTTTTTCCAATCCTTTTCTATAAATATAATATTTAAATTTATTTACATTAAAAATTACATTATAATCATGAAAAATAATTTTCAAATAATTAATGGTAACATTGGTATGTAGTTCTGTATAATTCAAAAATAAAATTAATTTTTCAAGGTAAAAACGTGAGAAAGGATCCTTGTTCAAAAGGTTACATAATGATTCACTTTATTTTTTTGTTAAAAGTGAACTGGTGTAATTATATATTATAATAATTTGTTTTTAAATATTTAATGAAAAAATATAAGAAATCAATTTCTGAAAACATTGTCTTGTATGAAAATGGATTTCCAATCAAAAAGATAAATGAAGTCATATATTATTAAAACATTATATAATTATTATTAATTACCATAGATTTTAAAAATGATACTATCACATTTAAAATTTAACTAATAACATGTGGATAAGAAAAGAAAAATTATTATTAAAAAATAATCTCATATTGAACATTAATGTAAATTTAAGAATAAATAATCCAGATTAGAATGATATTATAAATGAAAACCATAATATGATAAAAATGATGCAATAAATACTAATCCAAGAAATAATATTGTATATAATCTAAAAATATACACAAATAAAGTGAAAATAGAACAATTTAGACACATAATTAATTTTAAATATAATCATTGATTACCAACTATAATGAGGATGTAATATATGCGAATGGAATAGAATTCTGTTTTGAAATTCTTCAACACTAGGTATCTTTTATTTAATATAATCTTAGATGAAATAAATAAAATAATATGTTATAATACCATAAATAAATATTTATAAATTTTCTTACATTCCATATAGGATGTATATACATAATATAAATGTAACTATGATCATAACATTACAATAGTGCTCAATGAAATTAAATTGAGACAAAATCTCTTACCTTTGGATTTCTTTCATTAGAATATGATTTAAAAGCTTATATATTGGTTTTAAACATGCTATAAAATGATTCCACAACCATTTTAATATTTTAAATATCATACATTATATTCTTATAACATATTTTTCCAATTTCGGTAACAATCATTCATTATTTTCTTCGTTCAGTTGTTAAATAACTTGTTTTCTCTTGCATGTTTTATAATGAAATATCTATTTACTGTGAATATTATATATTTAAATAAAATTTAGAATAACTTTAAAATAATTATAATATTTTTAATTTAATTTTACTTTTCAAACCAATCAGTAATTATTATTATGATAAATGATGTAAGTTGTGATCATAGAGATGGGTGGCCATACGTACGCTTGAGTAACTTTTATATTTTTTACTGATAATTATGGAAAGTAAGTATATGGAATGTGATATTTACATATTGATCATAATATACATTATATCATAATACCTACTTATATGTGTCACCCATATGTTGTGGTGATGAAAATATTTTCACAGCACTTCATGAAGGTTTTTTTCAACAAGTATATGAATGATGTGATCATCATTATGTGAGTGATAAAGAATTAAATAAAATGATATAAATTATATTTGTTTAATGTTAAATATTTCAATAATATAATACAAATTTAAAATATATCACATATAATATTTATCATTATTTTTATTACCTTATATATAATGAATTATTGAATGAATAATTGCATTTCATTACTAGGAATTAGTCCACCGTATACAAAAGAGGCATTATCATGTCTCCTAAAGAATAAAAAATAATATATATATATATGTTAAAATGATATAAAAGGTATAAAAATAATATAAATAAAATATATTAACAATATATCCATCATCAGTCGAGACCATGAAGACGGAAATGAAAAATCCAGTGACATCTGTTTGTGAGGGGGTAGTTTCCCACACACAATAATGATGAATTCATAACCCATTTAGTGGGTATGGAGAATGTCTTAGGTTATGTAAATATTATAGAAAATTACAATTTTAGGAAATATCTTTTAATATTTTTATTATCAGTGATTAATTCAAAATTAAGGAGTGGGAGAATGATGTAAAATACTGATGGTCTTGGAAAAACATTAACTCCTCTTCAGGTAACATCTCTCGGTTAGCACTACATCATTCATAGGTTAGATTTGGGAACCATATTAAGCCTCTAGTATAAACGGAGTGATTTTAGGATGATATGTGGGTAGGTGTTGGTAATAATTTTTTTAGGTTTTATGTGATGAAGAGAGGGGGTGGCCTTTTATATGTTATGTGAGTGAAAAACATGTATTTTTTGAGAGAGTGAGTTCCACACACATTTTTTTCATTCCATCAGGCCCCAAAAATTTAATGATATAGATAATAGAATAGACAAAAAAGACAAAATTTAATAAAATTTGTTTTATTAATGTGATGTGTAATTATGATACCATATATTTTAAGTTTAATGAATAAGTAAACTTTTTTAATCTTAATCAATGTAATTAGTTTTAATTATTTTCAATAATAATTTCATTAAAAAATAATGTTAATTTTATATAAAATTATAAATAATTATTTTAACTAATATGAAATACATTTATAAAATTTAAATCCATAGAATTAGGGAAAAATTATTTTTATAATTAATATCATAGATGTGATGATAGTGCGTATTTTTAAAGTGAAACAATCAAAACTATTATGTTGTTTTAATAACTATATTCAGTATGAAAATTTTTTTATAGAAAAAAATATACTAATATTTGTACAATTGGCCTAATAGTACTATAATTTCAATTAAAAATAAAAGTTACCAATATTTTTAAAAAAATAAGAATTATCCATTTGAACTTTTTTATTTTTAACTATTCAAAAAAAAAGAAAATTTTTAGAAAAATAAAAAAAATTAACCATAATATAAGTGTTATATTAATATTTCAAAAATCAAGTCAGGATTTCAAATAACTTTCATTAATGAGTTTAAAAATAATTTTAAATTTTGTGCCTAAAGCATGGATGAATTATCTTTTAGGAAAATGAAATTTTATCCGAAAACATTTATTTTTCATTTAATTCGTTTTTATTATTATTTATATTCAATAGATGCACAAAAATGTGTGAAAGCTACATATTTTCTTATGATTTATTAATCTTATTCATTCCATATATTCTAAATGTTAGGTTATTATAATCATATTAAACAATGATATTAATAGTTTATTATTATTTAGTATAACATTGCCTTGCATGTCACATAATCTATCAATGATACTCATCGTTATGTGTAACACAAGATAACACAATATTTTATTCATCAAAATATGTAGAATAGATATAATTTTTTTAAAATAGTAAATATTTTGTATGTTATCATGATATTATATTCCCTTCAACACTAAGTGATGTGTTTCAAACACACTATTTAATATAATTGTGATATATTACTAATTTTTTCTTGTTAGAATCCTAGATTTTATAATGATATAATCTAGATCATCATCTTTTTTGGATGAGCATCTATGAATGATTAATCGATAGTTTTTGAGGTCCAATCCTTCTCGATCAATACTGAATTTAGGTATAAATCTATTATAGGAAGTGTGTATTTTGATTATAAAATTTATAATAATAGAAAAATAAAAAAATGATAGTTGGATGATTTCTAGTGAACATTTTTTTGGTACATGTATACTAGGGAATGGTTGTATTCATAGGGAAATAAATATTTTCCATTTTTTCATATTTTTCTAATTATAAGATTACCATTAGTAATTTTTTTAATAAAATATTTTTTTTTCATTCATGTCTTTATATCATATAATTATGATTACAACTAATAAAATGTTAGGGGAATTAGTACACTCTGAAAATAATTAATCTGTGGAAAATTATGGTTCAAATTGTTTTAATTAACAATTAAGGAAAATTTTTGAACATCAATACATGTTTTTATATTTTAATAGTGTAAAAATTTGTTATAATGCACGACAATATGAAAAAAATGACATTAAAAAAATTAATATTTAAAATTGTATTATCTTGAAAAAAATTAAAGATTTAGTAATTGTAGGTAATTAAACAACCGATGATGAAACTTATTTATTTAACTATACCTCTCAAAACTATAAATTTAGTTTATCGATCATGAGAGATGGTTGAAAGATGAATTTATTTATTAATAAAATTTCCTTCTTTTAAATGAATATTAAACAGGGAAATAAAGTTGATTAATGAATAATTTTCTGCAGAAAAACATACCACCACATTATTCTCGTGATTTTTTTGATATTGAGGGGAGAAAATTAATTCTTGTTATAGTTGGTGTTACAAAAAATATTTAATATAATGAAGGATGATTTAAAATAAAAAAATAACATCATGTAATGATATAAAAATGAATATATCCATTGGTAAAAATTTCTTTATTTAGAATTATTTTCACTAATTATATTTGAATTATTTATTTTTTGAATGATTTTCTAAAACTGTAATATTTAATATAATTTTTTAAATAATTAAATATTTTTTAATAAAAATTTACATTTATGTATTTTTTATTTTTTATATTTAATGTAGAAAAAATGAACACTCATTATCATAAAAATAATTTAAATGTAAAAAATATTTTTAATAGATGCCTCAACTAATCTAAAAACCTATTTAAAACTAGGGTTTTAGTTTTCATTATTTATTTACGATATAAAAAAATCATCATAAACATATTAACTCACCTCATTATATTTTAAATCATAAATTGTGATAAACTATATATGATATTCACAGTAGTTATGTTTTTATTCCATCGTAAAAAAAACCAATATATTCATAATTAAATTATAATTACATGATTTCTTATTTAATATTAAGTGATTGCCTATAAATTTTTTTGACCATTAAAAATACTAATACATTCTTATGGTGGAATTTTTTTAATAATTTTTATGTTATTGGAAATTTATTTTTCAGAAGTGATCACAAATATGTTTCATTTTTGTATAACATTAAAAGACATGAATTTGATTCTTCCTATTCAAAAAACCTATATTATTATCTTCTTTTTGAATATTGGCAGGAATTGAGTAATGATTATGACTATCCATGTTTTATAAAAAAACAAAAGTTAGATCAAAGTATCCATAAATTTACAATTTCATCTATTTTATATGTATCTCTTTATAAACTGATTTTTTTGTAGGAAAAAATATGTAATATAAAAAAATCAAGAGTTTCGTTAATTTATTCCATAAAAAAGTCCCCATATATAAGAATCCATCTCTAAATATGGTTGAAAATGTTATTTGATCTAAAAAAAATGGAATCAGTTTATTTATTGATTATATTTTTATGATTATAATATTATCACATGTATTATTCATATATATGGATTATACCCAATAGAATTATTAAATACATGATCATTTTCATTTTAATAATTTATAATATAATCATATATTTTACTATATTTAGAAATTTTATCCCAAAATACATTTATATCACAGTCCATATAATCAATAAAATACCCAAAAAAACATCACCATAAAATATAATATCGAGTCATGAATTAATTTTAAGAAAACATCCTTGATAAAACAAACATATAACAATAAATATCATTTAAAATAAAATATATATTAACAATATAATATTATTTATTTCATATGAAACAACAATCATTTCCAACATATCATTTTTACTAATACATTTAGAAACACTATTTAATCCATTTGTTTCTAATTAGATAATAATTCAATTTATTTATTTTTATTTAAAATAATAATCATCTTCTGAAGTTACATTCCCTATAGTAGGTTCACATGTATAAATGTTATCTATTTTCTTCATTATGCTTTAAAAAATCATTCTTATATTCTTATATAATTTAATCATCTTATATGTCCAATGACCAAAATACATATATTTATAATTAGGATCACTAATTATAAATATATATCTTCTATGATTATCCATATGAAATATATATTACTTTTTCAACATTTCAAAATAAAAATATTTGATTTCATCCGTGATCATCTTTATGATATTATAATAACTCATCAAAATATTCCCTTAAAATAATTTTGGAAATAAATCAATGTCAAAAATTTTAAACATATTTTAAATAGACTAACCAATGTAACTACAAAATATAAAATTTATAATCAATAAATTTAATAATATCAATATTAAAGTTATAATAGAGGCCAGAAAAATTAAATAATGAATAAAAACTTTACTTATTGAATTTTATATATTAAAATATATAGATATATTAGTGTTCATATATTTCAATCGTTTATCCTCAATATATATGTATCTTTTTAAAATACATTTATACAGGGTATAGATAACTCATTTTTAGTATTTTTTTAAATTTTAGTTATTAATAAAATATTATTTATAAATAATATGATATGATATTATTTCCTTAAAAACTATGTGTTGTTTGATAATCATGAATATAAAATTTTCTAATATGAACAACATAATATTTTTACAGTACATGATATTTATTCATTCCTATATGTGGGGTTCATCATGTCATGGAATAAATTCAATGAATTCCATATCATAATATAGTTTCAATATTTAATATTTCATAAAAATTATAATAAATAAAATACAACATTTTAATTTTAATTATATATAAAACTATTATTCTTCTTGTAATAAAATTTTCATCTCATAGAATGATTTTTTCATATTAATTTACCTCATAAATTCTATCTTTCCAAATTATTATACATGAATATAAATTAGTGTGTTGATTTTTTCTGTCTGCATTCATCTTAAAAGATTTTTTTATTACTTTTTCTTATCATTTACAAATAATTAAACTAAAAATGCATTGACTATTTCTTTCAAGTAGTTGTAATAAAGTAAAATATGTGAGACTTACTATAAAAACATATGTATTTCTTCAGATAAAGTGTCTTTACCTTCACTATGATGGTTATATTTTCATGCATAGGAAAATAACTTATATTCTAGAAAACTATGATTCGTCAATTAAAAAAAATAAAACATAACATTTTGAACTGATACATAATATATTAAAATTTTCATATTTTCTCTAATAGATCCATGTGTATTATATTTTAGCCAATATGTAGTGTATTATCCAAAGTTATAAATTTACATATGTATAAATTCATTATTTACTAAATTCGATGGATATAAAGTATTTTTTCTAAAAGAAAGAATGAAATATCATTTATAAGAAGAATATTTTTAGATTCTTAAGATTATGAAATTAAAAGTGAGATAATAACAAAATAATCTAAAAATAATGACAAATAGAATATACATAAAACTTGAATACTGATAATATAACGATAATATTATTTCATAAAATATATAAAACAACATGTAATGGAATAATTAATTACATAAACCTATTTAAAGTGGAATGGAGAGATAAAATAATCATTTTATTTAATTTTTTATAAAATAAAAACACATTGAACATAATCTCACAAATTTTGGAATTATAAAAAATATTAGATATCAAATATTATATCAATTAAAAATAATTAAATTATGAAATAATAAGAAGAATAGATATGTAAATAAAGAACTTTTTTTTAAATAAAAATTAACAATTTAAAATGTTTTCTCTTTTAAATCATCATTCATTATTAAAAAAACTATCATTATTTAAATGTAAATAATATGACTAAACGAATAAACCAAAACCATATAATAAATGTTCACATTTATTACAAATTAATAAATATTATTTAATACAGGTATTAATAACACAATTTCAATTGAATGTTATTATAATAATATATCCTCTACTCAATATATGATTCTATGAAAAATATTAAAAGATATGGAATTTTGAATAATCATACTTTGAACAACACTAGTAAAATATATTTAACTATAAGGATCCACTCAACATGATAAAATAACATATTTCAACAAAATAATTGTCTATTGAATAAATAAATATGTTTTATTAGGTTGAAAAATTTATATTCACTAATTCTATGACATATATTTTTTATTTTCAGGATCCGTTCTTATATATATGAAATGGGATATATTCTTATTTTAAATTTATTTTTATAGAATAATAAGTATTTTGTAACACATTTTTTGACTTCATAATATCAATTTATTTTATTTTAGATTTATAATTATCACTCACATTATTTTCTATAAATATTTTAAATTAATTATTCATAGATATTCATATATATTGGGTTCTATATCTTAAATTTAAAAAGTTTGGATAGCTGAATGTTATAAAAAATTACATCATTAGAAATTGAGTTGTATACTGCATATATTCTTTTATAGTTTCAGAAATGTATATTTTTATATATTTTTATGGGATATTATTTTGAATATTTTTTTCTGGATTCAAAATAACTCTTAATATGATTCAATTTTTGTATTTTTTTGAATAGTTTTTCATATCTTTATCACCACACTGTATTGACTACTATATGATCATGAGGAAAAAATATATTTCGAAACTAGGATTTTTAAGTCATAAGGGAGTTAGATAAATTTAAATTTCAAGAATTTTTTAATTTTCCCCCATATTTTGGGAATAAAAATATTAAAAATTATAATCAACATTCACAAATTATTAGGGAAAATTTTATTAGAATAAAGTGTCAACATGATTAAGAAAATCATTTAATTTCTTAAAAATTAAGATATAAATTATTTTCAAATCATTTGGTAATAATTCAACAATAATGTAATGGGGAATACCAATGAATATATATTTTATTATTATATAATAGTTATATAAAGATATTTCACATTTTTTTATGGATGTTGAAACCAATTTCCAAAATAATTCATGAAAATGAGAAAATATTTTTTGAAATTTCCCTTTTAAATGGTTCATGATATTTTTAGTGTAACATTTTCCAACATATTACGATACTATAATTAATTTTCATTATATATGACTAAAGATAAATCCATTTTTTCATTTTTAATATATTTATCTCAATAATATAAAAAATATTGTGTCTGTAAAGGGTATAAATATTTTAATATATATTTTTTAAAAAATTGAACATAAATTTAATTTGTTAAATTTAAATTATAGTATATTATTTTCATTTTGATGATATAAAAATCATTATATATATATATATATATTTTAATTACTTAATTTAATTTAATTAAATAACACATGTGTGTCTAAAAAATTTTAAATGTTATATAGTGGAATATATTAAAATATTGAAAAATATATAAAAAACACAAAATTATATCATTATCATAATTGTTAAACATAATAGAAAAAATTCCAATAAGTAAAAAATTAGTATTATTGAATATAAATATAAGTATTATTTTGGACTCCATTATGTTACTGTCCAATAGACACATAAATCCCATTAATACCCATTTTAAATCAGAAAAAAATATTCAAATTATGATTTATATTTTTAAACTGATATAGAATGATCTGTATGGTTAAAGTGAGGGTTGAAAGATTGATTAAAATACCATCTATTTATAGGAAGAATTAAATGTTATTTCTAGTGGATATATTACTATTTTTGTGTTAACATGGCCATTACAATGGTAACACGACTATTAGATTCATAACTACATTGACTGATTAGTAAAATGAAAACTAGTGTAAATTATGAATTAAAAATGTTAATTTTCTTACCATAACTCAATAATTAATTTTTTATCAAAATATACTGAAATATTAACTAAAAATATTAATGTAATATTTGTATAATTTTGCATCATTATAACAGTATATTTATTTTTATATAGAAAAAAATTAATATTATAATCGACTATTAAAATAAAATACTATAAAATTTTATTGTTTAAATAACAGTGATTTTTTGTATTATCATTTCTAAATTAGGGAGGGTTACTATTCAGATAATTCTAATTAATAGTAAAAAATGAATGTGAATCATGAAATATTATAATATGTGGTATTTTCACTTATATGTTTAATAAGTGATTAGTAATATAATAGATAATATTAGAAATAATTTTTATGTAGTCACATGAATAAAATACTATACACGCTCACATTAATAATAATTATTTATATTATTGATACAAAATTTGAAATTAATTAACATTATAAATAAAAAACTCTTCCACATAAAATATTAATTTGACCCTCTTCCCTAATAAAATTGACCCTATTCCAACGATTTTTCTTAGTGATCATAAATAATCACTGACTCAAAAATAAAAATCCCAAAATAATGCCTATTTTACCTATTTTTGATGAATTATTAAATGTGAAATACTTTTCATATAATATATAAGGTATAGTAATTAACCTCGCTCTTAAGGGGAATGTATTTAAATCTATTTCTTTCAAAATTAATTTTATATTTTATCAAATACCTCTTACAATATTTAATGAAATATATATTCATAATTATACTTAGCATATAATTATACATTAATAAAATTTATATCATATAATCATTCATAAAAACCATATCAAAATAGTCATTATTATTGCCCCACCATGGGTAATTTCAATAAACTGTACCTATGATTTTCTGAATCAACTATTAAAAATATATATTTTTATTTTTAAATATAGTTATAAAAATTAAAAATAATAACTATAATAAGATAAATAATCATATACGATAAAATTGATATTAAATTAATAATAATTTCAATAAAAATCAAGGTAATTTACATAACATAAATTGGGAATATAGAAATATAATTATTTTTCATCTAACAATTAATTATATTTATTAAAAATGAAACACCAATAAAACTATAAATATATAAAGACCATTACATGGAAACATTATTATTTTTAATGACAAATTTTCAGTTACCACTGACAATTACTGTTATACCCAATAGATATTAGATGTATAAAACAGAAAATCCCAAAACCGTTATATGAGAAATACAATAAAAATGATAAAATAAATAAAAAATAAGTGTGTAGTAAAATATGAAATTAATTAGATTTTTTTTAGTATTAAATATAGAATTATAATAAAACAATTAAAGGGTTTAGATGAGAATCCTAATCAGTCAATGTCGCATCATGGATTTACTCACACTATGAGTAATCATGAATCAAACTAGGGACAAGGCCATATTTCACTATAAAAAATAAATGGGGATGAAAACTATCAATAAGGGAAAAAAGTGTAACTGGTGGGAAACTATCACCACATACCAGAGTAATTCAACTAAAAAATAAACCAGAATCACATTGTGGTAGACAAAATAGAGGGAAAAACATTCTATTAGAGATAATGAATTAATAACGTATGAAATACAATAATGGTCAATATAGTTATGTGTTACATAATAAAAATAATACCCACTAGACTGACCATATATAGAGAAATAAAATAATTATATGTAAATAAACGTAAAAGGTTATACATCCTATATTGATCTACAAAATAAGAACATCTCTATTTACATATTTTTTGTTATACATCCCTATTTTCTATTGGAATCATCATATATTTTTACTACAACCATGTGAAAGTCTTTTCAGGTACCCTAATGTGAAGGAGTATTGAGCCATGTGTGATTACAAAACTGAGAAGGGAAAAACAATGATATATTTTATATAGATTGTCAATGTAGTGAATTTATATATTTAATTCACATAAAATTAACAATAATAATAATTACCAACTACTGAAAATTAATAAATAAAAATAATTTTATCCCATACTTCTATCATCAGTCAAACCTCATGAATTGTTCTCTTTATATCACAGATAGAACTATAAATAAATGAATAAAAAATAAAAAATAAAAAATAAAAAATACATAAAACATGAATACTTATACTATAAAAGTAATATTACTTCATAAAATATATAAAACAACATGTATTGTAACAATTAATTATATAAACCTATTTAATGTTGAAAGGAGAGATAAAATGATCATTTCATTTTATTATTTATAAAATAAAAACACACTGAACATAATCTCAAAAATTTTGGAATTATGAAAAATATAACATATAAAATATTATATTAAGTAAAAATAAAATAAAATATTAAATAAGAAGAAGAAGAGAAAGGTAAATAAAGATCGTATTTTTAAAATAAAAATTATCAATTTTAAAAGTATCTCCATTTAATTCGTCATTCATAATTAAAAAAATCAATCGTGATTTAAAAGTAAAAAATATTACTAAATGAATAAAGAGTATCCATGTAATAAATGATAATGTTTATTAAAAATTACAATTATTCTTTAATACAGGGTCTAATAATACAATTTCAATTGAATATTATTATAATAATATAACCATTACTCAATATATGATTAAATAAAAAATATTAAAAGATATGGAATTTTAAAAAATCATACACTGGACTACTCTTGTAAAATACATTTAACTATATGGATCCACTCAACATGATAAAACAACATATTTCAACCAAATAATTATCTATAGAATAAAAAAATTGGTATTATTAAGATGACAATTTCATATTCACAAATTCTAAGACATATATTTTTTATTTTCATGATTCTTTTTTCTATATATGAAATGGGATATATTCTTTTATAGACATTTCTTTTTATTGGATAATAATTTATTTGAAACAATTATTTTTGACATCATAATATATATTTATTTTCTTGTAGATTTATAATTATAAGTCCCATTATTTTCTATAAATATTTTAAATTAATTATTCATAGAAATTCGTATATATTGGGTACTGTGTCTTAAATGTAAAATCATTAGATCCTTGAATGTTAAAAAAAATAAAATCATTATCAATTGAGTATTATACTACCTATTTTCTTTTATAAGTTCAGAAATATGTTTTTTATATATTTTTATGTGGTATTATTTTGTAAATTTTTTCTGGATTCAAAATATCCCTTTATTTCATTCAATTTTTATATTTTTTTTTTGAATAGTTTCTTTTCTATCTTCATCACCACACTGTATTGAATATAATATGATCATGAGGAAAAAATATATTTCAAATCTAGCATTCTGAAGTTATGAG
Source organism: Viscum album (assembly GCA_963277665.1). Lineage (NCBI taxonomy): Eukaryota > Viridiplantae > Streptophyta > Magnoliopsida > Santalales > Viscaceae > Viscum > Viscum album. The sequence continues at coordinate 419,735,165 of OY728127.1, read as the reverse complement.
AGAGTTAGATATATATTTATTTCAACCATTTTTTTATTTTCACAAATATTTTGGGAACAAAAATAATAAAAAAGACTATCCACAATCACACATTCTTAGGGAAAATATGAACATAATAAAGTGTCAATATGATTAATAAAATTATTTAATTTCTTAAAAATTATGATATAATTTTTTTTCAAATCATTTGGTAATAATTCAACTATAATGTAATGGGGAATACAATGGAATATATTTTTTATTATGATATAAGAGTCATAGAAATCTATGTCATTTTTTTATGGATGTAGAAAGCTATTTCAAAAATAATTCATGACAATGATAATTTGTTTTTTGAAATTTCTCTTTTAAATGGTTTATGATATTTTTAGATTAAAATTTTCAAACATATTACGATCTTATAATTATTTTCATTATATTTGACTAAGGATGAATCCGTGTTTTCCTTTTTAATATATTTATATCAATATTATAAATTCTTTCGTGTAGGTAAAGGGTGTACAAATTTTAATAGATATTTGTAAAAAAAATTAACAAAAATTCAATTTTTTAAATTTAAATTGTAGTATATAATTTATATTTTGATGATATGAAAATACTTATATATATATATATATATTAATTACGTAATTTAATTTTAGTACATGCCTCATGTGTGTCTAAATTTTTTTAAATTTTATATAATGGAATATGTTAAAATATTGACAAAAATATATAAAAAAACATTACGTTTTATCATTATCATATTGTTAAATATATTAGAAAAAGAGCTAATAAATTAAAAAATAGTATTATAGGAAAATAAAATAAATAAAAATTTAAGTAATATTTTGGAATCCATTATGGTACAGAAAAATAGACACATAAATCCAATTCCTACACCAGTTAAATGAAAAAACTATTCAAATTATTATATATATTTTTAAGATGAAGAAGAATGAAATGTGTTGTTATCGTGAGGGATAACAGATTAATAGAAACAACTTCTATTTAATGGATGAATTAAATGTTATGTCTGGTAGATATAATACTATTTTCGTGGTAACTTGACCATTAAAATTGTAACATGACCATCAGATTCCTAACTATATTGACTGATTAGTAAAATGAAAATTATCATAAATGATGAATTAAAAATGTTAGTTTTTTTACCATTAGTGGAATAATTACATTTTTATCAAAATATCATGAAATATTCACTCAAAAAAATTAATGTAATTTTTGTATTTGTTTACATCCTTATAAAAATATTTGTTTTTTATATACTAAAAATTAATATTATAATTTACTATTAAAATTGAATATTGATAAATTTTATTGTATAAATAACTGTCATGTATTGTTTTATCATTTCAAAATTAGGGAGGGTTGGTGTTCTGAAAATTCACATTAATTGTTAAAAATGTATGTGACTCAAGAAATATTTTAACATGTGGTATGTTCACTTATATGTTAAATAAGTGATTAGTTATATCATAGATAATATAATAAATAATTTTCATGGAGTCACAAGATTAAATTATTATATACTCTCACATTAATAATTATTATTTATATTCTAGATAAAAAATTTGTAATGAATTAACATTATTACCAAAAAATCTGTCCACATCTCTTATAAATTCGACCTTTTCCACCCATTTTTCTCAATGATCATAAAAATCAATGACTCAATAAAAATTCCCAACATAATTCCTATTATAGCAGTTTATGTTGACCTATTAAATGTGAAATATTGTTCATTTAATCCATAAGGTATAGTAATTAACCAACAACCTAAGGGTAGAGTATTTAAATCTATGTCCTTTTAAATTCATATTATATTTAGTCATATACCTCTTATAATATTAAAGGAAATATATATTAATAAAGATACTTATTATATAATTATAATTTTATATAATTTATATCATAAAATAATTCATAAAATCCATTTCAAAGTAGACAATAATAATTTTCCCACCATTGGTAATTTCAGTCAACTGTACCTATGCTTTTATGAATCAACTATTAGCACTATACATTTATAGTTTTAAAATTTTTTATATAAATTATAAATATTATTTATAAAAGTGAATAATCATGAACAATACAATTGATTTTAAATTAATAATACTTTGTATAAAAATCAGGGTAATTTACATATCCTAAACTTAGAATATAGATACATAATTATTGTTTATCATACAATTTAGTCTAATTATTTTAATTGAAACAACAATACAGCTATAAATATATAATTACCATTACATGGAAACATTATTGTTTTCAGGGCCAAATTTTTATTGACCACTAAAAATTTCTATTATACCAAATAGATATTTTATATATAAAACAAAAAACACAATTTTTTTATGAGAAATACAGTCAAACAGATAAAATAAATAAAAAATATGTGTAATATAAAATAGGAATTAATTAGATGTTTTGTAGTATTAAATTTTGAATTATAAAAAAATAATTCACGAGTTTAGATGAGTATCCTAATTAGTCAATTGCACATCTTGGATTTACGCACACTATGAGTAATCATCAATCCGACTAGGTACAAGTCCTCCAGTTCACCATATAATATACATACGGATGCAAACAGTCAATGAGGTGAAAAAGTGTATCCGGTGGGAAACAATTACCACATATCATAGTAATTGAACCAAAAAAATGAACCAGAATCTCATATTGGTAAAAAAATGAGGGAGAAACATGTTATCAGAGACAAGGATTTAAGAATATATGAAGTACAGTATTTGTAAAAATAGTTATGTCTAACATACACCAAATATTAACCACTAGGCAGACTATATATAGTGAAATAAATTAATTATAGGGAAATAAAAGTACAAGGAAATACATCATATATTGATCTACCATATAAAAAAATCTCCATTTACATATTTTAGCTACACTTCCGTATTTTCAATAGGAATCATCATATCTTTTTCCTACCACAATGTGAAAGACTTTTTTGTTACCCCAATGCGAAGGAGTTTTAAGAAAAGTTTGAGTACCAAACATATAAGGGAAAAACAATTAATATATTTTTCATTGATAGTAAATATAGGGAATTTATATATATGATTCACATAACAACAACAATAAAAATAATTAAAATTTTCTAAAAACTAATAAATAGAAAACTCTGTATCCCACACTTCTGTCATAATTCAGTACGCATGAATTGTTCTCTTTCTATATGAGATAGAACTAGAAATAAATGATTATAAAAAATACATTGTTGATCATTTGGTTTTATAACCTGATTTATTAGACATCTAGTGAAAACTCATTAATATAATACCTTCCCACATTGATGATTCCTCATTTTTGGTAGAACACCATTCCCAGAGGGGTTAAGTTGTTAAGAAAGGTGATCATCCAAATGAAAGTGTAATGATTTTATTTAATTATATTTATATTATAGATTTTTTACATTTCCATTAAATATTATTCAGACATGATGGAATAATAAATACAATATCCTCAATATACTAACATTTTATTATTTTAATATTATCACCTAAATCCATCTACACTTCCATAGAATGGGAAAATAATTAATCGTTTGTCTGTACATGTGAACTATCACCTCCACGAACATATCTAATTAATTTTATATAACTATCTCTCTTGAATAATTATAACAGTGGAATAAATGTCCATATATGATATTCATGATATATAAATCATTATTAAACAATATATATCAATTATGTTCTTACATTCCTTGTTCATAAAAATGATAACGACGTTCGTGTGTACGTGTGAACTATGACCTCCAAAAAGCATTTCATATTCTTTTTTATTCAATATATCACTTGAATGATATATATATATATATAATGATATTTAAATAAATAATTAGATATTATATATGTTATTATAATTAATGAATGATTAAATAATTCTTAACTTCATTCTATAATGATAAATGGAAAATTGAAAATGATACCCATGTATATGTCTAGCATACGCTCTCTATGATTTTAACATTATTGATTTCTCATAAACACATTTAATCTTTTTATTTTATGGTATAATTTAAGTATAAATATAATATTAAATTAATTAATACTATTTTGTAGATGAACTTATTATGACCACATGTACCTGCGACAACAAACTGTGTGCATTTTCAACTCAAGTACCGAATATCGACAAAACGACTGATATGAACTTAAAAATTATGTAATTTTTATAACATGTTATAAAGTGATATAAAAATAATAATAAAAATAAAAAAGTTTCTCAAGTAATGCCAAATTAAAATTTCTATTTTATTTATGAATATAAATACTAAAGGATATGTGTTAGACCCAGGAAAAGAAACATTGAATCAATCTTCATCCATTGTGGTATACTTTGATAATATTTACAACCTTCTTTTATATGGTGTATAATTAACACCATTGATTTTTTATATCATTCAATGTTTTTTAAAAGGAATATTTTTATATGAACAATTTCACTCAATGACAAGAGTAATGTGTTTAATCTACATTGAGAAAAGGAATATTTCACCGATGTTTCCATTATTTCATATTTGGATTCCACTATAATCCTTAATGATTTTAAAAGGAAAATAAATACTATATTTCGTTTTATGATATTTGTATATTGGTTTTAAAAATGTATTTAATATATCAATATCTTGAAATGATTTCTTTTTATTGAAAGGTGGAAATTTTATTTTTCATTTATGCATCTTTTATATGTTATGATTATGTTTTGGTTCTTAGTAATTACTTATGTATATAGGTAGTTCTGTGATAAAATGAGTGTAGTGGAGCCTATGATATCTCTCCAATTAATTGGGTAATGAGTCAAAGTTAAACTATATGGTTTCTTCTATGAGATTTATTTAATATATTATTATGGATATTCCAAATGTAACCACGAAGGTTACTCTCTATGTACTTGTTAAAGACAAAATTCATGTATGATATGATGTCAGACGTTAATATTATCAATTATGATTTATAATAAGTTATTTAGGAATCCTATGATTTCATTATTTATGTTAAGGAACTTTTGTTTTATGGGTGAAATGCATGATTTTTTTCAAAAAATTTCAGGATTTTTAAATATTCATGGAGTAATAGATTCATTCAATATTTATATCCCTTACTATGTTTTTTTCTCATCCCATGTTTAAAATTTTCTCAATAACTCTTGTGATTGGTAAGGGAATATAAAATTTAATTTCTAAAAAAGTAAGGTTGTTTCTTGATAAGAAATAATGTTTTATTTTCAAAGAGGTTCCTTTGTTGAAAAAATGTATACAATTTGGAAGTGTCTACTTTTCTTTCTTCTGGTATTTTTTCGAAAATATTGCAGAATAATTCCTTAAAACAATAAACCTGAAAACATCCTCAATGTTAATGAAAATAAATTCTTGGTTAAAAATATATATTCGGTAATGATTATGGTTGGGGCCTTATATTTTGTATCATAGGTAGGTCTAGAAAATGTTGGTTGTTAGGGTGATATTTACGCATAACTTACAAGTTATAAATAATTCCAATGGATTGAGTAATAGAACGATATATAGATATTTTAGAAACATAGGATGAGTTTTTGATAAAAAAATTATTATATTATTGTATATATCTTCCTCATGAAAATTTATATGATTATTATATTAATATACAGACATGGTACTTTTTGGTTTTTGTAAATGGATGGATCCAGCAGCCACCAAAGTAACACTGGATGTGATGGAAAATGTGTTGGTTATCTGAAAAATAAATAGATTGAAATATATGGTACAATACGAAATCTTATTGTAATTCAAAAACAATTATCCAGTGTCTTTATTTACCACTAGAACCCTGGTGAGTTTTCTAATGCATCAAATATGAGATAATTTAATCCAATTGGATGTTCATGTAATAATATTAAAAGTAATTATATTCTATGACATATGTATCAAGGAGGTGGAATGAAAAACATTAGAAAATTATTTTAATGTGGAGGTAAGATTACATAAATGTTGTAGTGAAGGTCATAATGAAGTAACCTACCATGTTAAATGTAAGTGTCTAGATGACTCCATGAAGGGAATGAATTTATTTTTATGTTATCTATTGAATGTTTTAAATATGTGGGTTTTGGTCATTATAAAAAAAAATTCCTAGGAAGAATGTTCAGGGTTTGGACCAGCATGACCATACAAATATATGATTATAAAGACTTAATTTCAGTAATATTGAAAATGAGGAAACTAAAAATGACATATGAAAGGTGTGGATTATTTCACTGATCATGTTTGAATATTATTAAATCTTAGGACATGACTAATGTTTTTATTTGTAAGAATGCATTGTTAAGGGATAACATAAAAATAATGGTTAAATGATCATGAATAATGATTAATGATTAAAAATTCTACATATATATGATTCAATAGTAATATAATATTATGAGAGGATGAATGTTTTCAAAGTATGAATGATATTTTGATGATGTAAATACATTGGAAGTGAATTTTCTATTATGTGTAACACTAATGTTTGATATGTGAAAATTTTATTTGAGTAAGAATTATGATTTCTAATGGAGGCATAATTACTAAAGTAAGAATAACTTATAGGGTTAATATTATCATTATTTTTTGTTAATTATGGTATATTACATTTTGGGCTGCAAAATGAGTGGTATGAGATAATATTTTAGGGTAAAAAATGTTATGGTAATTTTTTATATTTTTTTCTAATTTTTGGGAATGTTATAAAATTATATAATTTTAGGAAAAGGATAAAAAATAGGAAGGGTAAAACACAGTTGTATTAGACAAGGCTATGGAAATCGAACCAGCATTTATTGTGTGACAAGGCTTTATTTCCTCCATATAGCATATGGGATGTCCCAGGTTAGTATGTCATTTTATTTTTAGTTAAATGAGTTAATAGAATAAGAATATTTTGATTTTTGGAACATATGTTTTATCAAAGAGATATCCTTAAAATAGGAAAATGATTTGGTGATTTTGTTATAATTGTTATTCTGGAAGAGGCTCTCTTTTATAATAACCTTATATGTCAAAGGAAAATATAATATTATGGGATTTCATTTGAGGAGTAATGGTTGAATTTTATTTTGGACGAATCTATTATATTATTGTGGCCTTTTGTCTATTATAGTTATTTATGGAAATTATTAGCCAATCTTAGATAATATGTGACATTAAAATTAAATTTTTGGAATGAGACATAATGAGTTGTTGATGTTATTTAGAGTTAAACCCTAGATCTTATCATTGAATATTAATTGAATAAATATTTCTGATTTATTGTATATTATTATAGTTATAATAATTTGGAGAAATTTTAAGAATAGTTATTTATTTAATGGTTTATGATTGAAATTTGATATTTCTTTTGAATTTAAGAGATTAAAATTACTCATTATTATTTTTATGTATACTATATTTGTGGAATTATGTTATTTTATCCAAACTTTGTGGTTTTGTTTAATGTTTCAAGATTGTATGAATAGATAATAAAATTTTTGTGGACCATGTGATTCTCTAGGAGAGGATTAAAGTTATTTATGAAGACAAATTTCATCTAAATTACTCATAGTTTGGAGAAAAATATATGATTATTGTAGAAATTGAAAAAAGGATGAAACCCTATTCTCAAGGAAATTCATTCCATTATGTTCTTATTCTAAGGAGTAAAATAATTCCACAAATCTATGAAAAGGATAACAATGAAGATTGTTTTCTATTTACTATTCTTACTACGAATTGATTGTTCGTTTAACCAATCATTGTTTTTTTGTTTTATTATTTCAATCTTTCTACTGATTAGGTTTTCTATTACTCTTCATCAAAACATGATAGTCCATTTTTTTCCTTATCCATGATTTTCTATATAGAATCTTAGAATGTGTTATCATGGGTGAACATTAGAAATAAATTTATTTCTTTTAAATATGAATTTTTTGGACTATTTTTCTGATGTGTTATTTCAATGAAGTAATTTTAAAAAGTTAAACCTTCGTTACCAAGCCCAAATTTAAAATTTTGAGAATGCAATTTCCAAAAGGGGGAATGTTTTAACAACAAAAGTAAATATAAATCAATATTTTTTAAAATTTATTAATAATTATGAATTATATAGTAATTTTACGTTAAAAAGGATAGTATTTGGGATAACATACCCAACACCCGGCAAATGGTTTCTCCAAAATATCATGTTGCACCTAAGACTATGTTATACCAAAAATTATATATTATTAATATTAATATTTTATGTTTTAGTTATCGCATACAAACTAGAATGGAGTGAATTCATTTTTTTAACTAAATTATTAAAATAGTGTTTACTCATGTTTATATAATCATTCATTGGTTACCAAATTCATTAGAAATGAATATCAAAACCAATTGAATATAAAGGATGTGTTTTTATAAAAAAACTATTTAAGTGAGAATAATTTTATTTTTACAATAATCAAGTCACTCTTGTTGGATTATTTTAATTAAATATAAATTACACATGATTCTTAAAATTCATATACAATGTTTTATAGATATTATATAGGAATAAATTCAATTTTATGAATGAAAGGATTATTTTTCAAAAGGGCATTTCACCACCTTTTATTGGAGAACCTTTTTAAATCTATTTTTGTCAGTTTTATATTTTATATTTGCAAAGTTAATCTTATTATTTGGATTCAGGACATAAAAAAATATTTGGACAATTTTTTGGTTATTTTGTAAATTTACAAATTTTCATGAATAGTGAAAAATACTACATATTAATTAAAAAATTATTTTACATATAGTTTATTTATATTGTTAGATAATCCTTTTTCTATTATATAATTAAATTATGGTTTTCATCAGCTAGTCCAACGTATTTCATTGTATTATTTATTTAATAAAAGTTAAATATTGAAAAAATGTGATCATTTGGATGTTTTACGTAAAAAACATGTTTTCTTAATCTTTCAACGGTATTAGTGATAAACCAAATTTAAAAACGTTTTTTAATTTAATATTCTTAAATAGATATACATGTTTATAATTGGTATAAAAATGTTTTTAAAAAGGATGAAAATAATTTTTTCTAAATAGTAACATTAGTATTTTAATTACCATGGTTAAAGGAAAAAACTTTAAATAACAAAAAATTAATATTATAATATTATAAAAATACCATAACAATTTTTTTAAAATTATTTTATTGGCTATTATCCAAAATTAATATCCTTTGTTCATAATTGTGTCATTTGGAAGCCACATGGGTGTGATTTTGACATTTTTAACATTTAATTTAAAGTAGAGAGAATTATGGAATAAATAAGTCTTATCTTCCTAGAAAAATATTAATATGGGGTTATATAGTTGATATCATCAACTATGAGTATTAATTAGGAATATAAAAATATTACCAGCAATATGGTAATTGAGGAAATTTTGAAAAATAGATAGTGCATAAATATATTTATTAAAGAAACAATCAAATAGATAATATTAATAATATCAAAATAAATATAATTTCAAATATTTGATTCCATAAAAATATTTAAATATTAATATGCCAGGTTAGTACAGAGTTAATTTAATAATTAATAAATAATCTCATTTTTATGGTATTTTTAAAAAATTCATGTAATTAATTGTGTCAAAATTGATATAATTCATATTTTTAAATATAAAATATTTAATAAAATAATATAATATTTCAAAAAATATATGATTCTAAAAAAAGTTTTGATAAACCTATAAATTTCATTAATGACTAATTAATTGGTTGTTTTTTATGATTTGGTAATTATTTTCACCATATAAGCCTAAATTACATAAAAACATGTTAAGAGATAAAAGGGGTTAAATCATAATAAATAAGGATTATAAAATAAAAAACAATTTAATATTTATTTAATGATTATTTTAGACCCATTATCATCCTATATTTTAAGAAAATTATTTTAGATCCATTTGGAATCAAAATTATTTTTATATTAATTTAATACTTATTAAAATTCAATGGGTGCCCCTACCCTCTCATATAAAAAGTCACCCATTCCACTCTATTACTCAAACTTCAAAACCCCTTTATTTTTTCCAATATCTATTAAATACCAAAATGATAATCTCTACATTCATTCTTGGGGCCTTATTATTGGAAGAAAAACCATCATATAGGTGTTTAGGTATTAATAATGGTGATCATCTAAAAGAATGGTATTTTTTTTATTTAAGTATTTATATTTTCTATCATCTTCCATTTTCTTAAAATATTTTTCATCCCTCAATAAATAATATCTCAATTATTCTATATTTATTGATATTTTATTAGGTTAATATTATCACCTTCATCCATATCCACTTCTATTAAATGTGAATGAAATTAATCATTCGTGAATATGAGTGAACTGTCACCTCCATGAACCGATATTATTCATTTCCCATATCCATATATCATGAAAATTTATAATTATATAAGTAATTTTCAATGTGATCTTAATGAAATATTAATAATTATAAGATAATAATATAATATTGAAGTTGTTACCTTTCATGTGCATAAAAGTGATAACGGTGCTCGTGCGTATGTGTGAACTATCACATCCACTAATCGATGTAACACATTTTTATTCATTATATCCAAATTAAGATATATATAATAATTATTAAATTATAAATATGATATTAATTATGATATTATCATTATGGAAAGATAAAATAATACATAACATCTATCCCCAATGATCAATGAAAAATGGAAAATGTTACTCATGCTTACGTATGAGTTATTATCTCCAAGATTATAACATTGTTCATTTTTCAGAACCACACTTCATGGTTTAATTTAATGGTATAATTTTAGTATAAAAAGGATAATAATTTCTTAAATATTATTCTTGAGATGATGGACTTATTACCACATGGTCTAGTGATAACAAATTATGTTCATTTATGACTCAAGTAATGAATATCGACAAAACGTCTGATACGAACGTAAATAATTATATAATTTTTATTTCATGGTAATAAGGGATATGTTAGAAATATTAAACTTGAAAAGTATTCTCAAGATATTATAAATTAAACTAAGATTAATATTTAATAATATACATATTTTTTGTGACGATTCATACTCACGGTATGGAACATAATCTTACACTCCTCTCATTGAGTAATATTTCCATAATATTCCCTTAATTATTTTATATGGTGTATAATTATACCCTTTGATTTTTTAATTTCATTCAAATGTTTTCTAAATTAATCTTATTCTATGAATCTTTTTACTAAATTATTATTGAAATTTTTATCATACAACATGAAAATGACTTTTCCTCGCACTTGAGTGTTTTTTGATTTTTGGCATCTACTATAAGCCTTGATATATTGGAAAAGAATATAAATCCCATATTATATTATTATGATATTTTATTAGGATATTTTATAATTTATGGATATATAAAAATATTGAAATTATTTTTTCTGATTTAAATGTGAAATTTTTATTTTTCATTTATGCATGTTTTATATATTATGATTTTATTATGTTTCATGGGAATTGCTAATGTATATGGGTGGTTATGTGATAAAAAAAGTTAGGGTGAGCGTATTATATCTCTCCATTAAATTTTGTAATGAGACATTGTCAAACAATATGTTCTCTCCAAAGATATTTAGGGAATATTCTATGATATGTATTCCAAATTTAACTATGACGGTTACTCTCTATATAGTTGTGAATGCTACAATGTATGTATGATATGGATTCCACAGGTTACCTTTATTATTTATGATTTATAATATTTTTATCCCTAATCTAACTATTTTATGATGAATTTTAAAGAACATATTTTTTATGGGTGAAATTTCTGATTTTGTGAAAATACTTTCAAGAGTTTTTAATATTCATTCACTAACGGTTTCATAATGTATTTATATCCCTTAATTAAATTTTTATTAAAATCCCATGTTTCAAATTGGTTTTCACTATTCTTAATATTGGTAAAGAAAAATAATACTTAATGATGAATTAATTGAGGTTTTTTCACTAAAATAAATCTTTTTTTATTTTAAAAGGGTTTCTTTTTGTCAAAAAATAAACATTTAGTACAAGTGTCCACATTGATTTCTTATGGATTTTGTTATGTAATAGTTATGTCCTAATTCTTGAAAACTATAAACCTTAGAAGATCATAAATGTGATAGTAATTATATAATGTAATGAAAATTAATATTATGTAATGATTAAGGGTAGGGACATATACAATTACTAAGGAGATAACAATGAATCCTTTGGGATGGAATAAGCATCCTGTTATATAGGAAAATTAACCCAACCCAAAACCTTATTATTTACTTGGACTATATTGGGAAATCCACTCTAGTTTACAACCTACATAATATGGGTTTTGATGCATACTAAAAAAACCTAATATTAAAATCTCTATATAGTGAAGAATCCCATTTAAAAGGTGTAATTCCTATTAAAGTAAGATTCAATTAAAAAATCTCTAATTTGAAATCATAGGAAGTAACTCTAGGAAAATTAAAATTGATTCAAATCACATAATGTCCCATGCGATGTGTTATAAGGGAGAACATCATGTAATCATCACTATATCAATGGTAAATGTGTGAATCCATAAATAATAAAGTAGGATTGGTTGAATGATTAAACTTGTCACTACTTGTATAGCCCTGTGGGATCACATGTTTGGTACAAAATTTTGGGTGAAGAATTCTACAATTTTTACCTGAAACAATATGTAGTATGTTAAGGTTGGTCAACCATTGGTGCACATAATAGGCTCCCCTTGTTTAATACATGGGACAATAATTCTATATGAGATCTAATAGACATGCACATAAAAAAATTTATCCATCATGTATTTCTTGGTCTAGTCTACTGTCTCAGATCGACACCTAACATAGTAATACATCACTTCCCAGGACATCAACAATATGAAAAATTTATTTCCTTATGAGACATTGTCTTTATAGTACATCCACCTTCTATAAAATATTAATTACCTAATATGGATTCCAATATTTTATCTGGGTTGTTCAACAGACCCACCCCATAAATTGATTTCATATGGTCTTTCATCTAAGGCTTGTAAAAAGGTTCAAATGGCTCACATGGTGAAACCAAACCTTTGAAGAGTTCTGGAGACCAAATAATTTCCCAAGGGTATCATTCATTTCATTTCAAGGCCAAGGAATGAGGCTCACTCAAGAGGGTTTTTAGTAACCCCTACAATTCATCCATTATAAATTAAAAAATTTAGGGAATTTAACTAAATATTGGGGACACAACACTCATGGTAGAAAACAAGAATTTAAATAGTAACAAAAATATGAAAAAATTTCACTTTGAGAGTAAAATATGCTGCCCAACTCATATGATGTTTTCCCATAATTTTCCAAGGGCCACCAGCTGATGAAAATGCATGTCCATCTCATCAATAACATACAACGTCGATCATCATAACTACTCGAGAAAAAATAAATTAAATATAATTACATTTTAAATATTCAATTAATCTCATAAAATTCTAAGCATTTAACTAAAATAAAAGATATTGGGATAAATATTTAATCATCTCTATCAGAATTTAACATACATGAACCCCAAAAAAAATCACCACAAACACATAGGTCATATCCCCATCCTTAAACCGATTGTAATCCCGTTGAAATTAATTAAAAAAAATTAAACATTTTTAAACATGATTTATTTATTTTAAAAATATTATTAAAGACATACATCAATGAAACATCTTACATTTATGTATAGATGGCCTCTAAAGTCATCTTTTTTTCCTTTTAAGAGAAAATGTTCCATCGCAAGTTTCTTATTTCACTATACATAGACGGTATCAGAATTGAAATAACTAAATGGTGGTTTATAAATTAAGAATAAATGGAGGAGATAATTATGGGTGGAAACAAGTGGATAAATCAGTCGTAAAATTAATATGGAAGGATACTACGAATATCCCCTTAATGTGATTTGAATAATGGATTGAGATAAGAGGAGGGATAACTCATGTGAGAGAGGGAAAAAGATGAAATGAGGGGGATTTAATATAAAATCCCAATTTATAAAAAATTATTAATTCACTATATATTAATTTATTATAGGTTTTGGAAGGAGTGTTGGTTATTCAATGAACACATCATATAGTTGGAATAGCCTACGACCCCTCCATCTTTCATGGACATGATGACCGATTTAATAGACCGTGTGCTAACTGTACAACATGTCTTAAATTAACTACATACATCCAAATAGATTCTGGATTCCATCAATATGTTTTCCTATCTCATGTTCATTTATAAAATATGCTTTATGATTATTCTTAATGGTTATAAAATTAAATGTTTTGGTTGTCTAAGATGGGAAAAATATTTAAAAAACATTTTATTCTAGTACAAAACCTCTAAGAAACTCATAACTCCAACAAAACACCTTGTGTGCCTTATTCGCTATCTTAAAACAACACAATTTGTAATTGAAAACATTTCTTCATTGTTAATAATCTCTGATAAAAAATTTATATGTTAAGTAAATGAATATATAAATTCATTATGAAATTTACATGTCATAAAACATTGGATATTACTATATCTCAACCATAAATAATTTCCTTCCTTAAAAGAATATTTTGTCATAAAAATTAAAATCTAGATATTACCCAATGATTAATTATCCCTTATATAGACAAATTTCATTAATAATAACCAATGGTAATTTGACTTCTACATTAACCATAGTTTACATAACCCACCAAAAACATACCGACACTCATAACTGTTTTCCCAAGTATAATATGGACCATAATTGAGACATTCGACAAAAAAGTGTTATATCAATATTATATTAATCATGAACCATGCTATAGTTCCCCATGCCATATATTATTTCATTCAATGGACATTTTTGATCCATGTTACATCGTGAATTATAATGTCTTAAAGAAACATACCACTTGAATCCAAATGATTCTCCAGAGACATCCCTAAACATTTTACACCCATATAATCCTAAGGTACAGACAATTAATCAGTGAATTTGTATATTAAATAGTATTATAATCAACCAACTTCATTCTTGTTGAAAAAGATTTATCCATAAAAATATATGGCATGACCATTAGAGAACACCCGTCTCATCCCATCAACACACTCTATTGGGCTTACCACATAAAAATCAAAATATATGAGATATCTCATGCTAAAGGACCACCATATAAAATTACCTGAAATTATAAGATTCTAATAATGAAATGTTAGTTATACTTGATTTCTATGGTGTTATCCCTAGGTACACCAAGGTCATTCCAAGCATGCTCACTGAGCTCATGACTTACATCGAATGAAAGTTTCTCACATAACCATCCAGTGATGATTTCCATATTATACCCATAGAATAAATATAATCATATTCATGATCTAACAACCATGGATAAGAAATAACCTTAGGATTAATGCATATTATTGTATTATAACCAATATAGTATTCGTACTTATACCAAAATATTATTATAAAATCTTGCTACATGTGATTCCATTTCTTCAATGGAATCCAAGAGAAAAAATTATTGTCCAATGGACAGTTTGATCCTCACAAAATCCTTCCCAATATAGGTTCACAAAATGATGACTAACAAAATTCTCCCCACTAGTGGAATATCCTAGTTTCACCACCATCAAATGTGATGGTGGTATGATACAGAGTATGATATACTCTATAATACCAAATGTAGGTTTGAATAAGTACAATGAGATACAATTACAAGAGGGGGTGAATTGTATACTTTAAAAAATTCCCTTTGGAAATTTTTGGATAACCAAAATTCACAACTCCTCTAAGTTCAATATACCTGCTTGATTCTGGAAAGGTGATTTCAGAAGTGAAACATAACAAAAGTTTACACCAACTAAGATTCTACCTTAGATCGAATGAAATCTAAATAAATCAGAGTATAAGTAATGAAGTATATGAAAGTTATACTTTCCATAACAATACAAAATGCAGAGGAAAAACAATGTATTAAAAACTACAAGTAAAAAACAATAAATCTTTTAAACCAAAGGGAAGGGTATCCAAAAACCCTGGATAAGAGGTCTCTTGTTTTATACGTTCAAGAATGTATTTCTTACCCACACCAGGGTGAGCCCTCGATACGATGATCGAAGTCTGTCTTGCTATCCCCACAAGCCCTCAACTATTTGGTAGCTGGCACCTTTGCCTTCCTCATTAAGGAATCCATCAACATCAAGGTGTTGGAACCTCTGTCTTCTAATCCCCGAAAGCCCTCGATTGTAATCATCAATAATCGTAGTTGCACAAAGCATGTCTACACAAGGCAATGTTTGAACAAGATTTTCAAACATTCTGCACGAAGCTTTGAGAGTTGATAAGAGCCTCTCTCTCTCTAGAAATCACTTCAAAAGCATGTATGCACAGAGGTAAATGTTTTAAAAGTTGTTTCTCCATTTTAAATGAGCTCCTATTTATAGTTGAACCTCCAATGGTCTCTCCCTCCACCAACTGTAATATTTCTCCTTAAATTTCAGAGGGACTTGTACACGTGTCACTCATCCAACGCTTAGCCAATAACTGAAAGCATGACATCGTTTCATAAAGAAACTAGTGTATGAAAAATTATAACTGAATTTTGGAATGTAAGCCAATAAAAATTAGTAGTTTAACATAAATGGAATTCGAGGTCTATAATAAAGAGATATTCGGATTCTGTTTTGTAGGAATTCAGAACCTAAATTCTATAGAAATCCAGAGTCTGAATTTCAAGGAAATTCGAAGTCTAGTTTCATATGAATTCGGAACCAGAACATAAAATGTTGGGAGATAGAGTTCATGAGAACTCGGAGTCAGAACTCATAAGAGTTTGGAGTCTATATTTAGAGAACTCGGAGTCTCAACATAGATAAGTTCATAATCAAAATTCGGAGTCGAACTACATAACATTTTGTATCCATAATTCGGAGTGGAACTTCATGAGAGTTCATTTTCAGAATTCGGAGTGGATCTTCATTAGATTTCGTATCCAAAATTCAGAGTGGAACTTCATGAGTGTTCATATCCTAAATTTGGAGTGGAACTTCAATAGATTTTGTATCCAGAATTTGGAGTGGAACTTTATTAGGGTTCGTATCCAGAATTCGGAGTTGAACTTCATTAGAGTTTGTATCCAGTATTCGGAGTGGATCTTCATTATGGTTCGTATCCAGAATTAGGATCCTAAAATAGAATTCTTCATATCTCAGTATTATATAATTCCGAGGTTTTGATATGAATCTGATTTTTATACATATGACAAAAACATTGATATGAGCAATGAAAACAAAGTAGGGGTAAAATCATTTGGGAAGGAAATTTTCCTTATATAATTAAAATATATATTTTATTAAGTATAATGTGTTTGTGATTTTAAAAACAATAAGGAATGGAAAAAGTCATAAGGAAAAACATATTGACTCAAAATCTCCCCCTTTTGGAATGGACAAAAAACCTTTCGAAATAGAATATAAGGACTTAGAAAATATTCTTAGACTTTGAAATTAAAGCTTATCTCCCTTTGTTCATCAATGATGGTGAACAGAACTAACATCCCCCTAGGCTTTGTAACACTAAGGATTGTATTCAAGATTTCCGGAATGGAATTTTCATTATCATGAGAATGAAAAACGTCATAATAAGAAACTCCCCATTAGATAAGGATAGTTCTTCTTTACATAGAAATGTTTCTTCTCCCTTTTTGATTTTTCCTACTACCCCTTTAAGTAATTATTTTTCCTTCTCGCCTTTTATGATTTTCAATAAATTTGGGGGAATGGAAAAGTAATAAATAACCTGAAACATTAGTAAAAGCATACAAACAATACATGAAACCTAACCATTCATTACGATTGAATTCTTTTTACAAGGAAAGAGATTACAATAAAAAATCAGATTTGTCTCTTTATCTTCCTTTTCCTTGGGGATTAATTTCGTCAACAAGGTTTTCAGCTTCTTCAAGTCTTTCTTGTCCTCCTCAGCTTGTTTCTCTAAGGCTTTAATCATTTCATCTTGAGCTTTCAGAGCCTCAGACTGTGACTTAATAATTTCATCCTGTAACACTAGATTCTATTCGATCTCAATCCATAGATCTCTTTCCCCATTCTAGTTTTGAGAAACCGAGTTAAGCTTCCCATTGAGATCCCTCACTTGTTGATTCTGAGAATTTTTCTCAATGGTCATATTTTCCTGAAGATTCTTGATTTTTCCATCCTAAGTATCAAAATCATTTTTCACATCATTCTAAAAACAATCAAACTCAGCCAAGTCATCATCGACTTTCTTTGACCATAGAGTGATTTTGCCGCATGATTTCTTGTGCACATCATAATTGATAAGAAAATTTATATTCGAAGCCTCAATCTTCACACACTAATCAATGAACATGGATACAGATTTTGATTTCTAATTTATGCTATGTTGATGCATCTTTCACCTAGAGTCTGTGGTGGGAATGATCGGAATGGTGTCCACCAATTTCTTCAAAGATGAAAACTACAAAGTCATGACCTAGTGCTAATGACTCTGAATCCGATATCTTGCTAAGTGAATTATCTTCTTCAATATCCATTATCTTTTTTCTAGAAGAACAACAAACATATTTCTTCCTAATGATATCATTTTATGGGGTGTCGATAATCGCTTTCTTCCCCTAATCAACTTTCAGAACTTCCTCATCATGAGATTCTTCCTCGCATTCATATACGTGAACAATCTTATCTTCATTTGGTTTCTCCTTCTCAACTCATTATTCAAGGAAATTATTATCATAACATTCTTCCTCAGATAATTCATTTTCTTTATCTCCTTCCTTGTCATAATCTTGCTTATCATCTTTGTCATCTCCCTTTCTCGTATTGACTAGATTTAAGGATTCAACCTTTTCTTGATAATCATCATCTTGTTTAATCAAGTCATCATGATCACCACTTCCTTCATCTACATATTCTTCTTCATCTATATCCTCTTCTTGTTCTATCTCTTCAATAACTTCTTCCTATACTTCTTCAACATCTCCTTTCTCTACATCTTCTATAACTTGTTTCCCTTTTGAATTTTCTGATGTTAGAAAGTTTTTTCCAGGGGTCTCTGGTAATGGTTGGTCAGCAAAAGTTTCCGGAACTGGAATCATCTCAGAAGCTATTTCTTGTGTCTCTCAAAAGAGATTGTAAAACCTCAGCTTCAGACATATTATTATTTATTCTATTATCTTTTTCTTCATTCTCAATCTATTCAGTCATCTTCTCCTTTAAGTATTTAGCTTTAGCATGGTCCAGTCCGAACTAGGGTTCCCTTTCCTTCATCTTCTCCTTATCTTATATCCATTTAGAAACCACTTCATCTAGATATTCTGTTTTTTCTTCATCTTGGGAGGTACAGATTGGGTTTCCTTAGCTTTGGGGTTCTTTTCTTCAGCCACCACTTCTTTAAATTTTCTCTTCTTACCAAAAGTTCTTTACTAGCTTAGCCTTCTCCACATTTTCCGGATTGGATTCATCCTCTTCCTATGGAAAATTATAAAACTCTCCTATTTCCATGGAATATGCCATATTCATCCTTTTCAAGGTATCATCACTAATAAGCATAACCCCTTAAATTTTGATCCTTAGACTTTCATGCTATCTTGAATGAATCTATACACCGAACTATCATCATTGATAGTAAGGCATGGTACATGATTATTTGAGCTCTCAAATTTCCCTCCTTGATGTTCTAGATTGTCGCAAGAACATGCCTCATCAGATTGACATTTCTTAGATTAAACAAGTAGTCTATGAAGTATATATTAGTTTTCTTCTTGGTATCGTTGTCAACCTTTTCCCGAACCAAGATACCTTGTACCCGTAGCTGAAGGATATGGTTATTAGAAGACATGTGAGAAATCTTGGCTGTCTTAACATCATCAATACCAATATTCTCCATGGACTTCACCTTAAAAAAACATCCTTGAACATCTGGAAGTTTCTGTGAGCACAATTAAGCTTCTCCATCATATGCCATCCCCACCACGCTTTCTGCCTTGGTGTAAGTAAGTTTGTAAGTCTTCCCATAAGACATGAAAGAAAATTTTTCTCTTCCCTCTTCCTCATAGAAGCTTGCTGATTCATTGAACTCTACAAGTAATTCTGGATAGACCTCATCTTGACACCTGGCTTAGATATACATACATCTTCCCAACCATTCATCTTGATGTTCTTAGATATGATAGAATCGTACTTGTAAAAGTTTGAATGGACCAACCTTTCTCTGTAAACATTCCATTTTGAAATTGGCTTCATTGTATAAATTTCTTGAGAAGTATCTTCTACAGACATTCGGAATGGACGAGCTCTAAGAGATTCAAACAACCTTTAAGAACTGAGGCAGAGATTCAAGATGCGAGAGATTGGAGATCGATGTGGGACACAAATGGGGGTGCCCTTTATATAGGCGATGGAGCTGACCATTGAACTTACAAAACCAATCTGACGGTTGAAAATTTCTCTAGTCTGATCGGATAGTTGAAACCATACTCGCAAGGAAGTCTTGAATCCGATATTTTGAGGTTTTAACTAAAATATTCAGATATAAGAAGAAACAAATCCATGAAATTTTATAATAAAAAGAAACTACCAGCAACTAAAAAATGATTATGAATACTTAAATAAGGAAGTCATACCATTCAGAATGTCTAAAAAGTTTATTCTTAACAGGTGATATTTTTTTTGAAGAAAATTTAACTACGAAAAACTAACTACAAATAAAATAAAATTGATATGTTCACTGCAAAATCATGAGTCCAAAAACACTGGAATGAAAAATATGAGTATGAAAATTTCATTTCGAAAATTGTCATTACAGAAATTTCATTACGATAATTTCGAATATAAAAATTTCATTAAGAAAATTTCCAGTACAAAAACATCATTATGAGAATTCTCAGTACGAAAACTTCATTATGGGAATTTTTAGTACGAAAACATTATTAAAAAAATTATCAATATGAAAAATTCATTACGAAAAATCTCAGTAAAAATAACTTCATTATGAAAATTCTTTGTACGAAAACTTCATTAAGAAAATTCTCAGTATGAAAACATCATTATCAGAATTCCAGTACTAAAATTTCATTATGAAAATTTATAGTACGAAAATTTCATTAAGAAAATTTCTAGTATTAAATTTCCATTATGAAAATTTCGAAATACTCATTATGAAAAGTTTTGAAAGGCTAAAAACCAAATATACTCCCCTTATGAAAAATAGTTTATTACTGTAAGGATAATGGTTCCACAAAAAGATAATGAAAGAAGATTACCTTACGGTTATCATTCCTAACATCTTTTTAGTGTATAAAAATCTTTTAGAAGGTAATGATTTTGTGAAAATGTTAGCAATTTGATCATGTGTACCGATAAATTGTAGAACAATATCTTCTTTTTGTGTCTGATCCTTATGAATGTGATGACTAGTATCTATGTTCTTTGCACGAGAGTGATGTTCATGGTTTTTACTAAGGGAAATGGAACTTGTGTAATTACACAAAATTTGAGTCTTAGAAAAACTCAAACAATAGTATGTGAGTGTGTGATGCATCCACAACACTTGAGCACAACAACTCCCAGCTGCTACTTATTCATATTCAGCTGTGGAGAGTGCTACTGAGTTTTGATTCTTGAAAGACCAAGAAAAAAAATTAACCTTCTAAGAAATGACATGTTCCAGATGAACTCTTTCTATCCATTCTACATCCACCAAAGCCATCATCTGAAATTATTTTTAAATAAATATCATTTCTAGAAGTATAAATGAGTCCTAAATCGATGGTTCCCTTTAAGTGGTGAAAAATTATTTTCACTACCATAATATGAGATTCCTTAGGATTGGATTGATATCTTGCACATTATCATATTGAAAACATAAGGTTTGGAAGACTAGATATTAAGTATAGTAAGCATCATGTCATACCTCTTAATGATGTTTGATCCATTGGTTTCCCAACATTATCAAGATCAAGTGTATTTGAGGTACCAATGGAAGTACAAATACATTTAGTGTTGTCATATCCATACTTTTTATGAAGATATTTAATATACTTATGTTGGGATATATAGATTCCTTCTGGTTTTTGAAAAATTTAAAAAGAAAGGAAAAATGATAAGTCACCCATCATACTCATTTCAAACCCAGATTTCATTAGATCCACAAAGTAATCAGTTAAATATTGCTCAGTTGAACCAAATATAATGTCATCAACATAAATTTGAATGATCAAAACATTTTTCTTATCATTCTTAATAAAAAAGTTGGGATCTACAATTCCCTTAACATAGTTATTTTGAAGCAAAAATCTTGTACATCTATCATACCAAGCTCATGGGGATTGTTTAAGGTCATACAATGCTTTGGTAAGTCTATATACATGATCGTGATTTTTAGTGTCGTCAAATCCAGGAGTGTGTTCAACAAAAACTTCCTCTTGAACATAACCATTAAAGAAATCACATTTAACATCCATTTAAAAAAGTTTGAAATTGAAGAATGATGCAAAGGAATGTAAAATACGAATAGATTCAAGTCTAGCTACTATAGCATAGGTTTCTTCATAGTCTATTCAATCTTGTTGATTATATCGCTTAGAAACTAATCTAAATTTATTTCTAACGTTGACGCAATTTTCATCACACTTATATATAGAGACCCATTTTACTCCAATAACAGAAGTTTCCTTAGGTCTTTCAACCAATGTCCAGACTTTATTCCTTTTGAATTCATTTAGTTCATCTTGCATGGATTTTATCCAATCATCTTCACCTAAAGCTTCATCAGTGATTTTTGGTTCCAATTGGGAAAGGAATATTGGATGATCTATTTCATTTCATAAGGAAATTATATCCCTTACAGGTTGATTTACATCACTAATGATACTATAACTGGGATGATTCTTATGAAATGACTGATTTTGGTTTTAAAGAACATGTTCATCGACATAGGGTAGAAAATCTTCTTGGTCAAATGTTTAAAAAGTATCTTCTAGGACATTTTCCTTATCAGAAGTATTTTCTACCAAAGGTTGATAATTAGTTTTTAAAAACACATTCGAAGATGTAGGTTAAGGTATTTTGAAAACAAAGGGATCAGTTTCATCAAATTGGACATGTACTGTATCTTCAATAGTACAAGTGTTTTTGTAGAAATCTCTACAAGCCTTAGAATTTGCGGAGTAGCCTATGAAATTTCTTTTATCTAATTTTGGTGAGAATTTGTGTAGATTATCTTTAGAATTCTGAATGAATACTTTGCAACCAAAAAAATTAAATACGGAAAGTATAGGTTTTCTACCAATGCATAAATCATACAAAGTTTTATTAAGAAACGGTCTAATCAAAACTCGATTTATATTATAACTAGAAGTACTTACAGCTTTATCCCAAAAATGTTTGGCTACAGAATAATCACTCAAAATGGCTCTAGTTATCTCTTGAAGAATTCTATTTCATCATTCAACAAATCCATTTTTTTGAGGTGTTCTTGGTGCTGAAAAGTTTTGAGTAATTACTTTTCTACTACAAAAAGTTTTAAAATCAGAATTTTGAAATTCTCCTCCATGATCACTATGAATAGTTTCCAATGGAAGGTTTTTCTCATTTATGACTCGGGCTCTAAAACTTTTGAAATAAGAAAAATCTTCAGTTTTCTTTTCTAGAAAATTGACCCATGTAAATCTAGTGTAATCATAAACTAGAACAAATACATAATACTTTCCCCAAATGCTTCCAGTTTATGTAGGACCAAAAATATGCATATGCACTAGATGTAATGAATTAGTTGTTGATATTTCACCGATTGTTTTAAAACATGATTTGTGTTTCTTGCCATATTGACAAGGATCACAAACTTTTGAATAATCAAATCTAGGATGTGGTAGATCCTTAACTAAACCTTTCTTAGAAATCATACATTAGTTATATGGATACAATTTCATAACCTTCTATTCCATAACCAGGAATGATCTTCCATTTCACTAAAGAAAGGTATGTCTTGTCTCCTAAGGTCTTCCAAGTTTAGTGTGTAAACATTCTATTGTCTATTGGCAGAAAGAATAAATTATTCCCTGGAATTGTGTACTATGCACTTATCATTCCTAAAATTCACATGCTAGACCTCATCACATAATTGACTTATAGTGATGAGGTTGTTCTTAATACCTATAACAAATAAAACATTTGAAATCAATGTTTTTCCAAGAAGAACAATGTTACCTATACCGATAATTTCTCCCTGAGCATTATCTCTGAATGATACTTTTCCTCCTTTCGTCTTTATAATCTTTTCAAAATAGTTTTTGTTACCAGTCATATGTCGGGCACATCCACTATTCATGTACCATGTATTGTTGTTGGTACTTTCCCTATTTTCTTGAAAATAAGAAAATGTAAGGTCATCAGAATCCATAAATGCTTTGGTCCGGAAATTTCAGAAAGTAAAATTTTTGGTACCCGCACCTTATTAGAAAAATAAGCCTTATGAAATCCTAATGATTGGGTTTTTTTAAAATAACAATTATTTTCATAGTGACCACCACATTGAAACTTTGTGCAAAATGGGGCACTTTTAGGAACAAAGTAGTAGTTACTAAAAATGGTTTTAGAACTAGTGTAACCAAAACCAAATTTATTTCTTCGAGGCCAGATTTGTGAATATATTTTATCAAAACATTCCTTACCATGGGTAATGTTTGAAAAAAACTTCCTCAAGGAGAATATTTTGGATTTGAGTTTGATTACTAAGTTTTTATCTACAAAAACATTTGAACTAGTTCTAGGCTCGAAAACATTTTTCAAGTTCTTTTGAAAGTTTTTTCTTCCCAAAACATACTTCCTCAAGATTTTTTGAAATACATTCAAAATCAGCATTTTTTCTATCATGATCTTTATAAAGATATGATAATTCATTAGAAATAATATTATTCCTAGAGTTTTCCTTATCAATATTTTTCATGAGTTTTGAGTTCGCAATCTCAAGAAGTTCAACCAACCTAGAAACTTCTTCATAGGTAGGTAAAGTATTTTATTCATCATAAGAGGATTCTTCATTAGAAGAGTTATAATATTTACTATAATTATCATTTAGAGAAACATTGGTCAAGTATTCATCATTTTGTACCTTAGCCATCAAGCAATGATTATAAATAGGTAGCTTGGCTATAAGAACAAGATTCTTCTATCTATAAGATACATAATCAGAAGATTCATTTGAAGAGTCACCACCACTGGCACTCCCGGTGTCATTAGCTTTCAGAAATTTCTTAGCTTTGGACATGTAATACTTCTATCTATTCCGTTCAGAATGCCTATATTTTCTTTGTTTTATTTTGATCATTGGGAAATCATGTCTTATGTGTCAATCTCTCTTGCATTCATAGCATGTGACCTTTTAATATTTCTTATATTTCCTTTCCTTTTTCTTATACTTGGATTGGAAATTTCCCTGTCCAGCTATCTTGTTCATCCTTCGAGCAAGATTAGCTAACTCATTTTATGAGACTTCACTTTCACTAGATTCAGACTAGATAATAACCTTATTAGAATTGGATCTAGTAAATCTCTTAGGAGTCTTAGCTTTCATGATATTTGATGTCTTAGTAAAAGTAAAACTACCATTACAATTCTTCTTCTTTATGTTGTCAGCATATCTCTTCATTCTTGTCTCATGTTGAAGAAGAGTTCCAAATAGTTCATCAAGAGAGATTTGAGTAACCTTTCTATTCTCATCGATAACAGCTCTCTTTGATTCCCACTCATTAGTCATGATGTCAATAATTTTTTCAAAAAGGGATTCATCATAAAGACATTTATCTCCAATAGATTGTAAACTATTCATGATAGTCATGAATCTTTGTTTCACCTTACAAATTGGTTCTCTATAAGTAATATTAAAACCATGATACTCAGCTCTTAGAATGGCTCTTCTAGTCTCAATCACTTTAGATGTACCAAAATGTTTCACTTCAAGTTTCTTCCATATACAATTAGCTGTTTAACAAGAAGATATTTGGCTATATATGTTCCTAGTAATTGAACAATGAAAAGTATTTTGTACCTTATAGTTGGCTTGGTATTCATGCTTTTATTGATTAGTAAAAGCACTAACTTCCTTATCCGGAATTTTATATCCACCGTTAATCATGAAAAAGTTGTCTACCTCAGTATTGATAATGAATTTCTTCATACAATCTCTCTAATATTCATAATCAATACCATAAAAAATGGGTGGTCTGGTAGGATTTATGTTTTCAATAGAACCAACAATTAATCCTACTATCCTTAAGAAAACTTTCGGCACACAAACTTGTTAGTAGTGTAAGATTGTAAACAAGAGAAAATATTATAAGCAAGAGAAATTGTATCTCTATGTAAAAGGTGAATCTAAACTATGATTCTGAAAAAGGTATTCCGAAAAGTTTGAATCCGGAAATATGAATCTCAATAATCAATTCCGAATGTTATGAAAAACATATGAATCTAATCATGAGATTAATTCATATTGAATCAAGTCCTCTGATACAAATTGTTAGGATGGTATGATATTGAGTATGATATACTCAATAATACCAAACGTAGGATCGAATAAGTACAATGAGAGACAAATACAAGAGGGGGTGAATTTTATACTTTAAAAAATTATCATAGGAATATTTTGGATAACCAAAATTCACAACTCCCCTTTGTTCTAAAGACTTTCTTGATTCCAGAAAAGTGATTCTGGATGTGAAAATTAACAAAAGATTACACCAAATAAGATTATACCATAGATCGTATAGAATCTAACTAAATCAGAGTACAAGTAAGGAAGAATAAGAATGTTATACTTTTATTAACAATACAAAATGAAGCGGAAAAAAAGTAGTAAAAACTAAATGTAACAAACAATAATTCTTTTAACCCAAAGATATGGTTATCCAATAACCCTGGATAAGAGATCCCTTGATTTATACTTTCAATAAATTCTTGGCTTACCCATACCAGGGTAATCCCTCAATACAACGATCGGAGTCTGTCTTGTTATCCCCGCAATCCATTAACTATCTGGTAGTTGGCACCTCTGTCTTTCTCAGAAAGGAATCCCTCTACTTCAAGGTTTTGGAACCTCTGTCTTCCTATCCCCGGAAGCCCTTGATTGTAATCAACAACAATCGGAGTCACACGAAACAAGTCTGCAAAAGGAAAAGTTTGAACAAGGTGTTAAAACATTCTGCATGAAGCTTTGAGTGTTTATAAGATCATCTCTCTCTAGAAATCACTTCAACAACATGTAAGAAAAGATGTCAATGTTTTCAAAGTTGTTTCTTATTTTAAAATGAGCTCCTATTTATAGGAGAAGCTCTAATGGTTGGATCCATCCTCAAATGGTCATATTTCTCCTTAAATTTTGGTGGGACCTATACACGTGTCACTCAACCAACAGTTAGTCAATAACTGAAAGCACGACATCATTTTGTAATGAAACAAGTGTAAGCATAATTAAAACTGAAGTTAGGAATGTAAGCAAATAAAAATTATGAGTTTAACCAAAATGGATTTTAGAGTCTATAATAAATAGATATTCAGATTCAATTTTGTAGGAATTCGGAAGCTGAATTCTGCAGAAATCTGGAGTCTGAATTTCAGGGAAATTCTGAGTCTGGTTTCATTTGAATTTGGAACCAGAACATACAATGTTCATAGTCATAGTTCATGAGAATTTGGAGTCAGAACTAATAATATTTTGGAGTCTGAATTCAGAGAACTCAGTGTCTAAACATAGATAAGTTCATAATCATAATTCGGTGTCAAACTACATGAGAGATCGTATCTATAATTCGGAGTGGAACATCATGAGAGTTCATATCCAGAATTCAGAGTGGAACACCATTAGAGTTTGTATCCAGAATTCAGAGTGGAACTTCATTAAATTTTGTATCTAGAATTCGGAGTGGAACGTCATGAGATTTCGATTCCAGAATTCGAAGTGGAACTTAATTATAGTTCGTATCCATAATTTGAAGTGGATCTTCATTTCAGTCCGTATCCAAAATTCATAGTGGAACTTAATAAGAGTTCGTATCCAGAATTCGGAGTGGAACTTCATTAGAGTTCATATCTAGAATTCGGATCCTAAAACAGAATTCTTCATATCTATGTATTATATGATTCTGAGGTGTTGATATGAATAAAATTTTTGTACTTAAGGAAACAAATATTGATACGTGTAATGAAAACACAGTAGGGGTGAATTCCTTTGGGAAGGAAATTTTCCTTATATAAGTAGAATTTTGATTTTATTAAGTATAAGGTGTTTGTGATTTTCAAAATAGTAAGGAATGGAAAAATCCATAATGAAAACCTTATTGACTCAACATCAAAATGAGAATCTTTTCACAATATCCTAGTCCCCATAAATATAATGACATAATACATGGAATTGATAAATATTCAGTCATCCCATGAACAAACAAAAAATAACATATAACCCTTTATCGACACCAATAATCCTTATCCCAGCAATATGCTAGGATTCAAATCAAAATAGGGATACCACCTTTGAGTTATTCCATAGAATAATATACCATTAAATTCTTGTCTCTTATACAAAACCATTCTCAAAACATTTTATTTTTCCTAGTTATACCTTAACCTCAGACACATCGATTAATTTATAAAATATCCTTATAAAAAAAACATAATATTAATATTCATTACAATAAATACTAATATAAAACCCAACATCTCACTGAAATTATAATCTAAATATTTACTATATTCAACATTCATTATCCAATATCACCACACATAGTGCATATACATTCTCATGCAACCTAAATCAAGGTCCAATGAGTGGCATGTGACATGGTGAAGATGACTGAGGCACATAGAAGCTAAATATTAATACACTAGGATCTCCATTACAACTCCTCTTAAAATATCGTCACCTAACTGGTGAAATGGTTTATTCCATGAAGAATAGTCATATCATGTCATTTTATAAAATTAATTAATCAACCTCAAAACCAATTCTAAATAGGGCCATGCATATAAAATATCCTAACCATAGAATCTAGTCTTGTTACACATGATCCCATGGAGTCTCATCGTATCCAAAATTCCACACCCTACGTATAATTTTTTACTCAAGAACATATCGTTCATATATCACTATAATAGAGTACTACCATGATCACTAATGCAAAATGAATATTTAAATTCAAGATAAACCCTCTCCAAATTAACTTTCAATGAAACCAAACACTGAATCACTAGTGTATGAGATGAAATTTATGTTCTCTAGGTATCTAACATATCCATAATTATCATGTTTGATAACATGACATATATTATTGAAAAAATAAATCACTAAATAAGGTAAAAAAATGTATTCAAATATATAATCTACCTACGTGGGTGAAAACCTATTAGTTTTGGTTTTATTACATATATATTAAATTCTATGATAGAATCAAAAAATCCTATATGTTTTAATTAGAATCCAATTTTTGTTCAATATATTTATAACTAATAACTTGGGGAGAATTATATATTATTAAACATTTATAAAATAACCTACCAAGAATAACCATACACGTTCAAGATCAATGTTAGGAATCCCCATAGGTGTGTTCTCCCTAGATAGTCAAAATGTCAACTAGACGGAATATAATGATGTGATCATTATTGGGAATCTGTATATAGAAAAATCCATTCATGTTTTAGTTCACTATAATGATTATTGTACCTATATATATATATATCACTATATGGTAAATAAAGATAATCATAAAATAAGAATGGCATATAAAAATAACATAGCATGCTATTTGTAAAAATCCATTAAAGTTTTTTTGCATTATTGGTAAAAAGTCCTAAAATGATAAACCCCAATTGTTTTAACTAAAATTATATCAGCTTCTCATATCAACCTGGTTTACCTAATAGTCAACATCCAAGGAATCACATTCACCAATAGATATATCATAGTTAATAATGATAAACATAGTAAATTACTTGACATAATAATGATTTTTAACCATTTTTTTTGGAATAATCTATCAGCATCACCATCACCAAGTCACCCCATCATATAGTACACATTTACCATCATGGAAAAATATAAAAAATGAATTCAAACTAATGATAAATCTAGAAAGAAAAAATTTATAAAAAACACTTTATGATTTTTTGACAGACTAATTATTTTGTGTGGGTCACCATCAAAATAACACACTTATAAGCATATAAAAATTTGGAAGCAACATTCTAAATTTTATGCGTGAAATAAATTACCCTTTCCTCTAATGGTCAATAGTCAAAATCAATGACTATTCGTTCACAAATTTGATAAGATAAATAAACACACAATAAATCAAAAAATACTCTCTATCAATGTGTACCTAAAAGATAAAATCATAATTTACTATAATAGCACATATCCACAAAAAATACCATAACCCTTGTAACCTAGAAATATATCTAGAACAAGTGTTGATAACTCACTAGTCTAATATCCATCACAAATTCTGATACATTTCAAATTCATAGTTTTACCATGTCCCAAATTGTTAGACAATTGGAAAATAATTCCTATTATAAAATAGTATCTCATCATAGCCTTGATCACTTTACAAACAGTAGTTGAACTTGGTGTTGAAAGTGCATCAACCATTCATACTCATAAACCATATTTCATAAAATAAAAGTGTGGGCCTATGTTATGTCAATGTGATGTAAATCCCGTCACAAAAAAATTATGGAAAAATTGAAAATTATATAGTTAATCGAGAATAGTAAAAAATTATAGAGTTGAGAAATAAATATTAATAGGATGTAAAAATGATAGAATTTTTGTAAAGTCGTGAATGACTATGTTATTCATACAACATTGATTTCTTAGTATGATGAACACTTATATAAGAATAAATGATAAAAACAAAAATTAAAATTAAAAGGTTATAATAATCACAATGATACATACAACATACCTGGAATTGTGTACATATCTCTTCTATTATATACATTAAAGAAAATGAACATCCTTTTGGGTACCCCAGTGCAGTGGTTTTTAGAGAAGGTTGTGTGTACAAACATAGTAAAGAACCACCAACATAGTTCAATACATTACTAGTAAATTTAGGGTTTGTATATGTGATCTAGTTATCATAGTAAAAATAAAATTAATAATTAACTTATTAAAATAATTACTTTCTAATTAAAATAAGAAAATATATAAAGTCCTGTCAAGAAGTTCTGTCATTAGTACATGCTCATGAAATGTTCTCCAAATAACAATGAGACAAAAATAAACAACAAAATAAAATAGATCCTCAATAGATCCTAGGGTTTTTTATCATTATTGAATAAAAATAATAAGAAATAGGAACTAATATAGGTTTCATTTAAATATTTTCATGTGCAATCGACTTGATCCTAGGGTATTTTATCCTAATAAACTATACCTACTTTATTGAGAACTGCAATATCATCCATTAAGCTATATCACATCACCATGAAACAATTCCTAGACCTAATATCTCTCATACTCACTTTAATAAATAAATTATTCAATGTATATACTTGAAATTATAAAAATAAGGAATTGAAATGTATGTCACATCACTCATTCCATGTGTATTATAGTATAATGTCTCAGTCCTATGTCTTAGTATATATAATTTCATGGCATTAGAACTCAAATTATATATATATGGGGTGAAATTTAGGAGATATTTATAGAATAATCTCAATGATCCAGGATAATAACTCATCATCATTCAATAATTTGATCAATATACCATTAACATAGAGGTCGTGGTAATGTAGTAATGGTGTGTCCACCTGACCATAGGTATGAAACTAGTCCACGCAACAAGGACATTGTCATCAATACTTTAGGATGGAATAAACATCCTAGGATTGAGGTAAAATGTTCCACCTAGAAACATCTGGTATCACATGGATCCAAGCATCCTATCCGTCCTAGATGAGACCCTTAAAAATTGGGGGTTCCAAGGTGTATTAAACAAAATACCATTATAATACCTTTGGAAAATAGGATCCTTGGAGAAAATGTGAATAATAGTAACTATTACATTAAACCAATAAGGATTATATTATGGATATAAGGATATACCTCATGGGGTTTTCACAATTGAATTACATCATCTCATGCACAAAAGTTTTAGTTCCAGGAATCAAATATAATAATCATCAATGTATAAATAGTAACTGAGTGAAAGAGAAAATAATTTATTTTTTGGGGATTACTGCATAAAAATTATACTATAATATCCCCAATGTATTACATGTTTGATATAGTTTCTGGTGTGTCACCCTCTATTGTCTCTATAGTAACTCATAATGTAATAGCATAGGTTCAGTAAACCATTGAGGAACCCAATTTGGACCCCTATTTTAGATGATATAAGAGGTATACATTGAGGGATAGATGAGGTATATAGACAATCTAGGGCATCCATTATAGATTCATTATTAATATTAATAGTCATAGGTTAATAATTGATGAACTAGGATTCCACAACCCATTTCATAGAGAAAAAGAAGTATGGACCAGCCGATTAAACTGTGTGTTTCCACTATGGCCCCCAATTAGAAGATAAATGATAATTTTATATCATTTCCCATAGCTTCATTGGGATGGTCAATGCACACAACCCAGTCCTAGTCTATCTATTGTTTATTTACAAAGGCCATCATATAGACCAACATGCCACACTATGTGTAGCCTCACCACATAATAGTTATGGTAACTACATAGTGTCTAATGGTCTTGGAGTTACCATTTAATGAAAAAATTTTAAGGGATACACATAATAGTTATTAATGACACCTATCATTATTTCATTATAATAATTCATTTGATATTAATTAATTTAAATATGGTGGGGTGAATTTCTGTAAGGGGAAAACCCATGAATTAATATACATTTATAAACATCTGTAAATGTCATCATGAAAGTAAGAGATACCTCATACCAAATATGAATAATTAAATTTACATAAATAGGGACAAATATTATTTAGAAGGACTATCCGTGATCTTATAACGCATACAATTTATTTACACAATGAAATAAAAATTAAATTACATAATAATAGTTAAATTATAATTAATTAATTATTCACAATAAACTATAAAAAGATGAAAAGAATAATCTATAATGGACTAATTATAAAAAGAATACCAGGTGGTCCCATCAGACCAAAGACTTTACCAAACACTCACCAATATCCCAAAAAACCCCTCAATGAAATGGAATTGAAATATTATCCAAAAAATTATTGAAGCATTTATTCATTGAAAATTATACAAGGTAACAAGCCAAAATGAAATGATATGTAGAAAAGTATTGATATTGTCTGGGGTCACACATTTACTAGAGAGAGAAAACCCCCCTCACTAGTGTATGATTGAACAATACTATAGGGGAATCAAAATTGAAATCCTTAAATGTGGAACAAAAAATTAATGCTGATGTGTGGTGAAGAAATATTCATGACAGTGTAGGGGAAATTATACCTAAAATATTCATATAAATCCACAGTATGAAACCCAGTTGATGAGGTATAATGATGTCAGTGAGGGTAGATGAGGGTCATCATTCATGAGGTAGAAAATGGATGGAAAGAGAGGGATTCAAACTGAATAATTTTAGTAAAAAATTTTCCAAATAATTTTTTTTAATGAAATACATTGTATGGAATCATTAATTGGAAAATATGTTTCCAATAGTGTAGTTTTTAGGTCCTCCATACCCTTTATGACTCAAGGATATGGAACAATGTTTAACAAACTATGTTCCAACTAAGAGACATTTCCGCAAATAACTTATGACACCCACACATTTTATTTTATCCACCACTGTGGTTTCACAACATACTATTGAATAAAAAATGGGTTATATGGTAAGGCCACATTTTTAGAACTAATGATTTTCCAACAAATTTCCCAAGAGGCTACTATTTTTCAAACCATTTACATTAGGTCCCAGACTATTGGGATGCTAATGAAATCTTCAATCCAAAATTAAAACCTCCTTCAATTTCTAAAAACATTACATTGATGAACCCCAACTTTTAGAAATCTATTCCAAATCGATGATCATTATATGACCTATATAGTAATCATAAATTAGAATTTTATTTGAAATTTCCATCAAATAGAAAACAATATCATCATGTTAGGGCCATAGGTAAAGGGCACATTCCACTATATTTATTTATCTACTACTATACATACACTCACACAATTTGAAAAATATTATTTGAAAAAACATTGATCCTATAAAACATTCTAATATAACTTCATGGATTTTATAAATAATTACATAGGAGATATAAATGTTTTCCTATTTAATTTATAATTTCTTTATTTAAATAAAATCATTTTCACTATTCATTTCTTGAACTCTAACATCACATTTCATATATTATTCATTCTTCAAATAAAAAGATTCAAATATATATTTTTATTAATATTGATTATATATAAAATATTATAACTCTTTTATTGTAGTTTGTATAAATATAATAATTATATATATTGAAGGATTATATTCACATCCCTTTTTTTATTTTGGAAAGGGTTCTCCAAAGAACCATTCATTTGAATTTTTTCTGTGACTATATTATACTCATTGGATTATTAAGATATTACATATACAAAATCTAATTTTCATTTCATTAATAATATTTGTGACTGATATATATACCTAATCATAAGCATTAAAAATTATATAATAACTTATAACATCTAAAAGGAAATTTTTTCTGAATCATAATATTTTCAATGATATACCCTATTATATATCTTGTTCCTCTGTGAATATATTCTTTATCTTAGAGATATATTACTTTTTAATATTAATTTAATAACTTTAAATATTACATTACACATTTTACTAATATAATATAACTTTTCATTGACAAATATTTTCCAATGAAATATAACGGGGTTTTACATGGAAAATTATAAATTTTTTGGACTATGGATGTTAGGAAAATCATATCTCCATTTTTTTAAATAATATGAATTTTATTATGTATCATTGTATTTGTAAGATGATCCATATAGAAAATTATCTACATTATAATTTATTCAATTATCATAATATACTATTTATTTATAAGATATATCAACTGATGAATGGGTATAATTCTAAATTCCATACATGAAACATTATATTTTTTATGTTTAAATTAATTTTGAGGCCAATAATAAATTTATAATAAAAAACATTATGTGATGAATTTTAAATTTGGAAGATTTTCTTACTAACTATCTACAATGCCATGAATTATTTTTATTCGATATATTATCAATGGTAATGACACGTCAACTTAATTCGGTGATAAATTCACATTGAAGTTGTAACGACCCAATCTTTTTGAATAGTATATCAACTTACTCTTAACAATTTAATAGAGATGTTAATGGTTAATGCAGAAAGAGGAGTCGATGGCTTCATCCAGTAGACTCGAACATTATGAATCCCACTTATCAAGGCTTGGGAAGGAGGTGGCATCTTTGGGTTTCACTTTGGACCAAGCCCAAGCCGAACTCCAGTCTGTCAATCTTGAACGGAAATGCCTACGGGAGAAGTTCAAGTTAGTAAAAATTATGACTAGGGCAATGTTATCTGAGCCTCCCTTAGATTCTCTCACCATAGCACACCTTAACCTTAGGTCATATGCTGGTGTTATAAGGGGCTATGTGATGATACTGTAGCTTCGTTGTGTAATCCATTGCGATGAATAAATTGAGATTTCTTCCTTTAGTGAAGTTTTTGAAATTTCAAATGGCCTGATAATTTTAGGATGTATTTTATTGATGAATTTTGAAAAAAGAGATATTTTAAAATATTTATGTAAACCGTAAATAATTAATGATGTGTAATGATTTTCAAAAAAAGGTCTTCCCAAAAAGTGTTCAGTAAGGAATTTGAAGTCTAATAAGATCAACATAATTTTTTATGAATAGTAAATTATGAACAGTGATTTTACGCTTAGGATTAGTAATGTGACCAAATGGATTAGTAATCACACTTAAAGAAAGTTTTTATATAATTTAGACACCTAGATTAAGTAATTTGATTCAATAAAATGGGTAAATAACGGTTTCTTAAATTATTATTCAAGTATTAGTTTTTTCAGGTGAATAGTGTTTTTTAATTAAATATTAAATTAAAATTATTTAGAAATTTTTTTTTATAAAATGGACTTTATTTTTTAACTCAGAGCATCGATATTATGATATGGGGATTTTTGGGGATTTTTATGAATAAAATGAATGTTCGGTGAATAGTGTTTTTAATTAAATATTAAATTAAAAATATTTAGAAAATTATTTTTATAAAATGGAGCTCATTTTTTTAATCATAGAATTGATATTTGGTTAAGGTGAAATTTTGGGTTTTTTTTGAGAAAGATGAATTTTCAGAGAATAGTAAAAATGCAGTTTTAGGGTTTCAGTATGTTTAATGACATCATAACTATGTCATGATGATGTCATGAGATATTTTAAGGGTTTTCCGACAAGAAGTGATGAATTATTGTATTGGGGGCCCCATGTAGCCTAACTCCATGGGAAATACCATGGGAGATCCCATGGTTTTGAGAAAACCACTTGTGAGGTGTCCCTTGAAATTATAAAAGTATCACCTCAATTTCCCTATAAATAACAATCCAATATCGCATCCTTTCATCTCCAGAATCATTATCAACGAATTTCTGGTCTCCTTACCTCCCAAAGAGTCATCCAAAGGTTCCCTCAAGCCTCTCAAGATCCCGACCTTTGAGTTTTAAGAGTTATATTTATGGTAAGGGATCTGACCTCTCTCTTTCTTTTCAAGTAATATCTTTTATGTCACTTCATTTATGATCATTCTTATTATGTGGAGGATGTTATTCATATTCATATTGCATCCCTTTTCATGTTCATATTATTAGATACCCCCTCTTCCTCTCATCAATTCGTTTTAAGAATGTTTAAGTGGCACCGTTAGGCTGCCGAATTTTTAAGGGATTCTTTCACCCTTCTCATTTTTCAAAGTTCTACATTCAAGTCATGTCTTTCATGTTCCTTTTTATTATGTTTGGGTATTATCTCTATATCTATCATACAGAACATTTATGTTTATATGATGAGAGACCCTATTTGATATCTTCATTTCATATTTGTTGAAGTTTAAGTGACGTCGTTAGGTTTCCGAATTTTCATAAGAGAAATCTAATTTTTTGTCTTCCTTCCATGTTTTTAATTTCAAATGTTATGTCCTTAAAAATTCATTACCATTTTAATATATCCTTCATATTCTGTCCATCTGCTGTTTTATGGGTCATTTATGAATGTTTGAACCATGTCTCCTCTCTTTTCAATGTTTTCTAAAACCCCGAAACAGAGCCCTTCTACTGCAGAATTTCCATCTGAAAATGTCTCTCTCTCTTTTTATAAAGTTCTTTTATTTTATTAAGTGAATACTCAAATCTCTCTCTTATATAGGGGTATTCACATATATACAAATTTTTTCTATTTTAAATTCCTGGATTTTCATACATGAGACCCTCTTTCCCTTTCTGTGGGTTTAAAGTGACATAAATCTCATGTCTTTATAGACCTTTTTAAAATGTAATGATTATGAAATGAAACCCAATTCTATTATTATATATTATTAAATTATTGATGATGACATATTTGTCTCACATGATGATAAATAAAAATTTAATGGTGCTCCCTGATATCAATCCAATCCATTGGGTTAAGACATGCTATATAGAGATGACCATTTTTAATGACGCCTTGGTGAATAACCTTGGTAATTTTAATGAAACCTTGGGGATGGACCTTGGTGAAATTGAAATTATTTTCTATGATAAATTTTGTAACCACATCATCAGGTTATGAAAAACGTTATTTTTATTATGGTATGCCTCATTATTTCTTTCTCATGCCTTAAATTTCTTTTCATGACCGTATTAAAGTATCTCATGTTCACATGTAAAATGTTTCTCTTGTTTCCATTACTGGGCCGTATGCTCACCCTTTCTTTTGATGTATGTCCCCAGGTTATGAGATGCAGTAATGAACATAGGATGAACTTATGTAGAATCCTTTCAAGTGTTTAAGATGAATTTTTTATGTTGTTTTCATGTATTATGTTCCTGGTTTCCGTGACACTAAACCATAAATATCCTCAGTTTTGTGTAATGCAATGAAAGATTATGTTTAAAAAGGAGGGATTCCATAGTTGGTATCAAAGGATAGTATAGTTATTTGTGGAAATTAGGATATATAAAATTGAGGAAGAACCCTATAGAAAAGTCTAAATTTAAGAAAAACTTCCTGGTATTTTGGTAAGTAATGAGTAAGTGGCTTATCAAACAAATAAATTTCTGTCTGGATACGAGCAGGTAGAGGCGGCCTTGGCACTGGTGTACATAGGGGTAAAACTCGAAAACACCGCTTTTTTCTAGACTCGAACGGGAACCAGTGCACAATAACGGGACTTGATTCACTCTTGGTTACGACACTCTCGGGGGATATGTTTGGTTAATCACATGATTTTTATGAATCATTAAGAAGGAATTATAGAGAAATGTAATTTTCTAAGCATGAAGTATTAGTTAAAAGATTCATAAATGAAATAAGTTTCTCACTAATGTTTTATTCTTTTAGAAAATGGCGGGAAATTAGAGGAATCGTGCAGATGGTGACCGCAATGCACCATCTGCTAACGACCCTCCGATGGGATCCAGAATGGAATCATTCATGCGAATGATGAACTAATTGAACCATGTTATGGTTAGTAACTTGAATCCAGTTGAGAGGCCTATCTCACCATGATGGGAAAAAAACTCTGTTGAGTCCTTCATGCGTCAGTGGCCACCAACATTCAATGGATCTCCTGACCCATTGGTTGCGGAACAATGGATAAGCTCTATTGAAAAGATCTTTTCTGTACTCCTTTATTCGAAACAAGAAAAAGTCACCCTTGTGGTTTACCGCCTAGATGGAGAAGCTGATCAGTGGTGTTCACTGGTCAAAAACACAAATCCTAGAGGAGAGATGAAATATATGGAGTGGAAAGAGTTATGGGGAATATTCTTTAATAATTATTTCCCTCATTCCAGGAGAACGAGAATTGAGAAATAGTTTCTTGAGTTGAAGCAGAAGGAGAAAGAATCTATCAGAAACTATGTGATGAACTTCAACTAAATTTCACGATATACCTATAGCTTTGTCACGGATCCAAGTGGGAAGGTTGATAGATTTTTCGTTGGACTGAGACATCATCTGCGGAAGAATCTAGCCAACAGGGACTACGATTGCTACGAGGAGATCGTGCGGAGTGCAATGAAAGTCGAGATAGAGTTTGGTGAGACACAATGGTATCAGAAATCAAATGACAAGAAGAGATCGTTGGAGCCCAGTTTAGGGAATACTTTTCATCAGGGAAGAGGTGGAAGGAAAATTCAACATACCACATGCAATAAATGTGGGAAGAAGCATCCAGGGAACTGCCTGATCGGATGTAGCAAGTGCTACATGTGTGTAAGAGGAGGCCATATTTCCCGGAATTTTCATTGTGAGGTGAAGCCTCAACTCCCCAACACTAGAGACAGAGGAATGATGGTTCTGGACTTACTCTATATCCATTGCTTCATGTGTGGACAGCTTGGGCACTTTTCTAATCACTGTCCAAATCCAAGGGCAGGGGAGGGGAATCACCATCAACCTCAGTAAAGTCTAGGGGGAATGGTCGTGATTTTGCTATCACGACAGCTGAAGATGAAGCTCTGAATGATGTGGTAGAAGGTTCTCTTATTGTCCTCTCAAAATAAGTGACTACTTTGTTTGATTATGGTTCTACGCATTCCTTTATTTCCTCCAAGTTTTCAAAGAATATAGAATCAATCCTTGAACTTCTTGAGGTAAAGTTGTCAGTCAAGACTCCAAATGGAATTATCCATGCATCAACAATGTTTAGAGACTCTAGTGTGTACTTTAGTGAGGACAATCTTATCACAAATATATTAGTCATTCCAATGTTGGAATTCGACATTATACTAGGGATGGACTAGATCTCAAAGTATAATGCAAATATCAAATGCAGAAGTAAGGAAATATCAGTAGTCTTGAATGAATGACCTACAATTATCTTCCAAGGATAGATATCCAGAACTAATCCCCATCTAGAAGCAACTCCTATAGATTTTTTAATGGAGTTAATCAGTGATGATGAAGAAGGAAAAGGGAGTACACAAATAGATGATGTTCAGATTGTTCAGGAATACATGGATGTATTTCCTGAGGAGTTACATGGACCCCCCCAGAAAGAGAGTTAGAGTTATCCATTGAACTCGTACCTAGATCTCAACCGATATAATAGACCCCGTATAGAATGGAAAATGTGGAGCTAGAAGAGTTAAAAAACAACTCCAAGACTTGTCGGAGGAGGGGTTTATCCGACCGAGTGTGTCTCCTTGAGGAGAACCAGTTCTCTTTGTGAAGAAGAAGGATGGATCAATGCGGCTATGCATTGATTATAGAGAACTGAACAAGATCATAGAGAAGAACAGATACCCTATTTCAAGAATTGATGATTTATTTGACCAACTTCGTGGGGATCAATTCTTCTCCAAGATTGACCTTCGATCTGGTTATCATCAACTGAGGGTGAAGAAGGAAGTCATTCCAAAGACTGCCTTCCGATCATGATATGGGCATTATGAGTTTACAGTTGTGCCCTTCGGATTGACTAATGCTCCTGCTATTTTCATGGATTTGATGAATAGAGTCTTTAAGGAATACCTTGATAACATTGTGGTAGTTTTTATTGATGATATTTTGATATATTCAAAAAGTCGTGAGGGCATGAAGATCTTCTGAGGGTTATTTTGATAACACTGTGGATGGAGAGGCACTTTGGAAAGTTCATCAGGTGTGTGTTTTGGTTACCAAAATTGTCTTTCTTGGGGCAAATCATAACCAATGAAGGAATCTCAGTTTACCCTACAAAGGAAATAGTTGTGTAGGAGTGGCCTCAACCCACAACAGTAACTGAGATTCGTAGTTTCCTTGGTTTAGTAGGATATTATCATAGGTTTTTCAAAAACTTTTCACAGCTTTCTAATCCACTAACCATGTTGACTCAAAAAGGGGTTAAGTTTATCTGGGAAAAGGAATGCGAGGAAAGTTTCCAAGAGCTGAAGAAGAGATTAGTTACTGCACCTGTGTTAACTCTACCCTCTATCGGAGAAGGATTCGTTATTTTTAGTGATGCATCTCTGAAAGGGATTTGGTGCGTCCTCATACAAAATGACATGGTAATTTCTTATGCTTCTCAACAGTTGAATATTCATGAGAAGATTTATCCAACACATGACCTAGAGCTAGCGGCAGTTCTTTTTTCTCTAAATATAATGATGCACTATCTTTATGGGGAGAAATTTGATATATACATTGACAACCAATGTTTTAAGTCTATTTTCACGCAGAAATAATTGAACATGAGACAAAGGATATTGTTGGAGCTTATTAAAGACTATTATTGTTCAATTCATTATCACCCTGGAAGAGCAAACAAAGTCTCGGATGCGTTAAGCAGGAAAGGCCCTATTGTTCTGGAAACAATTAGGATCCTAGGATATCCATTGATTAAGGATCTAGTAAAACTGGAAATGGGAATTGTAAGGTAAGGGACATCATCAACCTTATCCCAAATTATTTCTCAACCTTCATTACTAGAGAATATCACGTTGGATCAAAAAGAAGATCCTTTGCTGCAGGAGAAGTTTGAGGCTATAAAGGATGGGAAGTTCCCTGATTTCAATATTGATCAAGAAGGTGTATTGAAATTTCATACAAGACAATGTGTTTCATCTATTACGGGGATAATGAAAGAACTGATGGATGATGCTCATACATATACTTTCTCTATACATCCGGGAAGCACGAAAATGTATAGATCCCTTCGTGATCATTATAGGTGGGATAACATGAAGAGGGAAATTGCTAATTACACTACATGGTTCCTGGTGTGTCAACAAGTAAAGGAAGAATGACAACTTCCTAAGGGGGTATTACAACCACTTCCCATTCCAGTATGGAAGTGGGATAATATCAATATGGACTTTGTAACTGGTCTCTCGAAAACATCCAAAGGAAATAATGTGATATGGGTTATTGTGGACCCTCTCACCATGACCGACCATTTTATCTCTATTCGGGAAGATTTCTCTCTGGATCAACGTGACAAGATATACGTAAAGGAAGTGGCAAGGTTGCATGGGGCACCACTATCCATCATGTCTGATCGTGATCCAAGATTCACATCAGAATTCTGGGGAATTCCTCAACATGATCTGAATACTGAATTGAATTTTAGTACGGCTTATCACCCTCACACTGATGGCCAATATGAACGGACATTTCAGACACTCGAAGACATGCTGAGATTTTGGACAATGGAATTTAAAGGTGGATGGGATCAACAAATCCCATTATTTGAGTTCTCCTATAACAACAGCTTCCAATCAACTATTCAGATGGCACCCTATGATGCTCTGTATGGAAAGCGACGTAGAACTCCAACTTGTTGGGATGAAACTGGTGAGAGAAATATTCATTAGCCTGATCTTGTGCAAGAGATGACAGAACAGGTTCATGCCATCCAACAACACATAAAGGCTGCTCAGAGTCGGCAGAAGAGCTATGCTGACAACCCTCGATGGGACTTGGATTTTGTTGTTGAGGACAAAGTCTTCCTTAGAATCTCTCAATGGAAAAGAGTCATGCAGTTTGGGAAGAAAGGGAAGCTCAGCCCTAGGTGCATTGGCCCCTATGAAATCCTTGATCGCATAAAATCATTGTCCTATCAAATAGAACTTCCACAAAAACTAGCTCATGTTCACGATGTCTTCCATGTATCTATCTTTAGGAAGTACATACCCGACCCTTTGCATGTACTGAACCCGGAGGTGGTATAACTATAACATGACATCTCTTTTGAGAAGTAGCCAGTGGAGATCATAGACCGTAGAGACAAGGATCTACGGAACAAGACTACCCACCTTGTGAATGTGTTGTGGAGGAATCATAAGTATGAAGAAGCGAATTGGGAGCCTGAAGAAAAAATGATGCAAAAGTACCCTCACCTTTTCGACAAGGCCTCAAGTATAATATTTCGGGGACAAAATTTCTTAAGGTGGGATGAATGTAACGACCCAAACCTTTTGAATAGTATATAAACATACTCTTAACGATTTAATAGAGATGTTAATGGTTAATGCATAAAGGGGAGTCGATGGATTCATCTAGTAGACTCGATCATTATGAAGTCCACTTATTAGAGCTGGGGATGGAGGTGGAATCTCTAGGATTCGCTTTGGACCAAGCCCAAGCCGAACTCCAGCGTGTCAAGATTGAACGGAAACACCTGCGGGAGAAGATCAAGTTAGTAGAAATTACTACTAGGGAAATATTATCTGAGCCTCCCTCAGATTCTCTCAGCATAGCACACCTTACACTTAGGTCATTTTCTGGTGTTATAAGGGGCCATGTGATGAAACCGTAGCATCTTTGTGTAATCCTTTGGGATGAATAAATTGAGATTTCTTCCTTTAGGGAAG
The DNA here is from genome assembly GCA_963277665.1 of Viscum album. Lineage (NCBI taxonomy): Eukaryota > Viridiplantae > Streptophyta > Magnoliopsida > Santalales > Viscaceae > Viscum > Viscum album. Next base: position 419,691,442 of record OY728127.1, on the reverse strand, counting down.
ATTGTGAAATTTCAAATGTCCGGATAATTTTAGGATGTATTTTATTGATGAATTTGGAAATAAGGGATATTTTAAAATATTTATGTAATCCATAAATAATTAATGATGTGTAATGATTTTTCAAAAATGGTCTTCTGCAAAAGTGTTCAATAAGGAATTTGGAGTCTAATAAGATCAACATAATTTTTGATGAAATGTAAATTATGAATAGTGATTTTATGCTTAGGATTATTAATGTGACCAAATGGATTAGTAATCTCACTTAATGAAAGTTTTAATATAATTTAGACACCTAGATTAAGTAATGTGATTCGATAAAATGGGTAAATAACGGTTTCATAAATTATATGTCAAGTATTAGTTTTTTCATGTGAATAGTGTTTTTTAAATAAAAATTAAATTAAAAATATTTAGAATATTATTTTTATAGATTGGACTTTATTTTTTTACTCAGAGCATCGATATTATGTTATGGGGTTTTTGGGGGATTTTTATGAAAAAAATGATTTTTCGATGAATAGTATTTTCATATAAAAAGAAAATTAAAAATGTTTAAAAAATTATTTTTATAAAATGGAGTTCATATTTGTAATCAATGCATCGATATTTGGTTAAGGTGAAATTTTGGGTTTTTTCTGAGAAATATGAATTTTCAGTGAATAGTAAAAATGCAGTTTTAGGGTTTTTGTATGTTTAATGACATCATAACTGTGTTATGGTGATTTAATGAGATATTTTAAGGGTTTTCAGACCAAAGGTGATTAATTATTTTATTTTGGGCCCCATGTGGCAAAACTACAGGGGAAATACCATGGGAGAGCCCATGGTTTTTAGAAAACCACTTGTAAGGTGTCCCTTGAAATTATTAAAGTATCACCACACTTTCTCTATAAATACCAGGCCATTATCTCATCCTTTCGACTACAAAATAATTATCAACTATGTTCTGGCCTCCTTACCTCCCAATTATCCTCCCAAGGTTCCCTCAAGCCTCTCAAGGTCCCAACCTTTGAGTTTTAAGAGTTACATTTAAGGTAAGGCATCTGACCTCTCTCTTTCTTTTCACGCAATCCCTTTTATGTCATTTCTTTTATGCTCCATGTTATTATGTTGGAGGATGTTATTTTATATTCATCTTACTTCTATTTTAATTTTCAAATGATGAGAGACCCCCTTTTTCTCTCATCAATTCGTTTTAAGAATGTTTAAGTGGCGCCGTTAGGCTGCCGAATTTTTAAGGTGTTCTTTCACCCTTCTCATTTTTCAAAGTTCTAATTTCATGTCAATTCTATCATGTTACTTTTTATTATTTTGGGGAATGATATCTATATCTATCATACTGAACTTTTATGTTCATATTATGAGAGAACCTATTTTATATCTTTAATACATTTTTGTTGATGTTTATGTGACGACGTTAGGCTGCTGAATTTTCATAAGAGAAATGTAATTTTTGTCTTCCTTCCATGTATTTCATTTCAAATGGTATGTCCGTAAAATTCCTTTACCATGATCATATATCATTCATATTCTGTCCCTATACTATTTTATTGGTCATTTATGAATGGTTGACCCATGTCCCCTCTCTTTTCAATGTTTTCTAAAACCCCAAAACATTGTCGTTATGCTGGAGAATTTCCGTCTCAAAATGTCTCTCTCTTTTTTTAAAGTTATTTTATTTTATTAAGTGAATACTCAAATATCTCTCTTATATAGGGGTATTCACATATATACCAATTTTATCTATTTAAAATTCTAGGATTTACATACATGATACACTCTTTCCATTTCTGTGGGTTTAAATTGACATAAAGATCATGTCTTTAAAACTATTTTTAAAACGTTATGACTATGAAATGAAACCCACTTATTTTATTATATATTGGTTGTTTGTGAAATTATTGATGCTTATATATCTGGCTAACATGATGATAAAGGAAAATTTAAGGGTGTGCCCTAATAGCGCTCCAATGCATTGGGTAAAGACTTAATCTCTAGAGATGACCATTTTTAACGACGCCTTCGTGAATAACCGTGGTAATTTTAATGACACCATGGGGTTGGACCATGGTGAAATAGAAACGATTGTCTATGTTAAATGTTGTAGCAAAAATTTCAAGTTATGAAAAACATTATTTTTATTATGATATACCTTATGATTTCTTTCTCATTCTTTGAAGTTCTTTTCATGACCTTATTGAAGTATCTCTAGTTCACATGTAAAATGTTTCTCTTGTTTCTCTAACTGGTCCTTTTTCTCACCCTTTCTTTTGATGTATTTCCCCAGGTTAATATGCATCAATTAACCTAGGATAAACTTAATGAGAATACTTTCGAGTGTTTAAGAAGAATGTATTATGTTGTTTTCATGTATTATGTTCCTGGTTTCCAAGACACTAAACCTTAATGATCCCCAGTTTTGTGTAATGCAATAAAAGTTTATGTTTAAAAAGGGGGGATGCCACAGAAGTGGGATAGTTGTATAAAAAAATAAAAAAATATGATATTAAATATTCATAAGTAAATTTTTATCCTCCATTATATAAAATTAAATGAGTATTATTCCTTATAGATCTGTTATAGTTTAATATTACAAATGTTGTTAAATAATCTTTGTTATAAATTATACAATTTTTATATTTGATATTACCCTATGACACAACAATACGATAATGTTTTTGAATAAAATATTGAAAAGAACTAGTGGGATATAATTGAAGTACACGATTAACAATATAAATTCAGATATATAACCTCAATAGATCCATGTTATTGGTATACACAATCCAAAATAAAAACGATATGGTTAATATTGAGAAATCGGTATGGATTATTAGTTAAAATGTTTATTATGAATGATATTTGGTATGTTTTTAATGTTTATCTATACAATGATAATGTTTTTTTGTTAAATTATAGATAAAATTGAATATATTATATACTTCATATATTCTATGATATATGGGCTATCTAAGTTATTTGCAAAAAGTGACTAGATGATGGTTTCCCCTTTAAATTTTTTAATTTGATTTTAGAGTACACTAATATCAATCTCTTATAGAAAATAAATTATATGTATGTAATTGACATATGGGAGAAATTGTATCACAAAACACTGACATTCTTGTAATGAATTCTATCCATTTTTGTAACACCTCGTGATTTTATGAAAAATATTCTTTTAAAATTCATTAATGTCTTGTGGTATACGCTACACCAAAAGGATCTTTCACAACACACATCTCTGACCTAGCTTTAATTACACGCAATCACGACCTTCCATGATAGCGTGTGTTGTACGCAACACCAAGTTTCACTAAACAACGATATGCTATTAAAATATTATTAAAACTAGCCGATATGAATAGTAATAACCACTTTTTGAAATTTTGTAAATTTTTTTTATTTTTCAAAATGGACTTCATTTTTGGATTTGGAATATCGAAATTAGCATAGGGTAAAATTTTGGTGATTTTCGGATAACGTTCATATTTTGATGAAAAGTGAAAATTACTAAATTTTGATTAAAAACAACTTTTTCAATCGAAATAATTAATAGTGATAAATTATTAATTTGAGTGGTTTTAAAGTATACTTCGAATATATTTTTTAAATTTTATACAATGTTGGTCATTGGATGTAATTTCACATTTAAACCAGATATAAACAAGTGTCAATCTTTTGATAGTTATTATCTCTTAAGAACACGCTATTTGTTTTGACGACGGGAATTAATTTTTAAATTAATTAATGCAACTGATATGTTTTGAAGTTGGTAAAATAGAAATCATTTTTGAGTTCATAATATCAAATATAGATTAGGCCTAATTTTTGGTATTTTTCCGAAAACATTCAATTTTTGATGAATAGTGAAACCACTAAGTGGTAGTTAAAAAAACAGAATTTTTTCATAAAACTTAATTTTACCGCTTTTGTGAGTGGAATTTCAAAAATATGAGAGACACGGTTGATGTCAGTACGTAAAATTTGGTTCAATGAGATAAAAATAATTTTAGGTGAATAGTATCTTTTTACTTTTATTTACCACGGTTAAAAGTAAATAGGGTAATTAAGGGTAAAAATGATATTATTATTACCCTAACACATGTCCTAATTCTATTGGTCAAGTGTAATTCGACCAAATACAAACTTAGGAATAACATATGACCATTTAGGCCCACTTGGATTAGATTAGGACATTTATTATTAATTAATTCGAAGAAGAGTTAAAAGAGTTAAAATCAAAGTTTATTTAATAAAACATTTTTAATATAGGGTTATAGATAAGATAAATTCAAATATAAATATTAATAAGAAAGATAAAAAGATTTCCTACATAATGGTATTTTATTTGTAATTTTTAGACTTTAAATAATTTAATTTATTTATGACACAACGATGATGCAGTAATTATCTTATTAATGAAATATTGACATAATTGATGTTATAAAAACCCAAATAAATATAATTTGAGACTTTTTATGAATTTCACTAATTTTCTAGGTTAATATGACATGTTATTATTGATTTAATTAACTTTTTTAGAACTTATCATTCTGTTATGATATTCACAAAAATCAATTACTAAATTGACATAAAATAGTTTTTTAAAAAAAAATTTATATTATCAATTGTTATTTTATTCCAAAAAATCTATGGTTCAGCCAAATGACTTAGAAAAGGTTATATATATTAATAATAAACAATTTGGGGTTCGTTTGGCTTCTTATAGTAAGTTTATTAACCTTATAGTGTAAGAACACAAGAAGACACGGTAAAAGTAAAATTATTTAACTTAATATTAAATCTAAATGATAAGGTTAAAATAGGAACCTAAACTTGTCTAAATTCTATTGGATAAGAGGATTTCGACCCATCCCCACCTTAGCCTTGAAATTAATCAATTTTAAGCTATTTAAAACCGAACGTGACTTTATAATAAAATAATATTTTTTGTTTTTTCAAAGGAGCCCCTCTCCACCCTTATAAAAGGGCACCTCCTCCCTCTCTTCCTCACACGACATTGAGCCTTCATGCTCGGCCAAACCCTGCCAAATTCTCTTCTCCACTCCCCTAGTATCATCATAGAGGTCCTGGTATTCTTCAAATACCATCCTTAGTTCTTTATGTAAAGGTTAAGAAAAGGCGCGTCAAAAAGAGGTAATATCCATTACCGATCTTTTTCAATTTCTTTCTTCTTCAAATTCTTCTTCTTTAGTTGTTTCATGATAAAGTAATAACATCAGTATTTCTTATATACTGATATGTTATTATAAGTATGAAACAATCGTATTTCACCATCTATCCATCCTACGGAAAATGAAATCACCACGCGTGCGTACGTACGGAATACCGTCTCCACGCCGTGGTGAAATCTATTTTCCACCACCACCTTACTTGGATGGGTATAATGGTGTAAATAATAACTATATATTATTATTTTAAAGTCATATTGATTCTGAAATAGTATACATACTCTCCAATTCAGTCCCACGATCATGAGAACGATATCATCGCTCGTGCATACATATGGACTACCGTCTCCACGACGCGATGAGATTTATTCTCCACTTTAAACCGTTCATGAATGATTATAAAGTATATATAATAAGTAATCAGGAAATATATGACATAATAATGATACTGGATTTATGTGTATATATATGTATGTCATCTACTTAATTCCGTTCAACTCAATAAGGAAACGAAAACAGCGTTCATGCGTACGTACGGCCTACCGTCTCCATGATCGGTGTATTTCCTTACATTTACTGATTTATTATATATATGTATATTCAGAATATATATATATATATATAAATCATGTTTTATATTCTGGAATTAATTAATCATGATCTAAGTGATCATATGAATAATTACAAGTCAAAACACGGACGACAAATGAAACAAATTTACCCTAAACGCTCTTTAACATGGAATTTACAAAAGAATGGGTAATATTAAGTGATAAATGAACCAAATATGACATCATAACAATGAATATGATTCATTAAGAAGTCAATGAAATTATTTAAGTCATTATACAGGAGGTTCGGACACTTACGAAGAAAATCGGACCTTAGGTAAGGAAAAAAATCACAATCTCATTTTTATCCGAGATTGTTTATACTTTGGTATTTACTGGGGTGTATTTTATCATCCACATCCGTGTTTCCTCAATATGTAATATTTACATCATTCTAAAATATTTTATATCCAATTTTACCCTTCAGTGAGTTTTTAGTAAAATATATGAAAGGAATCTTTTGTCGTTTTTCATACGAGGTACTTTTTGACTTTTCTGAAAAAAGTACGAGAACAATGTTTCTTTAAAATTATACGGCATGAATGGATTTTTAAAAAATTATTTCCAAGAAGATTTCTTTAAAAGTTATCAAGTTTATTTTTAATCAACTTCTTTTAGTTTATAATTGTATGACATTTTATGAAAGGAAAAGTGTTTTTGAAGTAGAAAGGATATTTTCCTCAAGAATGGAGTTCAAGTGTTTTATCAAAATTATTTTCCATCTAAGATAATAAAGGGTTCTGTTTTTATCCCTATTATTACATTGATTTTATTATGTTGTGATGGAATTATATTTTTATGAATTCCCTTATCGTATATGAATTGTTTTATGATGTCATGATGTTTAAGATTCCCATTTTTATTACATGGGTTATGCTATGATGTATGATTTATGATTTTGTGGCACACATAAGAATGGTATCATTATGAGATGGGTGGGACCTATATCTCCCTCCCATTCATTGGGTAATGATTTTATATCTCATGAGAGAGACATGGCTGGAATGGTAGGTTATACCGGTTCAGTGAAACAGGACTGAAACGAGGGTGACTCAGTTCAGAAAGGGACTTTGTCCACTTAGATAGTCTTGGCAATGAGTCTTGACTAACAAGAAATGATTCTCTATGATTATGTGTGTATGACACAAAGTTTAATGTTTTAAGTTATGATTATTGTGATTACATTTCACTACCATGAGTTATCCCAGGTTATGAAATTATGATCTCTTTTACAGGTTAAGATTTCCAAAAGTTATGTGCTTATGTATATGATGTGATTGACATTTCTTTTGTTTACCCTTACTGAGCATTTGAGCTCACCCATTTATGTTTAATTTTCCCCAGGATATAAATAAAGGTTTTAGGTATAAAAAAAGGAAGATCTTTATGGATGATGTTGAAGATCTTTCACCAGGATTAGAAGATTATATTCCGAGTTTCCAAAGACACTAAACTATTATGATCCTTGTGTGTGTGTTTTTTTATATGTACTATGTATTCCGCAAATGTAATGTAATGTCAATGTACGTCAAGCTTAGGGTCTCTACAGTTGGTATCAGAGGAAAAGTTAGTCAACCTTTGGAAACCATGATGTGAAAACGTTAGTGAGATCCCTAGAGATATTTCTAAGGTATGTCTAGGGATGTCCCTAAGGATAAATATACGTATAGGATATAGTCCTAGAACTAAGGTAACGATCTAATAATTTAACCTAAGATGTTATATAGTCAGGGTGCTTCCCCTTTACTAGGTTATTTTACCTAGCATGATTTTTTCCTCTCACACTATTCTTTTTGGGTTTTAGAAAAGGGATGGAAAGAAGATGATTCACAAATATGGAGGATATGATGGACAATGGAATAATATTCTTTATGAGCAACCAAATGAAATGGGATTTGGAAGTCCAAACTACATTATTATGCCGAATCAGCAATCTCATAATATGATCAATAATGTAATATTTGGTATGTTTCCTGACTCGGCTAATAAGAGAAAGATGGAGTTTCATGATGATCATAGAGGAAAGAAAGTTAAATTTCCCCTATGTAAATCATGTGGGAAGAGGCTTCAAGGAGAATGTTTCAAAGGAACTGGAAGATGCTTTGGGTGTGGAAAAGAAGGACACAAAGCCAGTAAGTGCAAAGGAAAAGGTTCAGTTAACACGAGGGATGAGGATAATGGTATTTCTACGACATCAACAACGGTTAAATGTTTTAAATGTGGAATGTACGAGCATTATGAATACCAATTCCCTAAGGGAAAGTCTCATGAAGAGAATTAGTACGGCCGTATGGGTAGTATATATGTTGATGATGATGAATAGACTACAAATGATATGTGAGAAGAAATAATTGTTGAAGCTCGGTCAATGGTTTAAGAAGGTAGTGGAATTATTACATGTTTATTAAGTGTAATGTTGTATAAGTAATCTCATGGTACTATGGAATAAAGAGACATCTAAGGATTGTTACATTGTTGTCTTTCCTTGAGTTTTGAAAGTGTATGATTAATGCTACCAGTATCCATGAAATGTTATTCAGATATTTTTGGAATGAAGATAATGAAAGGATAAGGAGATAATTAAATGTTTGATAGTATTCATGAGCTCATGATTGATATAAATACTAAGTGATATCATGGTTTGAGTATATAGAATTTTAAGGATTTTGGTATGTGAAAAGTGTTAACTTTTAACTGCATTAAAGTTTTCACTATGGTTCAATGGGTATTCATGAGAATACATTATTAAGGCCTTTGAATGTTTGGAATGTGACCAACAAGACATATCTTAGGATATATGCGGATGAACGATGGTATTAAATCTCTGGTAATCATTTTCACTATATTATGAGAGTGGACTGAAGTATTATGGATTAGCCTAATGATTGTAATTGATTATGTTGGACACCGGTTAGTATTGTTTAAGGATAGAAGTTTTTTTCGATATTATTGATGGGATGTTATAGTAATATAGTTTTAGAAAAAGAACAACCTGGAGGATGGGCGACAACCCATCGCGTCGGACAAGGATATGGGAATCGAACCCACAACGGAAGTGCGACTGGCCTTTTTCGCCTACCACTGGCCTACAAGATGTCCATGATTAGTAGAAACTAGTTTTATTATATTAAGCAGTATAAGTCCATTTTAGGAACTATATAAGATTAATATCACTATAGATGGACTTATGTAACTTTTATAACCTTTAGTTTGAGACAGATGGAATGACCCATCATTCTATCACATGATCTACTAACACATCACGAATGAAAAAATCAACTTCATTTCATTAAGAGATGAAGTGGAAATTGTCCAAAGAACAACAAACGGTGAAACTATACCAAAATCACGAAAGTATTTCTTCTAATTCCAATTTCATCAACTTTAGGGAAATGATCTTGAAAACCAAAAATGTTGTCCTAGTGCTCTTATATCTGATTAATCAGTTGGTACCTTAGATCGTCACAAATTTATGGATTTGTGATTGTTGGCTTTTCCATAGCCATGTTCTCTACCACTCTCCATCAGAACATGATGGTTAGTTTTTTATTCCATATCCATATTTTCACCTATGTGGAAACCCAGTGATTAGTTTATTTGGATAACCGTTACGTTTCATAATTTTGTTTTTAAAGATTGGTTTTGGTATTTGTTTTTACGGTTTGGGTTTCTATTAAAGAAACTTTCGAGTAGTAAACCATTTATAACCCCGACGAATTTCGAGGAAGAAATTCATTTCAAGGGGGGTAGAATGTAACACCCTGAGATTTTATGAAAAATATTATTTTTAATTTCATTAATGTCTTGTGTTATACGCTACACCAAAAGGAGCTTTCACAACACACATCTATGACCTGGCTTGAATTACACGCAATTGCGACCTTTCATGATAGTGTGTGTTGTACGCAACACCAAGTTTCACTAAACAACGATATGCTATTAAAATATTATTAAAACTAGCCGTTATGAATAGTAACAACCACTTTTTGAAATTTTTTAAATTTTATTTTTCAAAATGGACTTCATTTTTGGATTCGGAATATCGAAATTATATTAGGGTGAAATTTTGGTGATTTTCGGATAACATTCATATTTTGATGAATAGTGAAAATTACTAAATTTTGATTAAAAACAACTTTTTCAATCGAAATAATTAACAGTGATAAATTATTAATTTGAGTGGTTTTAAAGTATATTTAGAATATATTTTTACAATTTAATACAATGTTGGTCATTGGATGTAATTTCACATTTAAACCAGATATAAACAAGTGTCAATCTTTTGATAGTTATTATCTCTTAAGAACACGCTATTTGTTTTGACGACGGGAAATAGTTTTTAAATTAATTAATGCAACTGATATGTTTTGAATTTGGTAAAATAGAAATCATTTTTGAGTTCATAATATCAAATATAGATTAGGCCTAATTTTTTGTATTTTTCTAAAAACATTCAATTTTTGATGAATAGTGAAACCACTAAGTGGTTGTTAAAAAAACAGAATTTTTCATAAAATTTAATTTTACCGCTTCGGTGAGTGGAATTTCAAAAATCCGAGAGACACGGTTGATGTCAGTATGTCAAATGTGGTTCAATGAGATGAAAATAATGATTGGTGAATAGTAACTTTTTACTTTTATTTACCACAGTTAAAAGTAAATAGGGTAATTAAGGGTAAAAATTATATTATTATTACCCTAACACATGTTCTAATAATATTGGACAACTGTAATTCGACCAAAAACAAAATTAGGAATAAAATATGATCATTTAGGCCCTCTTGGATTAGATTAGGACATTTATTATTAATTAATTCAAAGAAGAGTTAAAAGAGTAAAAATCAATGTTTATTTAATAAAACATTTTTAATATAGGGTTATACAAAAGATAAATTCAACTATAAATATTAATTATAAATATAAAAATATTTCCTACATAATTGTATTTTATTTGTAATTTTTAGACATTAAATAATTTAATTTATTTATGACACAACGATGATGCAGTAATTATCTTATTAATGAAATATTGACATAATTGATGTTATAAATACCAAAATAAATATAATTTGAGACTTTTTATGAATTCCACTAATTTTATAGGTTAATATGACATGTTAGTATTGATTTAATTAACTTTGTTAGAACTTATCATTCTGTTATGATTTTCACAAAAATCAATTACTAAATTGACATAAAATAGTTTTTAAAACAAATATTATATTATTAATTGTTATTTTATTCCTAAAAATCTAAGGTTCGGCCAAATGACTTAGATAAGGTTATATATATTAACAATAAACAATTTGGGGTTAGTTTTTCAACTTATAGTATGTTTATTAACCTTATAGTGTAAGAACACAAGAAGACACGGTAAAAGTAAAATTATTTAACTTAATGTTAAATCTAAATGATAAGGTTAAAATAGGAACCTAAACTTGTCTAAATTCTATTGGATAAAAGGATTTCTACCCATCCCCACTTTAGCCTTGAAATAAATCAATTTGGAGCTATTTAAAACCGAACATGACTTTACAATAAAATAATATTTTTCGTTTTTCCAAAGGATCCCCTCTCCTCCCTTATAAAAGGGCACCTCCTCCCACTCTTCCTCACACCACATTGAGCCTTCAAGCTCGGCAAACCCCTGACAAATTCTCTTCTACACTCCCCTAGTATCATCTTAGAGGTCCTGGTCTTCTTCAAATACCATCCTTAGTTCTTTAAGTGGAGGTTAAGAAAAGGCGTGTCAAAAAGAGGTAATATCCATTACCGATCATTTTCAATTTCTTTCTTCTTCAACTTCTTCTTCTTTAGTTGTTTCATGATAAAGTAATAACATCAGTATTTCTTATATACTGATATGTTATTATAAGTATGAAACAATCCTATTTCACCATCTATCCATCCTACGGAAAACGAAATCACCGCGCGTGCGTACGTACGGAATACCGTCTCCACGCCGTGGTGAAATCTATTTTCCACCACCACCTTACTTGGATGGGTATAATGGTGTAAATAATAACTATATATTATTATTTTAAAGTGATATTGATTCTAAAATAGTATACATACACTCCAATCCAGTCTCACAATCATGAGAACGATATCATCGCTCGTGCGTACGTACGGACTACCGTCTCCACGACGCGATGCGATTCATTCTCCACTTTAAACAATTCATGAATGATTATAAAGTATATATAATAAGTAATCAGGAAATATATGACATAATAATTATACTGGATTTATGTGTATATATATGTATGTCATCGACTTAATTCCGTTCAACTCAAGAAGGAAACGAAAACATCTTTCATGCGTACGTACGGCCTACCGTCTCCATGAACGGTGTATTTCTTTCCATTTACTGATTTATTTTATATATGTATATTCTGAATATATATATATATATATAAATCATGTTTTATATTCTGGAATTAATTAATCACGATCTAAGTAATCATATGAATAATTACAAGTCAAAACACGGACGACAAATGAAACAATTTTACCCAAAACGCTCTTTATCATGGAATTTACAAAAGAACGGGTAATATTAAGTGATAAGTGAACCATATATGACATCATAAAAATTAATATGATTCTGTAATAAGTCAATGAAATTATTTAAATCATTATACATGAGATTCAGACACTTACGAAGAAAATCGGACCTAAGGTAAGGGAAAATATCACAATCTATTTTTTATCCGAGATTGTTTATACTTTGGTATTTACTGGGGTGTATTTTATCATCCACATCCATGTTTCCTCAATATATAATATTTACATCATTATAAAATAGTTTATATCCAATTTTACCATTCGATGAGTTTTTAGTAAAATATATGAAAGGAATCTTTTCTTGTTTTTCGTACGAGGTACTTTTTGACTTTTACGAAAAAAGTACGAGAACAATGTTTTTTTAAAATTATACGGCATGAATGGATTTTTAAAACATTATTTACAAGAAGCTTCCTTTAAAATTTATCAAGTTTATTTTTAATCAACTTCTTTTAGTTTATAATTGTATGACATGTTAAGAAAGCAAAAGTGTTTTTGAAGTAGAAAGGATATTTTCCTCAAGAATGGAGTTCAAGTGTTTTATCAAAATTATTTTCCATCTAAGATAATGAAGGGTTATTTTTTATATACCTAATATTACATTGATTTGATTATGTTGTGATGGAATTATATTTTTATGAATTCCTTTATCTTATATGAATTGTTTTATGATGTCACGATGTTTATGACTCCCATTTTTATTACATGGGTTATGCTATGATGTATGATTTATGATTTTGTGGCACACATAAGAATATTATCATTATGAGATGGGTGGGACCTATATATCCATCCAATGCATTGGGTAAAGATTTTATATCTCATGAGACAGACATGGCTGGAATGGTAGGTTATACCAGTTCAGTGAAACAGGACTGAAACGAGGGTGACTCAGTTCAGAAAGAGACTTTGTCCACTAAGATAGTCTTGTCAATGAGTCTTGACTAACAAGAAATGATTCTATATGATTATGTATGTATGACACAAAGTATAATGTTTTAAGTTATTATTATTGTGATTACATTACACTATCATGAGTTATCCCAGGTTATGAAATTATGATCTCTTTTACAGGTTAAGATTTCCAAAAGTTATGCGCTTATGTATATGATGTGATTGATATTTCTTTTGTTTACCCTTACTGAGCATTTGAGCTCACCCTGTTATGTTTACTTTTCCCCATGATATAAAAAAATGTTTTAGGTATAAAAAAAGGAAGATCTTTATGGGAGATGTTGAAGATCTTTCACCAGGATTAGAAGATTATATTCCGAGTTTCCAAAGACACTAAACTATTTCGATCATTGAGTGTGTGTGTTTTTGTTATGTCCTAAGTATTCTGTAAATGTAATGTAATGTCAATGTACATCAAGCTTCGGGTCTCTATAGTTGGCATTAGAGGAAAATTTTAGTCAACCTCTGGAAACTAGGATGCGAAAACGTTATTGAGATCCCTTGAGATATTTCTAAGGTATGTCTAGGGATGTCCCTAAGAATAAATATACGTATAGGATATAGTCCTAGAACTAAGGTAACGATCTTAGAATTTAACCTAAGATGTTAGATATTTAGGGTGCTTCCCCTTCACTATGTTATTTTACGTATCACGATTTTTGCTTCTCACCCTATTCTTTTTGGGTTTTAGAAAATGGCTGGAAACAAGATGATTCACGAATATGGAGGATATGATGGACAATGGAATAATATTCTTCATGAGCAACCAAATGAAATGGGATTTGGAAGTCCAAACTACATTATTATGCCGAATCAGCAATCTCATAATATGATCAATAAAGTAAAATTTTTAAGTTTCCTGACTCGGCTAATAAGAGAAAGATGGAGTTTCATGATGATCATAGAGGAAAGAAAGTTCAATTTCCCCTATGTAAATCATGTGGGAAGAGGCATCAAGGAGAATGTTTCAAAGGAACTGGAATATTCTTTGGGTGTGGAAAAGAAGGACACAAAGCCAGTAAGTGAAAAGGAAAAGTTTCAGTTAACACAAGGGATGAGGATAATGGTATTGCTACGACATAAACAATGGATAAATGTTTTAAATGTGGAATATACAGGCATTATGAAAACCAATGCCCTAAGGGAAAGTCTCATGAAGAGAATCAGTACGGCAGTATGGGTAGTATTTATGTTGATGATGATGAAGAGACTACAAATGATATGTGAGAAGAAATAATTGTTAAAGCTCGGTCAGTGGTTTAAGTAGGTAGTGGAATGATTACATGTTTATCAAGTGTAATGTTGAATAAGTAATCTCATGGTACTATGGAATAAAGAGACATCTAAGGATTGATACATTGTTTTCTTTCCTTGAGTTTTGAAAGTGTATGATTAATTCTACCAGTATCCATGAAAGGTTATTCAGATATTTTTTGAATGAAGATAATGAAAGGATAAGGAGAAAATTAAATGTTTGATAGTATTCATGAGCTCAAGATTGATATAAAGACTATGTGATATCATGGTTTGAGTATATAGAATTTTGAGGATTTTGGTATGTGAAAAGTGTTATCTTTTAACTGAATTCATGTTTTTACTATGTTTCAATGGGTATTCAAGAGAATACATTATTAAGTCCTTTGAATGTTTGGAATGTGACCAACAAGACATATCTTATGATATATGGGGATCAACAATGGTATTAAATCTCTGGTAATCTTTTTCACTATATTTTGAGAGTGGACTGAAGTATTATGGATAAGCCTAAAGATTGTAATGGATTATGTTGGACATCAGTTAGTATTGTTTAAGGATAAAAGTTTTTTTTCGATATTATTGATGGGATTTTATAGTAATATAGTTTTAGAAAAAGAACAACCTGCAGGTCGGGCGACTGCCCATCGCGTTGGACAAGGCTATGGGAATCGAACCCACAACCGAAGTGCGACTGGCCTTTTTTTCCTACCACTGGCCTACAAGAAGTCCCTATTTAGTAGAAACTGGTTTTATTATATTAAGCAGTATAAGTCCATTTTAGGAACTATATAAGATTAATCTCACTATAGATGAACTTATGTAACTTTTCTAACCTTTTTTTTGAGACAGATGGAATGACCCATCATTCTATCAAATGATCTACTAACACATCACGAATGAAAAATTCAACTTCATTTCTTTAAGAGATGAAGTGGAAATTTTCCAAAGAACGAAAAACGGTGAATCTATACCAAAATCACGAAAGTATTTCTTCTAATTCCAATTTCATCAACTATATGGAAATGATTATGAAAACCAAAAATGTTGTCCTAGTTATCTTATATTTGATTAATAAGATGGTACCTTAGATCGTCACAAATTTATGGATTTGTGATTGTTGGCTTTTCCATAGCCATGTTCTCTACCACTCTCCATCAGAACATGATGGTTAGATTTTTATTCCATATCCATATTTTCACCTATGTGGAAACCCAGTGATTAGTTTATTTGGGTAACCGTTACGTTTCATAATTTTGTTCTTAAAGATTGGTTTTGGTATTCATTTTTACGATGTGGGTTTCTATTAAAGAAACTTTCGAGTAGTAAACCATTTATAACCCTGACGAATTTCGAGGGTGAAATTCATATTAAGGGGGGTAGAATGTAACACCCCGAGATTTTATGAAAAATATTCTTTTTAATTTCATTAATGTCTTGTGTTATACGCTACACCAAAAGGAGCTTTCACAACACACATCTCTGACCTGGCTTTAATTACACGCAATCGCGACCTTCCATGATAGCGTTTGTTGTACGCAACACCACGTTTCGCTAAACAACGATATGCTATTAAAATATTATTAAAACTAGCCATTAAGAATAGTAATAACCACTTTTTGAAATTTTGTAAATTTTATTTTTTAAAATGGACTTCATTTTTGGATTCGGAATATCGAAATTAGCTTAGGTTGAAATTTTGGTGATTTTCGGATAACATTCATATTTTGATGAATAGTGAAAATTACTAAATTTTGATTAAAAACAACTTTTTCAATCGAAATAATTAATAGTGATAAATTATTAATTTGAGTGGTTTTAAAGTATATTTAGAATATATTTTTACAATTTAATACAATGTTGGTCATTGGATGTAATTTCACATTTAAACCAGATATAAACAAGTGCCAATCTTTTGATAGTTATTATCTCTTAAGAACACGCTATTTGTTTTGACGATGGGAATTAATTTTTAAATTAATTAATGCAACTGATATGTTTTGAATTTGGTAAAATAGAAATCATTTTTGAGTTCATAATATCAAATATAGCTTTGGCCTAATTTTTGGTATTTTTCTGAAAACTTTCAATTTTTGATGAATAGTGAAACCACTAAGTGGTAGTTAAAAAAACGGAATTTTTCATAAAACTTAATTTTACCACTTCTGTGAGTGGAATTTCAAAAATTCTAGAGACACGGTTGATGTCAGTAAGTAAAATTTGGTTCAATGAGATGAAAATAATTTTTGGTGAATAGTAACTTTTTACTTTTATTTACCACAGGTAAAAGTAAATAGGGTAATTAAGAGTAAAAATGATATTATTATTACCCTAACACATGTCCTAATTCTATTGGACAAGTGTAATTCGACCAAAAACAAACTTAGGAATAAAACATGACCATTTAGGCCCACTAGGGTTAGATTCGGACATTTATTATAAATTAATTCCAAGAAGAGTTAAAAGAGTTAAAATCAAAGTTTATTTAATAAAACATTTTTAATATAGGGTTATACATAAAATAAATTCGACTATAAATATTCATTAGAAAGATAAAAAGATTGTCTACATAATTGTATTTTATTTGTAATTTTTAGACATTAAATATTTTAATTTATTTATGACACAACGATGATTCAGTAATTATCTTATTAATGAAATATTGTCCTAATTGATGTTATAAATACCCAAATAAATATAATTTGAGACTTTTTATGAATTCCACTAATTTTATAGGTTAATATGACATGTTAGTATTGATTTAATTAACTCTTTTAGAACTTATCATTCTGCTATGAGTTTCACAAAAATCAATTACTAAATTGATATAAAATAGTTTTTAAAACAAATATTATATTATTAATTGTTATTTTATTCCTAAAAATCTAAGGTTCGGCCAAATGACTTAGATAAGGTTATATATATTAATAATAAACAATTTTGGGTTCGTTTGGCTTCTTATAGTAAGTTTATTAACCTTATAGTGTAAGAACACAAGAAGACAGAGTAAAAGTAAAATTATTTAACTTAATGTTAAATCTAAATGATAAGGTTAAAATAGGAACCTAAACTTCTATAAATTTTATTAGATAAGTTTATTTCTACCCATCCCCACCTTATCCACGAAATAAATCAATTTGGAGCTATTTAAAACCGAACTTGACTTTATAATAAAATAATATATTTAGTTTTTCCAAAGGAGCCCCTCTCCTCCCTTATAAAAGGGCACCTCCTCCCTCTATTCCTCACGCCACATTGAGCCTTCAAGCTCGGCCAACCCCTGAAAAATTATCTTCTCCACTCCCCTAGTATCATCCTAGAGGTCCTGGTCTTCTTCAAATACCATCCTTAGTTATTTAAGTGGAGGTTAAGAAAAGGCGTGTCAAAAAGAGGTAATATCCATTACCGATCTTTTTCAATTTCATTCTTCTTCAACTTCTTCTTCTTTAGTTGTTTCATGATAAATTAATAACATAATTATTTCTTATATAATTATATGTTATTATAAGTATGAAACAATCATATTTCACCATCTATCCATCCTACGGAAAACGAAATCACTGCGCGTGCGTACGTACGGAATACCGTCTCCACGCCGTGGTGAAATCTATTTTCCACCACCACCTTACTTGGATGGGTATAATGGTGTAAATAATAACTATATATTATTATTTTAAAGTGATATTGATTCTTAAATAGTATACATACTCTCCAATTCAGTCCCACGATCATGAGAACGATATCATCGCTCGTGCGTACGTACAGACTACCATCTCCACGATGCGATGAGATTCATTCTCCACATTAAACAATTCATGAATGATTATAAAGTATATATAATAAGTAATCAGGAAATATATGAAATAATAATGATACTGGATTTATGTGTATATATATTTATGTCATATGCTTAATTCCGTTCAACTCAATAAGGAAACGAAAACAGCGTTCAAGCGTACGTACGGCCTACCGTCTCCATGAACGGTGTATTTCATTCCATTTACTGATTTATTATATATATGTATATTCTGAATATATATATATATATATATCATGTTTTATATTCTGGAATTAATTAATCATGATCTAATTCATCATATGAATAATTACAAGTCAAAACACGGACGACAAATGGAACAATTTTACCCAAAACGCTCTTTAACATGGAATTTACAAAAGAACGGGTAATATTAAGTGATAAGTGAACCATATATGACATCATAACAATGAATATGATTCTTTAATAAGTCAATGAAATTATTTAAATCACTATAAAGGAGGTTCAGACACTTACGAAGCAAATCGGACCTTAGGTAAGGGCAAATATCACAATCTCATTTTTATCCGAGATTGTTTATACTTTGGTATTTACTGGGGTGTATATTATCATCCACATCTATGTTTCCTCAATATGTAATATTTACATCATTCAACAATTGTTTATATACAATTTTACCCTTCGGTTAGTTTTTAGTAAAATATATGAAAGGAATCTTTTGTCGTTTTTCGTACGAGGTACTTTTTGACTTTTCCGAAAAAAGTACGAGAACAATGTTTTTTTTAAAATTATACGGCATGAATGGATTTTTAAAACATTATTTCCAAGAAGAATCCTTTAAAAGTTATCATTTTTATTTTTAATCAACTTCTTTAAGTTTATAATTGTATGACATGTTAAAAAAGAAAATGTGATTTTGAAGTAGAAAGGATATTTTCCTCAAGAATGGAGTTCAAGTGTTTTATCAAAATTATTTTCCATCTAAGATAATAAAGGGTTCTGTTTTTATCCCTATTATTACATTGATTTGATTATGTTGTGATGGAATTATATTTTTATGAATTCCTTTATCTTATATGAATTGTTTTATGATGTCAGGATGTTTAAGATTCCCATTTTTATTACATGGGTTATGCTATGATGTATGATTTATGATTTTGTGGCACACATAAGAATTGTATCATTATGAGATATGTGGGACCAATATCTCCCACAAATTCATTGGGTAATGATTTTATATCTCATGAGATAGACATGGCTAGAATGGTAGGTTATACAGGTTCAGTGAAACAGGACTGAAACAAGGGTGACTCGGTTCAGAAAGGGACTTTGTCCACTAAGATAGTCTTGGCAACGAGTCTTGACTAACAAGAAATGATTCTCTATGATTATTTGTGTATTCCACAAAGTTTAATGTTTTAAGTTATGATTATTGTGATTACATTTCACTACCATGAGTTATCCCAGGTTATGAAATTATGATCTCTTTTACAGGTTAAGATTTCTAAAAGTTATGTGCTTATGTATATGATCTGATTGATATTTCTTTTTTTACCCCTACTAAGAATTTGAGCTCACCTTTTTATGTTTACTTTCCCCCATGATATAAAGAAAGGTTTTAGGTATAAAAAAAGGAAGATTTTTATGGGAGATGTTAAAGATCTTTCACCAGGATTAGAAGATTATATTTCGAGTTTCCAAAGACAGTAAACTATTACGATCCTTGTGTGTGTGTGTGTTTGTTATGTACTAAGTATTCCGCAAATGTAATGTAATATCAATGTACGTCAAGCTTCAGGTCTCTACAAATTTAGTTTTCAAATTATAATGAAATTGTAAATTTGATCCTCAAGTTTTATAAAATTTTGATATTACCGAATCATATTGAAATTCTATGAGTTAGATAATTCTGATAAGTATTTGTATGTATATTTTGGGATTTTTAATAAATTTAGAGGTTCTTTAGTTGTTTAGAATAGAGGGATAGTGAACAACGTTATTTCTGTATATTATACAACTCATATGGTAGAGTACCCCCAAGTACATAGGGTTTACATATGTGGCCTTATAGAGCTATATCACCAAATTACTAGATAATTGTGATATACTATGTGGGATATATAGAAAAAGGTTCCTAATGACTACCAAAAATAGAGTAACTACAAGTGGAAAAACCATATTAATAATGGCTAAAGGGGAATTTTTTACGTCCCTTTAAAAAACACACACTCGGTGTCTCATTATTTATTAAAATGAATTGGAATACATGATAACTATTTTACCCTCTCTAAAACCAAATTTACTCCCTTGAATATATGATGGATCAATTTAATTTTTTCTTACCAAATTGATGTCTTAACATCCAATTTATAATTTGATTTTATTCCATTGTTTCATGTATGATTGTTGATTTAATTAATGTAGTATTTTTAATAATTATTAATTCAGATGATGAAAATTTATGTCTATGTGTTAAAAATAACTAGACCATTACTACAAAATCTACCCCCACAATTTTTAGTTATTTTTTTTCATTATATTTTATTAGTTTTACCAGTATCTATCCATTATATATATATATAGAATGTGTATAATTTATATAATTTCAAATTTTTATATAATTCATTGTTATA
Source organism: Viscum album (assembly GCA_963277665.1). Taxonomy (NCBI): domain Eukaryota; kingdom Viridiplantae; phylum Streptophyta; class Magnoliopsida; order Santalales; family Viscaceae; genus Viscum; species Viscum album. The sequence goes on along the minus strand of OY728127.1, from coordinate 419,670,450 downwards.
TTTTAGTAATAATACCATGAACGTAATATAATATTTATTATGTATTATATTAATTTATTATTAATATACCAAAAATAAAATAGGGTTTAGTTATCCCAAATTTTCTATTGAAATTCCACAGTAGTAACAAATCACTTGTGAATAGGGAGGAACTCCCGAGTGTATGTTAAGCTCTTGAAAATTTGAATTGTAGATTATTTTATATTAGAAATGACAAGGTAGTATTTGATCATTACTTTGGGTTTTATTTCTATTTTTGAAATGAATAATCAAGTTGGATGTGATGTTAGATAATGGTATTATCAATATACATGTGGAGATATTTCCATATTGCTCTGTATTTATTAAATTATAAGGGGATATTCATATTTCTAATTATTTCATAGTTTTTTTTATTAATATGTTGATTCATTTATGATGGGATATGTGTGTATTTAATTTTCTTCTTACTCTTAGATAATGTCATAAGGGAAAAATATTTTCATGTATAATATATTTCATGAATGTATACCTGTAAATGCACATGGTTTCTTAAGGGTGTTATGTTACACCCCAAGATTTCCTAGTGTGTTATTTCTTTAAAATAATTCAATAACTTGCACTACACACAACACCGAGTTCAAGCGCACCATGACTTACCAAACAAACCATTCAAAAGAGGTTATGAATAGTATTAACTAAATTTTAATCTTTATATAATCCTTATAATTTTAGAATCCATATTATGAGTTTCTTAGACATAATGTACGAACAAATTCATTTTTAGTATTACACTTTTACCAACTTTAAAATAGTGAAGCCTTTTTAAATCCAATATTTTTTAAACATTTATATATTCAATTTGAATAAATAAATTTAATTTTTATAATGGGGACATCAGAAATTTACAATGAAACATCTAAAGCATTAGCGGTACGCTTTCCTTTGAATAATACAGTAGTGTATGTTGTACGCAACTTCGAGTTCTAACACACACCACAAACAATCAAACTAACCGTTATGAATAGTAATACCTACTTTTTTAAATTTTATAAATTTTATCTCTCAAAATGTACTTAATTTTTGTATTCGGAGTATCGAATTTAGCCTAAGGTAAAATTTTGGATTTTTTTGGATAACATTTTTATTTTAATGAATAGTGAAAATTACAAAATTTAAATTAAAAAAAATTTTTTTAATCAAAATAACATATATTGATAAATTATGAATTTGAATGGTTTTAAAGTATATTTATATTATATTTTTACCATTTAATACAATGTTGGTCATTGTACATAATTTCACAGTTAAACCGGACATAAACTAGTGTCAATATTTTGATAGTTATTATCTCTTAAAACACACTATATGTTTTGACGACGGGAATTAATATTTCAATTAATTAATGCAACTGATATGTTTTGAATTTTGTATAATAGACATCATTTCTTAATTCATAATATCAAATATAGCTTAGGCATAATTTTTGGTATTTTTCTGGAAACATTCATTTTTTTGATGAATAGTGAAACCACTAAGTGGTAGTTAAAAAAATTGAATTTTTCATAAAAGTTAATTTTACTGCTTCTGTGAGTGGAATTTCGAAAATCCGAGAGACACGGTTAATATCAAAGAGTAAAATGTGGTTCAATGATATGAAAATAATTTTTGGGTGAATTGTAACTTTTTACTTTTATTTGCCACGGTTAAAAGTAAATAGAGTAATTAAGGGTAAATATGATATTAATATTACCCTAAAACATGCCATAATTCTATTGGACAAGTGTATCTCGACCATAAACAACCATAGGAATAATATATTATCATTTAGGTCCACTTGGATTAGATTAGGACATTTATTATTATTTAATACAAATAAGGGTTAAAAGTGGTAAAATCAAAGTATATTTACTAAAACATTTTTAATATATGGTTATACATAAGGTAAATTCGATTGTAACTATTAATTAGAAATATTAAAATTTTTCATACATAATGATCTTTTATTTATTATTTTTAAACAATAAATAATTTAATTTATTTATGACACAATGATGATGCAGTACTTACCATAATACTGAAAAATTAAAATAATTGATATTATAAATACCCGAATAAATATAATTATACAATTTTTATGAATTAAACTAATTTTATAGGTTAATATGACATTTTAGGATTGATTTAATTAACGTTTTTCTAAGTAATCATTTTTTTATGATTTAAAAAAAAATCAATTTTCCAAATAGTGACAAAATTGACATAAAAGATTTTTTAAAACAAAAATTATATAATTAATTAATATTAACATATTAAAAATCTAAGGATCAACAAAGTGACTTATATCATGATAGTTTTATCATTAATGGACCACTTTGGGGTCGCATGGATGTATATAGTATGTTTATTAACTATATAATATAAAAATAAAATGTGACATGGTAAGTGTCAAACTAATTAACTAAGAGTTAAAACTAAAAGATAAGGTTAATATAATGACCCAATCCTGTATAATTTCTATTGGATGAGTGGTTTTAGACCCATACGCACCTTAAACATTATATAAACCACTTTGGAGCCATTAAAAACCGAATTTTAATTTATTATAAAATAATATGTTTAGCTTTTCCAAAGGTGACCCTCACCCCTCTTATAAATGGTCACTCCCCCTTCTCACTAATTCAAACATTCAAAGACTTTTGGTTCGGCCAAACTCTGCCCAAATACTCTCTCAACATACCAAACTTTATCTTAGATGCCTTAGTTTGATCATAAAGCCAACCTAAGGATCCCTTTTCATCAAATCAAAAGGAAGAACCCGAAGAAGAGGTAATGTTTCCACCACCATTTTTCAAATTCATTTCTTCTTCAACTTCTTCGTTCTTTGTTATTACCGTTCTAAAATAATGAATCTAGTATCTCCTATATACTGTAACAATATTATAAATATGGTACAACCATATTCAGTATTCTATCAATCCTTATAATGACATGTCACCATACATGCGTACGTATGGCTTACCGTGTCCACGTCGTGGTGTAATTGTTATTCAATATATTATTATTTGGATGAGTATAATAATGATTTTTAATTCATTTAAATAATAAATATAACATGATAATGATTTTGTATATAGAATATACCCTCCCATTATATATTATTTTAATATCAAAAGAATGATATTGTCGCTCGTGCGTACGTACGGACTACCGTCTCCACGAACGCGATGAGATTCAATCTCCATCATATCCATTCAAGTATAATTATCATTTGATGATTTAAAAATAATGTTTAGCGAATTCATATCATTCTGGATATGGATAAGATATAACCTATCAATGAAAAACCTGGCTTTCACAACAAAACATATAAAACAAAACGAGTAAGTTAACACTGTAAACAACGATAATACTAAGATACTATTAACAAATCAAGGTTAAAAGATCATATTTGATATCATATTAGTTTATATGATTCTTGTATAATTTAAAAACAATTATTTCACCATTATACAGGAGGTTAACCTACCCCCATCCAAGGAAAAGTACAAGATAAGGGTTTATTTCACAATCTCTTCATTATCCGAGGTTGTTTATACGTAATAATCTGCTGGGATCTCTTTATCATCCAAATCTGTGTTTCTAAAAAATATTCAAAACATTATTACTATTTCACAGAATATGGGATAACGTAATTTATACTCTTGTTTGACTTTTTATAAGAGGTTAATAAAGGAATCATTCTGTAGTTTTCCAAACAAGGTGCTTTTTAACCTTTTCAACAAAATTAAGGAAAAAATGTTTTTTAACTTATACGGCGGGTGCAGTTATTTTACGCCGTTATAAAATCGTTGAAGCTTAACGAACAAGATTATAAGAATATTTTCAAATTAAATGTTTTATTTTATAATTATATGACTTTTAAATGATTAAAAAAAAGAGATATTTCTCTCAAATAGTTCTGATTTCATCTATGTCAACATCCTTTGATGGATTTTAAGCTTATTTGAAGTTGATTTATTATGAAAAAAATTACATATTGTATTGAAGGTTTTGTGATATTTTTGACTATGGATGTGTTATTGTTATACCATTCATGGTTTATGGTGAATGTATTGACATTTCGTATGCTAGTTTTAATACGAATGTTTATGTTATGTTTAAACCTGTTCATATGAGGAATGCATTGAATTAATAAGTGACTGGTGGAGCCCGCTATAGCTCCTCGATGCATCGGTAGGTCTCATGAGACAAACCAGTGTCTTGGAACAAGGCCTTGAAAAAATATTATTTTTAGTCTTGGCACGAGGCCTTGGATATGTGGTTATGATTGTCTGGAATTATGCATTCCATCATTATAAAAGTGGTTATTGATATTGCATGTGATTATTCGATTAGTAGACTATCCATGTGAATAAGTAAATTTCATTATTTCATTTTATTTTTTCGATACTATGTTGATGTTCATGTTTAAAAGATTTTTTTTTATCTATACATTTCCTTAAAATTTTATTCTTATTTATGAATGATTTCGCTATATTGTTATCCTTACTGGTCATTTGAGCTCACCCCTTTTCTATGTTTTATTTTTCCCAGGATGTGAAGAATTAATTTATGAATGACCTGCTGGGATAGTACGAGGGGATAAGAGTTTGGACTATGGAGACTATATTGTTGTAGTTTTCATTTTTATGATGTAATGTAAAACATTATGAATATATCTAGTGTTTCCAAGGCTACTAAACAAATCGGTCTGTCGAGACTTGATCTTTCTTGTGATCATGCCAATGTTATGTACTAATGCACCGACACTGGGTAACTGGGGTTGGGGCGTTACAGTTGGTATCATAAGAAATTTAGTACAATCCTTGGAAACTAGATTTAGATAAACACTGATTAGAGCACATAGATTTAAGACGGAATTTGAGGATTAGTATAGAATAACATTCTAGAATTTTGGTATTGTAGAGATTTTGTGAGTTTTTTGAGCAATACATCCCTGTCTGGATACGAGCCGGTATAGGCGGCTCTGGCACAGATGTACCTAGGGGTAAAACCCAAAAACACCGCTTTGAGCTTGACTCGAACGGGAACAGGTGCACGACAACGGGCCTTGCTGCACTCTTGGTTATGACACTCCTGGGGGATATGCTTATGATAATACTAATTTTCATTACAAACCATTAGGAAGAGTTTATGAGTATATACTTTCTCAAAGTAGACATTTTTATGATTATGGATTATAACCATAAACTATTTAATTTATATTATGTGTTTTACAAGTTTGGGATTAGGTATTGTTATTCAAAAACTAATTTAGTGTATGCCATTGTTTAGAAATAGCACCCAGTAGAAGGAATGAGAACTCCACCAATGCACATGATCCAAAGAGAAAGAAGGATCATATCTTTAATGGTCTTAAGCCAGAATTTATAAGAGAAATAGTCTCCCATGTATTATAATCATATGATGAAATAATATCATGTGTCGATATGATATGTAAAGAGTTTACTGAGTCCTATGGCTTTGAAGGGAAGCAAGTGAAGAAAAGGATGGAAGAGAGAAATATGGATAAAGGGAAGAGGGAAAAGAAGGATTTTCCCATATATGAAAACTGTGGGAAGAAACACCCTAGAACCTCCCTGAAAGGAATGGGAGTTTGTTATAAGTGTGGAGAAAAAGGGCACAAAGTACGTGAATGTAAGGGTAAGAAAATGGTTTCAAATGTACAATGCATCATTTTCAAGGAGTTTAGACACTACGCGAACTAATGTCCCAGTCATCAGAATATTCCGCAAATGATGCTATTGGATAATAATCAAGTTATGATACTACCACAGATGAAGAGGAATGATTAGAGTTCTTATGTAGATTATGTCATTTGAGTGTTGTATCAACAATGTAGTTGTTATAATAATTATGGAGTATATAAGGACTGTACTACATTATTATTTCATTAAGGACTTGAGATAGTGTCGAACAATGAAAAGTGACTCAATAGCAGGTTAAATTTTTGGAAAATATATGGTTGAGAGAAAGATAAACCATAATATGGTTCTCATACAGAGGTAGTGATTTTAGAATAATACATGATTGATATGGATAAATTATATAGGATATTCTTGACTACCTTGAAAATGATTAATGATTTTTATATTCCATCATTGTTGGGGTTTACAACATTTTTGGATTGAAGGAGTGTATCTATTATTCTTTAAGGAATAAGGAATCATCAATGTAATCAATAAGTTTTTATGGAAATTCAGGATGTTGCTGTGTTCTAAAAGAATACATGATGAAGGTGATCACATGTTATTACGCGGAAAAAAGGATTTTCATTGTGTTTACCTTCCTTATAAATTTTGGACTGAAGTATTTTGGATAGTTCTAGTTTGGATTATTTTGGATTACCATAAAAGGACAACCTGGAGGTCGGGCGACAACCTGTCGCATCCGGCAAGGCCGCGAGACTTGAACCCACAACCAAAGGGCGACAAGGGTGTATCACCTACCACTGACACACGTGATGTCCTGGATTGAATAATGTCATTTTTTAATGGTTCTGCTAGATGATTTATAAATTCATTTTTTAACCCTATACGAATAGGATAAATTGTATATTTTTTAAGTTATATTATCTTTTAGAGTGAAAGATGAGTTTGTGGTAGAACTTAGTTAAGGGATGATACTTTACTTGTCAAGTATAGATTTTTCTTCTTCTATTATTCAATGAATAAATTAATTATTATAATTTAGTGAAGGGATCTTAAAACAAAAAAAATGTGTTATCCTAATACCATATGTTTTGTTGAACCGATGGTATTTTAAATCATCATAGATTGATGAATTTAATGCCCTTAATTTTTCACTTTTTTGTGATTGATGACCTCAGTCACTACCTATAAATATTTATGTTTTTCCTCCAATTATATGTCTCTAATTTCCACCTATGTTCTCCGAATAGAGATCATAATTTGGTGGCAACCCTTTCATTTCTCTTTTCCTCTTATTAAGACTAAATTTTATCAACCCAATTTCTGATGTGGGTTTTCCCACAAAGATATTTTCTATGTTCAACTTTTTATTTTTGAAGAACAATTTCAAATTGTGAGGATGTAATTTATTGAAGAAGGGGAGAATGTAACACCCCAAGATTTCATAGTGTGTTATTTCTTTAAAATAATTCAATAACTTGCACTACACGCAACACCGTGTTCAAGCGCACCATGACTTACCAAACAAGCCGTTCAAAAGAGGTTATGAATAGTATTAACTAAATACTAAACTTTATATAATCCTTATAATTTTAGAATCCATTTTATTATCTTCTTAGACATAATGTAAGAACAAATTCATTTTTAGTATTACACTTTTACCAACTTTTAATAGTGAACCCTTTTTAAATCCAATATTTTAAACTTTTATATATTCAATTTGACTAAATAAATTTACTTTTTAGAATGGGGACATAAAAAATTTACAATGAAACATACCAAGAATCCACAGTACGCTTTACATTAAATAATACAGTAGCGTGTGTTGTACGCAACTTCGAGTTCTAACACACACCACAACCCATGAAACTACCCGTTATGAATGGCAATACCTACTTTTTAAAATAATATAAATTTTATCTCTCAAAATGGACTTCATTTTTGTTTTATAAGTATATAATTTATCCTAAGGTTAAATTTTGGAACATTTCGGATAACATATTTATTTTGATGAATAGTGAAAATTACTAAATTTTATTTAAAAACAACATTTTTTATGAAAATAATTTATATTGATAAATTATGAATTTGAGTTGTTTTAAAGTATATTTGGAATATATTTTAACCATTTAATACAATTTTTGTCATTTTACATAATTTCATAGTTAAACCGGACATAAACAAGTGTAAATCTTTTGGTAGTTATTACCTCTTAAAAACACGCTATTTTTTTGACGACGAGAATTAATTTTTAAATTAATTAATGCAACTGTAATGTTTTGAATTTGGTAAAATAGACATTATTTTTGAATTCATAATATCAAATATATATTAGGCCTAATTTTTGGTATTTTTCTGGAAACTTTCTTTTTTTGATTAATAGTGAAACAACTAAGTTGTAGTTAAAAAAATTGAATTTTTCATAAAACATAATTTTACCGCTTCTGTGATGGAATTTCAAAAATCCAAGAGATATGGTTAATATCAAGGAGTAAAATTTGGTTCAATGAGATGAAAATAATTTTTGAAGAATAGTAACTTTTTACTTTTATTTACCACGGTTAAAAGTAAATAGAGTAATTAAGGGTAAAAATGATATTAATATTACCCTAAAACATGTCCTAATTCTATTGTAAAAGTTTATCTCGACCAAAAACAACCTTAGGAATAAAATAATATCATTTTGGTGCACTTGGATTAGATTAGGACATTTATTATTATTTAATTCAAAGAAGAGTTAAAATAGTTAAAATCAATGTTTATTTAGTAAAACATTTTTAATATATGGTTATACATAAGGTAAATTAGATATAAACTATTCATTAGAAATATAAAAAGAATTACTACATAATTATATTTTATTTATAATTTTTAGACAATAAATAATTTAATTTATATATGACACAATGATGATACAGTAATTACCATAATAGTGAAAAAATAAAATAATTGATATTATAAATACCCAAATAAATATAACTACAGACCGTTTATGAATTAAACTAATTGTATAGGTTAATATTACATGTTATGATTTACTTAATTAACTTTTTTTGAAGTAATCATTCTGTTATGATTTTCAAAAAAGTCAATTTTCCAAATAGTGTCAAAATTGACATAAAAGAGTTTTTAAAACAAATATTATATTATTTATTGATATTATGTTTCTAAAAATATAAGGTTCGGACAAGAGAAGTTTATCATGATAGGTGTATCATTAATGGACCACATTGGGGTCCCTTGGATGTATATAGTATGTTTATTAACTGTATAATATAAAAATACAAAGTGACATGGTAAGTGTCAAACTAATTAACTAAGAATTAAAACTAAAAGATAATGTTAATATAATGACACAAACCTATCCAAATTCTATTGGTTGTGTGATTTTCGACCCATCCCCACCTTGAAATTTAAATAATCCACTTTGGTGCCATTAGAAACCGAATATGAATTTATTATAAAATAATATGTTAAGCTTTTCCAATGGTGCCCCTCACCCCTCTTATAAAAGGGAACTCCCCCTTCTCACTAATTCACTCATTCAAAGCCTTTTGGTTCGGCAAAACCCTGACCGAATACTCTCTAAAATTCCCTAACATCAACCTAGAGGCCTTAGTTTGATCATAAATCCAACCTATGGACCCCTTTTGATCAAATCAAAAGGAAGAACCCGAAGAAGAGGTAATGTTTTCACCACCCTTTTTCAAATTCATTTCTTCTTCAACTTCTTCGTTCTTTGTTATTACCATTATAAAATAATGAATACTATATCTCCTATAAACTATGACATTATTATAAATATGTTACAACCATATTCAGTTTTCTATCCATCCATTGAATGACATGTCACCATACGTGTGTACGTACGGCTTACCATCTCCACGTCGTGGTGTAATTGTTATTCAATATACTATTATTTGGATGGGTATAATAATGATTTTTAATTCATTTAAATAATAAATATAACATGATAATTATTATATATATATGATATACCATCCAATTATATATTATTTTAATATCAAAATAATGATATTGTCTCTCTTGCGTACGTACGGACTACTGTCTCCACGAACGCGATGAGATTCATTTTCCATCGTATCCATTCAAGTATAAATATCATTTGATGATATAAAAATAATTCTTAAGTACTTTATATCATTCTGGATGTGAATAATATACAACCTATCCCTGAAAAACATGGCTTACGTAACAAAACATAAAAAATAAAATGAGTAAGATAACACCAGAAACAACGATAATACTAAGATATTATTAACAAATCAATGTTAAAAGATCATATATGATATCATATTAATGTATATGATTCTTGTATAATTTAATAACAATTATTTCAGCATTATACAGGAGGTTAACCTACCCCCAACCAAGGAAAAGTACAAGGTAAGTGTTTATTTCACAATTTCTTCATTATCCGAGATTGTTTATACGTAATAATCTACTTGGATCTCTTTATCATCCACATCCATGTTTCGTAAAAATGAGTTTCAAAACATTATTACTATTTTACAGAATATGGGTTAAAGTTATTTATTCCCTTGTTTGACATTTTATAATATATTTATAAAGGAATCATTCTGTCATTTTCCAAGCAAGGAGCTTTTTAACCTTTTCGACAAAATTAAGGTAAGAATGTTTTTAAACTTATACGCCGGGTGCGGCTATTTTCTGACATTATAAAATCATTTAAGCTTAACTTACCAAATTATAAGAATATTTTCAAATTAAATTTTTTCTTTTATAAATATGTGACTTTTAAATGATTTAAAAAAAGAGATATTTCTCTCAAATTGTTTTGAATTCATATATGTCAACATCTTTTGATGGATTTTAAACTTATTTGAAGTTGACTTATTATGAAACAAAACATACATATTTTATTGAAGGTTTTGTGATATATTTGATTGTGGATGTGTTATTTTTATAGCATTCATGGTTTATGGTGAAAGTATTGACCTTTTGTATGCTAGTTTTAAAACGAATGATTATGTTATGTTTAAACCTGTTCATATGAGGAATGCATTGGACTTAATAAGTGACCGGTGGAGCCTGCTATAGCTCCTAGATGCATAGGTAGGTCTCATGAGACAAACTAGTGTCTTGGAACAAGCCCTTGACAATATCTTATTTGTAGTCATGGAACGAGGCCTTGGCTATGTGGTTATGATAGTCTGGCATTATGCATTCCGTCATTGTGAAAGTGGTTATTGATATTGCATGTGATTATTCAATTAGTAGAATATCCATGTGAATAAGTAAATGTCTTTATTTCATTTTATTTTTTCCATACTATGTTGAAGTTCAAGTTTAAAAGGCTTTTGTTTTAGCTATACATTGCCTTAAATGTTTATTCTTATTTATGAAAGTTTCCGCTATATTTTTATTCCTAATGGGCATTTGAGCTCACCCCTTTTCTATGTTTTATTTTTCCTAGGATGTGAAGAAGTAATATATGAATTGCCTATAGGGATATTATGAGGGGATAAGAGTGTGGACTATGGAGACTATGTTGTTGTAAATTTCATTTTTATGATGTAATTTAAAACATTATGAATATATCTAGTGTTTCCAAGGCTACTAAACAAATCTGTCTTTCGAGACATGATCTTTCTTGTGATCATCCCAATGTTATGTACTAATTCACCAACTCTAGGTAACTACGGTCGGGGCGTTACATGTTAACTAGTTTACAAAATGCAAATGGATTTACAAATACTATTCATATAACATCCACTCCTAAACCACTATGTTCACTCTGTATATTCACACGACCCCATTCATTCCTCCTACATTGTGAGAGGCAGCCTACTAGAAGTGAGGGTCCACATGACATCACTAGGGATTATATATCCTTAGAAAAATATCCATAAAAAACAATATAAATAAAATATGAAAACTAAGAGTAAATAGAGAGGAATAAAATAATATCAAATTTCAAAAATGTTATTCAATAAATAAATAAATGAGATCCTAATATGGAATTAGAAACAATGACATAAACTGTACAGAAATAATATTGTAGTCTCAATAGATTATATTATGTCCCTACATCACTAGTTACTCTAAGATACCATACCTTTATCTCTATAACATAAGGAACATTCCATTAAATGCAATCATGGTTATGATATTTCCAAGTGAATTTATATTCCCATGTGGGGAGTAATTAATAAACATATAAAGACACAAAAATTATGTATTTAATTAATATTCACATAATAAACATCAACATATGTAATAAAATAATAAAATTACATAATAAAATTTCATCCACATACGTGTGAGTCATCAATTACTAAACAAGACACCATTAACACCAAACCCATCACATTTGGCGCAACGATGTAAAGGATTTAAATGTATATATATTTAATTTTACCTTTACATAAATTATACATGCCCCACAGTAATGAAGGTTGTTATCTTGAACACCACAAACCCCAACCTAGTGGTGTTCATCATCCCTTAATGATGATATATCCTACTATATATGTTTTATTTAAATAGATATAAAATCACCCATGAATGAAATTATCCAAAATTATACTATTTACAAAATTCTCATAATTCCTTTGACTGTTAAACACATGCATCCAAATTTCTATGAACTATCCCATTTTGTGATGCCAGCCGCAGTCGGTAGACATTGTCATTTCATTATCGTCTCCTTGTAATGTTCATTCTTGACGTTGTTGAGAAAACTAATCATCTAAACACTTAAATCAAGGTTCATAGGAATAATATATATGACATTAAATATGGATCATAATAAGGGACCATAAGGTCTATTATGAATATTTATAAATATGATAATGATAATCAAAATGACAAGACATCGAGGAAAGGGTCTCATGGTCCACTCATTCTCCCACATGAAAATACTAATAATGTATAGATTTCATGTATAAAAACTAATCAGGAAATCATCATATATAAGGTTATTTATTATAAGTGACATCTTACCTCAAGGTTTGAAAAAATGAAATCCAAGTTTAGTAAAAGGATTGATTACCAAACTACATTCCATTTCCTTTGACAACAAGCTCAAAACTAAATGATTTCTAATAAAGGATTTATATTTCTAGGAAATTGTTTATAAAAGAACAAGTAAATAAAACATTACTTAATATTGAATTTTACACAAGACCATACATTATTACTCGTTTAGGATATTTTCGAGTTAGATATTTAATGAATTAGAATATCTTACAAACATGACATACCACATTCATACAATAGGATAATACTAAAATATTATCCATTTTTTCCAAAATATAAAACATTAAAACATAAAACATGATTCCTTTAACAACACTCCATATTGAAAATCCCGACTACCTTATTTCTCTTACCCATCCATATATCCTATGAAAATAATTTTAAAAACATGATATGTGTATAAATATCAGTAAGGGGTATAAATAAATAATGTGTTAGTCACGTGATAACAAAAAACAAATAAAACCCATAATCATAAAAAATCATATTTATAGAAAAAGAATTTAGGTTCCTTGGTAATTAATAAAATGGAATGGATTTTTCTACAAACACTATAAATATTCATAATTAAAAATAATATAAACAAAAATTAATAACACCAATAATCTTCATACCCCATAATGAATAACGTAGAAGGTTAAAACAAAAAATGGAAATTGGGTTACGAATTCCCTTACCCTGGGTACTTCTAACTTAAATTGTGTTTAAAACATTTTTATAATGGTTAAAATAATGTTATTTATAACATAATGAAACATATTAATGTATATAACACCTTATATGATCATTTTATGACATCCTTCGACACATTTATTAGTAATATTAGTTATTTACATTGTGTTGGGTGCGTTCTTCAAATGGTTTACATGACCGGTTCATGATGGATATTCATTTCCATTGGGAGTCAAACTAAATAACTGTAATGTAGTGGTATTTACATGTTTCGAAAAACCATTAATTATACCATTAATTATTTTTAATTCTTACATGAATATGACTTATAAGTTAAAGCCTTATCGAAAAAAATTTAAGTCATTTTTGCAATTCATCTATCTTATAGAACTCATTTTGTTTAATAAATTATTCACATGTGTAAAAAAATTATTCTAAAAACTTTTCAAAGATATAATAAAAAAATTATAATATGGTTCAACCATAAAAATTGTTTTATGACCAGTCATGAAGGAAGTAATAAAAATTGAAATCACATCATCCACGATGTCAATAAATCGATACATCATTGACAGTGTTTTAATTTCGAGAATATGTATGAGAGGAGAAGAAGTATAACTCTGAATATTCAATAATCATGATGAAATAGATAATATATAATATAATGGGTCATTCATTCCTCTTTTATAAGATGATATGAGGAATGAATAAGAAGACAATGTAACTCAAAATAAAATAATAACTGACAAATCCCTAACAAAAATTTGGCAGCCTAACATTTTGGCAACATGGTTTTTGAAAATATTATAAAAAGAGGGTAAAAATGTCACCCATATATAAATTAAAAATAATATTGTATATATAAGCAAATTAGATTTTGATATGGAAACATGAAATTAATTACACTGAAAAGATAACTTAAATGGAAAAAGTGTGAATGATGTAGAGAATTCAGTTACCATATAGAGTAACTCCTTTGACTTGATGGTTGGGATCTTGGGGGATTAGGAACACCTTAATATGACATATAAGGCAGTATGAATGGCGTAGTTTGGTTAAGGAGGATTTTTGAATAAATGGAATTATGTAATGGGTTGGTATTTAAGCACATGTGAGGGAATATTTTAATAATTTCCAAGGGACACCTCATTAGTGGTATTTATAAATCCATGGGCTAGACCAAGGTATTTACACATGGTATTAGACACTTGGTACATATAATATCATTTTATCAATAATAAATTTGACCAAAATTATTACATCATTGCCACATCGTTAATGATGTCATTAAACACAACAAAACTCAATCCTGTATTTTTTTACTATACACCAAAAATTCAATTATTTTAGAAAAAATCCAAAAAATTAACCCTATCAATTTTTCATCATGTAAAATCCAAAAATGAACACTATTTTTAAAAAATATTTTTATAAATATTATTAATTTATATTTTAAATAAAATCATACATAAATCATAAATTAACTATTTTAATTTTATCAGTCCTCTTATATCACTTTGAAAAATTAACCAATATTTCATCATATTAAATACTTAAGAAAATAAAATAATAATAATATTTACAATTCATTAAGGCCATATTACTATTCATATTACTATTCATAAATGTTTATTATTATTAGCCAGAAAAACAATTTGGTTCTATCAGACATCAAATAACTTACTAAACACAATTGTAGATGACCGTTTTCCAAAATTCAAAACATACAATCAAAAAAATTATATTAAAAATAATGTTAAAAATATCTAACTAAAACAATGCTTCATGAAATTTATTTATTTATTTTAATCCTATGGGTGTAATAGTTTAAAAACCTTGATCAATGAGGATTAAAATACATGAGGTGTGGTTTGAAATTCAGTTTCATTAATGAAACCATCAATATATCAAATTTTATTTTATATCAATGTAAGGGATTCTGAATCACCAGATACATATTAATTCAATGAAAACATTTGGAATACCGCAACCATTAAGTTTGGAAATCATTTTTGTAACCATCAGACATCAATCCATAATAAATCAATATGTTTTTTATAGAATAAATAATAAGAGAGTATTGAGGTGATAAATTTACAATAAAAACACAATCACATTACTCTTTTTTCAATGTTCTATTCCTTGTTGGTGAAGGTTCCGGGCGCAGTGGAAGTGCGTGGGTGAATGTGCCCACTTGGATTTTTGTCATTATAAATGATCAGTACAGGATCAATACGATGATAAACATCAGTATCCACGGATCGAATCACAGAAAAAGACAAAGAAGATGGTTTGTCCCAGAACCAACAACAAAGATCGTTACAGGTTGATTATAGTTAATTTAATTAATTATAAATAAATACCTTTTGGGTGTTCTTTCTTTGTTGATGTTCTCAATCATGTTGTCGATGTGATCCGTCGTTGCGTCGTAGAATCCATGTGTAGACTCCCTCTAGTGGTGATTCACACGTGTACCTCGTATCTTTGGACGTCGCTAAAGGATTCTCCAGGTTCTAGCGTGGAGAAGCCTTTGCTTGCGTTGTCCGCCTTAGATCATATTGATCCGATGGAAGAGGATCTCTCTCGGTCTTGAGAGTGTTCTTGGAGGAAGAGGTTCTTTCGGTCGTGAATGAATTCTCCAAAGATTTTGTGCACAACGATTCTCTTGTGTATGAAAAGAGTTGGGTTGTGAGGATATTTATAATTGAGATTGAGGTTGTAGAGTTATGATAATAAATATACGCGTTATGCATTTCATTTATTTCATTAACTCTTATTGAAAACCCCCATGTTGAATAATTAATTCCATGACATGCACTCACATTGATTATAATAAATATCATTTAAAACAATATTATATCCTCAAAATCCCGACTGGAAAAACTACACGGCATGTAATAATAAATACACGGCGTGTACTTTAAATGTACACAACGTGTATATCTTGTTTTCATTTATTCATTTCCTTTCCAAAGTAAAATTACACGGCGTGTACTTGTTTTATTTTATTTTTCTTTTTCTTCCATCATTTAATAAAACTTAGGCTTCCTTGAATAATTATTAAACCACGTACGAGAATAATCTTTATTCAACTTGAGATACTTGGATACACTTAGTGTGTGACCCTCTAGGCCTCTTTCTCGTTGGCATTAGGCGGGCTTGCCTAAAGTCGATGATTACTGTCTAGCAATGGGTCAAGGCACCCAATAGAAAGAAGTTGACACCGCATTGACGTATCACCTCATGCGAACGCTTACTGTGTAATTTAATCCCTTTGTCTCGATATCTCATCAAGAAGGTTTCATGGCAGTGTCATAAACCTATATGTTTGATATGTAAATCTTTTACTACCTGAAATAAACTCGTCGTTTACACCACGACCATTGAATTTAATGCGACAGTTCTATTTCAATCAAAGGGCTGAGATATCAACTTCCACAAATGGAAGGGAAAAATCCTTCCTCGACTTATCAATTAACAACATGTCACTCGTGACGCACCCAACATACCCAACATCCCGCCAACTGTCTGCGTGACGGTTTTCGTCAGTAAATCTAAGTGCACGAGTCATTACATGAGTTAATGATAATATTTCAGTCCAAGGACCATTGCAGACGCTCACAGATAGCAATATCAGATGACACCAAGACATGCAGAATTACTACTGGCGGGTCTGTTCACATAATCTCCCATCTTGGAGATTACCAAGTGCGAACTCCATGAGAGAGAGTCTCGTCTTCTTATGAGTACATTCACATGAAGGTATGTACACTATGTGTCCTATCATAGTATGTCATCAAACCGAAGAACATTATTTAAGAATATTGTTATAGCATTTCAAGGTTCTCATCATAGCGGGGATCTGCTATGACCTTTTTAATGCAAAAAAATATTCCAGGAAATTATTATATTATAGTCATGCAGAACAATGAACAATATATAATATGTGAACATTTATGTAATAAAAGTACAAAACAGTTGGTTATGAGTACACCAACCCTTACAAACTCCCACTTGGACTAGATCCAACTGCCTATGACTTTTATTCCACTAGACCTCACATGATGATTATGTTTCTGCAGAGTCAAGGCTTTAGTCAATGGGTCCGCCACGTTGCCTTCTGTGGAAATACTGCTCACTGTAACATCACCTCTCTGAGAAAAATCCCTCAAGAGATGATACTTCTGAAGTATGTGCTTTGTACGCTGATGTGACTGTGGCTCTTTTGAAAGTGCCACCGCTGCAGTATTATCACAATAGAGTGTGATATGTTCTTTTCTACTCGGTAATACATCCAAATCATGGACGAAGCTTCGCATCCATACTGCTTCTTTAGCTACCTCAGAAATTGCGATATACTCGGACTCTACTGTAGAATCTGCCACCACACTTTGTTTTGAGCTCTTCTAGCTCACTGGACCTCCATTCAAACTGAAGATGTATCCAGTATGCGACTTCATGTCATCTTGATCGGTCTGGAAACTAGCATCTACATGTCCTCTAATGTCTAGTTACTCATCTCCTCCATAAACTAGGAACATATCCTTAGTACGCCTCAGATACTTACGGATAGTCTTGACTGCCATCCAATGGCAGTATCCTGGATCAGCTTGATATCTTCCTACCACACATAATGTGTAAGCAACATCTAGCCTCATACATAGCATATCATACATGACTGACCCAATCGCTGATGCGTATGGGATACTTTCCATCCTCTTTCTTTCCACATGTGTCTGAGGACACATTTTCTTGGAAAGATGACTGCCATGTGACACTGGCAAAAATCCTCTCTTGGATTGTTCCATACTAAATCTCTTCAGTATCTTGTCAATGTATGTACTTTGACTCAGGCCCAGCATTCTCTTGGATCTATCATGATGGATCTTGGTACCAAGAATATATGCCGCCTCGCCCAAGTATTTCATGGAGAAGCATTTATGCATCCATGACTTAACTGACCGTAAGAGAGGTACTTCGTTTCCAATTAGAAATATCTCATCAACATATACTATTAGGAAAATGACTGCACTTCCACTAAACCTTTTGTAGACACAAGGCTCACATTCATTCTTAACAAAGCCAAATTCTATAACTGCTTCATCAAAATGAATGTTCCATGACCTTGATGCTTGCATTAATCCATAAATGGATTTCTGCAACTTGCATACCTTGTTGGCATCCTTTGGAGTCACAAACCCTTCAGGTTGTGTCATGTAGACATCTTCCTGGAGGTTCCCGTTAAGGAAAGCTATTTTGACATCCATTTTCCAAATTTCATAGTCATGGTAAGAAGCAATGGTCAATAGGATTCTGATGGACATCAGCATTGCAACTGGTGAATAGGTTTCATCATAGTCAATTCTTTGACGCTGTCTAAAACCTTTTGCAACCAGTCGTGCCTTGTAGGTGCTGACTTGCTCCTCCATGTCCAGTTTCTTCTTGAATACCCATTTATTACCAATAGGATTTACATCAACTGGAGGATCTACCAAAATACAGACTTGGTTTTGGTACATGGAATCCATTTTAGAATTCATGGCTTCTTGCCACTTGGCAACGTCTGTGCCTTCAACTGCTTCCTTGTAGGTAAGAGGATCATCATTGTCAACCAATAATGAGTTACCATCCTCGGTGAAAAGAAAACCATATCGTTCTGGTTCTCTCGCCTCTCGCCTGCTCCTATGCAATTCTTGTGTCTCTGGAACAGATTGTTCTTCCACGGGGCTTTGTGGAATCAGTTCTTGTACCAACTCATGTGTATCTTGAGCCACGACTTCATAAAAGTCTATCTTGCTCCCACTATATCTTTTGGAGATGTGCTCCCTCTCAAAAAATATGGCATGTCTTGCCACTGTAACCTTTTTTTCTGAGGGGTTGTATAGGTAATATCCCCTTGTTTCCTTGGTATATCCTATAAAGATACACTTTGTGCCTAGAGGTGCAAGTTTGCTACCTGAAGAGGCCTTAACAAATGCTTCACTACCCCACACATGTAAATTTGATAACATGGCTTTGCGCCCACTCCATAATTTGTATGGAATACCATTTATCGATTTAGTTGGTACTAGGTTTAGTATGTGCGCTGCTGTTTGTAATACATATCCCCAAAAGGATAATAGAAGACTCGCATGACTCATCATTGATCTCACCATGTCCAACAGAGTGCAGTTCCTCCTTTCACATACACCATTCCACTGCGGTGTGTAAGGAGGAGTGAGTTGAGATATAATCCCAAACTCCCGTAAGAAATAAATGAAGTCTAGATTAACATATTCTCCTCATTTGTCTGAGCAGAGTTTCTTAATCTTCTTACCAAGCTAGTTCTCAACTTCATTCTTGTATTCTTTGAATCGGTCAAAATAACCTGACTTATACCTCATTAAATAGATATATCCATATCTACTAAAATCATCATTAAAAGTTATGATGTACGAGAACCCACCCCTTTCTTCAACTGGAAATGGTCCACACACAACTGTGTGAACTAATTCTAGAATCTCTGTAGCTCTTTCACAATTCCACTAAATGGGGCTTTGGTCATTTTGCCTTGTAGACACGCATGACATACACCAAGCGGTTTTAGTTCGAAATAATCTAAATACTCATCTTGATGTAATTATGTCAAACGTTTCTCATTGACATGACCTAGCCGTTGATACCAAAGTTTGGTGTGGTATGGGTCATGTGAATTAACATTGTTATCAATTTACATTACTTGGTTTGTGTAGTCTAACACATAAAGGACATTATATAAATGTGCCCTACCAAAACAAATGCTATATTTATAAAAGTAGCAACATTCATTTCCAAACTTGAATATGAATCCATCAATATCTAATCCGGATATTGAAATAATGTTTTTAGTAACAGAAGGCACATAATAACATCCTCTCAAAACCAAGACCATCCAGATAGGAAATGTGAGGTGGTAGTCTCCGACAGCTACATCAATGAGTCTGGCTCCATTGGTTGCTCGTAGATCTACCTCCCCTCGATCAATCTTCCAGAATCTACTTTCTTCCTGTATTTTCATACAGATGTGAGCACCACAAGAAGTATCTAATACTCAATTAGTAGAAACAGATAGATTACATTCGATAACAAACGCACCTGAAGCGTCCCCTTGCTTCCTTGGCTGGGTGCAGTTTTTCATCCAGTGGCCCTTCTTTCCATATGTGAAACAAACAGCATCCTGTTCCTTTGCCTCCCCTTTGATCTTCCTTTTCTTGGAAGGCCTCAAAGAAGCTTTGGGCTTAAAGCTCTTCTCCTTCCCTTTACTTTTATTCACCATAAGGACATAAGGCTTTTCACGCTTCATGTCATTGTCCACTTGGCGAATAAGGATAAGAAGACCAGATAGAGACTTCTCAATATTGTTCATGTTGAAATTAACAACAATGTTTGAGAAGCTCTGGGGGAGTGATGCGAGAATGAGATCGGTACCCAGTTCTTCAGGGAGTTTAAACCCTAGAACCTCTACGCACTCAATGTAGGCAATGAGCATGACTATATTAGTCCCAACTGGGGGACCCTCTCCAAGTATTCTCTGAAATAGAGCCTTGGAGATCTCAAACCTTTCATGTCTTGCTCTCTCCTAGTATAGACCACGGATTTTCATGAGCATGTTGTAGGTATCCATGTCTTCATGAGACATCATGAGCTCACTAGACATAAATGACAACATCAAACATTGAACGTCGACGGCGTCGTTCAAATGTTGATCATAGACTAGGAAATCTTCATCACTCGCCCCTGGGGCAGGGGAATCGGGAAGTGAGGACTCCAGCACGTAAAACTTTCGTTCATGGTGTAGGATAACCTGAAGGGGCCTAAAACATTCCTGAAGGTTACTGCCGGTGAGGATATTGTCTTTATCCAGTATTAATCACAGAGAAAATGTGGTTGAAATGTTTGTCATCTTGATTCTACAATTTAAAAGAGCAGATTTATTAGTACTTTCTTGATTACTTTTTTATGAGAAATAATAAATATTATTAATTCTCCCACTATTTTATCAAGTCCCAATGGACCTCACCATTGAACTCGGAATGTCAAGTTTCTTTGACATTCTAGCAGCAAGGATCCATATTCCCCTTCGCATAACCCCAAAAAGGGTTGGTCATGCTATTTGAAGGTATTTAGGTAGGCAGGTCTTTTCCAACTATGAGATTACAGTTCCTTGATCTGTTGAGTGGACTCCCCAATCCTGAAATCCTGACTTGGATTTCCTCAACTCTTGCCTCCAATATTACATCAAGTCTAGCAAGGGCTACTTCTCTTGATGTAATATGGTTAAGTCAACCCGAAACCTTTCATAAGGGATTCCTTTATAAAAGTAAGTGTCCCAACAAGCGTTGGTCAAACACATAGTTTTATTGACTCTTTCCCTTAATCAAGTAACGGAAGGCTAGGTCTAACTTAATATGGTATTTGAGGGATTTTATTCTTTATGCGTATCTTTTCATTATCACATGCTTGTTAATATTTTGTGATTCTTGCTTAAGTGATTAACCATGTTCTGATAATTTTTATCCATAGTCCGGTTTTTATTTTATTCCATCTTTTCATGCTTGTTCATTTTATTAATTATGTGATCGCGAAAACACATACATAATAAATAAACCATTCAATCAGACACAAATAAAATAAGATGGCATGATCATGAGCTTCTATTTGTTTAGCTTATCTAGCAGTTTTGATAAGCTAACCCTGACATAGGGAAAACACCTTGAACCAGATGGTTTGTGTTTTGCAGCTCCCACCTATCCACCTTTGTATATTCATGATTCGGTTTTGCCTCGGCTTGGGATTTGAACCATCTCCTCTGGCTTGGGAGATCCTCTATTATATGGGTTTACATTAAAGAAACCATGGGCACGTAGGCCCTACATTTTATTAGAAGAAGGCTCGCAGGCCAAAAAATTTAAATTTAATAATTTTAAATGAAACCATAAACATAAAAAGGGTCTTTGGTCTATCTCATGATCATCCATAGTATGAAACGACATTTACGCATATTTGGAATACAAATTCTTTTAATCGTTCTTTTATTTAAGACACACTCGAATTCAATTAATTATGATCTTATAATTAATCAATTGTTTATCTTAAATTCTTTCTTGAATTTCCTTGAGATTATTCTCATCCATATTCCTTGTACGTGTCTTTGTACATTGGAGAAAACCTGGTGAAATTCCATTTCTGGAAAGTACACGGCGTGTAGTTTGTAATTACATGGCGTGTATTTTTCTTTTCACCCTTTATCCAAAGTACATGTCAGGGCTTTGGCGTGTTTTCTGTACTTTGGAAATTTTAGAGTACACGGCATGTAGATGAATCATACACAGCGTGTACTTCCTTGTTACGCGGTAACCGGCCAAACGACCCCGTGTACGCGGTACGCGGCTTATCTTTGTACACAGTTTCACCTGGGTCGGAATGGACTACACGGCGTGTTGTTCCAACATACACGCCTTGTATTCCGGTTTCCACGAGCCGTTCTATTCTGGTCAACACGGCGTGATTAAAACATAGGCATAATCAATTCACATGGAGTGGTTTGGAAGACCAGTGCCGGTTCGTTGAACCTATGTACACGACGTGTAGTTTTAATTACACGTCGTGTAATCCCGTGTTGTACAGACAGAAAGAGTGGCTCCTCCGGATGAGTTCCTTGTTTTTATTTTACTCAAAAATAAAAATAAAAGGTTTTTTTGTGATATGAATCATGAAACGAAAGAGGAAGAATAGGTCTCGTTAATTCAGATTTATAGAACGATTTATTTCGAATTGAATCAAATATGAATGCATAAATTATCAACGAAAATTAAATAACAATAATCAATGTTGTAACCTCCCTCTGATACCATTTGAAGGTTCCGGGCACAGCGGAAGCGCGTGGGTGGATGTCCCCACTTGGCATTTTTTCATTAGAAATGATCAATTCGGGATCAATACAACGTTAAACGTCAGCCTCCACAGATCGAATCACAGAAAAAGAAAAAGAAGATGGTTTGTCCCGGAACCACAAACAAGGATCGTTATAGGTTTATTATAGTTAATTTAATTAATTATAATGAAATACCTTTTGGGTGTTCTTTCTTCGTTGATGTTCTCAATCACGTTATCGATGTGATCTATCGTTGCATCGCAGAAGCCATGTGTAGACTCCCACTAGCGGTGATCCACACGTATACCTCGTATCTTTGGATGTCGCCAAAGGATTCGCCGGGTGCTTGCGTGGAGAAGCCTTTGCTTGCGTTGTCCGCCTTAGATCATCTTGATCCGATGGAAGAGTATCTCTCTCAGTCTTGAGAGCGTTCTTTGAGGAAGAGGTTATTTCGGTCGTGATAGATTTCTCCAGAGATGTTGTGCACAACGATTCTCTTGTGTAGGAAAATATTTGGGTTGTGAGGATATTTATAATCGAGTTTGAGGTTGTAGAGTTATGACAATAAATAAACATGTTACGCGTTTCATTTATTTCATTAAATCTTATTGAAAACCCCCATGTCAAATAATTAATTCCTTGACATGCGCTCACGCTGATTATAATAAATATCATTTAAAAAAATATTATATCCTCAAAATCCCGACTAGAAAAACTACACGGCGTGTAATAATAAATACACAGAGTGTACTTGTTTTTCATCGAAAACTACACGGTGTGTACATTAAATGTACACATCGTGTATATCTTATTTTCATTTATTAATTTCCTTTCGAAAATAAAACTACACAGCGTGTACATTTAATAATACACGGCGTGTACTTGTTTTATTTTCTTTTTCTTTTTCTTCCATCATTTAAAACAACCTAGGATTCCTTGAATAATTATTAAACCACGTACAGGAATAATCTTTATTCAACTTGAGATACTTGGATACACTTAGTGTGTGACCCTCTAGGCCTCTTTCTCGTTGGAATTAGGCGGTCTTGCCTAAAGTCCAAGATTACTGTCTAGCAACGGGTCAAGGCATCCAAGAGAAAGAAGTTGACTCCGCATTGGTGGATCACCTCATATGAACGCTTATTATGTAATTTAATCCCTTTGTCTTGATATCTCATCAATCAGGTTTCATGGCAGTGTCATAAACCTATATGTTTGATATGTCATTCTTTGAATACCTGAAATAAACTCGTCGATTACACCATGGACATGGAATTTAATGCGACAGTTCTATTTCAATCAATGGGCCGAGATATCATCTTCCATAAATGGAAGGGACAAATCCTTCCTCGACTTATCCATTAACAACATGTCAGTCGTGACACACCCAACGTACCCTACTTCCCGCAAACTGGCTGCTTGAAGGTTTTCATCAGTAAATCTAAGTGCGCGAGTCATGACATGAGTTAATGATAATATTTCCGTATAAGGACCATTACACACGCTCGTATATAGCAATATCCGATAACACCAAGACATGCGAAATTACTACTGGTGGGTATGTTCTCATAATCTCCCTTCTTGGAGATTACCATGTGCGAACTCCATGAGAGAGAGTCTCGTCTTCTTACGAGTACTCGCACATGACGGTCTGTATACTATGTGTCATATCATAGTATGCCATCCAACCACAGAACTTTATTTTATAATATTTTTATAGCATTTCCAGGTTCTCATTATATCGGGGATCTGCTATGACCTTATTAATGCAACAAATATTCCAGGACATTATTATATTATAGTCATGCAGAACAATGTACAATATATAATAAGTGAACATTTATGTAATAAAAGTACAAAACAGTTGGATCTGAGGACACCAACCCTTATAGTAGGGTGGGGATGTTACAAAAAAATTCAGGCCTAAACCAATCATCAATGTAATTTTCCACAGATTAATGATATATAATCAATCGACTTTCATAGATATGTATATAAATATAACATATAATTTCTTGCACATAGAATGTTTAGTTTCAATAGTTGATTTAAATTCAATTAAGAGATGTCATCAAATCCCATGATTTCTCACCAATCCAAGAAAAAATTAATAATTTATCATCACATCACAACAGTAATGATATATACATCATAGATCAATGTTTATCTATCAACAAAAAAAGGATTCTGAATTTATCTAATGGATTAAATTTAGTGTAGGGATTTCAAATTGTTCCAATTATAAATACAAAATGGGATATAAATGGTTAGACAAAAAAATAAATAGAAATGTTATAAAAATGTTAGTATTCCCATGGGGGTTATAATTTTATAATAAAAAGTTTCAAAAAATGGTGTTAAAAACCATTTTGTGAATTTAATGAACCTCGTGATTATGTTAACTATTAGGCCATTGATTGGATTTTGGTAGGCCCATGTGCTTGGTAGAAATACAGTAATTATACAGTATTCCTTAGTGGTATGATGGATTGAGAATATGTAATTGGTGGTGTTTTCACTTTTTCATACTCTCGTCTAGTAGTAGCACATAGTTTGTAGATCCTCATAGGAGTGTTAGTTGCCTTGTTTTAGGCACTTTTCATCCCTTTAGCTCTAAATATTTAACATTAATCCTAATAACATCTATAAAATATATTCCAATATCTAATAAATATATTTCTGAGAAAAAAATTGTGAATAGAATTTTATAAACTAAAAATATTTGATACATCAAAATGAAGAATCATATTAAAATTCCCCCCCCCCCCACTAATGAATTTTTATACCTAAGAAGTGTCTTTATATGTTAAACATAAAAAAATCATTCCATTGAACTAAAACATCATCTCCCCTCAACAAGGACTCCCCTCCAATATGGTTATGATTCCTTAAAACAAATACAATGGCTACCATCTCCCCCTAAGGATCATTCTCACACTTGTTTATAATCTCCACTGAATAATCCTTATATTATGAATCAAGATTCATCTCAATATAATTATAGTTGATTAAATTATAAGGGTCATAAATGTACCTTTGAAGCTATGCCACATGAAATGAATCATATGTTCATTTTTTGATATAAGGAAAATTCAGATAACACTCCACTATGATGAACTATTTGGTTATCTTTTCTCAAAAAATGCATTGCACAATTTTCACCTATTTCCTCATACATCTGTGGAATAACAAAAATGATACGTTAAGAACACATTGGTCCCCATAAAATATCTCTAGAGGTTTTCTCATATGAATTTAATAATACATCTTCCTACTCTATGTTGTGATAGGACTCATTGGAATCATCTATACACGTTTGAAATTGTCTAATTACATGTTGTGTCCCAAAACTATTAACCTAGTATCCTCATGGATGAATGTTTGAAAAGATCATGGCCTACAATAATGGTCCTTGTAAGGTAATATCTGAATCGAATCATTGTTACTATTATTGTATAAAAACTCCATGTGTATAAAAAATCTAAACCCTTATTTCTATAGCTAGTCATAAAACATAATCATTACATTTCAAGACCTTATATTTATAAACATGACCATTTTTAACCATTTAGAAAATTTAACATCAAACAAAAAATCTAGATGCCTTTTATATCCAAGGAACATTTTTGTTTAATGTTTTTTAAGTAGATAAAATTATTTCCTATAAATTTCAATACATTATTAAATAATTCATAAAATCATAAATCATCCCCCACTATTTTCTTTATACATAGAAACCTTTATAGAAATAACCTAAATAAAACCATAATTTAAAACATGGGGAAAAGAAAAATTAAGAAGTGTGCACTGAAAGTCCCATTATTTATAAACCTAAACATTAATAATTGCATGTTATCAATGAGTATAAGATGATATTTAGAGTATAATGACATTATCAAATATATGGTGAATAACAAAAGGTAATTCATGACCATAATGACACATGTCATTGAATAGATTAATAGTATATGATAAAAGTAATATAAAATAATAATCACCAGGCATGTGAAAACCATCCATATGAGATGGATCCATTTTAAATGCATTCCTCACAAAGAGTACACACGTTGGTTTAAAAAAACATTATCACTAAACCCATACAAGAAGCCTTATAGATGTGATATCATTTCCACATTCATAACCATAATATCATAGGAGTAACCTATTGTCTAGTTAACTCTATCCGTTCATATAAATTACTTATATTAAGTTATCCCTATCTCTATCATCTAATTCATTAGGGTGCTATAGGAGACCCACCAATACCATATTAGAGAATGTCCCTTGAGAATATTGTGTCACCCAGAATCCCTGTTTCATCAAAAATATTCTATACCATATACTGAGAAAAATAATTAAAATATCACACCTTTCATCATAACAATTTCCAATGTTCATCCATGTAATAATTTACCCATGAAAAATAAATAAGTTACGTTAGAATCTATTTGAAAAAATCATAATATATCCAGAAAATGAATTTAGATGGAATAGTTATATCATATCACTAGATGAACATAATTAACATCAATTATTTTTTCATTAGTATATATAAATAACATTAAAATAACATCGACAACATTATTGATTATTAAAAACTTCTATAATTTAAAATAAATTAAAAAATAAATAAAAACCCATTATGAAAATAAAGTTATTTGAAAATAACCATTGTATCATTCAATGAATATTTAAAAAAACCATCATTAAATATATTCTTTTTGAAATTTTAAAAATATATATTCTTTTTTAACTTTTTTTAAAGAGATTAAAAAGTTATATATATGGAATAAATTATTCAATTTTCTTTTTAAAACCATTTAAAATAAGCTAAAATGTCATGTAAAATAATATTAGAATCATATTTATGGGAATAATATTACAATTTTTAAAATAATTATTGATATCTAGGATAATGAATAGAATTTATATTGATGTAAAATAATATTCATTATTTATATAACATACAATGAATTCTTTTTATTATTCTATTATTAATATTTTTCGTAATGGGAATTAAACATTACAAACAAAATCATAATCAGATGATAATAAAAGTGGTTCTATTAAATAAAACTATAGAATATTATTTCCCTCTAAATAATATTTATCATAAAAAATCATGAAAATAAAATGACATTTTAATATAAAACATTTAATCCACAATTATATTTTGAAATCAATGTTCATTAATTGAAAGATTATAATACGAGTCCATAAATAAATTAAATTACCTTGATTAATATATGAATCAAATTTCATGGGGCATTATGTAAACCATTCAATTAACTCACAATACACAACATGAATATTGTCTTAAGAAATTGGGATTGATATAATGAAACCCCCTTTTGAGTTCATAAACTATGATGGTATAATTAAAAAATTGATGTGTTTTTTTTTTCACATATATAAATAAACAAAATGATCTTTGAAGTATATCCTAATAAAATTAGATAATGATTCCAACATTGTCAAGGGAGAAATCAATGAATAAGAGTTATAAATTAATGAAAATAAATTGAGTTAAGAAACTCATTGCCACTTGGTAATTATCATGTCAAATCACTTTGTAATAAACATTTTGATTTATGATTTAATTTACTATTTGGAATGAATTATACTTGATAAAAAATATCAAATTGGAATTATATAAAACCTACATATGAAAATTTGTTCATGATATTAAAATATAACTTAATGATGAAAAATTCATATGAAATCACATTCATAGAGTCCAAATATGCTATATATTTCCATTAAAACCTATAAAAATTATGTATATATGATAAAAATTGAAGATAAACTTATAAGGGTGTAATATATTATCATTAAAACCATTTTTAATTTAGTAAAATGAAATATTTAATTAAATATTTTTGTTAGTCCATGTTAGATGTTTTGAGGACCTTTTATTCATTGTTGCAAAACAAGTTCATTATAATAACTGCAATTAAAATTGAAATGTTTACATTAAATATAGAATCATAATCTTGATATAAATATATTTTTTATGTATTAATTATACATTTAATACCAAAAATGATGTAATTTTATGAAAAAAATTTATGTCACAATTATGGAGTTGGTTGACCATACACACACAAGATTAAGGTATCAGTTTTTCAATGAAAGTAAGTGAATAAATATACAGATTATTTTAAAATTTTTGAATTATTATTATTTAATGGATAAAATATAATATATTTTATTAATTAATATATACAATAAATATCATGTAGTGATGAGGAAATGAATCCTATCACATCATGTATGTAGTAGTCAACTTGTACACATGAACGGCATTTCATATAATCAAATGATGTAATGGAAAGAAAATATAAAAAATAATTTTGTTTATATAATGATAATTATATCAATGATACCATATATATAAATTAATTTAATAATTGTATCCATCGGTAAGAGAATTTTATGGAAGAAGAATTACATCTATTTTGAGGTTCTGGTCTGTGGTATTCACAAACGATAGTTTAATATTCCCAATTGAATGAAGGAAGATATGCATTAAGGAAAATACATCCACATAATAATATATATAAAAATGGATGATAGTGTTTTTATATCTCAATGCAATTTTTTTAAAGAGGATAATAAATAAATATAACTAAAATATTCACAAATATTTTATACGTTATCCACGGAAAAAATTAATTTCATTAAACATTAATCCCTTCCAAAATAGTATTCTCTCCAATAAAAGACTTATAGAACATGGTGAGTGATGTTATTAAATGATTTATTGAAATATTATATTACATAGAGTGACCAAAATTGTAGTACCCCGGTTTTAGGTACAATACCCCCATTCCATGCATTTTTTTATTTGGGATGTCTTTGATTGGGTTTCCATAAAATAGAGAGTTTCCAAACAATAGAGAGTTTCCATAATATAGTGAGTTTCCATAAAGTAGGGTGGTTCTATAAAGTAGGTTGTTTCCATAAAGTGGGGTGTTTTATAAATTGGTATGTTTCCATTAATGGAGGGTAATGGAGAAGGATGGAACAATTTGGAGTTTTTTTACAGAGTGTTGGGACCAAAAGGAAGGTTGCATGATCCATACATGGATGGCACAAACCGTGTGGTCAAATCATGTGCATAGGTCAAATATAGATCCTATTATCTAGGAGCTTAATTGTTTTATCTCTCTTTATTTTTTTTTGTCTTTAAAACTCCCCTAATTCGAGATTAATATCCCTAGATGGCTGGAGACCCATCCCCAAATGAGTTGAATCCATTCTAGAGCCATCCCTTGGTGATTTGAAGTCTGATTCTTTAGGTATGTCCCCATTCCTTATGGATTTGTCATTTTTTCTTAGATCTTCTTAGATCTACTTCTCTAATCACCATTCATTCTATGATACGAACCTATAGTGGGTATATATACGTTTTTGGATTCCAAGTATTTCAATTTTTAGTCGTGATATTTCTAGGATAAGAAATCTTTGGCCGCTCTTAGAGAATCAACCCGCTTCCTGGTGTGTTCTTTGTCTGTTGTAAATGTTTCATCAAAACCTTCGAGGTAAGTGGATTATCTATTGAATAATCTTTGATGAATTGATTTTAATAGTTTCCAATTGGTTTAATTTCTATGAAATTCGTGGAAAAATAATCATTTTTGATGATTTATGGTTTTTGTGAAATTACATGATTTTGGTGAATAGTTGTGAATAGGGGGTTTAATTTGAAATGTTGATTTTAAAATATGGATTTTCTAGAATTTCTAAATGGTTCATGGAAAAGGGGTTTTCAA
The DNA here is from genome assembly GCA_963277665.1 of Viscum album. Lineage (NCBI taxonomy): Eukaryota > Viridiplantae > Streptophyta > Magnoliopsida > Santalales > Viscaceae > Viscum > Viscum album. The sequence goes on along the minus strand of OY728127.1, from coordinate 419,639,395 downwards.
TAGAAATTGTTTTAAATAAAAATGGATTTTCATTGAAATTGTTTTGATTTTAATTGGTTTGGAATTGAAATGGTTTTGACGGAAATAGTTTTCAATAAAAACGTGTTTTATTGAAAGGGTTATTTTGTCCTGATCGTTGGGCATATGTGTTGTGCGTTCATATTTCATATAAGGAGCATGGTGTAAATATGACCCTTTTCTTGGTTCCAAAGGATTAATGGAATATGGGAATTGTATATACAGGGCTTGGATGAAATATGACCTTGTGCTTATTGCCAAAGGATTAATGGAACATGGGAAACAATTACCTTGTGACGACTTGGTAGATCGACGAGACATCACTCATGTGTATGGAACTATCATAACGTATTATACATTGTTGGTTTCATGCGTTTGAGTAATGGTTGGGAGTTCTAGTATATGTATATGGGGAAATGTTTGTAAAGATTGTTTGGTTATTTTTATTGTAAAATATGAAGCTAAAAAAATTTCTTTCCATTGCACTTTTTGGGTTTTGGTAATGAATGGTCTTAGAAACATAATTATATTTAGTTATAAACTGATTTTTAGAAAAAATTTTATATCTACCATTAATATATATGTTTCTAACTCTTTTATCCTAGTGGGGTTTGTAAGGAAGTCATTGGGGAAAACCTACAGAGTTTAATACTCACCCATGCTTTGGCACTTTGGTGCTTTTGCAGATGCTATCTTCCGGGATAGGGGAAAATGTAATGTTTCACATGTGTTTAGCACTACCTTCTGATTTTGGGCTATTCAGAGATTTTGGAGCATGGAGAATGTGGAGCATGGAGTCACGAGGCCATTGGAGAGTGTTTTTTAGTTTATCCGTTGTGTACTCTGATTCTTGGTTATCCTTCCGTTGTTGCTTACTTTTGTGTGGTTTTGAGTTCATGATGTTGTTGGGTTATCTTTCATTTCGTCATGCATCATATAGTGAATGTTTGATTATGGTTGGTAGGTTTTTTGGTTTATTTCCTAAAGGGTAAATCATCCCGCACTTGTATTTGAAACCCTTCGGCCATTCTTTCCTGCCTTTGGCATATCGGGGATATCGCTTAAGGCCTTGTAATGACACATAGTTCTCTCAAGACAATTGGAATTGGCGAGTCACTAAAAATGGTATCACATTGATTTAACCATGCCTAATTAGTAGACATCAATGTTCCTAGTTTTGAAGATTAAATCCCTTCTTGACTATTCCTTGGGTGGTAATCTTAGAAAGGAGTAGGATTTTTGGGACATGAAATATGTTGCATAAAGGACATAGCTAACCCTTTTTTGCTTAACATTATGTTACCAGGGAGTTGGGTAAATAAGTGTTTGGAGACACATCTAGTATTTTGAAATCTCATTGTCATGGGTTAATCCAATTAGATGAGCATGAAAACCATTATAGTGGATTGGATTCCCACTATGGGTGGATACATCATTTTGAGATATGATCATTTTTAAATTGTATGGAATTGATTTTGAAATGAAATATTTTGAAAAATTGAATGATTATTGTGTTAGGAAAATGGTTTAATTTTCAAAAGATTCTGATGTGGTCTCAAAAATAGTTGAAATTGGGAATAATGTTGATTTGGAAAACAATTTTGTGATAGTATATGTGATAGAATTTGAAATGATAATCTAGCAGTTGCTAGAGAGTGAGATTAATGGAGGTTTCTATTAGTTAAGAAAATTTCACATGGTAGGCATCGTCGAAACCAACTTGGAAAAGCCGTGGAGAATGTAGTTTCACCTGAACCACATGTGAACCAAGAGCTGGTTTAGAGTGTTTTCCACGATTTTCACATTGTGGACACAAGGATCTAAAGGAATGAGCCACGAAATGTGGATCATACCATCCATTTCATGAAGCAGGACCCACTTAATTTCTGGGGTGATTCCGAACATGAGAAGTTAGAGGTGTGGTTATATTGGATGAATCATATCTTTGGCTTCATCGGCACACCAATAGAGCTAAAGGTCAAACTGGCGATGTAAATGTTCGAGGATCTTGCATGATAGTGGTGGTAATTAGTGGTGCATGCTAAATTAGATGAAATACTTACAAGGGAGGATTTTGAGGAATTGTTCAACAAACAATTCAATCCTCATACGTTCAAGATCTATAAAATGACAGACTTCATTAGCCAAAAACAAGGTAGTCTCTCTATCATAGAGTATGTATCTATGTCCATGAACATAGTACAATTTTTACTAGAAGTCGCGACAAATACCTCTTTGAAGGCACACATCTTTGAATCAGGGCTTCGACATGAGATTCGAACAAATATTACGCTACTTTTCATTAAATAATATAAAGATATGTTGAATAGAGCGGCTATGGGTGAACATGATATCTCAGGATCTATGGGAGGAGGCATGATGATATCTACAGGAAATGGTGGGAACTCAACTACTAGGAACAAGAGGAAAAGGAAAACATATTTCCATGGAGCAAGTGGAAATCAGAACCCGACGGCTTGATCAGTAAACCTTCATCTACAACCCCAGAGCAAAGCAATTTGTTTTCAATGTGGTTCGCTTGACCACATAAAGAGAGATTGTATGAAACAACCTAGAGCATGTCATAATTGTAACAAGTTGGAAAATCTTCAGCGCTATTGTCGTAGTGCTCCAAGTTTAGGTGCTTGAGACACTTCTCAGCTATCGCAGACATCGTATACTTTGATAGGATGAGGACACTCAAATTATTATCATCATTAGAGAAGTAATATACATGGTGATTCTAGAAATACCATGACCCCTCAACCAGGGAAACCTCATTATAGAAATAAGGAGAACAGTATAGTGAAGAAGCAATTTTATGGAGCATAATAGATGGTTGTCAATGATCAGGTTAGACCATCTATAGTGAGAGGTATGATTATTTTGAATTCTACCATTGTGAAAGTGTTTTTTGATACTATTTCATCAAATTCCTTAATTTCTTCTCATGATGTTGACTTATTATGTTCAAAACTGGAAATAATGCCTTCTGTTTTTAAACTGAAAACTCTTCTTGGGGTAAGATAATGTCAAGCCTTTATATGTAGATCATGTAATATAACTGTTGATGGAGTTGAGGTTAAATGGGGCTTCATGATGATGGATATAGATGTCTATGATGTAATCCTGGGTATTGATTCGATAACAACAATCTTGGATCAAATCGACTGATATAGGAGAACAGTCAGTTTCATGGATAAGGATGACATCAAACATCTCTTTATAGGAAAGAGGATTGTAAAGAAGGTGAAAATAGCTTGTTGGAACCAATGGTAGGAACAATATCTTTCCAATTGGATATGTTGACTTTGTCATCAATGGAAGAGATCAAGGAAAATAGTTTTCCTACGGTTGTGGATCAATTTCCAAATGTCCTTCCCTAGAACATCTCAGGGTTACCACCTCTATGTGAAGTGTAGTTTATGATTGATCTCCTTCTGGGTACTATTTATATTTCCCTTCTATATTATAGGATGTTACCAAAAGAGTTACGATAATTGAATGTGTTCTTAGTGGATATGGAAAGAAAGGGTATCATTCAACCAAGTACGTCTACATGCGCATCACCGTTTTTGTTCGTGAAGATGGCTGTTGGAACTCTTCGGCTGTGTTTTGATTATAGTAAGATTAACCAAGTTAAAATAAATAATAGATATCCACCTCCATGCATTGATTATATATTCGATCAATTAATGGGATCATAGTGGGTCTCTAAGATTTAAATGGAATCAAGATATCAATAATTGATTGTTTGGAAAGAGGAGATTTTAAAGACAACTTTTAGATATAGATATGGAAACTATGAATATGTAGACATTCCTTTAGGACTAATGAATTCACTAGCAGTCTTCATGAAATTTACAATTTGGATATTTAAAAAATAACTAGATTCTTTGGTTATGGTGTTTTTGGATGACATTTTGTTCTATTCAAAGACAAGGGATAATCTTGAGGTGCACCTGGAAACAATGTTACAAATCTTTAGAGATTATCGTTTGTATTCCCAATTATCAATGTGTGATTTTTGAATACAAGAAGTACATTTCCATGGCCAATTCATTTCGGGGAAATGCGTTTCTATTGATCCTGAAAAGATAGAAGCCATTATCTCCGGGCAACCAACGAAAAATGTGTTCAACATACGATGTTTTTCTAGTCTTGTTGGTTACTACTGAAACTTTATGCATGTTTTCACATGTCTAGCATCACCAATGATAGCTCTGACAAAGAATAATTCTCCATTCTAAAAGATAGAGGAATTTAAGAATTCTCTCCGGGAACTGAAAGTTCATCTTTCATAGAAACATATCTTAACCTTTCCAGAATCAGGGCAGGGTTATCTTTTGTATAGTGATTCTTTAAGATCAGGGTTGGGATGTGTTCTATTTCAAAGAGATCACATGGTAGCTTATGGTTCAAGGCACTTGAGGGTGAATGAGAAAAATTACCCAACACAAGATTTAGAGTTAGACGGGGTCATCCATTCATTGAGAACATGGAGACATTATCTCATTGGTGAGAAATTTATTGTGTTTACGGATCACAAATGCATAGATCACATTTAATCACATGAATAATTGAATATGAGGAAAATGAGATGGATGTAGTATCTCCAAATGTTTTACTTTGACTTGATGTAGACACCCGAGAATTGAAATTTGGTTGTGGAGGCATTGAGTAGAAATTCATATGCTCAGTTGGCGAAATAAGCATCAGAAGAGTAGCAGTTGATGTCTGTCTTAGATGACAAGCATATGGAATTTGAAGACCGAGGTGAGGTTTTGGTTGATGTTTTCTACTATACTTTTTCCCAATTTAGTAAATATGATCAATGTGGCACAAAAATCTGATGTAGAATGTCTAGTTGTAACATCAAAACTCAATGGTGGGGAGACCATTGGGGGATGTAAACTTGATGGAGGTTCAGTTTTGTGTTTCATAGATAAGATGGATTTACCTATGGTTTTTATAGAACAAAATTTTCATAATTAACACCATTAAAGATGGTTTGTACTTCCAGGTACACCGAATATGTATAAGGAATTGAAGGCGCAGTTTTGGTGGAGCAGCATGAAAATGAAGGTGGCAATGTTCCTCTCACAGTGCTTATCTTTTTGGTAGGATAAAGGAGAGCATGAGAGACCATCTACTCTACTACAATATTTTCCCATCTTAGTGTGGATGTGTGGTCAAATAACAAAATATTTTGTTATATATCATCCACAAACGGTCTGGAAACAAGATGCCATTTTGGTTATATTAGATCATCTAACCAAGTCTGCCAATTTCATCCCTATTTGTTAAACTCGTACGATGGAGGATCATTCAAAAACTTATATCTAGGAAGTGTTAAATAGAAATGGTGTACCCATGTCAGTAGTCTCAGATAGAGATCTAAGGTTCACATCTCAATTTAGAAATCATTACAGTGATCCCATGGAACTCAGTTTACTATGAGCACTGCAGATCATCCTCAAACGGATGGGCAATCCGAGCAGATGATACAAATGATTGAATATATGTTTAAGGCTTGTGTAATGGATTTTGGTGGCTCATGGGAGGATCATATACCCCTAGTGGAGTTCTCATACAATAATAGCTATCAAGACTTGATACACATGGATCCATTTGAAGCATTGTATGGGAGGCCTTTGCCGTTCTCCACTATGCTCGGTGGAAACGGTTGAAACATCACTTGTTGGGCCAAGCCTTGTCCAAGAAAAAATAGAGAATATCTAGTTGAATAGAAATAGTATGGATATAGCTCATAGTCGTCAAATAGATTATTTCGATCACCATCAAAGACCATTGTCGTTTGTGGTGGGTGATCATGTCTTCTTCAGGATCTCTCAAAGACTTATACATCATCGTTTTGGGAAGCAGGTAATGTTATCTCCTAGATACATTGGCCCTTATGATATACTGGAACAAGTTGTAGAGGTGGTATATTTGTTGGAATTACCACCACAGTTTAGTTCAATGAATAATGTGATCCATTTGTCCCAGTTGAAATAGTTTCACCCTGATCCTGACAATGTGATCAGATGTGATCAGGTTGAGCTAGAACCAGATGTAACACTATTATATATTCCAGTGCAGAGAATGGATAGAGAAGATAAAGTCTATAGTGGGAAAAGAATCGTCTTAGTGTGGGTTTTAAGTAAATATGGACATATTCATGAAGAGACTTGGGAACAGGAGAAGGAAATGAAAGAGCAGTGGAAGGAATAATTTTTGGCCAGTAAGGGATTTCTACTTTCTGTGGATGGAAAGACCAATGGTGGGGGGAATGTAGTACCCCTGTTTTAAGGTATATAACCCCCTTTACTCATGTTTTTAATCTTGTGTGTCTTTGATTTGGTTTCCATAAATTTGATAGTTTCTATAAAATAGGGAGTTTCCATAATATAGAGAGATTCCATAAAGTAGGGTGTTTCCATAAAGTGAGTTGTTTCCATAATGTGTGGTGTTTTCATAAATTTGGATTCTTCTAAAAAAATTTAATGGTGAAGGATGGAATAATTTTGGGGTTTTTTAAGGATTGTTGGGACCAATAGGATGGTTGCATGACCAATACAAGATTGTCACAAACAGTGTGGTCAAATCTTACGGAGAGGTCAAATCTAGATCCTATTTTCTAGTAGCTTACTCGTATTTTCTCTATTTATTTCGTTTCAGCTTCAAAATGCCACTAATTAGATATTACTCTCCCGAGAAGGCTGAAGAACCCCCCTACACGAGTTGAATCCATTCTAGAGAATTCCCTTGGTGATTTCGAGTCCGATTCTTGAGTTAAGTCACCATTTTTTACTAATCTGTCATGTTTTCTTAGATGTGCTTAGATATACATCTCTAATATCGATTGTTTCTCAGATCTGAAACTATAGTGGGTAGATCTATGTTTTTTTATTCCAAATATTTCAATTTTGAGTAGTGATCTTGTTAGGATAAGATATCTAGGGCCGCTCATTGAGAATGGACCCGCTTCCTTATGAGTTCTTCTTCTGTTGTTAATGTTTCATCCAAACCATCAAGGTATGTGGCATCTCTCTCGACTCCTCTATCTAGAAATGATTCTTATAGATTAAATTGTTTTTATTGTGAAATTCATGGAAAAATATACATTTGTGATGATTTATGGTATCTATGAAATTGCGTGATCATGTTGAATAGTGTGAAAATGGGGGTTTATTTTAAAATGATGATTTTAAATTATGGATATCTTGAATTTATAAATGCTTGATGAAAAGGGCGTTTTCTATAGGAATTTTTTTCAATAAAAATAGAGTTTCATTGAAATGTTTTGGATTTGAAATGGTGTGGTGTTGAAATGGTTTTTACAGAAATATGATTCAATAAAAATGTATTTTTATTGAATGGTTTATTTTATATTGATCATTCGGAATATGTGTTGTGTGTTTATATTGAAAATATGGGGCTTGGTTGAAATATTACCTTGTGCTCAGTGCCAAAGGATTAATGGAACATTGGAATTTTACATATGGGGCTTGGTTGAAATATTACTTTGTTCTCAGTGCTAAAGGATTAATGAATCTTGGGAATCAATTATCTTATGAAGACATGGTATATCGACAAGAAACTACTCATGAGTATGGAACTATCATCATATAGTATGCATGGTTGGTTACATGGTTTTGAGTAATAGTTGGGAACACAAACATAGGGATTTGGGGAAATGGTTGAAAATATTTTTGTTTATTTTTCTAGGCAAATATCTTGATGGAAAAATGAGTTTCAATTGCACTTGTATGGTTTTATTAATGAATAGTTTTGGAAAAAAATTTATATTTAGTTATAAACTACTTTTGAGAATTTTTTTTATAAACCATTTTATATATTTGTTGCTAAATTTTATATCCTAGTGTAATGAGAAGAGAATTCATTGGGGAAAACCTTTAGTGTTTTATACTCCCCCTCTGCTTTGGCACTTTGGTGCTTTTGTAGATGCTATCTTCCGGGACACGTGCAAAGGTAATGCTTAACACGTGTTTATAACTACCTCGTGATGTTAGGCAATTTGTATATTTTTGAGCTTAGAGAATGTGGAGGATGGAATCTTGAGTTATTTGGAGAGTCTTCTGTAGTTTATTCATTATGTACCCTAATACTTTTTTATCCTTCTATTGTTTCTTACCTTGATGTGGTTTTGTGTGCATGAAGTTGTTGAGTTATCATTCATTTGGTCATGCATGATATTGTGAATGTTTGGTTATGGTTGTTGGGTTTTTTAGTTTATTTCCTAAAGGTTAAATTGTCCCCCACATGTATTTGAAACCCTTCATCATTTATTTCCAGTCGTTGGCAACTCGAGGATGTCACTTAAGCCCTAGTAATGAATCGTTGTACTATCAAGCCAATGAGAATTGGCGGGTCACAAAAAAATATAAATTAATTTAAAATGGAATGCCTAACCACAATTATATAATTTGAATATAGGATATGTGTAAATTTAAATAGTATCATAAAAAAAATTAAACTTTTTAGGTGTTATTTCACCCTTTTCTGTTTAGTTTAACACCTCATTAAAAATGTTTTATGATTACCATGATATAATTTTTTTTACTACATAGGGTTATAGAAAATTTTTATAAAAGAAAAAATGATGCATAAGTTGGGAGATGATTAAATTTTAATCCATTTTACAATCACATGGGAAATTATAGGTTTTACATGATTTTTAAATCAATTAATGGAATAATTATTATAATATAACATCATTACTATAATTTTTTGAACTAATTTTTAAAAATAAAATTAATTTCATCATGATAAAAATGGAATTCATATATGTAAATTTAAATAAAAAACAATACATTATTACTATTTATTAAATTATTATGAAACATTAACTTTCCCTTAAAAAATTACCTGGAGAATATTTTTTAATCTTTTAAATGATTTTTATTCTAATATAATTGGCACTATTCCAAAATTATATAGGAATAAAATGTAATTATTTCTTAATTAAAAATTTAAAATAAGTTAACATCAAAAAAATATTCAATATTCCATAAATAAATTTTAATATTCAATTTATAACATTTTTATATCCCTCTGTGAATATATAATATGAATTTAAAATCAAGAGACTTCTATTAATATTTTTTCACTTAATTAAAATCATATATATTTCATTTTCAATGAAAAATGTAACACAATTTCAATAACAAAGAATATTTTAAAGAGGATTTTAGGAATCCCACTTTTAAATATATTAATTTAAATGTTTGTATTATTTTTAGTCCATATCATATTATATTTAAACTAATGTACCTTATTCCTCCTTATTATGGAGGAAAAAAAATTTAGAGTTACAAATCATAATTACAAAAAACTATATGTAAATATTTTCCATATTTTAAACTCATTATTAAAAATACGACACCCATTAATTATGATTCTGTTCTTATAAGATATATATATATACATTTTAATATAAATTCATAAAACACAATTAAATCATGTTTCATATTGAATTCCATTTCTTCATAAAATTATCTTATAAAAAATAAAGTATAATCATTTATAGAAATTAATTACTAATATTTCATATAAATAAATAATTATTATATTAAATTTAAAAAAAATTAAAATAATGACTATAATTTTAATGGGAAATTAATGAAAATTTTACAAAAATGTTTGTTTTCAACTATGAAATAAAAATCCATATTTTCAGAACGTTTTGAAAAATTTAATCATTACATATTTTATTGTGATGATTTATAAAATTATAGCCTTTTTATAAAAAAAAAATTATTCAAATCATTGGATATTAGTTATACTACATTATCACAATAATGTTAAAATAATTTTTGATGATAAATATTTTTCCATAAAATGATCTTTTAGAAAATTTGGTGTTTACTTTGTAGAAAAATTTAATAATTTTATACTGAGATGGGATGATACATATATATGTATAAAAAAATTTTTGTAAACACATATTAATATCTTCCAATATAATATCAATTTTATAGTGTTCATCTTTAAAACAAAATTATTATATTTTGCGTTTTTGTATAATATTGCATGCTGCAGATACTATCAAACATTTTTTACATTTTTGAAATTATAAAATTAAATTCTACTCTATTAAAAATATTCTTCCTCACAATATTAAATGATCATCATAAAGAATGGTTTAAAATATTAAAATAAAATTTATAGACCAACATAAATAATGTTAAATAAATCTACCATTAGTAATAAGGGGAAGTGTAATAATAATGTTTTATATAAAAATAGAAAAAAATTACTCCAAATTTTTTATAAATACTAGAATGTCAATATTTTGACATGGAGTTTTAAATTAGATCCCAAATGATGGAAATATGTTGTTAAAAATGTCTCAAGAAATTCACAAACCATAAAATAATTTAATTGTTTTCTTTTTCCAATTTATTATTATTTTCATAATTTCTATAATTCTAATATCTCTTAAAATTGAAAATGGGGAAAATTATATGGGTGAAAATGAATAATTATCCGGTGTGGAAATTTGGAAATTCTTGAAGTGACCATGGGTACAGACCATGAGTTAATATTTCGAGAATTTTTGAAGTGACATTGAGTACTAAATATGAATGAAAATATTAAACATTCCAGAGAGTATGTAGAGTTTTGACCATTATTGGAAGTGTAGAAATGTTATGAAGTTAACTTGAGTAATGAATGTGATTAAAATTTAAAAAAAATATATAACCAACCTTTTTTACTGATAGCATTTGAATATTTTGAAAAGTCTAGAAGTGATCATAACTAAAACTTGTGGAATCCTAGGAAATGACCATGGCCATTTACCATGACTAAAGTTTTGGAATATTATTTATGTGACTATGAGTAAAAAATAAAAAATTATGGAATAGAATTTGAGTTTTAAGCAGGATAAAAAATATGAAAAATTATAGATGTGACCACGATTATGGACCATGAGTGAAAATTTGGCATAGTCTAGAAGTGATCATTAGTACCAACTGTGTGTGAAAATTGTGGATTGTCTGGAAGTGTATGTAAGTTAAAATTTAAATATGTTTCCTTTTTGAACATGATGCAAAATATACGTACCATATGATGAAAAATGAATTTATTGTGGGATTAAATTTAGTGAAGTGATGAAAAATCATTATGAACTATCTATGTCCACTTATTTAGATTTTCATATTTTTCCAACAAACATGCATGTTTTATTTAAAATTTTATATTTCAAAAAAATGTATATTTATTTCACATTTTAATATTTATTTATTTTTTCCATATATATTTACTGAATATTTTGATTCTAAATAATTTTATTTATTATATTGGAATAAATGCTCCACCCTAGGTTTGATGTATGAAGAATCTTTCATTGGAAAAAAATGATGTCTTAGTTAAATGTGGATTGAATATGAAAAGGAAATATTTCATTAATTATAGAAATTTTATAAGTGACACTATTTTTATCATTATTATTTATTATAATTTCATTAATTATTCTCATAGGACTAATTAATACAATTTTTTTCTAGTTAATATATTATTTATGTATTAAAATTTTGACAACTTGAAATGTGAATTTAATAATGAAATCCTCGAAATATTTGGGAATGAAATTTTAAAATTGATTTAAAATGTGAAATCCATTGTGGAAATTAAAACTCTATATACATGGATATAGATATATAAATTGAATGATTTAATATAATGAGGATATTTGTAAGGTCTACAAGTTCAACATACATTCGTGTTCTAGTATTACTCTCATCTTAAATATAAATTTTTAATAATTATATACAAGGGAGTGTCTTATTTCAATGAAACATAGATTATGAATCATTAAACTTGTATTACAGGTTTTCATAATTCAATAAAATTTCCTTCTCCATAATATAATTTTTTTATATTAACCCTTAAAAGCAATGTATGTGGGTTATGAAATCCAATAATAAGTTTGGCATTATGTTGTCAGATTATAGGGGAAAATGGAAGAGTATTTTGGTTAGGTATCCATGTAAAAAAATGAATGATATTTTTGGGTATATTCCTCCATTAGAAAAATAATTTTTATTTGATTGTGACTTTATTTAGAAAAATAACATTATAAAATTCCATTATATTGATTATAGTTTGTGTCGTCACTATTATGTGATTTGGGTGAAAAGTATGCTAAGATCATTTGGATATGCTATATATTAAAAGTATCATTTGATAATTTTATGTTTTTTTCATATCAATTTAAATTATAAATCAAATATAACATTAATTTTTTTTATACTAATTCACCCCCCCTCTTTAATATTTTTCCATCATATATCTTGAAAGAAAATACGTATCATATTTGGTATCGTAACTCTATTTTTATTACCAAAATTTCCAACATAACCATAATTTGGAAAAGATATATTTATGTAGTTCAAAACAAGCTTTAATTATTAATTTATATCTTTGTAAAAAACATAATGTTATGGTACTAATTATGGATACAAAAATCCATATTGGAATCGCTATGAAACCAATTTTCTAATCATCATTGGATAATTAAGGAAAATCAATACCATTTGTATGATGGTGAACCTAAATGATTAGCATGTATTGAGGAGGTAAATTGTTTTTTGATCTATGGGGGTATGGATATCATATATTGTGCAATAAATAGTGATATGTATAGTAATGTATCAAAATCAATAATTTTATCATTACATATTGAAAATTATTCATGTTGTCGATAAGGGATCAAATAATATTATTAGAAATATGATGGGTATGTTAATAACTGAATAACAAGAGTTTAATTTTTTCAATAATATATATTAAAAAAAGATTCATTTATTTAAATGTTTTGTAAATGTCATGATTTTATTCGGAGAGACACCTGAAAATCATGTACATTTATAAAGAGTTGTTATAGAACATCTATTGAAGTGGCGCATTAAAAAAAATATGACATGAAAATAATAATTTTATAAAATCTATGCTTGATGAGCATATAGTATTACTATAACAAAATGATATAGAAATAAAAAATGTTTAAGAATGTAATCAACCTAAAGAAATGTCTTTTAAATTGATTATATGTACATATTCATCTGATACTATGTTATAGAGTAGTGATAGGATTGGTACAACCAATGTGACAAATAGCGGATATTGAATGATGATGGTTTACATAATGAGATAATAAAAATGATAACAAATGATGATGAAAAGTTGAATAATATATGATAGGTTTCTAGTGAATCTAATGATATTATTTTTTATGATTGTAATAGGAGAGGTAAATCATGCCTGATATACCCATTCAATGGAAGGATTATAATAAAAAAGGTATAAAATGGAAGCTGAAAGGAGTTGTTCTGGGGATTTGAGTTTTTTTAGGATTCAGATTATATAATTATTATGAAATAATTATCAAAATGTTTTCATAAAATTATGAATTTTATTCTACTTGTTATCCACCATTGATCCTTATTCTAAAAAACCCATTTAAGATGAATTACTTAATGAATATATAAGACTTGAAAGTAAATTTGAAAATATTAATGGATCTTATAATAGTACTAACAGTTAAAAGTATTTTTTTATATGTAAAAAAGAAAAGATTAAGAAATATATTTTTGGAGGCTAAATATTTTATTATTTACATTTAAATTCTTTATATGAAAATCTACAAGAAGAAAAAAAGATACTAAAAATGTATTTTTCTAAAAAAGAAAAATTAAATAAAAATGTTGATTTCACATAAAAGTGAAATAAATATGAAGTATGTACTTTTTTTTCAACATCACATGAACAAATAAAAATTTATCATTAATGTTTGATTTCTAATATTTCTATTTTTTCATGGTAGATAAAATATTAAATAAATGTTGACTTAAAAAATGATGAAATGAAAACTAGGTCTTCGTTTTGTTAATAATTTACCAAAAATATATATGAATATCTTTTTTAGATGCACTGATGGTAGTATATCAAATGGTATATCTATAGATGTCATTGGGAATTATAATGATAACTTTTGTGGTATTTCTAGACCTTTATATAGTGAAATTCGTTGAAAAAGATAAAATATGATTCTTGAATGTGATGGAATTATGCTTGTTGTTTCAAGGAGAATTCTGGGGAAGGATTATACTTACCAGCCGAAACTGATGAATACCTGGTCTTCTTCTACATGGTAAAATGGGTTTTTCTCTCTCATAATTTTTTTTTGGTCCATCATCCATTCTTGACACCGCTTTATTTGGAGCAATGGAAGTAAACCAATCTCTTTTTGCAGTACAACCAAACCTCTAAGTGGGAATCAGCCACTCTAGAGGAGGATCCTTATGATTGGTGTGGTGTAAGGTATAACTATTATGATATATAACTGATTCTTGTGGTTTGTTTTCCTTTGGGTTCATGGTGTTTGAATGTGGTATGTTTTGAAGTCTTGTTTGGTTTATCACTTTTATTTAAAAGTGGTAGTGGGTTTCTCTCTTTTTCATAAAAAGTGTTTTGAAAATAAAATTTTAATTTTCAATCATGTTAACGGGATCTCCTTGAAACTTCCAAAATCTAATGTATATACGGAAGATTTAATTTATAAATAATATTTTTAATGATTTAATATAAATAAAATTTCTAAATTAGTTATATATAGTAAATTAATATGTAAATCCCATCAGAAAAAAATTAAAATGGTCACCAAAGAATTCCTAAATAGTTTCTTATGGGAAAAATGTCTTTGGAGCATCAAAATTGATGATTACTTCATGAAATGTATTTACTAATTAAAAATTAAGAGTTATATATCAAATTTTCATTGATTAAATAAATGTGATATAGGTAATGTTATATTTCTTGAAATTTCTAAAGAAAAAATAAAAAAATTGATGTTGGAATTTATAATTATATTATTATTTATAAATTATTATATTTTGATGGTTTAAAAAATATTTTAATAATAATTTATCATTTATTTAATTATATAAATTTTATAATATTAAAAATTGATTAATTTATGAGTTTTCTCGGAAATGTATGCTATATTTAAGGAAAAAAAATAAAAAAATTTATTCAATTAATTTTATGGAGTTAATTGATCAAGATATCTGGTGTTTAAATTTTATGGTATCTCAAAACATTTTATTTTCATTGGAGCCTAGGACATACAAAATTATAGATGATATAGAATTTTTCCAGAACCAAATAGCATTACAGTTACAATGACATAAATTAGATAAAACGTTTGTATGTTATTATTGTTTTAATGTTATATTACAAAAAATTAATTCCACGTCAATTAAATTATTACAAAATAGAGGACCCATTTATCATATTAAATTAGGTATTATCATTTACTATTAAAATATCTAGATTGGGACATAAAAAATAATTTATTTTATTTTTTATTATATTCATATAATAACATGGGTTTACATAATGACCCATTAATATAAATCAATATCCATGTATATATCCTTTTTAAAATTGTTTCACAATGGGAAAGGAAAACTTATTAAATAATTTAAACTTCATCACTATAGGGAATTCATGTATCTTTAATTTAATATTCTTTTGTTAATTAAATATTAATTTTGAAAACATTATTCCCCTTAGAAACCACAAAAAATATGTGTAGTCGGGGGGAAAAATAAAAAAAATAAATGAATTAAGAGGACTATGATTTATGAGTTTAACATGCCTAAATATTTCATGGAAAAAATTTAATAATTTTTTTTTACAAAAAGTACATTTATTTTAATATTACTGTTGAAAAAGGACGCTAACACTATTTTTGAGTAAAGGAAACCCAAATATTTCTACTTTATAAAATTTGGGTATAAAATATCAAAATATAATAATAATGATATTGATAAATTTTATGAGAAATATCATGAAATTATTTTAATAGTATATTAAAATAAAGAAAAGGAAAATAAAGTATGAAATAAATGAACAATGGATTTTGAAGAATATATTTATGTTAAGAATGATCAAAATTATTTATATAAAAAAGATGATTATTTTTACCTTAGTGAAGATTAATTTAGAGATATTAATTTTTCAAAAGAAGTACCACCTGAAAATTATTCACATACTGGGGGGGATAATATTTATTATCTATATAAACTAAATTATGATAAATCATGGAAGTCTCAATAAGACTGGCCTATCGAGATTATGATTAGTAATTTTGAATAAAATGTTTAGACAATAAAATATATTAATAATATTTTTACTTATCCATGTTCAATATTATTTTGATAATATTGATGATGCTTTATATAATGATAATTGGATCATTTTCATGGAAGATGAATTAAATCCATTTACTATAAATAGTTTTGGGACATTAGATGTTCTAAAAGATGATTCTCATGTTACTTGAAGTCAATAAATCTTTAGAAATAAATATGTTTAATCTAGACACATAGTTAATAGTAATAATAGATCAGTTATTAATGGATAATCATAATAATAGAATAATGATTATGTTGAATCCATTCGACATGTTTCTTTATAAGAAAAAAGTCGAATATTATAGGCTTATTCTGATTTTCTAGGTTTTCAATAACTTCATATGGATGTCAAAAAATAATTTTATAAATTTTTATATTTCATAATACATGTATCTTATAAATTCCCTAGTTTTTATAATTAAAATCCTCCATATCATTCTCATAAACTGTCAAAATATTTATATAGATTATAAAATTATTAATGACATCATCAGGAATGGTGAACTCGTTTTATATAAATAAAATAGCATTGATAATGGAATTGTTGATCTTATATTTATTATTAATAAAATGTTTAATGATATGTTTTTTATAAACATTTATGGGTATGGAATTCTATTTTCATGTTTAAATAAAAATTTGTAAACATAATTCTCAAATTTAATGAATTTTATATTTGATAAGAGTATGACATGAGAATTGAAATTATTAATTCAATTGTTATTTTTCCAAGAGGTTATGGTGTTTTTATAATTCAATCCTTGTAGTATAGATATTTATTCAATATTAATTTTTAAGATTCTTCTATGAGTATAAATAATCCCACGACTATGACATTAATGTTATATTTAGTTAAATCAGAAAATTATGTTAATTTTAAAATCAATAGTGCAATAAATAATAATTTTATTCTACTTGATTGGGTCTAGGAATAATTTAATGGGTTTAGTTTTCATGTTTTATTCAAATCTATGTGATCTTGAGGAAATTTAAAATTAATAAATTAAATGAATTATTAGATATATCAAATGTTCTTTCAATCATATGTTTTTTATCATGTTTGATTTTTTTAATTGATAATATATTTTAATTATTCTTTTTTATATTCAGGATACATAGAAATGTAAATTATGGGATTTTACAATTTGTTGTGAAATATTTATTTTCATGGGATTGAATTTTTTTATTGTTTCGCTATCAACATATGATTCATAATATACAGATGATGCCTCTTGTTATGATCGATCATTATGGATTATGAAATCACATGATTATTTAGAATATAAATTAAACAATTCTCATATTTTATAAGATAAAATTCTTCTATGTAGTTCTTTAAAAAGTCATTAATAATTATATGGAAAAGAACATTTATGCAAAATATGGGGGGGGGGTTCCACATTAATTTTTAGTTATATATATTCATCTAATCATTTAAATTTGTATATTTTTATATAACTTTATATGTGATCTTTTTATTCCCATTAAACATCTATATGGATTTTTCAATGATTTTGGGAAGCTAATTCCAAATTAATTATTTTTTACCAATTTCTAAAAGGGGAATATATGTCAAAAAGCAGAAAATATTTCAATTATAAAAAAGTGGTAGATTATTGATTTCTATTCATGACCCAATTTTTTAGATTTTATTATAATTGAAGTAATTGTTATTTCTTATGCACATGAAAATTTTAAAATGTCTCCAAGTGTCCATGAGTGGAAATTTGATATTTTCTAGATGTCACCTTGTGTATTGACCAGGATTTATGGCTTGGATATGTCTATTTGTGAGGTTGACAACAAAAAATGTGTGAAATTTTGGGAAACTAAAAAAGGAGGAGAAAGGAAAAAAGAATACTAAGTAAAGAAGAAATGTTCCTATGTTAGGGGGAGTTCATCTAAGGGGGGTACTTATCCAAGAAGATTTCCGTATACAATAAAATGTTAATCCTTAACCCATAAATATAGAATACAATCGTTAGTGAATCCAAAGACTATGGGGGAGTTAGTCGTATTCATCTTTTCCCATGTGTTAAGGAAGATATGTATTAATTTCAACGTTTAGAAAAATATTTTCTAAGTCCTTATATTATTATTCGTAAGGATGTTTGTGCTTTCCAAAAAGGGGGAAATTATTGAGTCAATAAGGTTTTCTTATGAATTTTTGATTCCTTCATGATTGGGGAGATTGTTTATTTAATATGGTTTCCTTATGACCTATCTATTAATTCATATTTTGAAAATCAAAAACACCTTATCTTATGAAAAATTTCCTTTACCCAATGATTTTATTTCATAATGAAATTTTCTTTCACCAAGGAAATTTACCCTTACCATATTATTCATTTTTAATATTTTTTCTAAATAGAAAACTATGATTCTTATCCAAAACCTAGAACTATTATAAATACTTAGATATAGAGAATTCTATTTTCAGGATCCGAATTCAGGTTCTGAATTCTCTGAATTATTGTTCCAAACATTCTATGTTCAGACTCTGAATTCTCTGAATTTAGACTCTGACCTTTCTAAATTTTAGCCTCATAAATTCTTCTAAATTTAGACATCGAACATTCGGAGTTCAGATTCTGAATATTCTGAATTCACGTTCCAAAAATTTTATGTTTAGACACCGATCTTTCTAATGTTCAGACTCTGAATTATTTTGAATTCAGACTCTAAACATTCTGAGTTCAAACTCTGAGTTCTCTAAATTCAGACATCGAAATTTCTGATGTTCCGACTCCAGAATTCCATATATTTCTGGATTCTAATTCCTTTGAAGACATAATTTGAATATCTATGTGTTATAGACATTTAATGGTTTATTGGTTAGGATCCATACCTTCATTTTTTACAAACATTCTGAAAAATGAATTTGGTAATCAAATATATTTTTCCTTACTCATGTTTTGGTTAAAAAATAATGTCGTGCTTTCAGTTACTAATTAACCATTGTTTTAGTGACATGTGTACAGGTCCCTCCGAAATTGATGGAAAAATATGACCATTGGACAAGGGATCAGACCATTGAGAATGTGCCTATAAATAGGAGATCATATAAAAGAGCTCATAACTGGTAAATAAGTAGATCAATATAGATATTACATATTGCTGAAGTGATTTCTTGAGAGAGAGGCTTCCATGATTTTGCGTATTGAACACCGTGTTTATGTATGATTTCTGAATATCTGATTGTTTTAATGTACATTCCAGGGCTTCCAGGGATAGGAAGACAGAGGTTCTGACTACCTTGAAGTTTGAAGGATTGCTTGGAAATCAAGCTAGACTCAGATCATTGTACCGAGGGCTTACCCTGGTGTTGGCAAGACAAACATTCTTGAAAGTATAAAACATGGGACCTTTAATCAAGGTTGTTCGATACCCTTCTATTTGAGTTAAATGATTTATTACTTATTATTTGTATTGATTCAATATTTCCACTAAGTTTTGGTTGTTGTGGAAAATATTATTATCTTATACTTTCATATACTTTTATACATTGATTTAGTGAGATTCTATACGCTTTAAGGAAGAATATTTATCTTAGTAATCTTTTGTTAAGTTTCACTTCTAGAATTAATTTTTCGGAATTGAATTCTTGGAATCACATTTCTGGAATCAAGCATGTATGTAGAACTTAGATGTTTTGTGAATTTATAATGTTTAACCTTGTTAATCCATAACAATGTTTCTATCCAAGTTTGAAAGTTCCCAAATAATTTTTAAAGTATACAATTCACCCCCTCTTTAATATTGAGAATCTACATCATCATTTTGATCCAACAATTTGTATCATAAGAGAATATCATAC